>OY821518.1:174811124-175426727 GCA_963682025.1 Cordilura impudica | reverse complement strand
AATTAAAATTAAAATTAAAATTAAAATTAAAATTAAAATTAAAATTAAAATTAAAATTAAAATTAAAATTAAAATTAAAATTAAAATTAAAATTAAAATTAAAATTAAAATTAAAATTAAAATTAAAATTAAAATTAAAATTAAAATTAAAATTAAAATTAAAATTAAAATTAAAATTAAAATTAAAATTAAAATTAAAATTAAAATTAAAATTAAAATTAAAATTAAAATTAAAATTAAAATTAAAATTAAAATTAAAATTAAAATTAAAATTAAAATTAAAATTAAAATTAAAATTAAAATTAAAATTAAAATTAAAATTAAAATTAAAATTAAAATTAAAATTAAAATTAAAATTAAAATTAAAATTAAAATTAAAATTAAAATTAAAATTAAAATTAAAATTAAAATTAAAATTAAAATTAAAATTAAAATTAAAATTAAAATTAAAATTAAAATTAAAATTAAAATTAAAATTAAAATTAAAATTAAAATTAAAATTAAAATTAAAATTAAAATTAAAATTAAAATTAAAATTAAAATTAAAATTAAAATTAAAATTAAAATTAAAATTAAAATTAAAATTAAAATTAAAATTAAAATTAAAATTAAAATTAAAATTAAAATTAAAATTAAAATTAAAATTAAAATTAAAATTAAAATTAAAATTAAAATTAAAATTAAAATTAAAATTAAAATTAAAATTAAAATTAAAATTAAAATTAAAATTAAAATTAAAATTAAAATTAAAATTAAAATTAAAATTAAAATTAAAATTAAAATTAAAATTAAAATTAAAATTAAAATTAAAATTAAAATTAAAATTAAAATTAAAATTAAAATTAAAATTAAAATTAAAATTAAAATTAAAATTAAAATTAAAATTAAAATTAAAATTAAAATTAAAATTAAAATTAAAATTAAAATTAAAATTAAAATTAAAATTAAAATTAAAATTAAAATTAAAATTAAAATTAAAATTAAAATTAAAATTAAAATTAAAATTAAAATTAAAATTAAAATTAAAATTAAAATTAAAATTAAAATTAAAATTAAAATTAAAATTAAAATTAAAATTAAAATTAAAATTAAAATTAAAATTAAAATTAAAATTAAAATTAAAATTAAAATTAAAATTAAAATTAAAATTAAAATTAAAATTAAAATTAAAATTAAAATTAAAATTAAAATTAAAATTAAAATTAAAATTAAAATTAAAATTAAAATTAAAATTAAAATTAAAATTAAAATTAAAATTAAAATTAAAATTAAAATTAAAATTAAAATTAAAATTAAAATTAAAATTAAAATTAAAATTAAAATTAAAATTAAAATTAAAATTAAAATTAAAATTAAAATTAAAATTAAAATTAAAATTAAAATTAAAATTAAAATTAAAATTAAAATTAAAATTAAAATTAAAATTAAAATTAAAATTAAAATTAAAATTAAAATTAAAATTAAAATTAAAATTAAAATTAAAATTAAAATTAAAATTAAAATTAAAATTAAAATTAAAATTAAAATTAAAATTAAAATTAAAATTAAAATTAAAATTAAAATTAAAATTAAAATTAAAATTAAAATTAAAATTAAAATTAAAATTAAAATTAAAATTAAAATTAAAATTAAAATTAAAATTAAAATTAAAATTAAAATTAAAATTAAAATTAAAATTAAAATTAAAATTAAAATTAAAATTAAAATTAAAATTAAAATTAAAATTAAAATTAAAATTAAAATTAAAATTAAAATTAAAATTAAAATTAAAATTAAAATTAAAATTAAAATTAAAATTAAAATTAAAATTAAAATTAAAATTAAAATTAAAATTAAAATTAAAATTAAAATTAAAATTAAAATTAAAATTAAAATTAAAATTAAAATTAAAATTAAAATTAAAATTAAAATTAAAATTAAAATTAAAATTAAAATTAAAATTAAAATTAAAATTAAAATTAAAATTAAAATTAAAATTAAAATTAAAATTAAAATTAAAATTAAAATTAAAATTAAAATTAAAATTAAAATTAAAATTAAAATTAAAATTAAAATTAAAATTAAAATTAAAATTAAAATTAAAATTAAAATTAAAATTAAAATTAAAATTAAAATTAAAATTAAAATTAAAATTAAAATTAAAATTAAAATTAAAATTAAAATTAAAATTAAAATTAAAATTAAAATTAAAATTAAAATTAAAATTAAAATTAAAATTAAAATTAAAATTAAAATTAAAATTAAAATTAAAATTAAAATTAAAATTAAAATTAAAATTAAAATTAAAATTAAAATTAAAATTAAAATTAAAATTAAAATTAAAATTAAAATTAAAATTAAAATTAAAATTAAAATTAAAATTAAAATTAAAATTAAAATTAAAATTAAAATTAAAATTAAAATTAAAATTAAAATTAAAATTAAAATTAAAATTAAAATTAAAATTAAAATTAAAATTAAAATTAAAATTAAAATTAAAATTAAA
The DNA here is from genome assembly GCA_963682025.1 of Cordilura impudica. Lineage (NCBI taxonomy): Eukaryota > Metazoa > Arthropoda > Insecta > Diptera > Scathophagidae > Cordilura > Cordilura impudica. The sequence continues at coordinate 175,424,242 of OY821518.1, read as the reverse complement.
ATTAAAATTAAAATTAAAATTAAAATTAAAATTAAAATTAAAATTAAAATTAAAATTAAAATTAAAATTAAAATTAAAATTAAAATTAAAATTAAAATTAAAATTAAAATTAAAATTAAAATTAAAATTAAAATTAAAATTAAAATTAAAATTAAAATTAAAATTAAAATTAAAATTAAAATTAAAATTAAAATTAAAATTAAAATTAAAATTAAAATTAAAATTAAAATTAAAATTAAAATTAAAATTAAAATTAAAATTAAAATTAAAATTAAAATTAAAATTAATTTAAGAAAAAAAAAAATTAGTACTGATCAAATTCAAGTGTTTGGTTTGACTTATGCAAATTTTTTGTTTCTTAAATTCAACAAACACACATAAACAGAATATTTACATATATTCGGTTGTTGATGAGAAATTCAGATTTAATACTACCATTTAACAGTTTTAACAGGAAAGTTACATTTAGCATATGTCTCCGACTTTTCAATGTAGGAAGCTTCATTAGATCCAGATTTTCATAAGATGGCAACCTCATATGAGGACTCCAGTCCAAACCACGAAGACAAAATAACAAAAATTGTTTCTAAAGTGATTCAATTTTGTTCGAATGTACATGATATTGCGAGTCCCAGACTACAGACACATATTCGAGTATTGGTCTTACCAAGGTAATAAACCATTGTTTTGTCGTACACAGATCCAAAAACTCTTTAGCCCACCGTTTAATGAAGCCAAGTACACCAGTAGCTTTGTTTATTGTTAGCGAAATATGACTTCTAAAGTCAAATTTTTTATCCAGAAGTACGCCTAGGTCGTTGAATGAATCCATTAAATCAAGCACAGCATCATCATTATTATTTTTGACATTTAGGTCCATTAAATTAATATTACACCAAGTAGTTAAACGATCAATATCATTTTGTAATGTATTTTTTTCAGAAGGAAGATCATTTATAAATAGCGTAACTAACTACTACTACTACTAACTACTGCCTTGAGGTACACCAGATAATACTTTCATGTTGTTGGAATACGAGTTACGAAACTTAATACATTGTTTTCTATCTTTTAAATATGATCCAAGCCATTTTATGAGTGATATATAAAGTCCACACGGCCAAGCCTAAACAGCAACAGATCAATATTTACTTTATCATATGCCTTGCAAGCTTCAAACTTCATCAAGACCGTTTTTCAAGTATTGGGTAACCTTGACCGAAAACGAAGATCGAGATAGTCTCCATTGATCAAGTATCCTATCTGATGTCCTTGAGGGTCATCCTCCTATTATAGAGGATAAAGCGATACTGATACTGATTTAATGTTAAAACAAAGTATTGATTATGTTATGCTAATAATGATCCATTTCGGTGGTTGTGTGAGCAATTTAATGGAATTTACCACATCATAGATTTGTCCGAAAATAAAAATCTTTGAAACGTAAAATTATTCTATATCTAAATAATTAAATCGTCATTATTTTATTTGTTAGATCTATTTTTATAAACTAAATATATTAATTAGTCTGTAAGAATATTTGTAATACCATAGACTTTAAATATATAAATAAATAATAAAAAAATTGAGAATAATAAGGGAAAAGATAGAAGGTAAATATAGCATTAAGGTCATAAAACTTCATGTTTCTTTCTACACCGGATGAAGGTAAGATACGAAACTGTATTTTAATTTTGAAATATATTTATTTATTCTTAATATCTCACTTAACCGTAACGGCAGTTGAGGTTAGAGGTATGCAAACACTTGTCTTGACCTCGATGTACCTGCCATACGAAGATAGCAATCCCCTACCTACAGCCAAAAGATCTCCAGTTGAGGTTTGTATAATAAAGGGCTCGATGGGAGGCGATGCCAATGACCACCACACCATGTAGGCAGCACTGATATCAACATCAAAGCTGACTTCGTTTTTGATTACCTTCGAACTCAACTTTCTATATCAGAATTATGGACTAAGTTATTGATATAACTTTGGTGCCATACTCGGACAATGTTGATATATTCTCTTTCAGATCGTCATACTCAAATCAGAAACCAGAAAAATAAGGCGAAGGAGAAAAAACTTGTGCTCTGGGAAAACTACCTCCTTAGTGGGAATGCTTTTAAAGAGGAAACTCAAAGGGCAAAACGGAACCATGGGCTAGTTTCTGTGAGCAATTGGAAGAAACAATTCCTCCGTAAAGTTATTGCAAAGAGCTGAGTTCACCAGGATAGCTAATAAAATCTGACGGCAGTTTTTAAGAAAGCCGGTAGGAATCAATTGAAGTTCTAATGGATAACTCTTCCCTGGGAGATTGCTCAACGAGTTCAGAATCATGAATCGCAATTCCTATAAGTGGGCAGGATAGATCAATGATGGGTAATTAAAAAATCATGGTTGATACAATCTTTTAAGCCCTACAAGTCAGCAGGGCCGAATGATATTTTTCGAACGCTTTTGCAAAAGTGCGTATGGAGGGTTCGCCATGGAAGCTGGGCTATTTTATCAACAGAATAGTAGCTGCTTAGAGTATTCATTCCCAATGCAGGTCATAAAGTTGTTGGAACAAAATAGGATTCCTTCAAAACACAGTATTTTTTTGTTTTGGTTTAGGACGTGGAATGAGTGCTCATTAGCACTCACTAAAGAGTAGATTTATAACCTCGAAATGAGATGAGAAGAACTCCATAGGAAGAGATCTTAATCTCTCTTTTGGTGATTGCCTTTGCCGACGACATTTTGCTTCTGATATAGGTAGATTCTTACATTGATCCGTGATTTTATGGAATTTGCATTTTTCGTCGTCGTTGAAGTCGTGCGATACGGTCGTGTTCTAATTGTGCTCTGTTTATTTTGTCAATTTTGTGTTAATAAAAAACTTTTAAAATTTTTAAAAACATTTGATACTATTAAATATATCACAAACAAGCTGTTTAAATTTCGAAGTAAATTATATATGTATAATAAAATCAAAAACAATAATATAAACAAGAAAACATTGTGAAACAAACAAAATACAGAAACAACAACTGTGACACATATTTATTCTTTGTTAACTGAACAACAACAAATAACTATTTGCCTGTTTTGTCCATGTATAATACTGGTTTATAATTATCTATTATTGACAGTTTTGAAGCCACTGGTGAAATTTATACAGTATTGTATTTGTCGGAACAAACGTTAAATTTAAATATATATTGAGTGTAAAATCGTATAAATACTTCAAATTCATTAAGAATACCCAAAATACTGGTTGGTTGTGTGTAGCCAGATCGTAGCTTTACTGTAATCGTTACCGTTGCCGTTTTTTGTGTTGTGCTGTTTTTGACCTGTAGAGCTTAATAATGGCATGTTTGAAAAAAGGCTGCTCTTTGGTTGATTATGAAGAAAGAATGCTTACCTGTTGGCTTTGTCATGGTTTATGTCACTTTAAATGTAGTGGCCTGTCTGGTTTGGTTGCTGAGTCAATATCTAAACATAAAAACTTGCACTGGCGCTGTAATGGATGTCAAAAAATTGGTGCTGATTTTTATCGTTTCTTTCAAAGTACGAAAGATAATTTTTTGCAAATTCAACAAAACCTTAATAATTTATCTTGTCAAATTAATGCTTATGGAAAGCTTTTTGATGATTTCAAATCCTTAGAGGGATTTCTGTCACCATCCCCAACTCGTCGTAAGTCGCCAAGGTTCTTGAATAAAGAAAATTCTAGTCAGAATCCTGGTCCTAATGGAGCACATCAGAATAGTATTGATCCTGCCGTTTCTCATTCAAACAACAATCAAGTTTTAATTAATAAACCTACTCCAATATTAAATGAAACTGCAGCATTTCCGATTACATCAAATGCTAATAACCATAGTACTCAGCATGCTCTGAACATTATTGCTCCAAATATTTCTTCAATGCCTAGAACTGCTACGGCTAATAATTTACTTTATAATCCTGAGAACGCTGGTCGATTGATTAATTTTGATGCTGCATCACCAATTCCATCTGCTTCAACATCTGGTACTTCAAATATAGTGCCTACTACTGGTATTGAATCAATACCCACTCCTAGGTTGCGAACAATTCCTCCGAAGAAAACTATATTTGCTACACGTTTCGCACATGATACGAAAGCTGATGAGATGAAATTTTATGTGATCTCTAAAATTAAAAACTGTATTCCTGAGGATGTTAGTGTTTACAAAATGAATTCCAGAAATAGAGCATCATTTAAAATAATTGTTCCTGAATACCTATTTGAACAAATCGTAGATGCCAGTTTTTGGCCTAAAAACGCATTAATACGTGAATTTATATATAGAGAAGAAGATAATGCTCGGCTTCCCAAATCCGCTGATCAAAATCCAAAAAACTAATATACATCTTGTATCAAAACGTTAGAGGTATGAATTCAAAACTTTCGTCAATTTATTGTAATAGCTTTGGATTCAATAATCATATTATTATATTTACGGAGACCTGGCTCAGTAAAAAAGTTAATAACTCTGAGATTTTTTGCCCTAAATATCAAATTTTCAGAAAAGATAGAGAAAGTTGTGAAAGAATTGAAGCCGATAAAAATAATAATCAGTGTAATAATGTAATAAAAAAGTCTGGTGGCGGCGTATTGGTTGCTATACTAAACGAATTTTCGTCTGAAGAAATTATCTTAAACGATTTTTTACATATTGAGATTATATGTGTTTTAGCTAAAATTAATAACAGGTCCATATACATTATTTGCTCATACATTCCGCCTAACTCTCCGCTTTCTGTTTATGAGGATCATCTGATTTATTAATGTTAATTGGAGATTTTAACATGCCGTCTACATCCTGGAAAGCTGATCCTGATACCAATTATTTAGTTCCATCTCATTATTCCGATTCTTCAGCTGCATTTATTCATGGTTTATTGGAAAATTGTCTTTTCCAAGTCAACTCCATCACAAATGCATTTGGTAGACTGTTGGACCTTATTTTCGTTAATGAACCTAATGACTTTTCAATATTGCGGCATAGCCCTATTTCTAATCCGGAAGATATATACCATCCAACACTTGAGATATCTTGCTTTTGTTCCTATCCTCTTCATAAAAAAAAGTTAACTCACAGCGATAAAATCTTTTGCTTTAATAAAACTAATTACCAAGATTTACAACTCCATCTATTCCAAATTGACTGGATAAATGTGTTATCTCGTTGCAATGATAACTTGAACTTGTGTTTGCACACATTTTATCATCACCTCTTTGAATGTTTCTCGGCATCTGTACCTAAAATGTTACCTCCTAAATCGAATGGTCCTCCTTGGAATACAAAACATCTATCTCAACTTAAAAATAAGAAAAACAAAATGTACAAAAATTATAGAAAATATGGAACATTGATAGACTATATGAAATACTCGTTATCAAGATCGGAATTTATTATTGCTAATCAATTGGCCTATAATAACTATTTAATTAAAGTAAGGAATAATCTAAAAAATAATCCAAAATCATTTTATAAATTTATTAATTCTAAAAGACGTACTGCGGACTTTCCTTCGGTTATGAAGTACGGTGATTTAGAATCTTCAGATGATAACTCCATAAGTAATATGTTTGCAGACTTTTTTGCATCAACTTATTCTTCGACAGTATTTAATAATCTGTATCCATACACAATATCGGAATCTTCAATTATTAATATACCATCCATCAATCAACATACAGTTCTGAATGCCCTGACAAAATTAAAATTGTCGTATGCTGCTGGTCCTGACGGTGTTCCTAGTTGCATTTTGAAGCGCTGCGCACATTTATTGTATATTCCTTTGACTTATATGTTTAACATATCCCTTAAATTGGGTTACTTTCCTCCCATTTGGAAACAATCATTTATTATTCCCTTATTTAAGTCTGGATCTAAAGCTGGTATTTCGAATTATAGAGGTATTGCTAAATTAAGTGCTATTCCAAAACTATTTGAAAAACTTATATATGACACGTTGTCACATCATGTGTCCTCTATCATATCTCCAACGCAACATGGATTCTGCAAATCACGCTCTACAATAACAAATCTTTTGGAGCTTACAACTTTAGTAAATGATGGTTTTATTAATATGAAACAAACAGATGTTATTTATAATGATTTTAGCAAGGCATTCGATAAAGTAAATCATGATCTATTGTTGTTTAAGCTTGACCGTATGGGCTTTGGTATAATGCTAATAAAATGGATCGGATCATATTTAAAAGACAGAACACAATGTATTAAGTTTCGTAACTCGTATTCCAACAACATAAAAGTATTATCTGGTGTACCTCAAGGTAGTCACTTGGGACCTCTTTTATTTACGCTATTTATAAATGATCTTCCTTCTGTAATTAAACACTCAACTACATTAATGTATGCAGACGATGTAAAGTTAATTTTTACCCTCAACAATCTTGATCAACAATCACTTTTACAGAATGATATTGATCGTTTAACTACTTGGTGTAATATGAATCTAATGGACATAAATGTCAAAAAATGCAAATATATGATTTTTACAAGATCAATTCCAATAAATGGTCGGTATATCATGAATAATGCTGTGCTTGATTTAGTTGATTCATTCAACGACCTTGGCGTACTTCTGGATAAAAAATTAGACTTTAGAAGTCATATTTCGCTAACAATAAATAAAGCTACTGGTGTACTTGGATTCATTAAACGGTGGGCTAAAGAGTTTTCGGATCCGTATACGACAAAACAATTGTTTACTACCTTGGTAAGACCAATACTCGAATATGGGTCTGTAGTCTGGGATCCGCAATATCATATACATTCGAATAAAATTGAATCAGTTCAAAAACAATTTTTGTTATTTTGTCTTCGTGGTTTGGGCTGGGATCCTAATATGAGGTTTCCATCTTATGAAAATCGTCTGGCTCTAATTAAGCTTCCTACATTGAAAAGTCGCAGACATATGCTAAATGTTACTTTCCTGTTAAAACTGTTAAATGGTAGTCTTAAATCTGAATTTCTTATCAACAAAATAAATATAAATATTCCTTTTCGATCATCAAGAAATTATAACTTTCTAACTATCAAATATTATTGTACAAACTATGCTAATTTTAATCCACTACGTAGAATTTGTGATGAGTTTAATATGCTGTATCAGTTTATTGATTTTAATAAAAGTTTGGATATTGTGAGAAGAGATATTATATTACACTTAAATGCATTAAATCAACTGAATTAAATAAATGTTATATATCAATTTTGTTAAATGTTTAATTATATATATAAATTATAATATAAATGTACATATACTTTAAGTAGTCTGTAAGGATGATTCCATAGACTGAATAAATAAATAAAATAAAAAAAAAAAATAAAAAAAAATAAAAAAAAAACTTGTAAAATGGACGAAGAAAACGGCAGCGAACGAGATTCGTCCAAGATTCGTCGATTTGTGCAATAATTTCGTAAATTTTCCCCAAAAAGGTGAAAAAAATTCACAAAAATGCACGAAAACGCCCCCTGGCGGCTGTTTAAAATTAAAAATATATATTAGGGCGGATCGACTTTTTTCGACCAAATACCTATGACTTCCGTGTTCTATGGGTTATTTCAAGAAAATTTGCCCGAGGAACCGTACCTCTATTCGAGGAACCATACCTCTATCTGCTAGTTTTTGCATATATTTGCGATTTCCTTCACTTTTTCATTTTTTTCATGATTTCGTCCAAAAACATTTCGTTTAAGTACAATTAAAAACGAAGATTTTGACCCAAAAATTATTGCAATCGGTTGATTAGTTCATGAGATATTGCGAAAACAGTAAACACATAAAACACACTTTTTTATACTTTTTTTGTCTTTTTTTTGTTCTTTTTGAAAAATTCAAATGTAGTAATAGAAAAAAAAATGAAATAAAATTATTTGTTTTCAAAGTCTTGTCTGCTTTCAAGTCTGGGTGTTTTCCTACGGCTCTCTAATGTCGTCGCCATAGCACCTTCTACATTGTTTCCTGAAACTGGTTTAGCATTTGACATTTTCCAATATTAAGTAATTCGTTTATTGATTGTACGAACTCTGTGAATACTGTTGGGACTGTTGCTCTTTGTTTATTTGCATTACGATAAGTGTCAAGCAAAGCATTCAAATTTCTAGTGATGCTACTTTTGCGTATAAGTTCAATATTAAGTTTACTCCAAATTTCAAACAATCTGTCTGCTACTAGGGGAGTAAATGTTTTATACGAAAACATTTTGCTTTGGGCTATATATATACACCTATGATTTCCATGTTCCATGTTCTATACATATATATATATTAGGGCGGATCGATTTGTGGGGAGTGAAAAAAAAATCGATTCAATACCTATGATTTCCATGTTCTATGGCTCATTTCAAGAAAATTTGCCCGAGGAACCTTACCTCTATCTTTAAAATCGAGTCTGCTAGTTTTTGCGGGTAGGTAATTTTGTGATTTCCTTCATTTTTTCAATTTTTTTTTGATGATTTCGTCCAAAAACATTATGTTTACGGCCATTTATGGGCTGAATCCAAATTTTAGTTAAAAACGAAGATATTGAGCCAAAAATTATTGAAAGCGGTTGATTAGTTCATGAGATGTTGCTAAAACAGTGAACACATAAAACAAGACATTTTTTTACTTTTTGGTCTTTTTATTTTCTTTTCTTAAAAAATTCAAATTAAGAGATAAGAAAGTAATGGAATCAAAAAAATATTCAATTTGAGCGACATATAACGTAGTTTTTCAAAACAAAAATGCGGTAATGCTGTTTATCGACATATGTGTATACTGTATAATATACACTGTATATCAACATGTGCAACAGATTGCAAGCAATGCCACCCTTCAATGACAGCAGTGGGCAAACATGCTACTGGTAGCAAACATAATTTTACGCTCTCACATGTATACAAAGCGTTGCACACGAAATTTAGTCTGATGTGAGCCGTTCAACAAGTCGGGTGGTGCTGCTTTGCGCGCGAACACATGTATATGTTGTTGGAATACGCTTCTTTTTGTACTCTATCTCTCAATACACACACAACAATCAGTATGTATTTTTTGCCCACAGCCGTTCAATGACATGTGTGAGAGCATACTTTATTGTTTACAAACTATGTTAGTTTCGATTGAGTGTCATTTCAGTGAAGTGTAATCGTATGTTACTTGAAATTAATAATAAAAAAAATCAAATTTTGTGTCTAAAAATGAACTATTTTAGAATTTAAAAAGGATTAAAAGGTATGTGTTAAAACGTTGCCAATTTTAATTATTATAGTGATATTAATATTATATAAAATTCATGAACAAACAACTAAGAAAATTATTGTTGATCTAGACCGACCATACGATACCTATATCATGGTATAGAGACCTTATCTCTTCGGTTGAACTAATTGGATATAGAAAATAAGCATAAACCAAATTTTAGTGGCATTGTTATGAAAAAGTTCATATCGGGTGCTATATTTATATCTGGACTAGGTCGAAAAATTTACCGATCTTGACCATATTTGGTAAAGTCACTTATATTTTGAAAAAATGTATACAAACCAAATTTGAAAAAAATCTGTGCAATATTTTTATTTTTTTATAGATATAGGATCGGGAAGCAGCTCTATATGGAGCCTATGACTAAGAACTGTGCTATAGGGATTATTTTTGGACTACTGATTAATGGATATAATAAACACATACAAACCCAATTTGACTGCGATCTATATGATAATTTGGATCTTATGGCAATTTATGTCGATTTCATAGCGGTCATTTGTATGGGGACTAGGTCTGAACATGGACCGAATTTTACCAATTTCAATAGCGTTCATCCTACGGTCGACAAAAGACGGACAGATGGATGGACGGACGGACATCGTTAAATCGACTCAGAAAGTGATTCTGGGTCGTTCGGTGTAATAAAAGATGGGTCTAGGTGAAATATTTTTGGTAGTTACAAACAGTAGCACAAAGTCATTATACCCAAACTACATAGTGGTATAGGGTATAAAAACCCGCATATAAAATATATAATACAGGAAGCATATATGTCCAAGTGAGTCAATATATCACTACGCACGCACCACATACTCACTGCGTGAGTGAATTCATTCGCGCAACATAGATGCTTGCTGTGTCTTTGGTATAGGCAGCCCAGTGCCGAGTTAATGTTTTTCGGGGCCTGAGGCAAAAATACAAAAGTAATAAAAAGTCTTAATAAATGTAGACAATTTTTATTAACCTTTTTAATTCTTTTAGTTACAGTTAAAAAATGGATCCATGGCCGCATTCATCGGAAGACCCAACAGATACCCAACCCAGTAGATTGCAACATTTGGTCGCTCATGATGTTGCTTCTTTTGGCATGGCTTGTGAATTACCTGATTTGAATCTGCCAACTAAACGGGATTTCTTGAGATATGATTTTTTTTTTGGCCGAACGTGCCAAAGCCCAAAGCAAAATGTTTTCGTATAAAACATTTACTCCCCTAGTAGCGGACAGATTGTTTGAAATTTGGAGTAAACTTAATATTGAACTTATACACAAAAGTAGCATCACTAGAAATTTGAATGCTTTGCTTGACACTTATCGTAATGCAAATAAACAAAGAGCAACAGTCCCAACAGTATTCACAGAGTTCGTACAATCAATAAACGAATTACTTAATATTGGAAAATGTCAAATGCTAAACCAGTTTCAGGAAACAATGTAGAAGGTGCTATGGCGACGACATTAGAGAGCCGTAGGAAAACACCCAGACTTGAAAGCAGACAAGACTTTGAAAACAAATAATTTTATTTCATTTTTTTTCTATTACTACATTTGAATTTTTCAAAAAGGACAAATAAAAAGACAAAAAAGTATAAAAAAATGTGTTTTATGTGTTTACTGTTTTCGCAATATCTCATGAACTAATCAACCGATTGCAATAATTTTTGGGTCAAAATCTTCGTTTTTAATTGTACTTAAACGAAATGTTTTTGGACGAAATCATGAAAAAAATGAAAAAAGTGAAGGAAATCGCAAATATATGCAAAAACTATGGTTCCTCGAATAGAGGTACGGTTCCTCGGGCAAATTTTCTTGAAATAACCCATAGAACACGGAAGTCATAGGTATTTGGTCGAAAAAAGTCGATCCGCCCTAATATATATGTATGTATGAATGAGAGTGAGGCGGGAAATCCATTTTTCACATATATTTTTAATTTTAAACAGCCGCCAGGGGGCGTTTTCGTGCATTTTTGTGAATTTTTTTCACCTTTTTGGGGAAAATTTACGAAATTATTGCACAAATCGACGAATCTTGGACGAATCTCGTTCGCTGCCGTTTTCTTCGTCCATTTTACAAGTTTTCTAAATGCAAATTCCATAAAATCACGGATCAATGTAAGAATCTACCTATATCAGAAGCAAAATGTCGTCGGCAAAGGCAATCACCAAAAGAGAGATTAAGATCTCTTCCTATGGAGTTCTTCTCATCTCATTTCGAGGTTATAAATCTACTCTTTAGTGAGTGCTAATGAGCACTCATTCCACGTCCTAAACCAAAACAAAAAAATACTGTGTTTTGAAGGAATCCTATTTTGTTCCAACAACTTTATGACCTGCATTGGGAATGAATACTCTAAGCAGCTACTATTCTGTTGATGAAATAGCCCAGCTTCCATGGCGAACCCTCCATACGCACTTTTGCAAAAGCGTTCGAAAAATACCATTCGGCCCTGCTGACTTGTAGGGCTTAAAAGATTGTATCAACCATGATTTTTTAATTACCCATCATTGATCTATCCTGCCCACTTATAGGAATTGCGATTCATGATTCTGAACTCGTTGAGCAATCTCCCAGGGAAGAGTTATCCATTAGAAGTTCAATTGATTCCTACCGGCTTTCTTCAAAACTGCCGTCAGTTTTTATTAGCTATCCTGGTGAACTCAGCTCTTTGCAATAACTTTACGGAGGAATTGTTTCTTCCAATTGCTCACAGAAACTAGCCCATGGTTCCGTTTTGCCCTTTGAGTTTCCTCTTTAAAAGCATTCCCACTAAGGAGGTAGTTTTCCCAGAGCACAAGTTTTTTCTCCTTCGCCTTATTTTTCTGGTTTCTGATTTGAGTATGATGATCTGAAAGAGAATATATCAACATTGTCCGAGTATGGCACCAAAGTTATATCAATAACTTAGTCCATAATTCTGATATAGAAAGTTGAGTTCGAAGGTAATCAAAAACGAAGTCAGCTTTGATGTTGATATCAGTGCTGCCTACATGGTGTGGTGGTCATTGGCATCGCCTCCCATCGAGCCCTTTATTATACAAACCTCAACTGGAGATCTTTTGGCTGTAGGTAGGGGATTGCTATCTTCGTATGGCAGGTGCATCGAGGTCAAGACAAGTGTTTGCATACCTCTAACCTCAACTGCCGTTACGGTTAAGTGAGATATTAAGAATAAATAAATATATTTCAAAATTAAAATACAGTTTCGTATCTTACCTTCATCCGGTGTAGAAAGAAACATGAAGTTTTATGACCTTAATGCTATATTTACCTTCTATCTTTTCCCTTATTATTCTCAATTTTTTTATTATTTATTTATATATTTAAAGTCTATGGTATTACAAATATTCTTACAGACTAATTAATATATTTAGTTTATAAAAATAGATCTAACAAATAAAATAATGACGATTTAATTATTTAGATATAGAATAATTTTACGTTTCAAAGATTTTTATTTTTTCAAAATATAAGTGACTTTACCAAATATGGTCAAGATCGGTAAATTTTTCGACCTAGTCCAGATATAAATATAGCACCCGATATGAACTTTTTCATAACAATGCCACTAAAATTTGGTTTATGCTTATTTTCTATATCCAATTAGTTCAACCGAAGAGATAAGGTCTCTATACCATGGTATAGGTATCGTATGGTCGGTCTAGATCAACAATAATTTTCTTAGTTGTTTGTTCATGAATTTTATATAATATTAATATCACTATAATAATTAAAATTGGCAACGTTTTAACACATACCTTTTAATCCTTTTTAAATTCTAAAATAGTTCATTTTTAGACACAAAATTTGATTTTTTTTGTTATTAATTTCAAGTAACATACGATTACACTTCACTGAAATGACACTCAATCGAAACTAACATAGTTTGTAAACAATAAAGTATGCTCTCACACATGTCATTGAACGGCTGTGGGCAAAAAATACATACTGATTGTTGTGTGTGTATTGAGAGATATAGTACAAAAAGAAGCGTATTCCAACAACATATACATGTGTTCGCGCGCAAAGCAGCACCACCCGACTTGTTGAACGGCTCACATCAGACTGAATTTCGTGTGCAACGCTTTGTATACATGTGAGAGCGTAAAATTATGTTTGCTACCAGTAGCATGTTTGCCCACTGCTGTCATTGAAGGGTGGCATTGCTTGCAATCTGTTGCACATGTCGATATACAGTGTATATTATACAGTATACACATATGTCGATAAACAGCATTACCGCATTTTTGTTTTGAAAAACTACGTTATATGTCGCTCAAATTGAATATTTTTTTGATTCCATTACTTTCTTATCTCTTAATTTGAATTTTTTAAGAAAAGAAAATAAAAAGACCAAAAAGTAAAAAAATGTCTTGTTTTATGTGTTCACTGTTTTAGCAACATCTCATGAACTAATCAACCGCTTTCAATAATTTTTGGCTCAATATCTTCGTTTTTAACTAAAATTTGGATTCAGCCCATAAATGGCCGTAAACATAATGTTTTTGGACGAAATCATCAAAAAAAATTGAAAAAATGAAGGAAATCACAAAAAAACCTACCCGCAAAAACTAGCAGACTCGATTTTAAAGATAGAGGTAAGGTTCCTCGGGCAAATTTTCTTGAAATGACCCATAGAACATGGAAATCATAGGTATTGAATCGATTTTTTTTTCACTCCCCACAAATCGATCCGCCCTAATATATATATATGTATAGAACATGGAACATGGAAATCATAGGTGTATATATATATATATCCGCCCTAATATAGTATATATATATATATATATATATATATATATATACTACATGGCGCGATAAGAGCGAATTTTGTCTGTTTATTCAGTAGAAAAATTGTGTCAAAATTTCCTGATATTTCGTTAATTAGAAAAAAAGTTACACTTATAAAAACGATGCTGCTTTTATAGTTTGAGAAAAAATGGATTGCAAAGAGTTTCGTGTTTTCATTTTTGGGATGCACGTGTCATAATATTTATTGATTACTTATTGTAAGTGGTCACAGCCCTACCGTTTAATATTAGGGGCGTTATGAAATATTTATTAAACTACTATATGTTTGTCAAATTTCAAGTTTAGTGGAATAGAACTTCCAGGGAACAAGAAACCTATACCACCTGGAGAGAGATGAACGTGTCCTCCTTAACCCTATATATTCTTTTGCACCCGTGACGACCTGTGGGTAAAACACTTTTCTTTTCATTTTCATGAAATTACTCAAAAAATTTCATATTACGGTTGTTTAAGAATATAATGAATAAAAAATCACTTTATTAAACTCATATGCATGTTGCATTTAACATAGAGCCAAATGGAAAAAAATAGAACAAAATATAAAAACATGTCAGAGTAGTACCGTTGGGATGGTTCCCCAACATCCTGCGCGGCCCTGAAACACAGTTTCAGCATATGGGGAGTTTCACAATTTTGGTGATTGGTCTCGTCATCATTCCCTGGGCAGTTTTTAGTTTTACCACACGGATTAAGCCATCATCTCCTGGGAATGTTTCGATTACTCTTACAGTGATCCATGTAGAGGGGGGGTGTTTTGTCTTCTTTTACGAGTAGCAGGTCGTTTACGTCAAGATTTGGTTGAGTGTTGCACCACTTGGGTCGGTGTTGAAGGGATGTCAGTATTCTGTACTCCATCGCTTCCAAAAACCGTGGTACTTGCATTGTACATTTTGCCAGTTGCCAAGCCGGTTAACGTTCAGATTAGTTAAGCTACCCTCAGGTACCATAGTTGTTGGCCTGCCTATTAAAAATGAGAAGGAGAAAGGTTTCTGGGGTGATACCCAGCGGCCTTGAATTAACGACAGCTTCGACCTGAGCAAGGAGGGTATGCATCTGTTCAAATGTCAGAATATTATCGCCAATTACACGACGTAGATGTAGTTTTATGGAGCGTACGCCCGATTCCCATATACCACCCTGGTGCATAGGGTGGAATAAAATTCCAATTAATGTCTTCTTTAGTAAGTGTAGCGGTGATGATTTCGTTGTGGTCTTCCGCTTGAAGTTGTTGATACATTTCATTCAAATTGCGTTTAGCACCAACAAAGTTTTTGCCGTTATCATTAAATATGGTAGAACATTTACCACGTCGAGCCATGAAGCGTCGTAAAGCGGCTAAGAAACATTCAGTACTTAAATCGGTTGCCAATTACAAATGGATTGCAGAATTCACCATGCAAACAAGCATATTTACTAGGGCGGGTCGATTTATTTTTCACCAATTTCCCTATGATTTCCGTATTCTATGGGTTATTCCATGAAAATTTGCCGAAGGAACCATACCTCTATCGTTAAAATCGAGTCCCCTACTTTTTGTTGGTAGATTTTTTTCCCAAATTGACGTTCGTATGAAATATTACCTACTCGTTCACATCCATAACTCAAAAACTATCGGGTAGGCGCGTTGGAAAGGTGAGCTCATTTTGATCAATTTACAAAAAAAAATCTCCAACATTGGTCCAACGGTTCAAAAGTTACGGGCATTTTTGTCCAAATTTTGGAGCATTTTTCCATTTTTTCATGATTTTGTCCAAGAATATTACTTTCATGGCCATTTTTTGGCTCAATTTTTTTGACTTACGAAGCTTACGAACCTTACGATAGACTTCTTTATTTTTGTTTGTTTATAATATTCCAGTGCAAGAAGGATAGAGATAAAGATGATGCCAGTCATTTACTGTTATATGCTCTCATTTGCTGGCTAACTATATAATAAAAGTATACACGCCAATGTATTTCAATGTTAAGTATTATAACTCTGCCGCATACGGTAGTACATTACTTTTTAAATTTATTACATGGACACGATTTTTACCACCGAATTTACTTGGAGTTGTAAATACAGTAATTCAAGATAATCCATATTTTGCACACTCAGAAAATATCTTACTATCTATGTTGTTTGATGATAGAATGGAAAAACGAAACATTGCTATAAAGAAGATTTTACATTACCGAAGAGATATTGTCGACCCAACGGAACTTGGAGTTTATAAAAAATCTCTTATAAACTTTAATTGTACGGAATATACAAATATGATTGATTTAAATGACGATACCATTTTATTCGAACCACCGTTTACGCAAAGTTATTCGTATGAACATTTGGAGGGATATTTAAATTACGAAGTGCCACCGTTCGATGATCCACAAATTCCTTTACACATTTAAGGAACGGAAAGACATGTCCAATTGCTGGCTGCCACTGCTAAACGAGTTGCAGGAAAGAATGTAGAAGGCGCTATGGCGACGACATTAGAGAGCCGTACGAAAACACCCAGACTTGAAAGCAAACAAGACTTTCAGAAAAAATAATGTTTATTTTCACATTTTTTCTTTTACTACACTCAAATTGAATATTTTTTTTGATAACAGGTTGATAGATACTTTATTATCTCTTAATTTGAATTTTTGTACAAAAAAATAAAAAGGGAAAAAAAATCAAAAATTTGGTTGTATGTGTTATTTTGTTTTAGCAATATCGCATGAATTAATCAACCGAATTCTATAAATTTGGGCTTAAACTCTTCGTTTTGAATTGTAAATTGAATTATGGATTGAGCCAAAAAATGGCCATGAAAGTAATATTCTTGGACAAAATCATGAAAAAAATGGAAAAATGCTCCAAAATTTGGACAAAAATGCCCGTAACTTTTGAACCGTTGGACCAATGTTGGAGATTTTTTTTTTTGCAAATTGATCAAAATGAGCTCACCTTTCCAACGCGCCTACTGGCGATTAAACCCGATAGTTTTTGAGTTATGGATGTGAACGTGTAGGTAATATTTCATATGAACGTCAATTTGGGAAAAAATCTACCAACAAAAAGTAGGGGACTCGATTTTAACGATAGAGGTATGGTTCCTTCGACAAATTTTCATGGAATAACCCATAGAATACGGAAATCATAGGGAAATTGGTGAATTTTTTCACTCCCGACAAATCGACCCGCCCTAATATGTACCCTTTGGAGGTTTTGGCGTTTTGCGCATGAGTGATCTTTAGCGTAAAGTGACCGGCATAATCACAACCAGTAACTTGGAAAGGAAAAGCTTGTCGAACACGTACTGCAGGTAGATCAGCCATTCGCTGCTGGGTTGAATGCTGCGCTTGTCGTTAACATTTCAAGCATTTATGAGTCAGCTCACGAATTAAATTTCTGGCGCCGAGAATCCAATATTTTTGCCGGACAATTACAAAGAGTGCGGATACACTAGGATGCAAGTTTGCTGCATGAGCTTCTCTAAGTATAAACGATGTTATTTTATGATTCTTTTGAAGAATTATAGGATGTTGAACTTCATTAGAAAGTTTTGAAATTCCGATGCGTCCACCTACGCGAAGGAGTCCTTCATCATCAACATATGGCGCAAGAGTTTTAAATTTTGAGTTACTACCAACCCTCATAGTTCGCTGCAACCAGGTAATATCAGCTGAGATATCAATTTGCGCCATTCTGAGGCAAATAATCTTGGCCTTCGCGATTTCATCATATGTCAGGTATCTGGCAGGGTTTCCAATTTTGCGAACAAGCAGGTTAATAAACCGAACCACATATGCTGTGATACGTATAAACTTATACCAATGAGAAAAATTCTAGGTGTAGTTGCGAGAGGAAGAACAACACCATTTCCACCAGTTTTTGCGTTATGCTTAACAGCTATAGTCAAATTTGTTGTAGCAGTCTTCACGATTTTCATTTCCGATTCCACGTCCATACCGATGTGTTCTGCTTGTAACATGTTATCAAAATGCGTATCTTGTTTTCCCTCATCCTTCAAAAAAGGGGGACCTTTCCACCACAGATCGTGATACAACAATTGGTCAACCATTAAACCACGAGAGGCACAGTCTGCTGTACCTGTAGGCAGCGTTTCTAATATTTCAGATGTGCGATTTCCTACAAACGTCTTCAGTTTTGTTGGCTGCATAGATAACTATGAGAGTACCACGGTAGAGTCACACCAAGCGGTGATTTTAACATGTTCATGGGGCAGTGATGAAATAATTGATTTCATTAATCGGGTTAAAAGCAGCGCTCCACATAACTCTAACCTGGGTAGTGAAATTTGTTTCAAAAGTGAGACACGAGTTTTCGATGCAATTATCGAGATGTGCATGATTCCATTATCTGAATGGAATATGAATATATGAATATGCTTTTATGGAGGCATCGCTAAAACAGTGAAGTTGAATTTCGTGGTTAGAATTTGGTACAAATCGAGGTAATTTTAATTCAACAAGGTTAGGTAGATCATTCCTATACTTTAGCCACATGTTGGCTACCGTCTGAGGCAGAGGATCATCCCAGTCCAGACTTCGGGGCCACAACTCCTGGAATAGAATTTTAAATTTTATGCCGACAGGCGATACCAATCCAAGTGGGTCAAATATCCTAGCGACGTCGGATAAAACTCTTCTTTTAGTTGCATGATGTGAATCTTCTAAATTGATTTTATATCCAATTACATCCTCGTTCGAATACCAATAAATACCGAGAACCTTTACCGAGTCTTCTCCAATTTCTCTAAGAAAAGGTAGGTCATCCTGATCAGTTGTGGCAAGAGCACTCCAATTCGATACCCATTTCATTAATTCAAGTCCGGCCTGTTACAGCTTATCGCGTTAAAATATCAGTTCTCGTTCAGAAGAGGCGCCAGTTAAGACATCGTCGACGTAAAAGTCTTTGAGTTAACATTTCGATGCAATGGGATGAGTTTTTTCGTAATCCTTAGCAATTTGTTCAAGTACCCGTACAGACAAAAATGGCGCAGAAGCAGTTCCATGTGCCACAGTGCATAATTGAAAATGTTGAATGTTCTTATCGGGATCGTCTCTCCACAGAATTCGCTGAAAATCACAGTGATTTTTAGCAACCCAAATTTGGCGAAACATCTTTACAATATTTGCAGAGAAAACAAATTTGTGCAATCGAAAACGAAGACATACAGTGAATAAATTTCGTTGAATTGAAGGACCGATATGAGTTTGTCATTAATCGAAATACCAACAGCATCCTGAAATGATCCGCCAAAAACCATGCGTAGCGTTGCACCAATAATAGGATGATGTGGTAAATAAAACAATTGATTATCGGCAACAATTATTTCTTCAGGAGAAAGTTCTCGCATATGGCCCAAATTTTGATACTCTTATATAAATTTAACGTATTTTTTCTTCAATGCTGGATTTTTAGACAGTCTCCTTTCAGTGGAATAAAATCGATTTAATGCACCATTGTATGTATCAGCGAAGGTAATATTTTGTTCCTTAAACGGAAGTTGTGCAATATATTTTCCATCAGTATGTCTCCCATGCGTATTTCGGAAATGTTGCTCAACGGTTAACGATTCGTCATCTTTTGTTGTCGGTGTATGACATTCCTCAATTTCCGAAAAAGAACGTAAAGATTGATCGCTGTCAACTAAAGTTAATAATGATGTCGATGACTGACTATGAAGCGACGTAGTACATCTATTATTACCCAACCAAAAATAGTAGAAATGGCAATTGTGTTACCCTCATCATCGAATAGTGAAAACATCCCATACATAATCAGCCCCCAAAAGGATATCAAAAGGAGATGAAAGGTAGAACGATGGATCAGCTAGAGAAATGGTATAGAGCTTGCTACGGTCGCAGTTTTTAATAGTAGTTCTTGGAATTGACGAAGTTATACGTCCTAAAATATGTACCTACACATTAATAGATTTTTGAGTATTTCTGGAGTTGATATGTAGTAAACTATGACCACGCGTAGTTTCATCTTTGACAGAGGAAATTCCCGATAGGGTAAAACGAGAAGAAACGCGTGGTAATCCCAAACGTTTAATGTAATCTTCAGTAATATATGACAATTCAGATGCAGTATCAAGTAAAATACGACAGGTGACGAAATTACCCTTTTTATTACGAACATCTACTAAAGCTGTTGGTAGGGTGTGCATTGTATCAATTTTAGTGAACGATGCTGCGGGACACTGAGATACGACTGTACTCAATAATATCGGCTGAGAACCTTCAGATTCACACTTAACGATATTAGAAGTTGATGGGTGTAGAAAACCAGCATCGTGCACCTGTTTTACAACTCCAGCTAGAGTTGGATGTAGTAGAGTATGATGGTTGTGTTGACAAGTACGACATTTGTGTTGAGATTTGCATTTGTAAGCAGAGTGTCCCTTACGTAAACAATTGAAGCAAAGATTCCTCTCTTTAACGAACGAGCGACGTTGGTCAATGGATAACAATAAGAATGAGTCTGGTGATCACTAGAACCGCAATCGGCACATTGGTGGTTATTCTGTGTCGAGACCAAAGAAGTGGATGAATTACGTTTAAATGCAGTAGGTTTCGTATACGATCTTTTTGCAAGCTCCAACTCTTCACAGCGTTGATCCAAAAAGGTTAAAAAAGCAGATATAGTTGGTTTGGCGTCATCGCGGGTATTCTCAATCCATTTCCTACGAGCTTCGGAATCAACTTTGTTTAAAAGTATAAAAATTAACCAATGGTACGTAAATTAGCAGAATTTTCCTCTTTTACAATTGATAGGCTCATAAATGTTTCAATATATAAATTTACGATATGTCGCGGACGATCAAAACGTTCTCTAAGTCGATCCCAAGCTGTCTCGTACGATAAATCTGATATTTGTATATGTTTAATAAGACTTGCCGCATCGTCTTTTAATAATGATTTTAAAAGATGGAATTTCTATATATGAGATAAATTGGGTTTAGAATCAACCGCACTAATAAAAATGTCCTTAAATGCTGGCCAATCTTTATAGTTGCCAGCAAAAGGCTCTGTTCTGAGTTTTGGTAAATCATTATCTGCCGTACGTGAAGTAACCCGAGAGTCAAATCTTTGAAGTAATGAAGAATCTTGTTCGGCCAACGTAGAATGTTTTTCAGCCAAACGTGTGAAAATTTCAAGCTGACGTTCAGTATTTGATTCATGAGGAATAAAAGTGCGCAATGAAGTGTTAAGAATACCCCGGGCTAATAAATATTATTCCTCATATTCAGAAAATCCCGTTCAGGAACAATATACCCCTCCGCATCTTAAAACCTATATAAATCAGTATACCTGACAAACTCTTTCCATACCGAATCTAATCTTTCAAGGCGAGTTTCAATTTGTTCTGAAGTAACATCTGCAGGAGGACTTTGGGCAAATGTTAAAGCGCGAGCAATCGAACCCTTCTCCATTCGACATTTTAGCTGGATAGCCTTCATTGTCATAGACGTTTGGAATAGTTATAAATAAAAAATTCTACTTACAAATTTCAATTATTTTTCAAATTTTTATGCAGTTATCTATAGTACACGCTGCAGCCACTATGTATGATTGTGTCGCTTGTAGCTTTCCGCATGTCGTATATGTTCTATTCACAACCATACCTTTGTTTAATATATTGAATGTGCAGCTACTTTTTTCTTTACCTACCGCACGATTTGCAGCGAAAATGTTTTTTCATAATACATAATCTGTCCAAACATACAATTTCAACCAACGAACTTTCCAGTTCTCTATAACCGTAACAACATTGTATGTATGTATTGATCTCGTTAAAGTTCTAGAATTTTCTTCATAACGAACGTTAACACGCAGCTAGCACACACGCGAGCTTTAAACCAACAAGCAAACAAACGTTAGTATTCAAATTTAATGTTCGAACACACAAAGCTCTATTACCAAATTCAATGTTCAAGGTTCGTATCATAAAGCTTTACAACCAAAGTCCAAGTTCACTATGAAAGCTTATTTTCATTAAATAAACTGACCGTTAACGTCTTGAAAAAATGTTCGATCAAACCAAGCACCATTTATTTTGCACGTTCATACATATTTTCGTGTACATATGTCGTATGTATGATTTTTTAGTGTTTTTTATACAATGTATTTTTCTCGAACTGTAAAATACCACGAAACCAACCGCACGTTCATACATATTTTTTGTGTAGATATGTAATATGTATGTATTTTTTATTATTTTATACGATGTATTTTTTTTCGGTATGAATGTTTTACTGTGTCCAAAGGAGCACCCGAATGTAAAATTCCTCAAAACCAACGAGAGGGACCGAAAATTTAATGTAAATAGTGTCCAAAGGAGCTACGTATTTACTCACGAGACAAATTTCACAAAATGTTTATTATTTATTGTTTACACAACACACGCGAAAGTCACTGAAATTCAGATTTGGTGAGGAGGAAGACTATGTTTAAGAATATAATGAATAAAAAATAACTCATTTTATTTTCAAGTTATATTAAACGTTTTCTTTGACATTTGTGTTTGATGTTCTTCAGTGGACTGTAAAAGACAAACTAAACTCATATGCATGTTGCATTTAACATAGAACCAAATAGAAAAAAAATAGAACAAAATATAAAAACATGACAGAGTTGTATCGTTGGGATGGTTCCCCAACAACGGTAATTTAAACAAAATACATCACCCTTTTGATACATTTGTAAGTAAGTATGTCAATACACAGAGGGTTTTTTAATTATATCTTTTTTATACCTTTTTATTTAAACTAACAGTGCACTAATGCAAGTAGTAGAGAAAACACATACTGGCCATCATTTGTATAGTGGGTTTTTTTATATATTATTTAAGGTAGTAATCCATTTTCTTACCTTTTTATTTTACATAGCAAACATAGTATGATGGCTTATGAGAAGGCTTATAAGAAAGTTACATTTGAATACAAACTCAATTGCTATATATATTTCAGCAATAACAGACGGAAATAAAAATATTCAGAAAAATATGTAGAGCTTCAGTTATAAAAAACTGTCCGAAGAGTATTCTAGAAACAAAAACCAGGAAGATGTTCTAGTGACGTTAAAATAAAATTACACTTAAATTCAAGTAGCACCGAAATACAAGAGCAATTATCTCATTTCGTGCAAGAACTAAAAAAACGTCATGAAGAAGTTATATAAAAAGTGCAAAATTTTTATATAAAAAGTGCAAACTGGTTAGAAGGCCAACATACTGTCGCTGCACAAACAGCAAAGCAAGATAAGGTTGAAAGAACACGCAAGTCATTGGACAACTGCAGCGATAGATCTAAGAGGCGGAAACTTAAATCACAGAAGCAATTAACTAAAGTGGATATCATTGAAACAGTTGTTAAAGCTAGTCCAGTGAGAACAAAATGGATTCTTAACAGTGTACCAACTCCGAGCGATGCAAAACAGTTCACAAATGAGGAGGCATTAGCAATATTTCTGGATTTGAAATTAACAAAACAGCAATATATTCAGCTCAGATTGCGTGAGTTACATACAACCAAACATACAGATTATATACTTGTATACACAATCATATACTTTGTCGTTTATTTGTAAGTCACAGCAACTCAATAGTTTTGTTATTGTGGCAATCCTCCACAATATCACGACTGTGAGTTTTTTTTCTCATATATGTAGACGGTAAGATTATGCTGAATTGCAGAATAGCTGCAACTCATAGCTTTAAGTTATTTTTTAAGTAAAATAAAAGTTGTTTTTACTAAAGTGGCGCAGTCGGTGCCCAATATATCAAAAGATATATCGGTAAATAAAATATAAAATATAAAGAAAATTAATACTATATATCCAAAGATATATATATACATAAAGACAATATATCCAGATATACCAACAAAAACTTTACTATGAATGTTGAACAAGTTCAACAGAGGATTGAGCAGCTTGAATATCTCGTACTCAAACATGAGGCGGTCATCAAAGACCAACAACAACACCAGTTGCAACTACAAAATGAAATGGCTGGACATGTGCAACTAGTGCAATAACAAAAAGCTGAATACGAAAATCAGATTATGCAAATGCAATCAAGATACCAGCAAGCAGAAGCTATTTCACAACAAAATCATCTGCATCAACTGGATCAACAAGGGCAACTCCAGCAGTTTGGTTTGGGACTAAGCCCACACCACGTCCTAAATCAGTTTCATCAAATAAGAGCCTTCGCAAAGGGTCATCATCTCCCCTCTTTTCTCAGATCAATAGAAAGTGCCTTAAGCCTCTGCGGCCAAAATCAGGATCTAATAAAATATGGCACAATGATAATTAAAAATGAGGAGTTATTCAGCTATGCAGCGAAATCAATCTCTTTGTTACCAGAGGACACAAGTTGGATGGAAATAAAACAACAACTCAAAAAGGACTTCGGACCAAGAAAAGCTTACCCAGGGGTATTTAATTATTGTAGAAATATAAAAATAAGTAGTCTTAGAGAACTTTTTAATGTATTCATGGAATCTAAATTTGACATTTATGATATATTCATACATGACGAACAAAAACCCGAATTATACTCACCATACAATGTCGATAGAGACCTTACTGAAATACTTTTTACAAAAATCGACGGACAATTTAGAGCTTGTATCACCGAACAAAGCCCCAATATGGAATCACTGTATAATAGATTTTCACATTTGAAGCTATTAGACGACAACAGACCAATAGATTTTAAACACAGAAAAAAAAAACTAAAATACAAACCAATAGAAGATTTAATGGGAAAAGAAACGAGAGTGTTGAAGGCCAACATAATTTTACTAATAGACAACAAAACAAATTCAAACAAAATGTCTACAAATAGTGCTCAAACCAGGCTTTTTCCGAGAACCCAGTCCCATTCGTTTAGGAAAACAACTACTCCTATGGATATAGGAAATTTAGAGAATGAATCGGAGCATGAGGAAGTAAATTTTCTCAGGGTTCCTATAAATCAAGATTGCCCCTAATAGCGGTTAATATAGGAAGTAGAGTGGTAAGATATCTCATTGATACCGGGGCGGAAACTGTATAATAAGGTCTAATCATTTTGAGGGAGAATTTTCTGAGGCAGTATTAAGTAAGCCCTTTAGGTTCCGTACTTTGAATGGCATAAATATAACAACAACTGGCCTTATTACACCGATCCCTAAGTAATTTAACATCTTAGGAACATTTTCCTGGAAGGTAATTGATATCATGGGACGTAGCTACGATGCTATTATTGGGCAAAACTTTTTGATTCCGCTTAGAGCGAAGATAGATTTGGGAAATAGATTTATGGATGTATTCGGAAGGAAAATTTTATTCGAAGAGGAATCCCCTTATTGTATTAATAAAATTCGGACTATTCAAGATACTGAATTCAATAGCGTCGATCAATTCGATTGAATCACTTAAACTGCGATGAAGATTTTAGACTAAGCAAAATGCTGAATGAATTTCAGGATTTATTTTATAAAGATGGTGATGTACTTACATCCACACAGGTGGTGCAGCATGAAATTCCAACATCCATCTATCTAAACCGCTGTACTCAAAAATATATAGATATCCACAGGTTCACGAAAAAGAGATACAAAGACAGATAGACGAATAGATGCAACAGTCCCCTCTGGTTTGTACCTAAGAAAATGAACAACTCTGATATTAAGAAGTGGAGGTTGGTTGTAGATTATAGAAAGTTAATGAATTTACTAGAACCGATAAATTTCCGATTCGTAGTATGGAGGCAATTTCAGATAAACTGGACAAAGCCCAATATTTTTCAACCCTTGACCTAGCAAAGGGATTTCACAAAATTTTGGTAAAAGAAGAGGACAGGGAGAAAACGGCATTTTCAACACCATCTGGCCATTTCAAATTCATTCGAATGCCCTTTGGCTTAAAAAATGCTCCATCCACCTTCCAAAGACATATGAATTCAGTACTTAGGGAATACATAAATAAAATTTGCATTGTTTACTTGGACGATATTCTAATTGTTAGCACATCATTAGATGAGCACTTGGTAAATTTGAAAAAAAATCTGAATCGACTTCGAGAAGTCGGATTATAGGTGCAGATTAATAAATGCAACTTTTTACAGAGGCAAACAGATTTTTTGGGTCAGATTCTTCCACCCGAAGGTGTCAAACCCAATCCAAAAAAAGTTGAGATTATTCAGAATCTCAAACTTCCCGATACACAGAGAAAGATCAAGTCGTTTATAGGAATGACAGGTTTTTATAGGAAGTTCATAAAGGACTATGCAAAGATTGCTTATCCGATTACAAACTATTTAAAGAAAAATACCAAAGTAAACACGAATGACCCAAATTTTATAGCGGCTTTTGGGAAGTTGAAAGACATTTTAATAAATCCCCCTATCCTAAGATTCCCAAATTTTAATAAGAGGTTTAAACTGATAACGGATGCCAGTTACTTTGCACTTGGTGCCGTTTTAACACAGGATGGGCATCCAATATGTTACGGCTCGAGAACACTAAATGTTCATGAGAGAAACTATTCCACTATAAAAAAGGAGCTATTAGTTATCGTCTGGGGGGTAAAATATTTTAGACCTTATCTTTATGGTGTCGAATTTGATCCGAATACAGATCATCAGCCACTAAAGTGGTTACAAGGCTACAACGTTGGCTAGTCCATTTAATGGATTATGATGCTTAAATTGAATATATTAAGGGCAAAGAGAACCACATTGTTGATTTCTTGAGTCGCATCGATGTTGATGCAAATGAGGCCAAATTGAGTGATGCCGAAAGTATCAATGCAGAGGAGGATTTGTCAAATGAAGATGATTCCTCCTCGTTAGTGGTGGAAACAGTCCACTCTCAGGAAGAGGACTTAAATGACTTCTATATTTTGGACACAGCTGTTAATAGGTTCAAAACGCAAATAATAATTACGTATAATAAGAATGAGGAAGCAGTACAATTATTCGGTAAGAACAGAATATATATAGATAGAGTAGATTTGGACTCTCAGAACATCGATAGTATACTTAGTAATCATTCAATAAAAGGTCGAGTAGCAATTTACTCTGAAGTAGACGAAAGAACTTACTATAGATTCCAAAAAGCAATTAAGGAAATTTTTCGGAATAGGACTGACGTTAAGTTTCTGAGATGTTCTCATTTTGTGCGGGACATAGTGAATCAGGAGGAATTGAAGAGACAAATAGCTTTGTATCACAAGAACGAAACAGGTCAGGAATTATTCCAACCTATGAGGGAATCAAGCATAAAATTTACAACCCTGAGGTGAAAACGACAATTCATAAAATTATAAATAGTTGTGATTTTTGTTCATCTGCAAAATATGACAGAAATCCAATAAAAACCTAAGTTCCATTTCACTGCGACTCCATCTACCACAAATTAAATAATTTATGTTGATACGTACGTTAATAGCCGACAATCTTTCATAGTTTTTATAGATAAGTTCTCCAAGCATGCTATACATTTTAATCTTCCAGATAGAAATAATCAAACTATTATTCAGAAATTGAGGGAATTTTTAGCGATAAAAGGAAGAGTAAATAAGTTTGTCTTTGGTAATGAGTTCAATACCGTAAATGTTCGACGATTTTTAAATGAGGAGAACATAGAATATCATGCCACAAAAGCTAATAGTCATACGGGCAATGGGGATATCGAAAGATTGAACAATACAATTTCTGCAAAAATCAGAGTCTTAAACCTTGAGGAAAAGATGCCAGTAGTAACCCAAATGGCTAGAGCTATAAAGTTTTACAACAATACTCTTCACTCAAAAATTAAATTTACTCCTTCTGAGGTTGAACAATATCATGTTGATCACAGTGCAATTAAAGTACGTATAAAAGCTATGAAATGTAGGATTTTAAGCAAACGAAATGAAAACCGCGAAAATTATATAGAACGTAGACAAGAGGGATACATTAAAAATTATAAAAGCGTGCGACATAAGGAACAACCAAAATTTATAAAAAGAAACCTGAACAATGTCCACATTAATAACATTAAACGTCCTTTTAAATTTAGAGATTCTGATAACGATAATAATGATCATGTCACAAATAGTCCCAACGAAGAACCTGCTATTATCTCACCCAATAACTAGTGAAACGGGTTTTATTAATATGAAAATAGGAGCCGTAGAAATTGTGAACCAAACTATAACTGTACTGCATATGATTGACCCTAATGATTTAAATAATATTGTAGCAGACATAGAGTCCAATATGGTTGCCATGCAAATTCCCCCAAACGGTTTAATCGAAAGACAAATCCAGATACTAAAATCAATAATTAGATAAATAAGTCCCTCTAATAAAAATTTTAGAAAAAAAAGAGGTTTATTAAATATTGTGGGCTCTACGCAAAAATGGCTGTTCGGAACAATGGACGAAGAAGACAGAATGGACATTCTAAATCGTCTAGAAATTACAACAGCAAACAGTCACAATGCCATTGAAGGCATAAACAAACAAATTGTAATAAACGAGCATTTTCAAAACAGCATTAATTTGCTGAAGTCTACTATTCGATCTGACAGAAATACGACTAAAAAAAACAGCTTTCAAGTCACAAAACGGAAAAATTGCTAGACAATTATTTTATTCCGACACATTGTTTAAATTGAAGTTTATCGAGGACAGAATAAATCAAATTCAGGACAGCATTGCCTCCGCAAAAAACCACATACTAAACCCTAGTATATTGACATCGGACGAATTATTGATTACGACATTAATTTCCATAAACTGCGGTTAACAAAATTGGACGTATTATACTACAAAAATAATTTGCTCGTTATTGCGATTAAAATGCCATTGAATTTTTTACGACTGATTTAAGACTAATGCTACCAATGCCCAACTCTGATTTTATGGAGATCGATTCAGATAGGGAGTATTTTATAACTGTAAATAATAGTCTGTTAACATAATAACGATTGATGAAGAAACAGTTGTAAAATAATTATGCAAAAAATAAGCAAATTATACAAAATTGTGATGACAGAAATATATTGTTAAATGGTAATTCTATACTGTCTTTCAATGATTGTGAAATTAAAATAGATTATAATGTCTTCATAAACAAAAATGAAATTTTATTTGATAAGTTTGTTTACGATAATAACAATACATACAATTTTACAGAAGATACATTTTTAAACTTTAGAAAACTGAAAAATAACAGTTTCCATAACATAAACGAAATAAAATAATTAAAAATGCACAAAAATATTTCCTATGGCATCAATATATCTATAATAATTTTAATTGTAATAATATTGTTAGTATTTATATTTTTAATAAGAAAAACTCAAATTCAAATTAAAAGTAATGAAGCCCCACCTCAAATAAGGGAGGTTATACAGAAATATGAGGAAAATTAATAATAACATGCAAATATTTATCTATCATGTATTCGAATTCAGGAGAATTCTTTTAACTAAGGTTGGAGGAGTTACATACAACCAAACATACAGATAATATGCCTGTATACACAATCATATACTTTGTCACAGCAACTCGATAGTTTTGTTATTGTGGCAATCCACCACAATATCACGACTGCGAGTTTTTCTCATATATGTAGACGATAAGATTATGCTGAATTGCAGAATAGCTGCAATTCATAGCTTTAAGTTATTTTTTAAGTTAAATAAAAATCAGTTTAAAAAACCAACAAAACAACAAAGTTGTTCTTACTTAAGTCGTGCGATCGAAAAAGGCTCAAATATGTATCCTGCATATCATCACATAAGCGCTGCTAATATGAACTGTTTGCCACCAAAGGACACTATTACAATCACACCGATTTCGGCAGAGGTACAACTACAATCTCAACTTTTTCACACAGCCGAACGCTTGCTACAATCAATAAAAGGAAATGCGTTAAAGAAATATTAGTAGTATAGTTGTGCCGGCTCTAAATCACTTTTTCAGTACATTTGAATGCGTTGATTTAGTTCCAATTGTCACCGCAAGTAGTATCGTAGAGGGCGCTACCATATTCCCCACGTTTAGCAAAAACTCACACCCATATTCACCTTACTTAGAGTTAAAAACCTAATGTTTAGCAAATCTCACACCCATATTCACCTTACTTATAGTTAGCAATACTATTAGTTATGTTGAATTTCGCAGTTTTTTGGTTGGCAACACTATTTTTTAGCAAAGTCACAGACCTAAATTCAGTTTTTTCATGTCGTTTAACAGTTTTTATACTGTTTGAATCACCCACTAACTATTATTATTATTCATGTTCAGAAACCTAAATGCGGTTTTTCAACCAGTTTGAGAGTTTTGATACTGTTTGAAACACCCACTAACTATTATTATTCATGTTCAGAAACCTTAATACGGGTTTTCAACCAGTTTGAGAGTTTTGATACTGTTTGAATCAGTTTTCATATAGTTTGACAGTTACTGTATACAAAATATAAAGTTTTTTTTCTTTTTTAACCAATAAGTAGGTGACAACATTATGATTTATTGATAAAAAAGTTACCAGATAAGGGAAAATATGTACTGGAAACACTATTTTTTAACAAAGTCACAATCCTAAATGCAGTTTTCATTCAGATTTGAATCGCCCTCTGACTATTATTATTCATGTTCAGAAACCTAAATCCGGTTTTTCATTCAGTTTGACAGTTTTCATCCAGTTTTGAATCACCCTCTGGCTATTATTATTTATATTCAGAAACCTTTTACACATTTTTTGTATCGCCCTCTGCTAAAAATGTTTCCACATTGTTTAACACACCAAAAGCTTAACTTGAAATTGTTTACTAACAAAAACTCACACCGATATTCGTCTTACTTATAGTTAGCAATACTATTAGTTATGTTGAATTTCACAATGTTTAGCAAAAACATTAGAGGCATAACTTTTTTTTAGTTCATAATGTTCTATTGAATATAACAATATGAGGTTGTTATAAAAAACAACTATAAGTAAATAAAAAAAAGTTATGTCTCTAATGTTTGTGTATATCTAAACGAAAAAAAAACTATGTTAACATGTTTACTAACACACACAGTTCTTTTTTCATTTATATATTTCGTTTATATATTTTTTAGTAAGCAGAACCGCTGAGTTCGCTGTCTGTTTAGCAATTTTTTTTTGTTATAATACAATGAATGAAATAAAAACAACAGATGAATAATTTTGTTCTATTATTTTATTTACAAAAAATATTTTTAAAAATACTTATTATTAACACATCATTTAAAAATAAGTTTGAATAATTAAAAAATTTTTAAATTTTATAAAATTATACTTCTTTACATCTAAAATAAAAAAAAAATGCAACAATAAATTCCACATAATATTGAATATTCGCTTTAAGTACGTTTTATGTTATAAATATACGATTTAGAATTTGTATTCAATAATTTAATAAAAGGTTTAATAGGTGGTTGACCAGGTTTATTTTTTGGGGAAAAAAGGCAACTCAATGCTGTCCTGGTTTATATGATGGATCGGTGTTTGCTATACTGAATGATGGTTTTACAACAGCTTTCTTAGGTAGTTGATCAGAAGCAAAGACACCTTTAAAATGATTTTTAGTTGTACTGTTCGATTTCATATAATGATTGATTTTAACTGAATTCATAGTGATTGAATAATTACACGGGATTTGTCAATTTCAAGTATACTATCAAATTCACAATATACTAAACAGGAAATAGCTTCAGAAATTGGTGCACCAAAACGACCTTCAATACGAATAGAACCTTGATTTATTAGATTTCCACAATGAGAATTATTACTATGATCTGGAGTTAAATCAAAAGCAAGTAGAAAGTATCCGTTACCAAAAAGATCTTAGTGATCTGATGACCTCTATCAAAATGATGTATTCCAGTTCCTGTGATAACTAGTGTGTGATAACTACGAGTGCTTATTATACCATCATTGTTATAGTTAAATTCGATTGGTTGGGCAGGAAATTGTACTCCGTACTCTTTGTAAATTATGAATGAAGCAAGTTGTTTACAACATGTTAATGCCAAAAATTTAAATCCCCTTTTTGGCATTAAATCCGTCCGTAATTCCCATCCTCATTCGTGCCAATCCAAAGGGACAGTACAAAGAGATAGAAAGTGGCACACACTTTCTATCTCTTTCCTAAATTTAGTACCAAAAACTGGAATGAAAAATGTAACTAAATATGTCGTAGATGCTATTTCCCAAAAAAGGGCATTCGCATAATTTGGGCAGTGACTTAGCAGCTGTCCAAAGGGTAAGATCGTTTTGAAGTGTTAAATAAAAATAAAATACATAATTCCAACACTAATCCAAAATTTGTTTTCTTTTCCTTCTTTTTTTTTCATATGGGAAATTGTGTTCTGAGATAAAATTGAAGTTGAAATTTTACCTCTAATCTGAATTAATTATAATCTCCTCCAAATCTCCATCACCAACAATCCAACCTATTCATTGTGGTCCATCACCAACATTCCAACAAAAAAACATTGGTCCCATCGAACCGGATTGGAGAACTAAATAATTAATACTCATCAGGAGTCATCTTGCGTTTGATAGTGCTACATACTTTTTAAAAAAATTAAGAAAAAGAAAATCGGGATAAAGAAAGTAAACCGTGAAAATTGTATTAACCTTAAATTCGAATAAAAAGAAGACCTGCCAAGACACCGATTCATCCCTGAGGAGGTTTTTTTTTTGTTCTTTAAAAATATCGTTCATTTGGTTAAGTGATTTGAGAAAGTGTTTTAAGAAAAAGTGTAAATCTGTGGCTCAGTGTTTATAAGAAACAGTGTTTTAAGAAAAAGTATTTTAAGAAAAAGTATAACTCTTGGAAATCATTAATTTTTTCGGTGAAAAATAAAAGGAAAAATACCGTCGGAAAGTATCAAACATGTCCAATTGATTTCCAATGAAGAACCTTTTCTCTTAATGCAAAAATACTTTTCTCATATAAATCTCCCTTCAATATAAATTGCAAATTTCTCCTGCATTTTTACATACCCCCCAAAATAAATTGCAGATTTATTTGATCTTTTTTTACTTTTTGTTATGACTGTCTCTTAAAACGCTTTGTACTATTCCTTTAATAACTGTCCTAAGCTACAAAAGGGGAATACTCCACTCTTGTTGTGTGTTTCAATTTCGTTTCGTTTTTTTCTACATAGTCGATCACATTATAAGAGTCTCTTCTTGTTTTTTTCCCCTTCGCTCTTTCTTATTGAAATAGTTTGCATGCTTTGTTTCTATACGCGCAGTAACGTATGTACATATGTTAACATTTCGTTTTATTTTTGGTTATTGCTCTGCGGCTTAAAAAAAAATCTCTTTCTTTTAATAATTTCAAGGGTCTCTTCATTGTTTTTCCATTGATTTTTTAATACGCCCACACATTAACATATGTTAACATTCTAGTAATTGATAATTGATCCGTAGAAAATTATAAAGACTTTCCTACTAGTTTCAATTTTGTTCATTTTAAATTACGAAGACAATTACGTTTAGCAGTTCCACATTTTTCAAACAATTTTAAGATTTTTCCAAACAAATTTTAAAGATATTTCAAACAAATCTTAGGATTGTTTCAAACAAGTTTTTTTTTTCTCAAACAAATTTTAAAGTTTTTTCAAATTTTTCCAAACAAATTTTAAGGGTTGTTTTTACGATTTTTTTTTGCAAACAAATCAGAAAATAAATGTAAAATTGTACAAAAGTAATAAATATACCGGAAATAAAAATTGTGAATTCAATAAAGCTTTTTGTGCGTACTTTTATATCACAATTTTAAGGAAAAACTGGGTAAAGAATTTTGTGTCTGATTTCATCCAATATTCAGATACAAATTTAGCTACAGCTTTTTATTTCACTTACATCGATATTTATTAGAAAATCTGTACACCTGACAAATCGATTTCGGTTATATTACAATTCAAGATCATATTGTACAAGCTTAAACTTTTATATCGTGTTTTTTTAATTTACAATTTTAATTTGATCTTTGCCTGATCCGAATATATTACTTTTATTAAATTTCAAATCCATTCAAGATGTCTTTGGACCACTTTATTCGTTTAGCGGATAGCTTAGTTGAATTCGATTCTGACTTTAGAGATAATTGTTACCCTATCAACTCTCTTCATGCTATTGAAGTCCACATGGATGAAATAAAGAATCCAAACCGCTTACGAAAAACTTGTCTTCGAAGTAGAAAACGAAGACGATAGCAAAAAGAAAAAGAAACAGAACATAGAAATTTAGAATCATTAAAAGTCAAATACAAAAGTACTTATATTACTTACTGTAATTGTCAAGCTAAGCTATCAGAGCTGTATGATTCTCGTAAATCTGAGTCTGGTCCTAAAGTAAGCCATCCAGAATCTGAAGCTAATTCTTCTCAAGCCTCCACCAATTCCCATAGTTTTCATCTTCCGCCTTGTGATATTGAGGTCTTTAATGGCGATTACTTGCTTTGGCCCACTTTCCGGGATTTGTTTACGGCAATATACATTAATAATTCGAGATTAACTCATATTCACCTTATCAAAAAAACTGCTGGTACACCGAGGGACATAGTCAAAAAAAGTCCGTTGACAAATCAAGGTTTGTATATAGCCTGGACAAGTCCTTGTGCTCGATATGAGAATCGAGGAGTACTCATTAATGGCCATCTCCGAATATTGTTCAACCTACAGTCCATAACTTCAGAATCTGGAATTGCGATTAAACAGCTTCAACGCGATATATCATCCTGTATTTTTGCTCTTCAGTTATATGACATCGATGTTTTAAGTTGCAGTCGTCTGCAAATCGGTATAGGACCTTAGAATCTATTGCTGAGGATCGTACTAATTCTAACGTCAAATCCAATGAATCGAAAACTAAAACTTTAAATCCAAACAAAATTAGTGCATTTCAGAATAATATTTCAGAACCAAAGTGTTCATTGTGTCCCAACGATTCACAAATTATTCGAAAGTGTCCAAGATTTTTTAAAATGAACTATTCTTTGAGGTTTTCAGAAATTAAAAAACAAAGATTATGCTTGAATTGTTTCTCAAAAACTCATAGCGTGAAAAGCTGTAATAGTAAGCACAATTGTTTTAAATGCAACAAGCGTCATAACACTTTACTACACAAAGAAAGTGATATTTCTAAGCCTCCTTATTCCGAGCAGTTACCTAGTACGAGCACTAATTGCAACCTCAACCCACACTCAGCTCCATTTTCAGCTAGATCAAATTCTCAACCAATACAGTCCACAAATATTTCGGGGGCTGGGGTGGTTCGAAATTGTTTCGCTTCAAATTCTAAGGGTGTATTGCTAGGTACTGCGATAGTAAACATATGCCATTTAAGTATGAAATATAAAGCACGACCTCTTATATATTCTGGATTTGAGGGTACTTTTATTTCTGAGCGCCTGTTTAATCTCCTTAAACTACCTTCCCAACACTATATCTGCTAAGGTTCAACGGGAGTGTTCATTAGTACTTAGCTCTAGATTCAACGATAATGTAGTCGTCCCGAACTTAGCAGGTAATCTTCCAACTCAACCTGTTGAATCATCAATATTTTCCAATCTTCCCGAGATTCACCTAGCTGACTCTCAATTTTATAATAGTTCCAAGATTGACGTCCTGATTGGTGGTGATTTGATTCCATCAATCATGCTTTCGGGGGGTAAAACATGAAGTTTGTGGCTCCTTAATGGCGCAAGAAACTGTATTCGGATGGATACTTACTGGCCCCATTACACTTAGTTCATCCACATCTTGTTCCAAATTAGCGTCGTATGTGTGCGAGATCTCTCTAGATAAAGAGATCTCACGTTTTTGGGAGGTGGAGAATCTTCCACGGAAGAACTTGATGTCCCCATCCGATAAATTTTGCGATGATATGTACCAGAGGACCACAAAAAGAAATAAAGATGGCAGATATATTGTTTCGTTGCCATTTAAGGAAGGATATCCTGAAAAACTTCATCTTGGTCAATCCCGATCGAGTGCTCTTGCACAATTCTATAGAAATGAAGCTAGATTACTTCGGACCCCATCCTTTAAAAATGAATATGATGAAGTTGTACAAGAATATGTGCACCTAAATCATATGTCTGTAGTCTATTCTCCTGATTTTCTTAAATTTCCGGTGCATTATTATTTACCCCATCATCCGGTGATTAAACCAGAGAGCACAACCACAAAGATCCGTGTGGTTTTCAATGCTTCATCTCCATCCTCCAATGGGTTAAGTTTAAATGATATACTCAATATACATAGGTCCAGTTCTACAAAATGACTTAACTCTCTTGATACTTAAATGGCGTTTTTTCCGATATGTGTTCAATGCTGACATCCAAAAGATGTACAAATATTAGTTAATCCAGAACACACTTCTTTCCAAAGAATTATATTTCGAAAGATCCAAATCAAATCATCCAAGATTTTGAATTGAAAACTGTTACCTTTGGGGTCAACTGTGCTCCATATTTAGCTATTCGGACCATATTGCAGCTGGCCGATGACGTTCAAGCTACGTATCCAATTGGTAGTAACATTCTGCGAAATTATATGTATGTTGATGATGCACTTGCCGGTGCTCACTCTATTCCAGAGGCAAATAAATCCAAAAATGAGCTCATCCCTGCTCTTAAATCAGCTGGGTTTTCACTGAGAAAATGGACAGCAAATTCCAAAGACGTCCTTGCAGATATCCCGCCCGAACATCACCTTAATGAAGATTTCCTCGACTTTGAGGACAGCAGTTCAGCGAAAACTTTGGGAATTCGTTGGAACGCTCGGTCGGATTCATTCTATTTTACAACAAAGCCTTTTCCTGAATCCTACACGTATACAAAACGAGAAATCCTGTCTCAAATTGCCAGACTATTTGATCCTGCTGGATGGCTTTCTCCTTGTGTGGTGCTCGCCAAAATACTTATGCAGAAAATATGGATCGCAGGAACAGAATGGGATGACGTCCTTTCTCCAGAGTGCCTTTCTCAGTGGAAAACTTTTCAATCCAATTATTCGGCAATTAACAACATACATATTCATAGATGGCTTAATTTTATTCCAAATGCTGAAATTCAATTCCATGGATTCTGCGATGCATCCGAAAAAGCATACGCAGCAGCATTATACATCCGAATAGCTAATGGTGACTCCATATCCACTCATTTGGTCTCGTCAAAGACAAAAGTCGCTCCTGTTAAAACACTTTCCTTTCCTAGATTAGAGCTCTGTGGAACCGTTCATCTAGCAGAAATGATAGACAACCTTATTCCAAAGTTAGATATTGACAACTACTCTACTTTCTGTTGGACTGACTCCACAATTGTGCTTTCCTGGCTAGCTAAACCCCCGTGTTCCTGGTTGACCTTTGTCGCTAATAAGATTTCAAAGATAGTTCAGATAGTTGAACCTCAGCAATGGTATCATGTCACATCAGAAAATAATCCTGCCGATTTAGCTAGCCATGGTATTTTTTCCTCAGGATATTATTCACAATGACCTTTGGTGGCAAGGACCGCAGTGGCTTCAAGATTCCAATACAGATTGGAATTGCCACAGTTCAAAAGTTTTTCAAGAAACTGATCTGGAAAGGAAGCCCATGAAAGTCCATTTTACCTACTTCCACAATTTTGATGATATTTTAGAACGTTTTTCGTCATATTCGAGGGCATTGAGAGTCATAGCATATGTATATCGATTTTATTACCAAACACATCCGACATGTCGCACTAAATTTCACAAAGAGTCGAATATTGTTACTAGTTCTGAAATTGTTGCTGTACGTGACAAACTCATTGCCACGTACCAAAAAGCGTTATATCCTAACGAATACCAAGCACTGTCTTCAAAAAAGTCCATAGCTTCTTCGAGTCCAATTATGAACTTAAATCCATTTCTCGATCAAGAAGGGTTAATTCGTTCGTGTGGTAGACTTGGAAATTCTCCCGGACTATCATACAACGAAAAATATCCTATAATTCTTCCGTACAATTGTCAATATTCGCGACTCTTAGTCAAATTCGTTCACGACATTACCCTTCATGGAGGTAATCTTCGTATTGTCCGGAATCAGTACTGGATTTCAAAGGTCAAAAATCTGATTAAAACTACGATTAACAAATGTAAACCCTGTATCTTATACAAGAAAAGATGTCAAAAACAGATAATGGATGCATTACCTCCTGTTAGATCTGAAATTTCCCGTCCATTTACACACACTGGCCTCGATTTCGCAGGTCCTTTCGACATTAAAAGTTATTCCGGAAGAGCATGTCGAATTACAAAAGGATATGCGTGTATATTTGTCTGTTTCTCTACAAAGGCAATACATTTAGAAGCCACTTCAGATTTGTCCACTTCTACATTCCTAGCTGCCTTCAATCGCTTTGTTTCACGACGCGGGTGTCCGCTCCACCTACATTCTGATAATGGAACCACATTTGTTGGCGCTTCCAGGACACTTGCCAATGAATTCCTTCAAACATCTCATGAAGCGGTTGCTGCTAACTATGCCCATCAATATATTACGTGGCATTTTATTCCGCCCGGGGCTCCGCATATGGGTGGTTTGTGGGAAGCAGGAGTTAAAAGTTTTAAGTCCTATTTCAAAAAGGTTTCTGGCTGCTTTAAGTACACTTTCGAGAAATTCTCCACACTATTGTCTCGTATAGAAGCGTCTTTAAATTCTCGTCCATTGGCGCCTCTTTCTCAAGATCCTTCCGATTAACTGCCGGGCATTTTCTTTTAGGTACCCCAATACTGGCTCCAATAGATCCACCGATTAATGAATCGGCAGCATCCATAACCAATCGCTGGCATCGGCTAAAGCTTGTGCACAAAAACTTTTGTACCCGATGGAAAATGGAATATTTGAAAGAATTGCAAAAGAGAGTAAAGTGGCAAAAACCAGAGGAAAATTTAAAAGAGAATTCACTTATCGCTATTAAAGATGAAAACCTTCCTCCAAATTCCTGGCGTCTTGGCAGAGTCGAAAAACTATATTTCGGGTCCGATAATCGGATTCATGTTGCCGATGTCTTTACTCAGAAAGGAAAGATTACTCGGGCAGATTAGTTAGTTTTATATTATTATCCTTCTTTACAGCTCACTATGCCTAGAAATTCAACCAATCAGAAGCGCGATAAGCAACAATCTCGTCGTCGTAATCCACAATCGAAGCTTCCCTCGAAACAAAAATCGTTCATATGCAGACTTTGTCATCAGCCTCATCCATTAAAATCCTGTAGGAAATTTTTGGCTCTGAATATTACCGAACGCCTTCAAGCTGTTCGGATCCACAAATACTGTGTCAACTGTCTGGCACTTGACCACTCCCAAGGGATATGTTTGTCCAATCACGGTTGCAAAAAGTGCAAAAAATTCCACCACACACTTCTGCATATAAATCCCAGGCTAACCAGAAAACTTTCGGCTTCACCATCGCGCTCTCCATCCCCACGACCATCAACGTCTAGGAGCGTTCGTCCTAGAGACACCTCACCCATGTCGAAATCTTCCACCAATTCTGCCACCAAACCTTCCACTCAATCTGCATCTAAAATGTCTTCGCTTACCGATATTTTGCGACAGAATAGCATTATTCTCCTTCCAACGGTGCTGGTTAAGTTGGAATCCACAACTAAACATGCACGCTGTGTCCTAGATTCCGGCTCAGCAATAAGCCGCATTTCTAAAAGGTTCGTCGAAAAGCTTGGTCAAACGACATTGACCCTCCAAGATGAGACAATTTGTCCGTTGACTCTGAAATCCAGTAGCTATGTTCTGTAACTCTCACATCGGAAAGTTTTCACATGCAACGTATAAAAATGAAACAAAAACGTTGCGAACTGACACAAAATACTGTGTCTCGCATTCGACTGGTTCTGTAACTTTATTTTGTGAGAACTATCTGTCACGTAACGTTTTTTCTCACATTTATTGGAAAAATGAGAAAAAAGTGTTTCTGTAAAGTAGTGTTTCTGAATAGTCAAATTCACTCACATCTGAAATCTATGCGAAATGAGTTTTTAAATTCAGTTGCTTTAAAAAAAAATATATATATGGGGGATTTCATGTCAAGTGCACCAACTTTTGAAACCGATGTCTTCCGATCGGAATGAAATTTGCACCAAGGTTAGTCCTATTGGATAGTAGTTTAGACACAATTTTTCAACAAGGTCGGTCAAGATATCTCTGAGTTAGAGGGGATCAAAGTTTGACATTTTGGCCAAACAGGTGTTTTTTCTCATCCATGTAACTTACTACCTATTGTTCTTAGAAAATTTTCTCCCAAATAGTTTAGATAGCTATTTCTTCAATATTTCGGAAAAAAATACTTTAAAAAAAAATTTTTTTTTTTGACTTTTTTTTTGCTAAATTAAAGCATTTTTGCCTTTTTTTTCAAAAAGGGCATTTTTTTTTTTCATAGGAAAGCTTAGGATTTTTCCTTTAAGTGCTTTTTGGTCGCTTAGTGGGATGGGAGTGGGATATCTATCAAAATAAATGTTTTGTAACTCAAGACAACGGTTTTTCAATTTTTCACAAATGCACTATTTTGAATTTTTTCCTATTTGTGTCTAAAACCTTACAAATAAAACTTATACTGAGAAACTAGACAAACTAAACTTTCCGAAGGTATGTAACATACCTTCATAACATAACAGAATAGAATGGTTTTCTGTATCCTGAAAGAGTTATTTGCAACATTTCAATCTGAACACGAGGATTTTAGAATTGGCTTCACGAAATTAACCCAAATGAGGCCAAAACATTGCGTTTTGGCAGAAAGCATCGGAACTCACACAGTATTCGTTTGCATTTACTATGAAAATGTTAAACTGATGTTGAAGGAAATCAACTTAAAGTATTTAACAGATGATTCGGCAGAAGATTTAAACGATTACCGCGATTGCCTTAAATTGACTATGTGTCCTAATGCAACAACTTCTTGCTACTTAGGTGAATGTACCAATTGCCCGAAAACCACATTCATCAAAGAAAATTTAATCAACTCTTTAGATCGAGAATATATAGAGGAGGTCAAATTTGATTCTTGGATTCAGACTGACATATGCACATTGAAAACAATCATTTTAAATGTGGATGATTTTGTAGAAGAAATGTGTACAGGATTGGTAAACTTGAGAACCCATGACTGTTTAGTTAAAGAGCAATGGTCATTCTTCAAGGATTTGAAGATACATTTGAAGTCTGGTGAATTCGTTATTTCATATGATTTCGCAGAAAACTATAAATATGTTCTTCAGGATGCCATACAAGCATTCCACTTCAATAACGACCAATCAACTATATTCACAGTAGTTATTTACTACATGAAAGATGAAAAACTGGAACACAAAAGTATGGCAATCATATCCGACGATTTAAAACATGATACCGTTGCAGTTTATGAGTACCAGAAAAGAATGCTAAAATTTCTAAAATCTAAATTTACAGTAAAGAAGGTATACTACGTTTCGGACGGAGCTCGTCAACATGTTAGAAACAAAAGTAACTTGGCAAATCTTATGGCCCACGAAAAAGATTTTGGAATGCCAGCTGAGTGGCATTTTCATCCTACTGCTCATGGTAAAGGAGCATGTGATGGTATTGGAGCAAACCTTAAAAGAAATGCAGCGAAGTATAGCCTCCAGTGCTCTCATCAAGATCGCAACTTAGATGCGACTGCTCTATTCCATTGGGCAAAGAGTTATTGTAAAGAAACTAAAATAGTTTTTAGTAGCAAAGAGGATCATCAGGAAACATTGAAAACACTGAAGAGCAGATTCGATGCTACGGTAACAATCGATGGCACCGCTCAATACCATGCTTTTATACCGCTTGTCGATGGAAGACCCAAGTTGAAAAAGTTTTCTGCCTCTATTCAATGCGATTTCTTTCCAAAGACAACAAATAAACCAGCAGCGAAATCAACAGCTGAACCTAGTAACGCCAAGAAAGGATTGACAAAAAAACGCAGTAAATAAAGGCGACAAAAAAAGCTGGATGAAAGACTGGGTATTTAAAAATTTACAAGACTTAAATACTTCATCAGCTAAAATAAATTAAGTATAAAAATAATTATGATATAAATGGATCTAATGCAATTAAGATTAAATTTTAATAAATTATTTATCTTTTTATTTTTAATATTATTATTATTATATATTAATTTAATTATTATTAAAAATAAATAAAAAATAATAATTTTTCAACATTTCTATAGAAAAAAGCGATTTTTTCCTGAGGTTAACATATTCTGAGTATTACAGTATCGAGGGTATAAAATTTTAGTTAGGTATGTTATATACCTTCGGAAAGTTTAGTTTGTCTAGTTTGTCAGTATAAGTTTTATTTGTAAGGTTTTAGACTCAAATAGGAAAAAATTCAAAAGAGTGCATTTGTGAAAAATTGAAAAACCGTTGTCTTGAGTTACTAAATATTTATTTTGATAGATATCCCACTCCCATCCCATCCCACTAAGCGACCAAAAAGCTCTTAAAGGATAAATCCTAAGCTTTCTTATGAAAAAATAAAAAATAAAAAATGCCCTTTTTGGAAAAAAGGGCAAAAAATTAATTTAGCAAAAAAAAGTGTACAAAAAAAAATTTTTTTTTAAAGTATTTTTTTCCGAAATACTGAAGAAATAGCTATCTAAACTATTTGGGAGAAAATTTTCTAAGAATAATAGGTAATAAGTTACAAGGATGGGAAAAAACACCTGTTTGGCCAAAATGTCAAATTTTGATCCCCTCTAACTCAGAGAGATCTGGACCAATCTTGTTGAAAAATTGTGTCTAAACTACTATCCAATAGGACTAATCTTGGTGCAAATTTCATCCCGGAAGACATCGGTTTCAAAAGTTGGTGCACTTGAAATGAAATCCCCCATATATATATATATATAAGATGGCACCGAATATTGGAGAAAAGGTAAGAAATATCTTAATTTTTTATTTGTCATTTACTTTTAGTATTTACATTTAAATTTTTGTTTTTGCAATTATTCAGAATGTGCAACGAATTTTCCCAATTAAAAAAAAAAAAAAACTTGTGGACTACATGTCTTCCAATTTAATTTTAAAGAAAACCTTGATCTTCATTATGTCGGCACGAATTTATGGTCTGCTTCAGAAGTTGTGGCAGAAGAAGATGTTATAGATAGTGTTTAGCGTATAACCATTCCCGCCTGGTTTGTCACAGTATATAGTTGTCACAAACAATACAATTGCATACAACCTTGCCTAACAGCTGTTTTTTCTTGGTTCTTTTTCTAGCTTAATTTTCCTTTTAACGAAGCTTCCGGTGATGCGGGATATTTCTTTCTGACTTTCATCTTCAGCACGTGAAGCACCCATCC
Source organism: Cordilura impudica (assembly GCA_963682025.1). NCBI lineage: Eukaryota > Metazoa > Arthropoda > Insecta > Diptera > Scathophagidae > Cordilura > Cordilura impudica. The sequence goes on along the minus strand of OY821518.1, from coordinate 175,380,757 downwards.
GCTTTCATCTAACAACATTTATACAATTAATCGAATTTCAACATTCAGACAATTTATTGAATATCAACATTCATACAACATTTATACAATTCATCGAATTTCTACATTCAGACAATTTATTGAATATCAACATTCATACACCATTTATACAATTCATCGAATTTCAAAATTCAGACAATTTATCGAATTTCAACATTCATACAACATTTATACCATTCATCGAATTAGCAGCATTCATCCAGTTCATCTAATTATACAACATCCATCAACAATTCACTATAAAGGTGTAACCAGATTATTAATAACTTAAGTGGTGAAAAGAAAAATAAAGTTTACCTGAATTATAACCCCATCTGCACGTTTCATCATTCATTATATTCGGAAATCATGTAAGTTTTTTTTGTTAAATTAAGACTCCCATACATTCCCGTTTACCTCCCTTGGTCAAGCTGATAATCCCATTCGGCTTATGCATATGTATACCCCTCTGTAAATTTAGGATCTCCTATAAATTAAACATGGTCCTTCGAAAATTTTTGAACCAGAAAATGGAAAATTTTAACATAATTTTTTAATTGCAAATAACCAAATTTAATAAATTATAAATTACTTCCCCATTCCCAAAATAAATTCCCAATTTATACATCTACCTCTATAATACTATTCACCACAATTCATTGCAAACAACAACTCTGTTAAATCGCCGAATATAAATGTGAACAGGGGTGACAACGTTGAAACACAAAACATAAAATAAAAGACACGAAGCTGTTGATCAGCATTTAACTTTTAAAAAAACGAAGACGCGTATGAAATATTTTATTGTAAATGCAGCAATACAACAATATCGAAAAGAAGCAATCCAACATCAAAGTTGATCTACACCAAATACCCGAATTAACAAAACGAAAATTGTAAAAAGAAGTAGTGTTATCTATTCGTGTATTTTTCTCTTAAATAAAAAAAAATAGTAAAATTATTAAGAAGTTAAATAAAACGTGAATGTGTATTATTTGGGAAGCGGCATAAAGTGTTTTTTTTTCCCTCACAACGTAACAAATAAAAACTTTATGGCATAATCGTCAATTTTTGAGACTTTAACTGAATATTGCAGTTGTTTTTTTTTTTTTTTTGATAATATTTGAAGAATATTTAAAAGCAAATCCAAAAATGACGGTCGATTTCAATGATTACTTTGTTTGAATGATTATTAAACAAAATACAGAAATTCCAAATAAGAAAGAAATAAAGAAAGATACCGCCAAAACAAAAGAATTTTCTAAACTTTACAGAATTTTTGCCCAAAAATTGTATGTCCCAAGAATATTTGTCGCTCACACATTTACTTATATTTAACAAAATTAGAACTCTGACACTGTTCGTTCTTCTACTCATTGTTGATTCTATCAAACACTATCAATTGCACACAATAGTCAGCCTTTTAGTAGCCCATAAAACAATAAAGATACTTCGCTTTAAATCATATCGGGAGCAAAGGGCACGCAAACAAAAACAGCAATAACAAAACCACATGTCAACATCACCACCACCGCACCGCCTCCAATTTCAATAACACAACAGGTATTTAATTGCCAGCAAATAAGGAAAAGTGCCTCAATAAATTGCGTACGAAGAAAAGGAGCCACAACAGCAGCTACAAGCGACAAGCGACGGCTGCATAACGTAAACAACAGAATCATCTTACAATTGGACAGCTATTTTCCCTTTATATGTGCTCAACGAGATCGTAAGTGATAAAATTATATTTTAAATAAACCAGAAATACACTTACAAATAATTTAATAACCTCACATGCATGTACATTAAAAAAAAAAGAAATTTTTATAAATTTATTAAATTTTATTATAAATAATTGTTAACACACAGAAGATACGTAATAAAAGCCCTAAAGGTGCAAGATAACACATTATTGTGTTGTGAATAAATAAAACAAACTCATTTTTAGCAACTTTAAATGCACTTTACTAACAATAAATGAACAAACGTGGAATAATTATAAATATAATAAGACAAAGACAAATGATTTTTTTTTTTTAAGTTTAATTAAGGTGTATCGAAAAATACTTAAATTGTATAAATCTTCCCTCTTATTGGCCGCATTTGCTTGTGGGTGCAAGGTCGAGGTTATATATGTATATAATTTAACCGCTTTTTTTATCAGCAATAAACAGAGGTTCCCAACCTAGAAAAATACTATTTATCATCGTTTCAATATCTATTTTATAATTTTCAACCTTAGGCAAAGTGAAATTTTTTAACGCTTAATAATTGAATGAGAAAGTGTTACTCCAAATATTTCTTTTCTATAAATATAAAATAGTTAAACTACGGCGTAAAATTCTGATATTTATTCATCACGAATAAAACAGAGGTTCCCCACCCAGAAAAATTATAGTACACTCTCGCGTTTTTTTGTTTAGAATTTTCAGACGTTGTGTGCGTCGTCATTTTCTTACAACATCTTCAGTTTTATGACCAGAACCACACGGGGGTTCCCAACCTGATAAAATTATAGGATAAAATTATATTAGTTTTGCACGGAACATATGTGAGAAAATAAATTAAATTAAACAACAAAAAGAATTTTACGATGTCACTAACTGTTAACACTCACAACATATTCAAAGGTTCCTAACCCAATATATTGTAGATTGGGTATGACATAATACCATATGTTAGAAAATAAATTAAAATTAACAACAGAATGAAATTTTCGGAATGTGTAAGTTTTTAATCAAAATCTAATATAGTCCCCTTTCTTATTTTAAAATAAAATCGACAGAATATTAAGAGAAAAAACGTAGCAAAAAAAAAAAAAAAATTGGTAAAAGTGAAGCCAAATTTTGAAACGATTTCAATCGGAAGAAAAACCAACAAATTACAACATAACAACAACTTCAAAACACTAAGCACCAGCAATAACAGCAGCCAACTGGTCAAGTGGAACAAGTTCGCAATCCTGGTGCTGGACAAACACAAAATTTGAAATACCCACTAAACCTGAATATAGTATCAGCCCACAAGATAATTGTACGAAATTTTTTCTGTAAGTGTTTATAATTCGTAAATAAATCACGATACACGAAACACAACTCATATTTATACAAATTGGGTTCTATATTTATTTATCATTTGTAAAGGAAAAAAACATTAAAAAAAAACCCCCTACAATCCAAAAATCATATATCCCGTGATAAATCACTCGATAATTGAAGTCCCCTACCGCTCAATTCAATTATTCTCGGCAACTGAATTCCCATTTCGGTCAATTAAAGTATTCTTGATATTTGAATTCCCAAATCGTACATTTAAATTTTTGCCAATATGGCTGATCAATTTATTTTCGATTCAGATGACTTCGTCACGTTTTGCTCAGAGTTCGACAACACCACCGTTGAAGAACTCACAGATACCATGCTCGAAGTTAACCTTCAGGATCTTAACGATCGGTGGGCAAATCTTCAACAAAGTTATAGATCTCTTGGCGTGCTTTCAGAGGATATGTGTGAAAAAGGATTTTTACAGGCAGCGAGAGGTAAATACAGTGTTTGCACCAGGTCATTCCACAAATGCAAGGCAACAATTCTAGACTTGCAAAAATCCCTTTTAATTCCCATAGCTCCCAATGAATCTGATCCGTCAGTTAATCCCTCTAACAATGATTTTTGTTCCATCAAGGTCCCTCCGTGTGATACAGAAATCTTCTACGGCGGTTACGAAGAATGGCCATCCTTCCGCGATATGTTTACCGCGGTGTACATTGACCACCCGAAGCTGTCCTCTGTACAAAAGTTATATCACCTTAACTTAAGGTGCGCGGTCAAGCAGGAGGAATTATTAAAAACTATAAGCCATGTGGCGAAAACTTTGCTTTAGCATGGGAAGCTTTAAGATGCCGTTATGAAAATAAACGCATTCTAGTTGATAATCAACTGAAAATTCTCCTCAACCTTCTTCAAATTAGCTCAGAAAGTAGCGAATCCCTACAAGAAATTCAGACCACAATAAATGACTGTTTATCAGCTCTAAAAGCCCAGAATATTTCGACAGTAGACTGGGATCCCACTATTATATATTTGTGCTCCACACAGCTTCCACATGAGACATTATCACTATGGGAACAATCTCTCAAGTCCCATAAAGATCTTCCAAAGTGGGAAGAAATGGACTCATTCCTATCAAACCGCTATGAAGTGGTCGAGCGGTTAAATAGCATTCAGGGCGTTAAATCTTCTTCTCGGAAAAAATCAGAAGTTGAAATTAACACATTTAATACAGAGAGCAATTCCCAATTTCCCTGCAAAGTCTGTAATGCTAATCATTCGCTAAAAATTTGTCCCAAATTCAAAGACTTGAATCCCCAAGCCAGATATGACTTCGTTTCAAACAACAGAATTTGCCTGAACTGTCTTTCTTATACTCATCTGCGGAAAAGCTGTACTAGTAAATTCACTTGCTCACATTGCAAAAAGAACCATCATTCACTTCTACATTTTTTTAAACCCAACCCTTCTCCCGCAGGGGAAATAACACCATCTCACACTTATAACGATGGACCAAGTATGTCAAAGCAGGCCCCCACGAGATATTTTACCCAAGCTTCAACCCATTTCGCTTCGACCAACACAAACTCCACAGAACATACATTGCTCCCTACAGCTTTGGTACAAATTTCTCATAAGGGAGATAATTTTAACGCTCGAGCATTTTTAGATCAAGGATCTGAGAAAACCTTTATTTCTAAAAAAAACTTGTACAGCAGCTCATACTTCCCACAAAATCGAAAAATTTTCAAATTCGGGGAATAGGAGGTAATATAGTGGGAAATTCTAACTCAGTGTGCAAATTAACTTTGTGTTCTCCAAAGCATAGTCGTCGGGTATACGTTGAGGCTATAGTAGTCCCGAAGATAACCCGATTGTTACCCAGTTTCTCCATTTCACACACAGCTCTCCCGATTGATCAAATTCGTGAACTTGATTTAGCTGACCCGGACTTCCATGCCCCCGCCCACGTGGACTTGCTGCTCGGCAGCAACATTTTACCAGATATCCTTCTGAATGGTGTTAAAAATGTCTGTAATTCCCTTCTGGCACAATCCACCATATTTGGTTGGATTATAAGTGGGCCTGTCTCAACAGAATCAGTGTTTTCATTTTCGATCCAAGCTACTGAAATCTCAGAAGATCCAATCGGAGCACAGTTACGGATGTTTTGGGAGCAAGAAGAAATATCTCTTGCACGGTCGCTGTCAAAAGAAGATGAATTCTGCGAATCACTGTATTCGAAAACGACCACCCGTAACTCAAGGATTTGAAGATACATTTGAAGTCTGGTGAATTCGTTATTTCATATGATTTCGCAGAAAACTATAAATATGTTCTTCAGGATGCCATACAAGCATTCCACTTCAATAACGACCAATCAACTATATTCACAGTAGTTATTTACTACATGAAAGATGAAAAACTGGAACACAAAAGTATGGCAATCATATCCGACGATTTAAAACATGATACCGTTGCAGTTTATGAGTACCAGAAAAGAATGCTAAAATTTCTAAAATCTAAATTTACAGTAAAGAAGGTATACTACGTTTCGGACGGAGCTCGTCAACATGTTAGAAACAAAAGTAACTTGGCAAATCTTATGGCCCACGAAAAAGATTTTGGAATGCCAGCTGAGTGGCATTTTCATCCTACTGCTCATGGTAAAGGAGCATGTGATGGTATTGGAGCAAACCTTAAAAGAAATGCAGCGAAGTATAGCCTCCAGTGCTCTCATCAAGATCGCAACTTAGATGCGACTGCTCTATTCCATTGGGCAAAGAGTTATTGTAAAGAAACTAAAATAGTTTTTAGTAGCAAAGAGGATCATCAGGAAACATTGAAAACACTGAAGAGCAGATTCGATGCTACGGTAACAATCGATGGCACCGCTCAATACCATGCTTTTATACCGCTTGTCGATGGAAGACCCAAGTTGAAAAAGTTTTCTGCCTCTATTCAATGCGATTTCTTTCCAAAGACAACAAATAAACCAGCAGCGAAATCAACAGCTGAACCTAGTAACGCCAAGAAAGGATTGACAAAAAAACGCAGTAAATAAAGGCGACAAAAAAAGCTGGATGAAAGACTGGGTATTTAAAAATTTACAAGACTTAAATACTTCATCAGCTAAAATAAATTAAGTATAAAAATAATTATGATATAAATGGATCTAATGCAATTAAGATTAAATTTTAATAAATTATTTATCTTTTTATTTTTAATATTATTATTATTATATATTAATTTAATTATTATTAAAAATAAATAAAAAATAATAATTTTTCAACATTTCTATAGAAAAAAGCGATTTTTTCCTGAGGTTAACATATTCTGAGTATTACAGTATCGAGGGTATAAAATTTTAGTTAGGTATGTTATATACCTTCGGAAAGTTTAGTTTGTCTAGTTTGTCAGTATAAGTTTTATTTGTAAGGTTTTAGACTCAAATAGGAAAAAATTCAAAAGAGTGCATTTGTGAAAAATTGAAAAACCGTTGTCTTGAGTTACTAAATATTTATTTTGATAGATATCCCACTCCCATCCCACTAAGCGACCAAAAAGCTCTTAAAGGATAAATCCTAAGCTTTCTTATGAAAAAATAAAAAATAAAAAATGCCCTTTTTGGAAAAAAGGGCAAAAAATTAATTTAGCAAAAAAAAGTGTACAAAAAAAAATTTTTTTTTTAAGTATTTTTTTCCGAAATACTGAAGAAATAGCTATCTAAACTATTTGGGAGAAAATTTTCTAAGAATAATAGGTAATAAGTTACAAGGATGGGAAAAAACACCTGTTTGGCCAAAATGTCAAATTTTGATCCCCTCTAACTCAGAGAGATCTGGACCAATCTTGTTGAAAAATTGTGTCTAAACTACTATCCAATAGGACTAACCTTGGTGCAAATTTCATCCCGGAAGACATCGGTTTCAAAAGTTGGTGCACTTGAAATGAAATCCCCCATATATATATATATATATATATATATAAGATGGCACCGAATATTGGAGAAAAGGTAAGAAATATCTTAATTTTTTATTTGTCATTTACTTTTAGTATTTACATTTAAATTTTTGTTTTTGCAATTATTCAGAATGTGCAACGAATTTTCCAAATTAAAAAAAAAAAAAAAAACTTGTGGACTACATGTCTTCCAATTTCATTTTAAAGAAAACCTTGATCTTCATTATGTCGGCACGAATTTATGGTCTGCTTCAGAAGTTGTGGCAGAAGAAGATGTTATAGATAGTGTTTAGCGTATAACCATTCCCGCCTGGTTTGTCACAGTATATAGTTGTCACAAACAATACAATTGCATACAACCTTGCCTAACAGCTGTTTTTTCTTGGTTCTTTTTCTAGCTTAATTTTCCTTTTAACGAAGCTTCCGGTGATGCGGGATATTTCTTTCTGACTTTCATCTTCAGCACGTGAAGCACCCATCCGCTTTCATCTAACAACATTTATACAATTAATCGAATTTCAACATTCAGACAATTTATTGAATATCAACATTCATACAACATTTATACAATTCATCGAATTTCTACATTCAGACAATTTATTGAATATCAACATTCATACACCATTTATACAATTCATCGAATTTCAAAATTCAGACAATTTATCGAATTTCAACATTCATACAACATTTATACCATTCATCGAATTAGCAGCATTCATCCAGTTCATCTAATTATACAACATCCATCAACATTGCACTATAAAGGTGTAACCAGATTATTAATAACTTAAGTGGTGAAAAGAAAAATAAAGTTTACCTGAATTATAACCCCATCTGCACGTTTCATCATTCATTATATTCGGAAATCATGTAAGTTTTTTTGTTAAATTAAGACTCCCATACATTCCCGTTTACCTCCCTTGGTCAAGCTGATAATCCCATTCGGCTTATGCATATGTATACCCCTCTGTAAATTTAGGATCTCCTATAAATTAAACATGGTCCTTCGAAAATTTTTGAACCAGAAAATGGAAAATTTTAACATAATTTTTTAATTGCAAATAACCAAATTTAATAAATTATAAATTACTTCCCCATTCCCAAAATAAATTCCCAATTTATACATCTACCTCTATAATACTATTCACCACAATTCATTGCAAACAACAACTCTGTTAAATCGCCGAATATAAATGTGAACAGGGGTGACAACGTTGAAACACAAAACATAAAATAAAAGACACGAAGCTGTTGATCAGCATTTAACTTTTAAAAAAACGAAGACGCGTATGAAATATTTTATTGTAAATGCAGCAATACAACAATATCGAAAAGAAGCAATCCAACATCAAAGTTGATCTACACCAAATACCCGAATTAACAAAACGAAAATTGTAAAAAGAAGTAGTGTTATCTATTCGTGTATTTTTCTCTTAAATAAAAAAAAATAGTAAAATTATTAAGAAGTTAAATAAAACGTGAATGTGTATTATTTGGGAAGCGGCATAAAGTGTTTTTTTCCCTCACAACGTAACAAATAAAAACTTTATGGCATAATCGTCAATTTTTGAGACTTTAACTGAATATTGCAGTTGTTTTTTTTTTTTTTTTGATAATATTTGAAGAATATTTAAAAGCAAATCTAAAAATGACGGTCGATTTCAATGATTACTTTGTCTGAATGATTATTAAACAAAATACAGAAATTCCAAATAAGAAAGAAATAAAGAAAGATACCGCCAAAACAAAAGAATTTTCTAAACTTTACAGAATTTTTGCCCAAAAATTGTATGTCCCAAGAATATTTGTCGCTCACACATTTACTTATATTTAACAAAATTAGAACTCTGACACTGTTCGTTCTTCTACTCATTGTTGATTCTATCAAACACTATCAATTGCACACAATAGTCAGCCTTTTAGTAGCCCATAAAACAATAAAGATACTTCGCTTTAAATCATATCGGGAGCAAAGGGCACGCAAACAAAAACAGCAATAACAAAACCACATGTCAACATCACCACCACCGCACCGCCTCCAATTTCAATAACACAACAGGTATTTAATTGCCAGCAAATAAGGAAAAGTGCCTCAATAAATTGCGTACGAAGAAAAGGAGCCACAACAGCAGCTACAAGCGACAAGCGATGGCTGCATAACGTAAACAACAGAATCATCTTACAATTGGACAGCTATTTTCCCTTTATATGTGCTCAACGAGATCGTAAGTGATAAAATTATATTTTAAATAAACCAGAAATACACTTACAAATAATTTAACAACCTCACATGCATGTACATTAAAAAAAAAAGAAATTTTTATAAATTTATTAAATTTTATTATAAATAATTGTTAACACACAGAAGATACGTAATAAAAGCCCTAAAGGTGCAAGATAACACATTATTGTGTTGTGAATAAATAAAACAAACTCATTTTTAGCAACTTTAAATGCACTTTACTAACAATAAAGGAACAAACGTGGAATAATTATAAATATAATAAGACAAAGATAAATGATTTTTTTTTTAAAGTTTAATTAAGGTGTATCGAAAAATACTTAAATTGTATAAATCTTCCCTCTTATTGGCCGCATTTGCTTGTGGGTGCAAGGTCGAGGTTATATATGTATATAATTTAACCGCTTTTTTTATCAGCAATAAACAGAGGTTCCCAACCTAGAAAAATACTATTTATCATCGTTTCAATATCTATTTTATAATTTTCAACCTTAGGCAAAGTGAAATTTTTTAACGCTTAATAATTGAATGAGAAAGTGTTACTCCAAATATTTCTTTTCTATAAATATAAAATAGTTAAACTACGGCGTAAAATTCTGATATTTATTCATCACGAATAAAACAGAGGTTCCCCACCCAGAAAAATTATAGTACACTCTCGCGTTTTTTTGTTTAGAATTTTCAGACGTTGTGTGCGTCGTCATTTTCTTACAACATCTTCAGTTTTATGACCAGAACCACACGGGGGTTCCCAACCTGATAAAATTATAGGATAAAATTATATTAGTTTTGCACGGAACATATGTGAGAAAATAAATTAAATTAAACAACAAAAAGAATTTTACGATGTCACTAACTGTTAACACTCACAACATATTCAAAGGTTCCTAACCCAATATATTGTAGATTGGGTATGACATAATACCATATGTTAGAAAATAAATTAAAATTAACAACAGAATGAAATTTTCGGAATGTGTAAGTTTTTAATCAAAATCTAATATAGTCCCCTTTCTTATTTTAAAATAAAATCGACAGAATATTAAGAGAAAAAACGTAGCAAAAAAAAAAAAAAATTGGTAAAAGTGAAGCCAAATTTTGAAACGATTTCAATCGGAAGAAAAACCAACAAATTACAACATAACAACAACTTCAAAACACTAAGCACCAGCAATAACAGCAGCCAACTGGTCAAGTGGAACAAGTTCGCAATCCTGGTGCTGGACAAACACAAAATTTGAAATACCCACTAAACCTGAATATAGTATCAGCCCACAAGATAATTGTACGAAATTTTTTCTGTAAGTGTTTATAATTCGTAAATAAATCACGATACACGAAACACAACTCATATTTATACAAATTGGGTTCTATATTTATTTATCATTTGTAAAGGAAAAAAACATAAAAAAAACCCCCTACAATCCAAAAATCATATATCCCGTGATAAATCACTCGATAATTGAAGTCCCCTACCGCTCAATTCAATTATTCTCGGCAATTGAATTCCCATTTCGGTCAATTAAAGTATTCTTGATATTTGAATTCCCAAATCGTTCATTTAAATTTTTCCCAATATGGCTGATCAATTTATTTTCGATTCAGATGACTTCGTCACGTTTTGCTCAGAGTTCGACAACACCACCGTTGAAGAACTCACAGATACCATGCTCGAAGTTAACCTTCAGGATCTTAACGATCGGTGGGCAAATCTTCAACAAAGTTATAGATCTCTTGGCGTGCTTTCAGAGGATATGTGTGAAAAAGGATTTTTACAGGCAGCGAGAGGTAAATACAGTGTTTGCACCAGGTCATTCCACAAATGCAAGGCAACAATTCTAGACTTGCAAAAATCCCTTTTAATTCCCATAGCTCCCAATGAATCTGATCCGTCAGTTAATCCCTCTAACAATGATTTTTGTTCCATCAAGGTCCCTCCGTGTGATACAGAAATCTTCTACGGCGGTTACGAAGAATGGCCATCCTTCCGCGATATGTTTACCGCGGTGTACATAGACCACCCGAAGCTGTCCTCTGTACAAAAGTTATATCACCTTGACTTAAGGTGCGCGGTCAAGCAGGAGGAATTATTAAAAACTATAAGCCATGTGGCGAAAACTTTGCTTTAGCATGGGAAGCTTTAAGATGCCTTTATGAAAATAAACGCATTCTAGTTGATAATCAACTGAAAATTCTCCTCAACCTTCTTCAAATTAGCTCAGAAAGTAGCGAATCCCTACAAGAAATTCAGACCACAATAAATGACTGTTTATCAGCTCTAAAAGCCCAGAATATTTCGACAGTAGACTGGGATCCCATTATTATATATTTGTGCTCCACACAGCTTCCACATGAGACATTATCACTATGGGAACAATCTCTCAAGTCCCATAAAGATCTTCCAAAGTGGGAAGAAATGGACTCATTCCTATCAAACCGCTATGAAGTGGTCGAGCGGTTAAATAGCATTCAAGGCGTTAAATCTTCTTCTCAGAAGTTGAAATTAACACATTTAATACAGAGAGCAATTCCCAATTTCCCTGCAAAGTCTGTAATGCTAATCATTCGCTAAAAATTTGTCCCAAATTCAAAGACTTGAATCCCCAAGCCAGATATGACTTCGTTTCAAACAACAGAATTTGCCTGAACTGTCTTTCTTATACTCATCTGCGGAAAAGCTGTACTAGTAAATTCACTTGCTCACATTGCAAAAAGAACCATCATTCACTTCTACATTTTTTTAAACCCAACCCTTCTCCCGCAGGGGAAATAACACCATCTCACACTTATAACGATGGACCAAGTATGTCAAAGCAGGCCCCCACGAGATATTTTACCCAAGCTTCAACCCATTTCGCTTCGACCAACACAAACTCCACAGAACATACATTGCTCCCTACAGCTTTGGTACAAATTTCTCATAAGGGAGATAATTTTAACGCTCGAGCATTTTTAGATCAAGGATCTGAGAAAACCTTTATTTCTAAAAAACTTGTACAGCAGCTCATACTTCCCACAAAATCGAAAAATTTTCAAATTCGGGGAATAGGAGGTAATATAGTGGGAAATTCTAACTCAGTGTGCAAATTAACTTTGTGTTCTCCAAAGCATAGTCGTCGGGTATACGTTGAGGCTATAGCAGTCCCGAAGATAACCCGATTGTTACCCAGTTTCTCCATTTCACACACAGCTCTCCCGATTGATCAAATTCGTGAACTTGATTTAGCTGACCCGGACTTTCATGCCCCCGCCCACGTGGACTTGCTGCTCGGCAGCAACATTTTACCAGATATCCTTCTGAATGGTGTTAAAAATGTCTGTAATTCCCTTCTGGCACAATCCACCATATTTGGTTGGATTATAAGTGGGCCTGTCTCAACAGAATCAGTGTTTTCATTTTCGATCCAAGCTACTGAAATCTCAGAAGATCCAATCGGAGCACAGTTACGGATGTTTTGGGAGCAAGAAGAAATATCTCTTGCACGGTCACTGTCAAAAGAAGATGAATTCTGCGAATCACTGTATTCGAAAACGACCACCCGTAACTCTGACGGGCGGTACATTGTAAAACTTCCCTTCAAGGCCTCCTTTCCACATAATTTGCCTCTCGGATCATCTCGATCTAAGGCAATCTCACAATACATTTCATCCGAAAAAACTTTGAGAGCTAAACCGGAATTGTCAGAAACCTACAACAAAGTTTTAAATGAGTATCTCACACTCAACCATATGAAACCCACCACAAGTAAAGAAATATATTATCCTGATTCCTATCGTTCATTTTATTTACCCCACCATGCGGCAATAAAACCCCAGAGTCAAAGCACGAAAGTGAGGGTAGTTTTTAATGCCTCAAAACGAACAAGCACAGGCAATTCACTTAACGACATTCTCCATGTCGGCCCCACAATGCAGTCTGATTTAATGACCTTAATTCTAAATTGGCGGCTATATAGATATGTTTTTAATGGTGATATAGAGATGTATCGCCAAATTCTCGTTCACGACGAGGACTCCCAATTCCAACGAATTGTGTTTCGCCAACATTCGAACGGTCCCATACAAGATTTCTCCCTGAACACGGTCACTTTCGGAGTAAACTGTGCTCCATATTTGGCAATTCGAACCCTCATTCAATTGGCCAATGACTCTGAAAGTACTTACCCTCAAGCTTCTCACATCTTGAAAAATTAAACTTATATAGATGACATAATCTCGGGATCTCACGACATTCCATCCTCTCTCGACTCTTTACCCCAGGTAATTACTGTCCTCAAATCAGCAGGATTTCCCCTTAAGAAAATTACCTCAAATTGTTCCGAAATTTTAGCCTCTGTTCCCCAAAACGATATTCTTGATACTGATTTCTTTAAATTCCAGGACACAAGCTCCATCAAAACTCTTGGTATTCAAGCTCCAGATCCTGCTGATTCCATTACCAAGAGAAAAATTTTATCCACAGTTTCCAAACTTTTCGACCCAGCTGGCTGGATCTCTCCAGTCTTAATGACAGCAAAAATCTTGTTGCAGCAGCTGTGGCTCGAAGGAAATGAGTGGGATGAATGTGTCAAACTCCACACTTTATCAAAATGGAACTAATTTGTCGAAAATTTAAGCTCTATATCCCAACTGAAAATATGCCGCCAGAAGATTAACCCAACTGCATGGTTTTTGTGACGCCTCAGAAAAGGCTTACTGTGCCACGGTGTACCTCCGCATAATGAACGAAGATTCAGTTTCCTCCCATCTGTTAGCCACTAAAGGTAAAGTGGCTCCAATCGACCCGGTCAGTCTTCCCCTACTAGAAATTGGTCAAGAAGATTATCTCATCTTTACCGATTCATAACTACGATATTTATCTCTGGTGCGACTCTTCGATCGTGTTGGGCTGGTTAGAAAAGCCTCCATGTATGTGGAAAACATATGTGGCCAATCGAACGGCCGAGATAATTGAAACGTAGGTAAGATTTCCTGGCGTCACGTAAGGTCAGCTGACAACCCTGCGGATATAGGTTCACTCGGTTGCAGCCCTCAAGATCTTCTTAACAACTCCCTCTGGTGGCATGGGCCGACTTGGCTTCAAAAAGATCCCGAAGAATGGCCAAAGTCCATAGTTAGTTACGAAAAATGCCCCGAAGCAAGAAAAATTGAAGTTTTTCACACATTAGTAGAAGAAGATGATATTTTAGATCGATTCTCAAAGTGGGACAGGGCCATTAGAGTCATCGCATATGTGTTCAGATTTTTCTCTAAAACCTCGAAAACATTAAACCCCAAAATCACGTCTGAATCACCTTCAATCGGGCACCATGAATTTCAAAATGTGAAAAATCGTTTAATTTTTCTCACACAAAAGGCACATTTTTTCAAGGAATATGAATCTCTTAAAAATAAGACGAGTCATCTGTTCCCCTTAAATCCCTTCTTAGATAATCATGGCATTATCAGAGCCAATGGCAGAATCTCTAACTCTGCTATTTCTTATAATGAACGACACCCCGTTATAATTCCGGTGAAATCAAAATATTGTGAACTTTTGGTTTCATTTACGCATAATCTCCTTATGCACGCCGAGCATAATCTCATGCTAAGAGCTATCCGGAATGAATATTATATATCAAGGTTAAAATCTGCCATAAAAAAATGCATCAAAGGCTGCAAAGTGTGTGTTATTTATAAACAAAAGTTGCAATCTCAAATGATGGCTGCCCCTCCCCTAGACAGGAGCACTTATTCTCTCCCTTTCTGCTTCTCCGGAGTAGACTTTGCCAGTCCGTTCGCTACGAAAACGTCCATTGTCCGAAATGCCCCATATCACAAAAGTTACGTATGTTTATTCGTTTGTTTTAGCACTAAAGCTCTACATCTCGAGCTGTGCTTTGACCTAACCTCTGGTTCTTTCCAGGCCGCTTTCACCAGATTTGTGGCCCGACGTGGCCTACCTCGGAAATTGATGTCCGATAATGGAACAAATTTCGTCGGTGCGGATAAGGCTCTTTCCCACGAGTTCGAAGAATTTCTCAAAACGGCCTCAGAGGATATAGCCGAAAAATACTTATCTCACGGTTTTCAGTGGTCCTTTATACCCCCCAATGCCCCTCATATGGGCGGATTATGGGAGGCCGGAGTGAAATCCTTTAAAACACATTTTAGGAAAGTGGCTCAAAATCAGAAGTTCACTTTTGAAGAGTTCACAACCCTTTTGAGCCGAATCGAGTCCGTATTAAATTCTCGACCCCTTTCGCCAATGACAGATGACCCTACTGAACTGTTAGCTCTCACTCCCGGACATTTCCTAATTGGGGCTCCCTTGTTAGCACCTCCCGAAGTGCCCAGTGACTCTAAATCTCTACGAGACCGTTGGGAAAGATTAAAATCCCTTCATCACCAATTTTCACAGCGGTGGAAAGATGAATATCTGAAGGAACTTCAACGCAGATACAAATGGTAACATCAGGAGGAAAATGTGAAAGTCGGCCAGCTCGTTGTTGTGAAAGACGATCTTCTCCCTCCTCGTGAATGGATATTAGGTCGTATTATTAAAATTTATGACGGTCACGACGGACTCGTCCGCATAGCTGATATTAAAACCCACTCGGGTACTATCACTCGAGCCATTGTCAAACTTTGTATTCTCCCCATTGAAACTCGAGCCATTGTCAAACTTTGTATTCTCCCCATTGAAACAAATGTTCCATAGCCATGCACTTAACACTCACCTCCATAACTCTTTCGGCCACTTCCTCAATACCATTGATCACCTACCCTTACCATATGCACTCTCTTATATGCTATTTACTACTCGTACTAATATCTATTTTACTCCTCAGGGCACCAAGGGACCCAAGTATCCAGCAGTGTTTGGTTTGTAGACGCTTTCACCCCCTGCGCTTTTGTAAGAGATTTTTAGCCATGAGCGTCGAAGGGCGTAGGCGAGTTGTACGCCAGCACGGGTACTGCGACAACTATCTGGCTCGGTCGCATCGAAGCGCAGACGATGGCTGACGTTTGCAACGATGTGGGTGGGCGCACCATACGCTGCTCCATTCAGGTCACCGCCAAAATGTGTCACAATCGTCCGACCAACAACATCAACATAGACGAATTTCGACTCACCTCCGACGCCCGCCCTCTCAACAGCAATCACATTCACGGCGTGGACGACCTCAACAACCGGGGCCCTCTCGCCAACGAAGATCTTCTGGGCGACAAAGGTCCTCTCGACCAAACCACAGCCAGTCACCAGCCACCCCTAGGGCGAACCCCAACGCACCCTCTAGTCCTCGTCGTATTCTGCGAGGAGCTGGGAGCAAAAGTTGTATTCATCATGAACTGGCTTGCCAGAGACGTGATACAATGGCCTATAACCTACCTCCAAGTGGTGCTCCTGGGCAACGCTAGGCAAAGCCAGTTAATTCTGGTGATTATTCCTAGCGGCTAAAGGTTAAGGAAGAGAAATGTCTGCCAGTGCAATCCCGTGCGGGGCATAACTGGTAGTTACTAAATTTGGCTAATTGGTAGCGAAGCCGAACCAAAAGGCGCTAAATTTGGTACTGCGGGGAGATCGAATTGCCCAAAAAGAGGACTCTTCGACTTCTTGCGGAAACTAAGCGAACCATAACACTGTAATCTGATAGCCGACTGGTGGATCGTGAAACATCCAACCAGATGAAAAGGTTGTCACACCCCTTTAATATATGTGAGTCCAAGTTGAAATGTTGGTATTGTTGGACCACATTACGAACGTGGCACTAGAGGCTTTCGAATCTGACGTGCAGAGGAGATCGCTGTGTGTGACTAGTAGGGGTGGTTGTGGAGTGAAAGAGTTTGTATATGCGTTGTATGGGAATGCAACGGGTGTGGGTGGCATGAGTGGAAGATGAGTCGCAAGATGAATCGGATGCAAGAATGTCGGATGTAGCATGAGTAGAAGTCTTTTGACGATACAAGAGTGCGTGAAAATGGTTCAGAAAACAGTGTAATGGTAAGCAAGGTCAATGCAGAGGTCTTTGATAAATCTTTTACGATCTCATTGGGAACGGCCCCTCGGGGAGTTTCTTAGTGGCTGTGGTGCCCGTATCGCGGGCAGATCACAGATCGATGTGGAGGTGCATTCACCCAGGTGTTGCTACCTCTAAAGCAAAAGGGTTTTAGAAGGCCCGACACAGTAACAAAGTGTGGAGTGATGCCGTACAACATCACTCCAGCTTGTAACCGTCTTATGGCGGGGCGAAGGCAAGACGCATAGTATCTCTCCATGTGCTAAGACCACCGTGTGGTTAAGTCGACAAGACAGGCACACACGTACAACCTTTATAACTTCTGCGAGGAGCTCTACGGGCTTTAACGCAGCTAGCCAAAAGCCTTTAAAGCGTAAATATTGGTCTTACATTGGTCTTTCCGGTGATGCGAGATATTTCTTTCTGACTTTCATCTTCAGCACGTGAAGCACCCATCCGCTTTCATCTAACAACATTTATACAATCATCGAATTTCAACATTCAGACAATTTATTGAATATCAACATTCATAAAACATTTATACAATTCATCAAATTTCAACATTCAGACAATTTATTGAATATCAACATTCATACAACATTTATACAATTCATCGAATTTCAACATTCAGACAATTTATCGAATTTCAACATTCATACAACATTTATACCATTCATCGAATTAGCAGCATTCATCCAGTTCATCTAATTATACAACATCCATCAACATTGCACTATAAAGGTGTAACCAGATTATTAATAACTTAAGTGGTGAAAAGAAAAATAAAGTTTACCTGAATTATAACCCCATCTGCACGTTTCATCATGCATTATATTCGGAAATCATGTAAGTTTTTTTGTTAAATTAAGACTCCCATACATTCCCGTTTACCTCCCTTGGTCAAGCTGATAATCCCATTCGGATTATGCATATGTATACCTATTTGTAAATTTAGGATCTCCTATAAATTAAACAGATAGCATATACGAAACCATAGCGTTGGTACCACCATACACCTTAAACTTGAATGATACTGAAACTGTAACAATATCGGACAATGATGATAAGGATAAAGAAAAATCATTCTGAGACAATATTCACTTATGTATGCACTTTTTAAGTACTTATATATGCACCTTTTAAGCACTTATATATGTACATTTTAATTAATTATATATGCATTTTTTAAGCACTTATATATGTACTTTTTAAGTACTTATATGCACTTTTACGTAATTTAATTAAAGTTTCAGACAGTTCTTAAATATATTGATTCTTTAATTGTTGGAAATAATGTGAGCAATAAATTAATTTGACATTTTTGAAATTTTAACTTAATTCATTTACATTTTTTTTATTTATACATATGTACGATTTTTAATAAAACTTTTTAATTTTTTTTACCTTAAAACATTCTCTTACTTTGTTTATAACTAGCTCCAGCTTTACGATTGTGATTAGCTCTAGATGATTTATTACGTAGAATATATTTTTCTTGGCCCTGACCCTTACTGCGCCCCACCACATTACGCGGCAGTTGTGGCGTAAAAGAACCCTTTTGAGCATATTTAGCTTCACATTTAGCTTCATAACGAGCTCTTGCGTCTTCTGGATTTTCACAAAAATTCATACATTTATTACGTTGGTTATTATGCTGCTGTCGTGTGTTGGAATCTTCCACTTCACTTTCGCTTTCATCTTCCGATACATCAGCCACGTTAGCCAACACTTTTTTCATGTCTTTTGATTTTATAACTCTTGTTTCACTTTCCAACAATGCCTCAAAACTATCATTGATGATGAATACATCATATTCTTCACCATATTCTGGATCTATTTCGCTGATCATGGAATATTCTTGATAACTATGTTTAATTGCGGCCAAGTCACTTTTATCGTATAGCATTTTGTGGAGCATTTGTAAAACCCTTACCCTGCTTAATAATACACTGAGGATTATCTTGGTTCATTATATCATATTTATCACCATCGAAAACATTATAATGTTCAATACCGGCTTGATCTAAATCAGGTGGCAAATTGTGTTCCAATACCGCCGCTATAGCTTCTTCACTAGAAGCATACCGAGATGAAAGCCGTCTAATGAAACCAGTGTCCAGATGAGGTAGACAATCCAATATCATGTCAATTTCTAACTCAAAATCTCTCTTCGTAGGGTTTTTAGTGTTGTTTTTTGTAATCTTTTTTTCTGCTCAATTTTAGGATCCGTTTTGATGGTCTTAGCATTCGTATCAATATCTTGATGTAATATTAGATTTTGTAAATCATTTATGGTTTCGATGGTAGCAGCTTATTTTTATAATGTACTATAAAGTTGGCTTTAAAAGAATCTCTAAAAAACGAATATATTTAGACATGATTTTTTAAAATTTATATGCATACTCACAAATCGCTGCAAGCTTGCATTAATATTTCTATATCCACAAAAGTTTGCTCTGACAAACATTCGGTTAATAGGGCAATGTATTATTCGGAAGGCATTTAACTCAATTCTCTATCAGATAACATGTTTCTTAAAAGTTATACGAAACTTTTAGCAAAGTACTTACGGTTCAGCTAAGACCGTTTCGATATATGAGTAGGCAATACTACGAAACGCTTTCAAAAACTGCAAACGAGCATAATTTAACCATAGTAAACTTTTAGCCCCCTCATTAATCAGAAAAATATTCTTGTACAAAAAATGCAGCGTGTTATCATAAAAGTTGGCTATATTTTGAGCCAATTTGATTTCGCCACACATAGATCTTACAGCATGACACACATCCAGCATTACATTTAAGGTAAATGCACAATCTAAAGTATACAAAGCGACATTATTTTAAGTTCTTATATTTTTATATACACAACTTTATGTTTACTTTTATTTGCTTTGTTTGTTTTTATTTTTTGACAGCTGACTTGGAATATTCCAATAACAACGTAACCAGTGGTGTAACTTCTCACATTAAGATATAGACACAGTTTTTACTCACAAATCGATAAACAGTGGAATTTTTTGTTTCATACTTTTTCGATGTGAGAACTTTTCACATAAAATACAGAACACGGGTACAGGTTCGATTCAACTGCGAAAATAGAGGGAACCTTTAGGGTCGACAATCGTCTCACCCTTCAAACTCCAGCACAATCGTTACCTGAATCATATAGGAAAAACTTTCGAGATCTCTTTTTGGCAGATTCAAAGTTTACGAGTCTGCAGGAATTGATGCCATTATAGGTGTGGATATGTACCCTAGGGTGATTTGCGAAGATGTTATCTCTAGGATAGGCTTTGCAACTACCCAAAGTACCATATTTGGTTGGACCATTTATGGTTCGTGTTCAATTTAAATAATAAAAAATATATATATATATATATATATATCACTAATATCAGCATTATCAAACGCATTTCTTAAGCAGAACAAACGTACTTTTACTCATGTATCTCGATATTTTATCTCGCCAAAGTGTAAATTATCAATTTAATTAAATAATGAAATATAATGAATTATTATGAATTTAAATATTATTTGTTACATATTTCTTTAAGTTTACTTTATATTCAAGTTAAGCGAAAAAGTATCTACGACGTTCCTACATCCGAGGTTTCCTTTCATTGCATATATACTGCAAGGCGGGCGGTAATGTTAATGCCAAAAATTGAAATCCCCTTTTTGGCATTAAATCCGTCCGTAATTCTCATCCTCATTCGTGCCAATCCAAAGGGACAGTACAAAGAGATAGAAAGTGGCACACACTTTCTAAGTGGCACACACTTTCTATCTCTTTCCTAAATTTAGTACTAAACACTGGAATGAAAAATGTAACTAAATATGTCGTAGATGCTATTTCCTAAAAAAGGGCATTCGCATAATTTGGGCAGTGACTTAGCAGCTGTCCAAAGGGTAAGATCGTTTTGAAGTGTTAAATAAAAATCATATGCATAATTCCAACACTAATCCAAATTTTTTTTTATTTTCCTCCTTTTTTTTCATATGGGAAATTGTGTTCTGAGATAAAATTGAAGTTGCAATTTTACCTCTAATCTGAATTAATTATAATCTCCTCCAGATCTACATCACCAACATTCCAACAAAGAAACACAACACTTTCACTTCCATTTAATTCAACAATAAGTCTCAGATATATACTATTTAGATCTCTGTATGTTTTACCATTTCCTAAAGAAATAAACTCTACAGTTGAAGAGTTATCTAATGAAGCAATTGCGTTATATGATATTTCTTAAGTTTTAATAACATTGGTTTGAATTGGTGGTGATTCAAATAAATCTAGTTCGCTTTTCATACCTTCCATAAATTCGGACATCTTTAATTTTCAAAAATATCTTTAATGTTCTTTCCTCTACAATGTTTTGATTTAATATGTGGTTTATGTTTTAATCGTTTATGTTTTATACGTTTTCCTTCTCCTTTTTGTAATTTATTTAATCTTTCTAAAGTAACTTCCATAATATGGTTAACAGCTTTTTTCCCCTGCTTAAGTAAAATATCTTTTAAAGGTTTTGTTCCAGTTTCTTCTAATATATCCTTTCCTACTTCAATAGACTTATTCTTCAAAACATTTATTCCAGTTTTAAATATAGGTTTTATGTATGATAAAATTGATGAAAAAAGTGAACCAATGCCTTTTCCATGTTGTATAATATAATATTTTCACCAGATTGATTATTATAATATCTTGTATATAACACATCCATGGTTATTTTATAAATGATTTGTATATAATAACAAACAAACATTTTATAATTTTTTGAAATGAAGTGTACAATAAACTGGTATTGCGTCTGTTATATTCAACTCTTTTCCTTCATCGTTGCGAATCATGATAGATATATCATTTATATTAAAAGTTTCAATAGGAAAATACTCCACTCTACTAAAATGAATATAATTTTTTAGTGTTGGAATTGAGAATATTTTTAAAAATTTTGTATTTTGGATCCCACATGTCTAAGTTTAATTATATCGCTATAGATAAAAACTACATCATTTACTATTGATGATATTATTTTATTAAAATAGTTGGATGTGTGTAATAATTGAAATCGAAGCAATTTTAAGCTCACGACCGCTTCCACCACTGAAAACCAACCCAAATGACTAATCCGCATTAACCCCAGGACACTTCTTAATTGGAGAACCGCTCACAGCTTAAGTGGATACCAGTGCAGCACAGCCAATTAAGTCAGTTTTCAATAGGTGGGAACATGTATCTCAACTTAAACATGAATTGCTCTACCGAGTATCTACACCATCTGCAAGAAAAACGAAAATGGAAAACATCATCCAAGAATGTGCAAGAAGGGCAATTGGTCATCATAAAGGAAGACAACGTACCAGTTATGCAATGGCTACTCGGAAGAATTCTCAAAACCTACCAGAGAAATACCGGTAAGTTTCGGGTGGTAGACCTCAAAACAGCGTCGGGAATATCAAGGCGAGCTATCACCAGACTAGCACCATTATTTCATGAAGATGAAGAAAAAACCCCAGCCAGGGAAACATTAAAAAATCTACCATTGCTTAACGACGAAGCAGAGACGGTCCCACCAAAGAAAACCAAACAAGATAAAGTTCCTTCAAGGAACCAGAAGCCAATTAAGAACCCGACTTTAGTTACCATGCTCATAACACTTCTCCTCATCCCAGCAGTCATAAGTAGCAACATCCAGATCAGTAAGTTTCGCACTGATCCAGGACTCTATTTTGGAGGAACTGGAGCAACGACATTAGTTACATCTGAATGGAAAATGATGGTGCACCATGACTTAGCTCCGTTTTCATCAGAACTAGAGTCCCTTTCATCAGGAATATAAGCGCTACAACAGTTGTGCCCAGAAATCAAACATCAGTCTATGTGCGAGGTCCTTACCAACAACCTTGACCAAATAAGCAATGAATTGGGCCACGAGAAGGATATATTTACAATACATCGAGTAAAAAGAGCAGCATTCAACATTATTGGAAATATAGCACGATCATTATTCGGTGTTTTGGACTCAGATTATGCCGAAGAAATGTCAAGAACCATTCAACAAGCGAAAATCGAGAGGGCACATCCTACAATTATTCAAAAATCAGACATCTATCATAGACTCAACAATAAACGTCATAAGGCAAGACGAAACTCGAACTCAAGAAATCATTAATGAAATCTTGGAAAGAATCAATCAATTCTA
Source organism: Cordilura impudica (assembly GCA_963682025.1). Lineage (NCBI taxonomy): Eukaryota > Metazoa > Arthropoda > Insecta > Diptera > Scathophagidae > Cordilura > Cordilura impudica. Next base: position 175,357,279 of record OY821518.1, on the reverse strand, counting down.
TTAGACAAGGAATCGCAACAAATCAGGAAAACACAAGTATTCGGAAAGCTGTCAACTCATCTTGCACTAATAGCAACAAATCTTCAAAGACCAGAATCGGAAATCATGAATATACTCACAGACGTACATAATGGAAGAATAAGTCCACTGCTATTATCACCTCACCATCCTAAAACCGAACTAGCTACCACCAAGGCTCATCTCCCGGCACCTCTCATGCACTTCCAATTGATGACGACAATCTGATTCAGGTATACAAGTTGATGAATGCCAAGGGCGCTGTTACCAAGGGAGAGGTGGTTTCCGAAATTAAGTTACCAGCAAGTCTTAGGGTTATTAAGGATAGTTCTAGTTCCAATCGAGAAGAACCAAACTCTCATTATCATCATACCAGATAGCTCCTTCATAACAGTAAATTCACACAGAGTTCAGTACATTCCATTGTCTACTGAAGATGTCACCAACTGCCTAAAGATCAAACCTGATATTTATATATGCAAAAATAAGCCACCCAAGTAAGGAAGGAAGTCAGACATAAACTGCTTGGTGCTTGGTACGCGATTATTCATTCCATCAAAGTACATTTCGCCTAAACCTAATCAAAAATTATGGTTTAACCAGACTTGCAGAGATGCAGTCAGATCCAGAGAGGAAGCATTCAGATATTGGCGTGAAAATAAAAATTCCGTCACTGAAGTGCAACGGTAACAGACGAGAACTGAATGTGCCAAAACACTAAGGCGCCAAAAGTTTCTTTACGATCAGCGTCTTCGTGCTATAATTCTCTCTGCTCCTCGTGGTTAAACGGGTAAAGAATAATGCTAGTTCTGCTATCCCAACTCTTTTAATAAGTGACCAAATATTTACTGAACCGGTTGATAAAGCTAACCTTTTAGCTGAACTTTTTGCAAAAAACTCGTTTTTGCCGGATAGCGATCAACCTCTGCCCGAACTTGAAAGTATATCTTGTACTATGACTAAAATATTATTTCGAGCACGTGCAGTTAAAAAGGTTCTTTCAGATCTCAACATTAATAAGTCTTCGGGACCGGATGGTATACCAGCACTGGTGCTGAAACAGTGCTCTTCTACGCTAGCCAGTCCATTGGCCAACCCCTTCGGCCTTTCGTACCGTGCGGGAGCGTTTCCCTCTTGCTGGAAAGTTGCTAATGTCCAACCAATCCCTAAAAAGGGTGCGCTAATAACCCTGAAAATAACCGTCCAATTGCAATCTACTCTGCGCTCTCAAAGGTGATGGAGAGCATGATCAATTTCCATCTTGTGAACTACCTCCTTAATGATCGACAGTATGGCTTCCGTAGAAATCGTTCCACGGGAAACCTGTTAACTCTACTTTCTGAGTCGATCCGTTCGCAATTTTGGCGAAAGTAAAGTTGTTGCTCCGGATATTTCCAACGCATTCGATTTGTGTGTGGCACGGTGCATTGATATCAAAGCTTATTGCATTTGGGGTCGGTAATGACTTCTCTCGAATTATATCGAGCTTTCTCAGAGATCGAACAATACGTGTTGTTATTGATGGGGTCTCATCTAATGAGTTTCAGCGTAATTCAGGGGTAACCCCAAAATCCCGTTCCTTCTCCTCCCCTTTTCCTTATCTTTCTGAACGACCATCTTGGTCAAACTTTTAATTCTATAAGTTAACACGCTTTGATTCTGATCTGCCTAATCGGCAACATTTAGTTCATACGTAGCTTAGTATTGGTGCTGCGTATGGTTGACACGCGCCGTTTTAGATTTGCACGATCAGCTACTTCGATTTTATATTTTACGTTTTTGCTAATTTAAGTTATATGTTTGCGTTGCACTTTGTAGCCAACGCAAACTTGGTGGTAGGAAATAAAATTTAGTTTAAGACCCTAACTCACAGAACACAGTCGTTTTACTTATTGGAAAGAGATATCCAACGAGAAGAAGTCTACCAGAATAAATACGATAGAGATTTCTTCACTGGCGCCCAACAGGATAAGGAACCGTACATTTCATCAGGAATATCAAACTATAACTTCAACAACAGCACCACCACCACCGCCACCAACACCAGCCAACACCACCACCAACACCAAGTCAAACGGAGAATTATATTAAGAAATAAAAAAGAATGTAAGTAAAGTTTCCAATTTTCATAAAGTGGCTTTAGAAGGAAAAAATAAAAAGAATATCAAAAGTGAAAATAGTGCTATCGTGCTAACGGTTTTAATTATCAGTGTTTTGACCTTTTCTATCCAGCTAAAGCGAAAGTGTGTTGACGGTTTTACGAAACTAAAACTATATTTTTTAATTTATGAGTGATTTGGAGGACTTGTTTGACAGTTTAAATTTTACGGGAAATAGAGAAAGGATGTCACAGGAAGAAGTACAAGCTATGATTAACAGGGCCGTAGTTGCGGCAACACAACATCAGTCTAGATTGTTTACAGAAAAAATTAACGAACTAACTGAGAAAATAGCTAGTTTAGAAGTTGGTAGAGTGAACGTAGAAGAATTTAGGGAAACTGCCATAGACCCTTCAGTGGTATGCAACGAAACGCTTGACTTAGTAAAATCATTACCGGAGTTCGACGGTAAATTAGAACAATATGTCTCTTGGAGACAGGCAGCACATACTGCATATAAGGTTTATGAGAATTTTGATGGTAGTTCTAAACACTACCAAGCAGTGGCCATTCTGAGAAATAAGATAAGGGGAGCGGCAGATGCCGTTCTGGCCTCATTTAATACAGTGCTAAATTTTCGAGCTATTATTGCTCGCTTGGATTTTACATATGCGGATAAACGACCAATATATTTAATACAACAGGAGTTAAGCACGCTTAGACAGGGTAATGGTTCTGTTTTGGATTTTTATGATAGCGTTGAACGAAAGCTTACATTATTGACGATAAGACATTGATGACGTACGACAGTGACGTCGTACATGTGCTAAATGATAAGTATAGAAAGGATGCACTTCGCACCTTTATTTCAGGTTTAAGAAAACCTCTATGCGACATCTTATTCTCGTCACGACCTGTGGACCTACCAACAGCATTGGCACTCGCACAGGAACTTGAATCCAACCACGAGCGGTATGTTTTTGCAACCACATTTGCTAATAGAATCAACGAGAATAATAAAATTAATGCTAGGAAATTCCCCAATCAAAATCAACCTAACGAGAAAAACCCATACTATAATAGGGTCCAATCTCAAAGGCACCCGGGTCAAGTCAGAGAACAAGATATTCCAGAAATAATGGATATTGAACCATCGTCTTCAAGGTTCAGACAGCACACGAGCGGTCGAAACCAAAATTTTCAACCTACGAAAAAACAACCTGGATCGGACAGACAAACGGGATCCAGGATTCAGAGGATCAACCATGTGACAAATGAGGTGGAACAATATTCCATCACAGCGGACGATGCGGTTCTAGATATCGAACAGCATGCTAACGATAATGATTTTGAAAACATTAATTTTTTAGGGCATGCTCCCAGCTACCATTCATAGAACGGGTTCTTGCTGGGGAGACAATAAAAATATTAATAGACACCGGGGCATCGAAAAATTATATAAGACCATTTAAACAACTTAAAGGTATCAAGGATACCGATAATCCCTTTACAGTTCATTCGATTCACGGAAAAAATGACATAAATAAAAAATGTGTCGTAAATTTGTTTGGGAAAAATTCAACTTTTTTTGTGCTAGAGAATCTTTCAACATTTGATGCAATTGTGGTGTTAGACCTTCTAAAACAGGTTAGTGCCAACATTGACCTAAAAAAAGGGACAATTAATTACGCGGCAGGCTCGGAGAAAATTTGTTTCATGAAGTGCAAAGATGTGAATCATATTATAGTTGACGTGAAAAATGTACCAGAATCCGTTAGAACCAAATTTAAGAATATTATTAACAATAACAACGAAGTATTTTCAGACCCAAAAAAATCACTGCCGTATAACACAAATATAGTAGCGACGATCCGGACTCAAACCGATGAAGCAATATATTCGAAATCGTATCCATACCCAATAGGGGTATCGGACTTTGTAAACGAGGAAATTAGACAACTTCTGGCAGACCACATTATTCGACCATCTAGGTCACCCTATAATAACCCAATTTGGGTCGTAGACAAGACAAGCATGGACGAATTAGGAAACAGGAAGAAACGAATGGTGATAGATTTCCGAAAGCTTAATGAAATTACTATTAACGACAAATATTCTATCCCGAATATGTCGGTAATTCTATCAAACTTGGGAAATGCTAAATATTTTACTACCCTGGACCTTAAATCTGGTTTTCATCAAATTGAACTCGCAGAAAGAGATAGGGAGAAAACTGCTTTCTCAGTTAACAACGGAAAGTACGAATTCTGCAACATTTTGGGTTAAAAAATGCTCCAAGTATCGTTCAGAGAGCTATCGACGACGTTCTTAGGGAACAGATAGGAAAATCATGCCACATTTATGTCGATGACGTGATTATTTTTTCGGAATCAGAAGATGACCACCTTATTCATGTCAACTAGGTCCTCACGAAGCTTCGGGAAGCACATATGTGCGTTTCCGTCGAAAAGTCAAAATTTTTTAGGACTAGTGTGGTTTCGTGGTGTCGACGGAAGGCATACGGAAGTCTTCAGACAAAATTGTGGCGATTCTTAGATTCGTTCCACCTTCTAACCTGTTTCAATTAAGATCTTTTTTAGGACTGGCGAGTCACTATAGATCATTCATTAAAGATTTTGCGAGAATCGCCAAACCATTAACAGACGAGCTAAAGGGCAAAAACGGGAAAGTTAGTGCAAGTCAGTCAAAAAAGGTTATAATAACACTTAACGAAAGTCAATTGCTTGTTTTCAGTAAACTAAAGGAAATACTGACTTCAGAAGACGTTATGCTTACGTATCCAGATTTTAGGAAACCATTCGACTTAACGACAGATGCTTCGGCATTGGGCCTAGGTGCAGTCTTATCCCAAGATGGTAAACCGATACAATTTATCTCTAGAACATTAAAAGACCCCGAAATGCATTATGCTACGAATGAGAGAGAGCTTTTGGCAATAGTTTGGGCTTTAAAAACCCTTCGAAATTACCTTTACGGCGCGAAAACTCTCAACATTTTTACGGACCACCAGCCGTTAACATTCGCGGTTTCAGACCGAAACCCAAATGCGAAAATCAAACGTTGGAGAGCTTTTGCTGATGAGCACAACGCACAGATTTTTTACAAACCTGGAAAGGAAAATGTAGTTGCGGATGCGTTATCCCGACAACAAATAAACGCTACGGACAACGACCCAGAATCAGACCATGCTACTGTTCATAGTGAGGCGTCCCTTACCTATACTATTCCGAGTACGGATAACCCGAGTAATTGCTACAGAAATCAAATAATTATTGATGAGGCTGAACAAGCCTCATTGCGTACCTTTGTAATATTCGGAAAGAAAATAAGACATAACATCCAATTTAATGAAAAAAACGAACTCTTTGAAACGGTCCGGGATGCAGTTAACCCAAATGTGGTAAATGCAATATACTGCGCTCTCCCAACTCTGGCATTCTTGCAACATGACTTAATCAGACAGTTTCCAGGTACTAAATTTTGGTACTCAAAACTCTTTGTAACAGACATCTATGACCTTAATGAACAGAGAGAAATTGTTGCTTCTGAACACAACAGAGCGCATAGAGCTGCCCAGGAAAACGTAAAACAAATATTACAAGACTATTACTTTCCGAAAATGTCAAAACTTGCTAAGGAAAATGTTTCAAATTGTAAAATTTGCTCTAAGGGAAAGTACCAGAGGCACCCGAAACGGCAATTCATTGGAGAAACACGAATTCCCAACTACGCGGGTGAAATCCTACACATAGATATTTACTCCACTGACCAAAAATATTTCCTTACTTGCATTGACAAATTTTCCAAGTTCGCTATAGTTCAGCCAATCCAATCCCGTACCATCTTCGATGTTAAAATTCCAATACTACAATTAATGAACTTTTTCCCTCAAACTAAGACAATATTTTGCGACAACGAAAAATCCCTAAATTCAGAGACTATAAGAACATTATTAGACTCGTATAACATACAGATCGTTAATTCACCACCACTTCATAGCACGTCAAATGGCCAAGTGGAGCGTTTCCACAGCACCCTCTCAGAGGTCGCGAGATGTCTGAAACTTCAGAGAAACATCGAGGATACCGTCAACCTTATTTTGCAGGCCATATTGAGTACAATAGGACAATCCACTCTGTTACCGAAAAGCGTCCTATCGACATAATCCACTCCGCTCCAAATGAGCTAAGAACGCTCATTATGGAAAAAATCTTAAGTGCACAAAATCAAACCCTGGATAATCACAACAGGGGTTGGACAGATAGAAAGTTCGAGGTAGGAGATAAAGTTTTTATAAAATCCAACAGGAGATTGGGAAATAAATTAAGCCCTTTGTATGGAGAAGGATCGGTCGAAGCTGATTTGGGCACGACAGTTCTAATAAAAGGAAGGGTGGTCCATAAGGACAATCTGAGATAGCATGGCTCTAAACAACTTTCTTTATTCTAGGTTTCTAAACATCTTACTGACGGTAATTTTACCGATAGCAGGCAAGATCATCGACTACTCTCATTCAAACTACATCCCGATATATGATGGCGATATAATTATTTGGGATGATTATGGTTACCTAAAACACTCTTCCAACTTGACTTTATACGACGGACTCATTAAGGAAACAACCGAATTGTCTGATCTCTTCCCACAGTCTCATATGAAAATAATTTTGGAATCAGATATTAACCATATGGCTACATTGTTCTCAGCCCTACGAATCCACCACAGGCATGCCAGAATTTTAAACATCTTAGGAACTGCCCTGAAGGTAGTAGCAGGCACTCCTGACTTCGATGACTTTGAAGAGAGCAAGTTTAGACAAGAGCAGCTGGTGGAAGCAAACAACAGACAAATAGATATCAACACTAGAATCGACCAACAACTTCAGAAACTGACGGACACGGTAAACCAGGTAATCGCAGCTGAAAAAGAAAAAGATAGGATGAACACTGATAAATTGTACGAAGCACTTTTAGCCAGAAATAGAATTTCGACTATAAATTTGCAGAATTTAATTTTATCTGTTAGTTTAGCGAAGGTAAACGTTATAGATCTCGCAATACTTGATAGCGAGGAAGTGAAGTCACTGGTGAAGAATGGAAGCTTTACAGACACTAGTGTGTCGGAAGTTATGAGTATCAGTAGCATTAATATTTACCAAAATAATGATATTTTACAATTTGTTATTAAATTTCCTAGACCCAAACAGCTATGCAAGAGAATAGATCTGTTCCCTGTCTCCCACCAGCAAAAAATAGTTTCTTTCGAGGGAGGCAACAAGGTGGCAAAATGTGGCAATCAGGTACTCTCAGTCGAAAGCTGCAGGACAGCAAACTCGTCCACTTTCTGCAAATTTCAAAACGTTACCACTTGTGCTCAACAACTAGTATTTGGGACATCTGCCGAATGTAACACTCAGTTCGACGATCTTAAGAAAGTAATGGTAGTGGATGATGGCATTATCATTATCAACAATGCGATCGCAGAGGTGATTGAAAATCACGGTAACAGCCAACTTGTGAATGGCACTTACCTGGTTACTTTTGATAGTGAAGTTATCGTCGATGGAATCACGTACGTGAATAGGGCTGGGGTCCCAGGGAGTATTCCCGAATTGCCAAACCTTCCCATGATAAAGGTTACAGAGCATAAACAAGTTCTTAGTCTACCGTTTCTCCACGACATGCAAATTAGAAATCTTCAGCATCTCGATGAGTTAAAGAAAGAAATCACTGTGAAACCTATCTTGAGCACCTCTGTGATATTGTGTTGCATCGCCTTGATATATCTGGCTTATAGAATGATAAGGGGCTGGAGAAAGAGAAGATCGCTAGTCAACTTGAAAAATACGTTGGAAGAAATCTTGAAGAAGACCGAGGACGGCCTTCATTCAAAACGGGGAACAGTTAATACGCTTTGATTCTGATCTGCCTAATCGGCAACATTTAGTTCATACGTAGCTTAGTATTGGTTCTGCGTATGGTTGACACGCGCCGTTTTAGATTTGCACGATCAGCTACTTCGATTTTATATTTTACGTTTTTGCTAATTTAAGTTATATGTTTGCGTTGCACTTTGTAGCCAACGCAAACTTGGTGGTAGGAAATAAAATTTAGTTTAAGACCCTAACTCACAGAACACAGTCGTTTTACTTATTGGAAAGAGATATCCAACGAGAAGAAGTCTACCAGAATAAATACGATAGAGATTTCTTCACTTATATAACTAACATTTTAACGAAAATCACGGAAGGATCTATATACAATGTGAAAAATTCGGCACAATTCAAAGAAATGGTGAAAGAGCAGTATACTGAAGACGATGAAGTGATGTTCTCGTTAGATGTGGTCTCACTATTTCCTGGGGAATCCTGAAATGTTTACTGGAACTGTAAATTTAATACATTCCCATCAGGGAAGTAAAGATTTACACTACGTAAAGTTATTACTCATTTTTGTATATTCGACAACTTCTTAGGAACCGTAAAAAGGTTATTTGTGTTAAAAACACTGTATTTTCATGGTTTACAACCATGCATTAGTTATTGTATACGCTGTTGGCTTTTCTTAATACAAGGATTTAAAAATTTTTATCGTTGAGTTTTTGTCTTCTGGAACGATTCACAATCCCGGCAAATGAAAACAACCGTTCTACAGGTGCTGATGATGGTAAGGGGGTATTGTATTTCAGAAATATGTTTTTAACTGATGGATGATTGTTAAGGCTATTTGTCGTTGTGTCTCGTTCGACCAGGTATAAAACTGTTTCCTGAAGGTAATTTTCAGAGTCAGGAGCAGCACACTGTATGCTAACATCTGTTGAAGTAGATATACAAACACATGTAATAATACGAATATTTAATTGAAAATAAAGTTTAAAAACTTACCATTACTTTCTTCCCCGAAATCAAGGAATGTTTTTTGCGCTGTTTGAGGCAAAGTGCGAGTTTCGACATCAGCTAATTTGCCATACTTCACCACATAAGTGTTGAACATTGTCTTCACTGTTTCTTCTGTTTGCGTTGTTGCTGTTTCTAAAAGGGCTTTTAAAAATCTTAATTTTATAGAAGGTAAAGATATTGCCGCTATAACAGCATCCCAAGCTTCAGGCTGCATCTTAAAATATTTGTCAAATCTTTTAACCAATGCTTTTTGCATTTGTTCGCTCACTTCGGATAAATACTTAAAGCTTGCGGGCTCCAAACGACGCATTTTTATTCTTAGAGTCACTATAGTAGGTATGAAGTAACCAACATACATGGTCTTTTCTGCCTGAAGAAAATCAATCGCTTCTGCTATAGGTCTCATAAGCTTTGTGTACTCCTGCAAATATTCGATATCATCAGTAAGGATGGTGGGAATTTGCAGACGATAACATAAATCGGCTAAATTTGACGTGTGTTGGAGCAACTTCGTTACGGAATCATAAAGAGAGTTCCATCTTGTAATGCATGGAGTTAATATATTCGTGTTTAGTACTGCATTGATTACTTCCGCAGATTTTGGTCTGTTGCACTTGTTCCAAATCTGTGTACAGCTACACAAATGAAAAATAGATGTAGAAAGTATGCAGTTGAAATAGTTATATTTTACCTGTTGAAACATCTTTTATGAATATCTCTAATATCCTGGGTTGAAGAATTAATTATTTTATTGAAATCGGTTGTAGCCAGAAGATTTAAAGTGTGGCTCGCACAAGGAAAATGTTTCGACACTCATGGAGTTATAGATTGAAACTGAGGAGCTGAAGCATCAATCGAGTCATTAGAATCGGAATCAGGTTCCTCATCACTGTCATGTTCATTTATAGGTCCTAAATCAATGAATATCATCAATAGAAAACGTTACATTGAATAGAAATAGGTATATCTGCTATACTATATCACTTACTTATTTCAACTCCAAACTCTTTAAATGCCTTAATGAAGTTTGATCCATTGTCAGTGATTGTATAAACGATTTTTTCAAGTGGAAGTTTATATTGCATGTTTATGTTGCATATCATCTTCATCACCCGATCAAAAGAATGAGTTCCTTTAAACCGTCGACAAGCTAGTGCTGCAGACTTCCTTTCGAAATTTTCAGCATCTAACCAATGGCAAGTGTATCCAAAAAATGATCTCTTTCCACTTGACCGCAAATCGGCTGTTACGCAGACGTATTCGGTCTTACTCAGCTCAATATCAAGCTTTTCGATACTTTTATTTAGACTCTCCACAAGTAACCTGGTAATTGAACGCCTACTCGGAATGCTTTTGCCGGGAAATAGTTTTTTAAAGCTTGTGTCAGTGACAATGGACAAGGCAGACGTTGTGTTGCAAATGAAATTCAAGATATCACGATTGAAAGAGCATTTGAGTCCTGTACTCTGCTTGCTGTCTTCCTTTTCTTACTTAAAGGCACTAAATTTTTGTGGATGTTCCTTTTTTAAATGTTTGATGAAATTGGAACTAATACGGAGCGATCCTTTTACTTTTTTACCGCAAACTTCGCAAACAGCAATCAAGCCACACATTGTTTTTTGATGGAGAGTTTTGTTAAGCTACATTTTAATTAATTTGTAAAGTATTAAATGACAAATAATAACATGTTTTTCCATTACCTTCTCAACAATTTTGAAATATTTTTCACTAAAGAGAACCTTATTTACACCAATCAGTTCTTCATGTCTCCCCAATTCGGGTGTGCTACTCGATGTTTCACTTATATCACTTGAGTCGTTTTGTTCCAAAACATAATTGTCCCGATCTTTGGAACATCTTGGATGATTTTGTTCACAAACAAAATCTGGATCTTTAATAGAATCGTCGCTATCCAAATATTCTTCACTCATATTTTTTCTTTAAATAAAATTGTTTAAGTTTGTAGTTAAAAAAACACTTATTAATTTGACCCTACTTAGTTTTTTTTTTTATGTTTTCACTTTATTATTAGCAGCAGTGCAGATGCGTATGTTTAAGCGGTGTTTCGATTACTTATGTTTTGTGTTATTCCAATTTGTTTGATATTGTAATTTAAGTTTGTAGTTTAAAAAACACTTATTAATTTCAGCCTACTTAGTATTCTTTTTTTTTTCAAGTTTTCACTCTATTATTAGCAGCAGCGCAGATGCGTTTGTGTTTCGATTACTTATGTTTTGTGTTATTGCAATTTGTTTTTATTCTAACTTAAGCAAAGCGTGTATTTTTGGTGTTGGTTGCTTCGACTTATAATAACTCTATAAGAGTCACGCTACAGTATTTAAACATTTACTGGTTACTGGTATTTTTTTCAGTAACCAGTAAAATAATGCAAAAAAATTTCATTATCAGTAAAATACTGCAACAAAATTTCATTATCAGTAAAATACTGTAAAAAAAAAATTGAATTTTCAGTAAAAATTTACTGATTACTGTTTTTTTTTTTCAGTATTCAGTAAAATTTTACTGAATACTGGAAATTTTTCAGTAAGCAGTAAAATTTTACTGAATACTGCAATTTTTTTCAGTAAGTAGTAAAATTTTACTGCTTACTGCTTTTTTACTGCAGTAATTATTTACTGCTATATGCCCATGTCTGCCTCAAACCCATGAACAAGTGAGAGAAGGATAAACCGTAATAATGCATATATTGTGTTACATGAGAAGACAATCAACACGAACCATATTCAACAAGTTTTATTTAACCTTCATATACCCGCGCTATTTTTTGTAACACATATACTGATATACACATATACAAACATAAAAACACTTTTTGTGCAATACATAATTCATATATTGACTTAGTTTCCAGCCTTAAAATTAAAGTCAGGACATACCCGCGTCGGTCTCACAGACCGAATTGTGGCTAAATTTTCTAGCGGTTCTGGAAAAAAAGATATGTATAAAAAAGTGTTTGACGGTCTCACAGATCAACGCGCGGGTATAGGAAGGTTAACAGCTAAGACCTCTGTTAGAGCGGGTTCATGTTCCCCCAATATATGCATTGAACAAACAGAGCCAAAACGGCTGCAGCAACTAAATTACACGATGATAACGAATGTGTAATTAACCCTCTACAAATCATAGGTACTAACGCTGAAACATCAAAAGGAACGCTACCCAAACGTTTTTACCAAACCCATTAATGGGAAATGAACCCAAAGATAATTGTAGCCGACCCAAATCACCAACACAAACTGGCATAAACAGGTACTTTAGTGTAGTTAAAAGAAATCGTAGCCCTAACTCATCGAAAATTGCATCATATTCGAAGATGACTCGAGAAGATGAAGTTTCTTCTGAAACCCAAAATCGTTTTGCTATTTTGGCAAACGATAAAGATGAACCCGCCAAAGAAGGTAAAACTTTAAGACCCCCACCCCTATATCTGAGAGAACACAATTCTGATAAATTTTTTTAAGATTTAATATCACTTATTGGCGAAAAATCGTTCTACGTTGTCCCGTTCAAAAGGCGACAGATACATGAAACTAAAATCCAGGTTAATAGTGAATCAGATCATCGTTTGGTTTCATCTGACCTTGAAAAAAATGTAAAAGCTTCTACACCTATCAACTGAAGAGCAGTAAAGCTCTTAAAGTTGTATTGAAAGGTACTGATTCGTGCGTAGAGCCCTCAGAAGTTAAAAATGCATTAGAAAAGGATGGTTTCAAAGTAAAGAGCATTTCAAATATACATAATCGAGACAAAATTCCAAAACCACTATATAGAGTTGAGCTTGAACCTAAGATATCTTTTACATCGAAGAATCACAGTAGAACAACCCCATAAACGTAATGGGCCTACCCTGTGCTTAAATTGTCAGGAGTATGGTCATACTAGGGCCTATTGCAAACTACCATCTGTTTGCGTAATATGTGGTGAACTGCATAATTCAAGCCTATGCCACAAATGTAGAAATAATTCCAATTCAAGAAAATGCAGCAATTGCGGTGGAAATCACACGGCAAACTACAGTGGCTGGCCTGTTTATTCATTCGTAAAGCGAACAACCCAAATTAAAGCTGCCGTACCCCCAGTATATCCACGGGATATTCAAACACCAAATCTAGCTCCAAACTCTAGTTTTAATAACACGCCGTCCTACTCTGGTATACTAAAACCTGGTAACAAACCCAATGATACTCACAATGAAAAATTACCAGCACAAACCCCAATTTGTTTGACAAACGAACAAAGAATATACCCCCCCCCCCCCCAGTACAAAATCTTAGTAAACTCGAGTCAACAATTGATATCCTAGTGCAAACGATAAATAACTTTACTAACTCTATGAATAATATGATGCAAGAAATGATCCGAATGCAGTCCACATTATTGCAATCTGTATTATCTAAGCCATGAACAGTCTGAAAATATGTTTCTGGAACGTTAACGGCATAAGCCAACATAAAAACGAACTAGAATACTTTCTCAGAAACAAGCAAATTGACATCATGCTTGTTTCTGAAACTCATTTAACCCCTCGCAGCTCTTTTTCAATCCGTGGATACACACTATATGATACGAAGGATCCTAGAGGCAGATCATGCGGAGGCTCAGGCATTCTTATTAAAACTCGTATAAAATATCATCTTATGAGCGACCTCTGTGATCATCTTCAAGCCTGTACAATTTGTGTAGAAGAGTTTGGTAAAAATCTAGTGATTTCATCAATTAATGTTCCCCCAAGATATACAATTACAAATAATCAATTCAGAACTTACTTCGAATCTCTAGGTATGCGTTTCCTGGCATCTGGTGACATAATGCCAAGCACACATTCTGGGGGTCACGCATTATTACCCCAAGATGCCGTGTATTGTATGATACTATTGCTAAAATGTAATGGTGCGGCGTTGGTGGAAGATCCACTTCCGTTTCCCTGAGCCTTTGCTGGTCGCACGTGCTGGCGTAGCGGCCTAGCTCGCCGGATGGGTGGGGTCTTGCTCAGGCCCAGGCAAACCGACTACAGATTTTCACATGCGATTTAAAAAAAACAACTGTCAAAAAAAAGCGGATACTAAATGCGACGGATGGCCATACTTACCTTGGGATTGGGGACGAGGTGTTCTGCCCCTTTTGCCCTCCCAACCATGTTACCTCGACTCCATCTCAATTGGAGGTAACCCACTGCAATGATAAGAGTTTGGTTTGGTTAGGTTTCTACATTGGTTTTAACAAATTTTATTGAACCTTCATTTTAAGGTTATTTTAAATTAAGTTTAGCAAAATTTTATTTTTAGGGAAATTTTAATTTTAGGAAAATTTTTAAATATAGCTCAATTTTAATTTTAGAAGAATTTTTAAATTTTAGCAAAATTCTGTTTTAGGAAAATTGTAGCAAAATTTTATTTTTTTTTTTTTTTTTTTAGCTAAATTATATTTCTTATTATAATTTTTAATTTTAGCTCAATTTTATTTTTATTTAGGAAAATTTTTAGATTAATTTTATATTTAGCAAAGTTCTTAATTTAGAGAATTTTTAGTTAAATTTTAGTTTAAATTTATATTTAGAAAAAAATTTTTATATTTAGAAAATTTTTATATTTCGAATATTTTATATTTTGCGAATTTTGACATTTCGAAAATTATATATTTATTTAAATTTTATAATTAGAAAACTTTTTTAGGTAATTTTAGAAAAATTTTGTATTTAGGTAAATTTTTATATTTAGAATACCTTACACTTAGCAAATTTTAATGACAAAAATTTGGTTTAATTAGAAAACCTCACATTTAGAAAACTTTTAAATTCTAATTAGAAATATCTTACAAAAAAATTTATTAAATTTCTATAATTTTAAATTTAGGTTAATTTTAAATTTTTATTACTAGCAAAATTTTAAGTTTAGCAAAATTTAATTTTAGGGAAATTTTAAATTTAGGAAAATGTTAATTTTAGAAAAATTTTAAAGTATAGCATAATTTTAATTTTAGGAGAATTTTAAATTTAGCTTAATTTTATCCATATTTGGGAAAATTATTTTAATTTATGAAATTTTTAGTTTTAACAAAAGTTGACTTTTAGCACTATTTAATTTTAGGACAATTTTTTAATTTTTAGGAAAATTTTTAATTTTTAGGAAAATTTTTAATTTTTAGGAAAATTTTTAATTTTTAGGAAAATTTTTAAATTTTAATAAAAAATTTTTTAATAGTAGAAAAAATTTTTAATAGTAGAACAATTTTAATATTAGCTCACTTTAATTTTTGCACAACTTTCATATCGCCATATCGCTGGTGTTGCATAGGTACCGATGAAGCTGCTGCCGACAGACGCCGTGGTTGTGTGTAGTTGAATAAGCTTGATTGGTTTATGAAGTAAACTTTAATTTTATTCCTTAATTTTGTTTTAACTTGTGTTGTCTTATATGTTTATTGTATTTTTCAATTATTTATTTTTAAACATTATTTTCTCTCTTAACATTAGTGTCTCTTTTTTTTATTATTTAAATTAACTTAAAATTTTTGCTCAGAACGCTTTCTTTAGCACAAACAGCAATAATATTAATTAACACAGAATTTATTTTATTCACATCATGTCCATAAAGTTTATTCTTATTATTCTTATTATTCTTAAAGTTTATTTTAATTTGCTTTTATTTCTTAACTTTTACAATGTCAATAAAATCTAGTTTTTTTTTTTTAAAGTTTATTTAATTTTGATTTGTTTTTATTTCTAAACTTTTACACTTTCTTTCTTAAATATTTAATTTTTAATTTTCTTAAACTTTCATTTTTTTATTAAACTTAAATTAAATTTTTTTTGGAGGTTTTTCCTCAACCTTTTACTTGCACAACTACATTTCACTAAAATCTAAAGTTTTTTTTTATTTTCTTAAAGTTTCTAAATTAACACTACATTTTTTTTTTAATTTTAAGAGGTTTTTCCTCAACCATCTAATTCAAAAAACAAAATTCAACTCCCTTTTCAATTTTATTTGTCTTGTTAATCAAGCTACACTTCCTCATTCATTCCTCTGCAGATAAAAACCTGTTTATTAAACAAACAAATTCACCAGCAATTCAGTGAGAACATTCATATGCATTCATAATATTCTCTAGTATTTATAACACTCACACTCATATATGACTATGAGAGCATGTGAGATCAATACAAGAAAATACGTGGTTTGACCAGCATGATTGCATATGAATGTGTTCATGATTTACTTCAACACAATGAAGAGAAAAAATACGCCATAAAAAGAAAAAATGCCATCAACCTATTAACATATAAGGTGTTGTTTATATGTACATACTTGAACTTGAAAATAATTTCAAGATCAAGGTTATTATTTTTTTCTTCTTTCTTATTCTGCTTGTAACAGAAATTCTTTTGTTACAGTGCAGAGCAAAAAAGATCAACGTCACAAAACAGATGGTTTTGATTTCCATGAAAGGAAAAATCAACTGAAAACGGTTCGATGGGTTTTAAGGTTGGCCATTTTGAAAACTTTGCCTTGAGTTAAGTCTTATGCATATATAAAAGAAATCAAAACAGCAGTTTACGCTGTTGGGGTTTTTCAAAACATGGTTCGATATCCATCGTTCAACGGAAAAGATTCCAACACAGAGATTTTTGGTCATTTTTTTAAAAATTCAGTGTATTGGATTCTTATATCTAACAGAGACCTTAAACCAGCGATTTTTGTTCTTTTCAAAATTCGGTGATTTAAGTTCTCTCATTAAACAATGGACATGGCTCGATATCCATCGTTCAACGGAAAAGATTCCAACACAGAGATTTTTGGTTATTTTAAAAATTCAGTGTATTGGATTCTTATATCTAACAGAGACCTTAAACCAGCGATTTTTGTTCTTTTCAAAATTCGGTGATTTAAGTTCTCTCATTAAACAAGGGACATGGACGCAGAGATTTTGGGGGGACCTTACTAAATTAAAACCGGTGTTTTGAACTCTCCTATCATAAACAGAAAGGCTTTAAACAGAGGTGTTGTTGGCAAAGGGCGTAATACATGACTATCTCCAACATGGTGTTAGGCTATGTTATGAGATAATGAATGAATGAAGATTAGCCTAATGTCAACAATTTCATAATGAATTAAATTTAAATCAATATCAGAAAATAAGAAAGATTTTGGAAAATTAAATCGGGTTCTAAAATTAAATTACGCTCAATACAAAAATTCAATTAGGTTTTAAAATTATATGAGGTTCAAATCGAACCACGCAAAAGTTTTAAATATGTCACATTTTTTTTTTTTTTCAATAAATGTATCCCCAATGTAGTAATCGAAACCAAACCAATTACTTAAAAAAAATCCGTAATTAAGTATGACCATCCATCAAAAAAATAAAAATTTTAAATTTGAGACTTTAAATTGTTTCCGAATCTTTGCTACGATTTCGTACTATAAAAATTATTTCGTATAAGTAACCGGTTCATTTAGAACGAAATTCTTATATTCCGGAAATAATCTTTACTGACCAAAGCAAAGTAAAAAATCACACAAAATTAAATTAAATTGTTGAAGGGTGAACTTAAATTGTCAAAGCCAGTTTCAATTTCGGTCAATATAAATAGCGATTTACATATATTTAATTGAAATTCCAGAAATTGAAAACAGGTATGAACTTTAGTACATATATACTAAAAAAAGGAATTAGGAACAATTGTGCTTTCCCGGTGCACAGATGTTAAAATAAAAAATTGTAGTTCCTTTTTAGAAAAAAATTGAAGTATAAAAAACTGGGCTATTGTCGTTCAGGCCCCACGTTGGGCGCCTGTAATGGTGCGCAACGTGGTTATCGAAATTTATCATCTTATCGGCCCCACGTTGGGCGCCATTTCTGTAACGGTGCGGCAACGTGGTTATCGAAATTATGAACTTATCGAGCCCCACGTTGGGCGCCATTTCTGTAATGGTACGGTTTTGGTGGAAGATCCGCTTCCGTTTCCCTGAGCCTTTGCTGGTCGCACGTGCTGGCGTAGGGGCCTAGCTCGCCGGATGGGTGGGGTCTTGCTCAGGCCCAGGGAAACCGCACTACAGATTTTCACGTGCGATTTAAAAAAAACAACTGTCAAAAAAAAGCGGATACTAAATGGGACGGATGGCCATACTTACCTTGGGATTGGGGACGAGGTGTTCTGCCCCTTTTGCCCTCCCAACCATGTTACCTCGACTCCATCTCAATTGGAGGTAACCCACTGCAATGATAAGAGTTTGGTTTGGTTAGGTTTCTACATTGGTTTTAACAAATTTTATTGAACCTTCATTTTAAGGTTATTTTAAATTAAGTTTAGCAAAATTTAATTTTTAGGGAAATTTTAATTTTAGGAAAATTTTTAAATATAGCTCAATTTTAATTTTAGAAGAATTTTTAAATTTTAGCAAAATTCTGTTTTAGGAAAATTGTAGCAAAATTTTATTTTTTTTTTTTTTTTAGCTAAATTATATTTCTTATTATAATTTTTAATTTTAGCTCAATTTTATTTTTATTTAGGAAAATTTTTAGATTAATTTTATATTTAGCAAAGTTCTTAATTTAGAGAATTTTTAGTTAAATTTTAGTTTAAATTTATATTTAGAAAAAAATTTTTATATTTAGAAAATTTTTATATTTCGAATATTTTATATTTTGCGAATTTTGACATTTCGAAAATTATATATTTATTTAAATTTTATAATTAGAAAACTTTTTTAGGTAATTTTAGAAAAATTTTGTATTTAGGTAAATTTTTATATTTAGAATACCTTACACTTAGCAAATTTTAATGACAAAAATTTGGTTTAATTAGAAAACCTCACATTTAGAAAACTTTTAAATTCTAATTAGAAAAATCTTAAAAAAAAATTTATTAAATTTCTATAATTTTAAATTTAGGTTAATTTTAAATTTTTATTACTAGCAAAATTTTAAGTTTAGCAAAATTTAATTTTAGGGAAATTTTAAATTTAGGAAAATGTTAATTTTAGAAAAATTTTAAAGTATAGCATAATTTTAATTTTAGGAGAATTTTAAATTTAGCTTAATTTTATCCATATTTGGGAAAATTATTTTAATTTATGAAATTTTTAGTTTTAACAAAAGTTGACTTTTAGCACTATTTAATTTTAGGACAATTTTTTAATTTTTAGGAAAATTTTTAATTTTTAGGAAAATTTTTAATTTTTAGGAAAATTTTTAAATTTTAATAAAAAATTTTTTAATAGTAGAAAAAATTTTTAATAGTAGAACAATTTTAATATTAGCTCACTTTAATTTTTGCACAACTTTCATATCGCCATATCGCTGGTGTTGCATAGGTACCGATGAAGCTGCTGCCGACAGACGCCGTGGTTGTGTGTAGTTGAATAAGCTTGATTGGTTTATGAAGTAAACTTTAATTTTATTCCTTAATTTTGTTTTAACTTGTGTTGTCTTATATGTTTATTGTATTTTTCAATTATTTATTTTTAAACATTATTTTCTCTCTTAACATTAGTGTCTCTTTTTTTTATTATTTAAATTAACTTAAAATTTTTGCTCAGAACGCTTTCTTTAGCACAAACAGCAATAATATTAATTAACACAGAATTTATTTTATTCACATCATGTCCATAAAGTTTATTCTTATTATTCTTATTATTCTTAAAGTTTATTTTAATTTGCTTTTATTTCTTAACTTTTACAATGTCAATAAAATCTAGTTTTTTTTTTTAAAGTTTATTTAATTTTGATTTGTTTTTATTTCTAAACTTTTACACTTTCTTTCTTAAATATTTAATTTTTAATTTTCTTAAACTTTCATTTTTTTATTAAACTTAAATTAAATTTTTTTTGGAGGTTTTTCCTCAACCTTTTACTTGCACAACTACATTTCACTAAAATCTAAAGTTTTTTTTTATTTTCTTAAAGTTTCTAAATTAACACTACATTTTTTTTTTAATTTTAAGAGGTTTTTCCTCAACCATCTAATTCAAAAAACAAAATTCAACTCCCTTTTCAATTTTATTTGTCTTGTTAATCAAGCTACACTTCCTCATTCATTCCTCTGCAGATAAAAACCTGTTTATTAAACAAACAAATTCACCAGCAATTCAGTGAGAACATTCATATGCATTCATAATATTCTCTAGTATTTATAACACTCATACTCATATATGACTATGAGAGCATGTGAGATCAATACAAGAAAATACGTGGTTTGACCAGCATGATTGCATATGAATGTGTTCATGATTTACTTCAACACAATGAAGAGAAAAAATACGCCATAAAAAGAAAAAATGCCATCAACCTATTAACATATAAGGTGTTGTTTATATGTACATACTTGAACTTGAAAATAATTTCAAGATCAAGGTTATTATTTTTTTCTTCTTTCTTATTCTGCTTGTAACAGAAATTCTTTTGTTACAGTGCAGAGCAAAAAAGATCAACGTCACAAAACAGATGGTTTTGATTTCCATGAAAGGAAAAATCAACTGAAAACGGTTCGATGGGTTTTAAGGTTGGCCATTTTGAAAACTTTGCCTTGAGTTAAGTCTTATGCATATATAAAAGAAATCAAAACAGCAGTTTACGCTGTTGGGGTTTTTCAAAACATGGTTCGATATCCATCGTTCAACGGAAAAGATTCCAACACAGAGATTTTTGGTCATTTTTTTAAAAATTCAGTGTATTGGATTCTTATATCTAACAGAGACCTTAAACCAGCGATTTTTGTTCTTTTCAAAATTCGGTGATTTAAGTTCTCTCATTAAACAATGGACATGGCTCGATATCCATCGTTCAACGGAAAAGATTCCAACACAGAGATTTTTGGTTATTTTAAAAATTCAGTGTATTGGATTCTTATATCTAACAGAGACCTTAAACCAGCGATTTTTGTTCTTTTCAAAATTCGGTGATTTAAGTTCTCTCATTAAACAAGGGACATGGACGCAGAGATTTTGGGGGGACCTTACTAAATTAAAACCGGTGTTTTGAACTCTCCTATCATAAACAGAAAGGCTTTAAACAGAGGTGTTGTTGGCAAAGGGCGTAATACATGACTATCTCCAACATGGTGTTAGGCTATGTTATGAGATAATGAATGAATGAAGATTAGCCTAATGTCAACAATTTCATAATGAATTAAATTTAAATCAATATCAGAAAATAAGAAAGATTTTGGAAAATTAAATCGGGTTCTAAAATTAAATTACGCTCAATACAAAAATTCAATTAGGTTTTAAAATTATATGAGGTTCAAATCGAACCACGCAAAAGTTTTAAATATGTCACATTTTTTTTTTTTTCAATAAATGTATCCCCAATGTAGTAATCGAAACCAAACCAATTACTTAAAAAAAATCCGTAATTAAGTATGACCATCCATCAAAAAAATAAAAATTTTAAATTTGAGACTTTAAATTGTTTCCGAATCTTTGCTACGATTTCGTACTATAAAAATTATTTCGTATAAGTAACCGGTTCATTTAGAACGAAATTCTTATATTCCGGAAATAATCTTTACTGACCAAAGCAAAGTAAAAAATCACACAAAATTAAATTAAATTGTTGAAGGGTGAACTTAAATTGTCAAAGCCAGTTTCAATTTCGGTCAATATAAATAGCGATTTACATATATTTAATTGAAATTCCAGAAATTGAAAACAGGTATGAACTTTAGTACATATATACTAAAAAAAGGAATTAGGAACAATTGTGCTTTCCCGGTGCACAGATGTTAAAATAAAAAATTGTAGTTCCTTTTTAGAAAAAAATTGAAGTATAAAAAACTGGGCTATTAACGTTCAGGCCCCACGTTGGGCGCCTGTAATGGTGCGCAACGTGGTTATCGAAATTTATCATCTTATCGGCCCCACGTTGGGCGCCATTTCTGTAACGGTGCGGCAACGTGGTTATCGAAATTATGAACTTATCGAGCCCCACGTTGGGCGCCATTTCTGTAATGGTACGGTTTTGGTGGAAGATCCGCTTCCGTTTCCCTGAGCCTTTGCTGGTCGCACGTGCTGGCGTAGGGGCCTAGCTCGCCGGATGGGTGGGGTCTTGCTCAGGCCCAGGGAAACCGCACTACAGATTTTCACGTGCGATTTAAAAAAACAACTGTCAAAAAAAAGCGGATACTAAATGGGACGGATGGCCATACTTACCTTGGGATTGGGGACGAGGTGTTCTGCCCCTTTTGCCCTCCCAACCATGTTACCTCGACTCCATCTCAATTGGAGGTAACCCACTGCAATGATAAGAGTTTGGTTTGGTTAGGTTTCTACATTGGTTTTAACAAATTTTATTGAACCTTCATTTTAAGGTTATTTTAAATTAAGTTTAGCAAAATTTAATTTTTAGGGAAATTTTAATTTTAGGAAAATTTTTAAATATAGCTCAATTTTAATTTTAGAAGAATTTTTAAATTTTAGCAAAATTCTGTTTTAGGAAAATTGTAGCAAAATTTTATTTTTTTTTTTTTTTTTTTAGCTAAATTATATTTCTTATTATAATTTTTAATTTTAGCTCAATTTTATTTTTATTTAGGAAAATTTTTAGATTAATTTTATATTTAGCAAAGTTCTTAATTTAGAGAATTTTTAGTTAAATTTTAGTTTAAATTTATATTTAGAAAAAAATTTTTATATTTAGAAAATTTTTATATTTCGAATATTTTATATTTTGCGAATTTTGACATTTCGAAAATTATATATTTATTTAAATTTTATAATTAGAAAACTTTTTTAGGTAATTTTAGAAAAATTTTGTATTTAGTTAAATTTTTATATTTAGAATACCTTACACTTAGCAAATTTTAATGACAAAAATTTGGTTTAATTAGAAAACCTCACATTTAGAAAACTTTTAAATTCTAATTAGAAAAATCTTAAAAAAAAATTTATTAAATTTCTATAATTTTAAATTTAGGTTAATTTTAAATTTTTATTACTAGCAAAATTTTAAGTTTAGCAAAATTTAATTTTAGGGAAATTTTAAATTTAGGAAAATGTTAATTTTAGAAAAATTTTAAAGTATAGCATAATTTTAATTTTAGGAGAATTTTAAATTTAGCTTAATTTTATCCATATTTGGGAAAATTATTTTAATTTATGAATTTTTTAGTTTTAACAAAAGTTGACTTTTAGCACTATTTAATTTTAGGACAATTTTTTAATTTTTAGGAAAATTTTTAATTTTTAGGAAAATTTTTAATTTTTAGGAAAATTT
The DNA here is from genome assembly GCA_963682025.1 of Cordilura impudica. Classification (NCBI taxonomy): domain Eukaryota; kingdom Metazoa; phylum Arthropoda; class Insecta; order Diptera; family Scathophagidae; genus Cordilura; species Cordilura impudica. Next base: position 175,334,011 of record OY821518.1, on the reverse strand, counting down.
TTAAATTTTAATAAAAAATTTTTTAATAGTAGAAAAAATTTTTAATAGTAGAACAATTTTAATATTAGCTCACTTTAATTTTTGCACAACTTTCATATCGCCATATCGCTGGTGTTGCATAGGTACCGATGAAGCTGCTGCCGCCAGACGCCGTGGTTGTGTGTAGTTGAATAAGCTTGATTGGTTTATGATGTAAACTTTAATTTTATTCCTTAATTTTGTTTTAACTTGTGTTGTCTTATATGTTTATTGTATTTTTCAATTATTTATTTTTAAACATTATTTTCTCTCTTAACATTAGTGTCTCTTTTTTTTATTATTTAAATTAACTTAAAATTTTTGCTGAGAACGCTTTCTTTAGCACAAACAGCAATAATATTAATTAACACAGAATTTATTTTATTCACATCATGTCCATAAAATCTAATAATTTTTTTTTCTTAAAGTTTATTTTAATTTGCTTTTATTTCTTTTACTTTTACAATGTCAATAAAATCTAGTTTTTTTTTCTTAAAGTTTATTTAATTTTGATTTGTTTTTATTTCTAAACTTTTACACTTTCTTTCTTAAATATTTAATTTTTAATTTTCTTAAACTTTCATTTTTTTATTAAACTTAAATTAAATTTTTTTTTGAGGTTTTTCCTCAACCTTTTACTTGCACAACTACATTTCACTAAAATCCAAAATTTTTTTTTTTTTTTTTAAGTTTCTAAATTAAATTAAAGTTGTTTTTTATTCGACCTTTCAGATTTAATATGTTAAAAATAAAGTTGTTCAAGCTCGAGGTCAAGTGTTTGTAAATTTCTTTATTGCTTATATTTCGCTACACATCGCGTAGCATCTTCAGAGCTAATATTCTAAATAAAATAAATACAAAAACAAATATGTATAAACATCAATAATAAGAAAAACAAAAAATGACACAAAATTCACACAAAGTTATAAAGCACAAAGCATAACGCACAAGTAAAAATTGTAAAAACAACAAATGTACAAAAAATTTTTTTAAAATTTTAAAAATATAACAACAATGCTTACAGAAAAAGTTTACATTAAACACAAAAACAAAAAAATATATAAATAATTTTAAATTTAAGCGTTATAGTTGTGGCTCCTTCATCGTATAATATTGAACTGATCTTAAAATTAATAATTGCACATTGTTCTTTGTTTTCCTTTACTAATTAAATGTCGATAGCTTTGCGCTACACTTTCGGTATCAGCTTTAAAGTTTATCCTCTCGTTCGTCGGCGTGTTAATAATATGAAGCATTTCAAGCATGTAGCGGCGTTTGTAGTTGTTTTCACAGTCAATAACTTGTACCTTGTCAAAATCGGGGGAATGATTTTCCCTCAAACAGTGGGCCGCCAAAGCAGTTTTTTGCTGAACATCCGTGTATCTCATTCTTTGGTCGGATTTATGGCCAGACAATCTTGTTTTGAGTTTATTTTTAGTTGTGCCGACGTAAACCTTACTACAGTTGTCATTAGGGTTGCCATTGCATGTTATTTTATATACCAAATTCGATTTGTCTATTTTGTCTTTGGTCTTACTAAATATTTTTCCAACGGTTTGGTCTGTTTTGTGCGCCATGCGGTATTTTTCCCCATCAAAAAGTTTTGATTTTTCAAGACGTTCCGATATTTCTGGGATATATATGAGGGATTTGTATACTTTTTCGTCCACTTTATTTTGTTTTTTATTTTTGTTCGGATTTAGGTGATCTTTTATTAATTTTCTTGTTAATTTTTGCGGGAAATTGTTGTTAAGTAGTATGCCCTCTATTTTCCTTAAGTTAGCATTGTGAAAATCTTCATCACTAATGTTCAAAATTCGACGTATCAAATTATTAGCGGTGTTTATAATAATTCTCTTAGGATGTTTGGAGAAAAAATTTATAATTCTACCAGATGCAGTTGGCTTTTGGTACCAGTCAATTTTTATTTTATTGCCCTCTCTTATCACCATCGTATCCAAATATGGAAGTTTAGAATTAACTTCTTCTTCTATCGTAAACCTAATATTGCTGTTAAAATTATTTAAATTCGTCATTATTTCCTCTATTGCACTCTCCCTTACGATACCAAATAAATCATCAACATATTTAGTCAATACTTTGGGTTTTACTGTTAAGTTTCCAATACAGGTGTCAAGTAGATTCTCCATTACAATGTCAGCTACGATCGGAGATGCTGGTGAACCCATGGGGAGGCCTTTTTTCTGTGTGTAAATCTTTCCATTATACTTAAAATAGCGGTTGTCCTTAATACAAAATTTTAGAATACGTAGAAATAAGCTTTTAGTCATATTGGTGTATGCTGATATTTTATCCCATTTATTTTCTATAATTTTTAGTGCTAAATCTACAGGAATACTCGGGAATAACGACACAACATCAAATGAAATTAATTTTTCATCTTCCTGTATCGTCAAGTTTTTAACCTTATCCCTAAATCGCACTGAATCCCTTATATTATACTTTGAATTCTCAGTAATTTTCTTAAGTATATTTGTTATGAATTTGCATAATTCGCTGGATGGAGCATTTATGCACGAACAAATAGGCCTAAGTGGATAACCTTCCTTGTGGATCTTAGGAAGACCATATATCCTCGGAGCAGTGGCTATTTCAGTTCTTAGCTTTTTCTTCTCCATTGTTGTTATTAATTGATTTTTGAAAAGTTCTTCCACTAACTCATTGTTTTGCCTTTGATAATTTGATGTTGGGTCTTTATTTACTCTTTGATATATCATGATGTCTCCAACTATTTGTCTCATTCTAATATCATATTCTTCTTTTTCTATAGCTACTGTTACGTTGCCTTTGTCTGCATTTAAAATCAAAATGTGTTTATTACTTTTTAAAAAATGTTCTGCCTGTTTTACTATGTTTAGTGTAAATTTGTCCCTATCATTCAATCTCATTTTGTTCACATGATTATCAACTATTGAGGTAAATTTCGTTCTCGCCATTTCCTGCTCCTCCTTGTCTAGTAAAGTCTGAACAAAATCCTCTCCACAGGTAATAAATCTTATCATTGGAAAATGTTCTTTAGTCACTGGTAACGCGTGTTTTTTTCCCAGTGAGAGAATCCATTGTACGTCGTCTGGTATATTGGTTTTTGTTTTATTAACAAACCAATTTTTATTAAATTTAATTTCCAGTTCTTGTCTTTGTTTTTCTTTTAGTTTGTCAAATTTCTTCTTCTGAATCGCCTTTATTTCAGTGTTCAAAGATTCTGTTAATTTGTTTTCACTATTCCAAAGCTCAAAAGCTTCCTCTTCTGACAAGTGCAAATTAATCTATCTTACAATATTCTCCCTTTCTTCGTCGTTAAGTTTTAACAGTTCGTGTTTTTGTCTTATAAGTAAGTTGAGTATTTTATTATGAAAGTTTTCTATATATTTTGAGAGTGTCTGAGAATAAGTTGATCTTATACTTCTATTTGTATTAAAGATGTCGTGTACGTGTTTTGTTGAATTTTTAATAAATGATGGTATAATACCTGTTTTTCTGCATCTCACTAAAAACGTTATAGATGATTTCAATCTTACAATTTTGTTTCTTGTTGACTTAAATTTATTGATGTTACCAGTGACTAAAGAACATTTTCCAATGATAAGATTTATTACCTGTGGAGAGGATTTTGTTCAGACTTTACTAGACAAGGAGGAGCAGGAAATGGCGAGAACGAAATTTACCTCAATAGTTGATAATCATGTGAACAAAATGAGATTGAATGATAGGGACAAATTTACACTAAATATAGTAAAACAGGCAGAACATTTTTTAAAAAGTAATAAACACATTTTGATTTTAAATGCAGACAAAGGCAACGTAACAGTAGCTATAGAAAAAGAAGAATATGATATTAGAATGAGACAAATAGTTGGAGACATCATGATATATCAAAGAGTAAATAAAGACCCAACATCAAATTATCAAAGGCAAAACAATGAGTTAGTGGAAGAACTTTTCAAAAATCAATTAATAACAACAATGGAGAAGAAAAAGCTAAGAACTGAAATAGCCACTGCTCCGAGGATATATGGTCTTCCTAAGATCCACAAGGAAGGTTATCCACTTAGGCCTATTTGTTCGTGCATAAATGCTCCATCCAGCGAATTATGCAAATTCATAACAAATATACTTAAGAAAATTACTGAGAATTCAAAGTATAATATAAGGGATTCAGTGCAATTTAGGGATAAGGTTAAAAACTTGACGATACAGGAAGATGAAAAATTAATTTCATTTGATGTTGTGTCGTTATTCCCGAGTATTCCTGTAGATTTAGCACTAAAAATTATAGAAAATAAATGGGATAAAATATCAGCATACACCAATATGACTAAAAGCTTATTTCTACGTATTCTAAAATTTTGTATTAAGGACAACCGCTATTTTAAGTATAATGGAAAGATTTACACACAGAAAAAAGGCCTCCCCATGGGTTCACCAGCATCTCCGATCGTAGCTGACATTGTAATGGAGAATCTACTTGACACCTGTATTGGAAACTTAACAGTAAAACCCAAAGTATTGACTAAATATGTTGATGATTTATTTGGTATCGTAAGGGAGAGTGCAATAGAGGAAATAATGACGAATTTAAATAATTTTAACAGCAATATTAGGTTTACGATAGAAAAAGAAGTTAATTCCAAACTTCCATATTTGGATACGATGGTGATAAGAGAGGGCAATAAAATAAAAATTGACTGGTACCAAAAGCCAACTGCATCTGGTAGAATTATAAATTTTTTCTCCAAACATCCTAAGAGAATTATTATAAACACCGCTAATAATTTGATACGTCGAATTTTGAACATTAGTGATGAAGATTTTCACAATGCTAACTTAAGGAAAATAGAGAGCATACTACTTAACAACAATTTCCCGCAAAAATTAACAAGAAAATTAATAAAAGATCACCTAAATCCGAACAAAAATAAAAAACAAAATAAAGTGGACGAAAAAGTATACAAATCCCTCATATATATCCCAGAAATATCGGAACGTCTTGAAAAATCAAAACTTTTTGATGGGGAAAAATACCGCATGGCGCACAAAACAGACCAAACCGTTGGAAAAATATTTAGTAAGACCAAAGACAAAATAGACAAATTAGACAAATCGAATTTGGTATATAAAATAACATGCAATGGCAACCCTAATGACAACTGTAGTAAGGTTTACGTCGGCACAACTAAAAATAAACTCAAAACAAGATTGTCTGGCCATAAATCCGACCAAAGAATGAGATACACGGATGTTCAGCAAAAAACTGCTTTGGCGGCCCACTGTTTGAGGGAAAATCATTCCCCCGATTTTGACAAGGTACAAGTTATTGACTGTGAAAACAACTACAAACGCCGCTACATGCTTGAAATGCTTCATATTATTAACACGCCGACGAACGAGAGGATAAACTTTAAAGCTGATACCGAAAGTGTAGCGCAAAGCTATCGACATTTAATTAGTAAAGGAAAACAAAGAACAATGTGCAATTATTAATTTTAAGATCAGTTCAATATTATACGATGAAGGAGCCACAACTATAACGCTTAAATTTAAAATTATTTATATATTTTTTTGTTTTTGTGTTTAATGTAAACTTTTTCTGTAAGCATTGTTGTTATATTTTTAAAATTTTAAAAAAATTTTTTGTACATTTGTTGTTTTTACAATTTTTACTTGTGCGTTATGCTTTGTGCTTTATAACTTTGTGTGAATTTTGTGTCATTTTTTGTTTTTCTTATTATTGATGTTTATACATATTTGTTTTTGTATTTATTTTATTTAGAATATTAGCTCTGAAGATGCTACGCGATGTGTAGCGAAATATAAGCAATAAAGAAATTTACAAACACTTGACCTCGAGCTTGAACAACTTTATTTTTAACATATTGTTTCTAAATTAACACTACATTTTTTTTTTAATTTTAAGAGGTTTTTCCTCAACCATCTAATTCAAAAAACAAAATTCAACTCCCTTTTCAATTTTATTTGTCTTGTTAATCAAGCTACACTTCCTCATTCATTCCTCTGCAGATAAAAACCTGTTTATTAAACAAACAAAATCACCAGCAATTCAGTGAGAACATTCATATGCATTCATAATATTCTCTAGTATTTATAACACTCACACTCATATATGACTATGAGAGCAAGTGAGATCAATACAAGAAAATACGTGGTTTGACCAGCATGATTGCATATGAATGTGTTCATGATTTACTTCAACACAATGAAGAGAAAAAATACGCCATAAAAAGAAAAAATGCCATCAACCTATTAACATATAAGGTGTTGTTTATATGTACATACTTGAACTTGAAAATAATTTCAAGATCAAGGTTATTATTGTTTTCTTCTTTCTTATTCTGCTTGTAACAGAAATTCTTTTGTTACAGTGCAGAGCAAAAAAGATCACCGTCACAAAACAGATGGTTTTGATTTCCATGAAAGGAAAAATCAACTGAAAACGGTTCGATGGGTTTTAAGGTTGGCCATTTTGCAAACTTTGCCTTGAGTTAAGTCTTATGCATATATAAAAGAAATCAAAACAGCAGTTTACGCTGTTGGGGTTATTCAAAACATGGTTCGATATCCATCGTTCAACGGAAAAGATTCCAACACAGAGATTTTTGGTCATTTTTTTAAAAATTCAGTGTATTGGATTCTTATATCTAACAGAGACCTTAAACCAGCGATTTTTGTTCTTTTCAAAATTCGGTGATTTAAGTTCTCTCATTAAACAATGGACATGGCTCGATATCCATCGTTCAACGGAAAAGATTCCAACACAGATATTTTTGGTTATTTTAAAAATTCAGTGTATTGGATTCTTATATCTAACAGAGACCTTAAACCAGCGATTTTTGTTCTTTTCAAAATTCGGTGATTTAAGTTCTCTCATTAAACAAGGGACATGGACGCAGAGGTTTTGGGGGGACCTTACTAAATTAAAACCGGTGTTTTGAACTCTCCTATCATAAACAGAAAGGCTTTAAACAGAGGTGTTGTTGGCAAAGGGCGTAATACATGACTATCTCCAACATGGTGTTAGGCTATGTTATGAGATAATGAATGAAGATTAGCCTAATGTCAACAATTTCATAATGAATTAAATTTAAATCAATATCAGAAAATAAGAAAGATTTTGGAAAATTAAATCGGGTTCTAAAATTAAATTACGCTCAATACAAAAATTCAATTAGGTTTTAAAATTATATGAGGTTCAAATCGAACCCACGCAAAAGTTTTAAATATGTCACATTTTTTTTTTTTCAATAAATGTATCCCCAATGTAGTAATCGAAACCAAACCAATTACTTAAAAAAAATCCGTAATTAATTATGACCATCCATCAAAAAAATAAAAATTTTAAATTTGAGACTTTAAATTGTTTCCGAATCTTTGCTACGATTTCGTACTATAAAAATTATTTCGGATAAGTAACCGGTTCATTTAGAACGAAATTCTTTTATTCCGGAAATAATCTTTACTGACCAAAGCAAAGTAAAAAATCACACAAAATTAAAATAAATTGTTGAAGGGTGAACTTAAATTGTCAAAGCCAGTTTCAATTTCGGTCAATATAAATAGCGATTTACATATATTTAATTGAAATTCCAGAAATTGAAAACAGGTATGAACTTTAGTACACATATACTAAAAAAAGGAATTAGGAACAATTGTGCTTTCCCGGTGCACAGATGTTAAAATAAAAAATTGTAGTTCCTTTTTAGAAAAAAATTGAAGTATAAAAAACTGGGCTATTGTCGTTCAGGCCCCACGTTGGGCGCCTGTAATGGTGCGCAACGTGGTTATCGAAATTTATCATCTTATCGGCCCCACGTTGGGCGCCATTTCTGTAACGGTGCGGCAACGTGGTTATCGAAATTATGAACTTATCGAGCCCCACGTTGGGCGCCATTTCTGTAATGGCACGGTTTTGGTGGAAGATCCGCTTCCGTTTCCCTGAGCCTTTGCTGGTCGCACGTGCTGGCGTAGGGGCCTAGCTCGCCGGATGGGTGGGGTCTTGCTCAGGCCCAGGGAAACCGCACTACAGATTTTCACGTGCGATTTAAAAAAAACAACTGTCAAAAAAAAGCGGATACTAAATGGGACGGATGGCCATACTTACCTTGGGATTGGGGACGAGGTGTTCTGCCCCTTTTGCCCTCCCAACCATGTTACCTCGACTCCATCTCAATTGGAGGTAACCCACTGCAATGATAAGAATTTGGTTTGGTTAGGTTTCTACATTGGTTTTAACAAATTTTATTGAACCTTCATTTTAGGTTATTTTAAATTAAGTTTAGCAAAATTTAATTTTTAGGGAAATTTTAATTTTAGGAAAATTTTAAAATATAGCTCAATTTTAATTTTAGAAGAATTTTTAAATTTTAGCAAAATTCTGTTTTAGGAAAATTGTAGCAAAATTTTATTTTTTTTTTTTTTTTTTAGCTAAATTATATTTCTTATTATAATTTTTAATTTTAGCTCAATTTTATTTTTATTTAGGAAAATTTTTAGATTAATTTTATATTTAGCAAAGTTCTTAATTTAGAGAATTTTTAGTTAAATTTTAGTTTAAATTTATATTTAGAAAAAAATTTTTATATTTAGAAAATTTTTATATTTCGAATATTTTATATTTTGCGAATTTTGACATTTCGAAAATTATATATTTATTTAAATTTTATAATTAGAAAACTTTTTTAGGTAATTTTAGAAAAATTTTGTATTTAGGTAAATTTTTATATTTAGAATACCTTACACTTAGCAAATTTTAATGACAAAAATTTGGTTTAATTAGAAAACCTCACATTTAGAAAACTTTTAAATTCTAATTAGAAAAATCTTTAAAAAAAATTTATTAAATTTCTATAATTTTAAATTTAGGTTAATTTTAAATTTTTATTACTAGCAAAATTTTAAGTTTAGCAAAATTTAATTTTAGGGAAATTTTAAATTTAGGAAAATGTTAATTTTAGAAAAATTTTAAAGTATAGCATAATTTTAATTTTAGGAGAATTTTAAATTTAGCTTAATTTTATCCATATTTGGGAAAATTATTTTAATTTATGAAATTTTTAGTTTTAACAAAAGTTGACTTTTAGCACTATTTAATTTTAGGACAATTTTTTAATTTTTAGGAAAATTTTTAATTTTTAGGAAAATTTTTAATTTTTAGGAAAATTTTTAAATTTTAATAAAAAATTTTTTAATAGTAGAAAAAATTTTTAATAGTAGAACAATTTTAATATTAGCTCACTTTAATTTTTGCACAACTTTCATATCGCCATATCGCTGGTGTTGCATAGGTACCGATGAAGCTGCTGCCGCCAGACGCCGTGGTTGTGTGTAGTTGAATAAGCTTGATTGGTTTATGAAGTAAACTTTAATTTTATTCCTTAATTTTGTTTTAACTTGTGTTGTCTTATATGTTTATTGTATTTTTCAATTATTTATTTTTAAACATTATTTTCTCTCTTAACATTAGTGTCTCTTTTTTTTATTATTTAAATTAACTTAAAATTTTTGCTCAGAACGCTTTCTTTAGCACAAACAGCAATAATATTAATTAACACAGAATTTATTTTATTCACATCATGTCCATAAAGTTTATTCTTATTATTCTTATTATTCTTAAAGTTTATTTTAATTTGCTTTTATTTCTTAACTTTTACAATGTCAATAAAATCTAGTTTTTTTTTTCTTAAAGTTTATTTAATTTTGATTTGTTTTTATTTCTAAACTTTTACACTTTCTTTCTTAAATATTTAATTTTTAATTTTCTTAAACTTTCATTTTTTTATTAAACTTAAATTAAATTTTTTTTGGAGGTTTTTCCTCAACCTTTTACTTGCACAACTACATTTCACTAAAATCTAAAGTTTTTTTTTATTTTCTTAAAGTTTCTAAATTAACACTACATTTTTTTTTTAATTTTAAGAGGTTTTTCCTCAACCATCTAATTCAAAAAACAAAATTCAACTCCCTTTTCAATTTTATTTGTCTTGTTAATCAAGCTACACTTCCTCATTCATTCCTCTGCAGATAAAAACCTGTTTATTAAACAAACAAATTCACCAGCAATTCAGTGAGAACATTCATATGCATTCATAATATTCTCTAGTATTTATAACACTCACACTCATATATGACTATGAGAGCATGTGAGATCAATACAAGAAAATACGTGGTTTGACCAGCATGATTGCATATGAATGTGTTCATGATTTACTTCAACACAATGAAGAGAAAAAATACGCCATAAAAAGAAAAAATGCCATCAACCTATTAACATATAAGGTGTTGTTTATATGTACATACTTGAACTTGAAAATAATTTCAAGATCAAGGTTATTATTTTTTTCTTCTTTCTTATTCTGCTTGTAACAGAAATTCTTTTGTTACAGTGCAGAGCAAAAAAGATCAACGTCACAAAACAGATGGTTTTGATTTCCATGAAAGGAAAAATCAACTGAAAACGGTTCGATGGGTTTTAAGGTTGGCCATTTTGAAAACTTTGCCTTGAGTTAAGTCTTATGCATATATAAAAGAAATCAAAACAGCAGTTTACGCTGTTGGGGTTTTTCAAAACATGGTTCGATATCCATCGTTCAACGGAAAAGATTCCAACACAGAGATTTTTGGTCATTTTTTTAAAAATTCAGTGTATTGGATTCTTATATCTAACAGAGACCTTAAACCAGCGATTTTTGTTCTTTTCAAAATTCGGTGATTTAAGTTCTCTCATTAAACAATGGACATGGCTCGATATCCATCGTTCAACGGAAAAGATTCCAACACAGAGATTTTTGGTTATTTTAAAAATTCAGTGTATTGGATTCTTATATCTAACAGAGACCTTAAACCAGCGATTTTTGTTCTTTTCAAAATTCGGTGATTTAAGTTCTCTCATTAAACAAGGGACATGGACGCAGAGATTTTGGGGGGACCTTACTAAATTAAAACCGGTGTTTTGAACTCTCCTATCATAAACAGAAAGGCTTTAAACAGAGGTGTTGTTGGCAAAGGGCGTAATACATGACTATCTTTAACATGGTGTTAGGCTATGTTATGAGATAATGAATGAATGAAGATTAGCCTAATGTCAGAAAATAAGAAAGATTTTGGAAAATTAAATCGGGTTCTAAAATTAAATTACGCTCAATACAAAAATTCAATTAGGTTTTAAAATTATATGAGGTTCAAATCGAACCACGCAAAAGTTTTAAATATGTCACATTTTTTTTTTTTTCAATAAATGTATCCCCAATGTAGTAATCGAAACCAAACCAATTACTTAAAAAAAATCCGTAATTAAGTATGACCATCCATCAAAAAAATAAAAATTTTAAATTTGAGACTTTAAATTGTTTCCGAATCTTTGCTACGATTTCGTACTATAAAAATTATTTCGGATAAGTAACCGGTTCATTTAGAACGAAATTCTTATATTCCGGAAATAATCTTTACTGACCAAAGCAAAGTAAAAAATCACACAAAATTAAATTAAATTGTTGAAGGGTGAACTTAAATTGTCAAAGCCAGTTTCAATTTCGGTCAATATAAATAGCGATTTACATATATTTAATTGAAATTCCAGAAATTGAAAACAGGTATGAACTTTAGTACATATATACTAAAAAAAGGAATTAGGAACAATTGTGCTTTCCCGGTGCACAGATGTTAAAATAAAAAATTGTAGTTCCTTTTTAGAAAAAAATTGAAGTATAAAAAACTGGGCTATTGTCGTTCAGGCCCCACGTTGGGCGCCTGTAATGGTGCGCAACGTGGTTATCGAAATTTATCATCTTATCGGCCCCACGTTGGGCGCCATTTCTGTAACGGTGCGGCAACGTGGTTATCGAAATTATGAACTTATCGAGCCCCACGTTGGGCGCCATTTCTGTAATGGTACGGTTTTGGTGGAAGATCCGCTTCCGTTTCCCTGAGCCTTTGCTGGTCGCACGTGCTGGCGTAGGGGCCTAGCTCGCCGGATGGGTGGGGTCTTGCTCAGGCCCAGGGAAACCGCACTACAGATTTTCACGTGCGATTTAAAAAAAACAACTGTCAAAAAAAAGCGGATACTAAATGGGACGGATGGCCATACTTACCTTGGGATTGGGGACGACGTGTTCTGCCCCTTTTGCCCTCCCAACCATGTTACCTCGACTCCATCTCAATTGGAGGTAACCCACTGCAATGATAAGAGTTTGGTTTGGTTAGGTTTCTACATTGGTTTTAACAAATTTTATTGAACCTTCATTTTAAGGTTATTTTAAATTAAGTTTAGCAAAATTTAATTTTTAGGGAAATTTTAATTTTAGGAAAATTTTTAAATATAGCTCAATTTTAATTTTAGAAGAATTTTTAAATTTTAGCAAAATTCTGTTTTAGGAAAATTGTAGCAAAATTTTATTTTTTTTTTTTTTTTTAGCTAAATTATATTTCTTATTATAATTTTTAATTTTAGCTCAATTTTATTTTTATTTAGGAAAATTTTTAGATTAATTTTATATTTAGCAAAGTTCTTAATTTAGAGAATTTTTAGTTAAATTTTAGTTTAAATTTATATTTAGAAAAAAATTTTTATATTTAGAAAATTTTTATATTTCGAATATTTTATATTTTGCGAATTTTGACATTTCGAAAATTATATATTTATTTAAATTTTATAATTAGAAAACTTTTTTAGGTAATTTTAGAAAAATTTTGTATTTAGTTAAATTTTTATATTTAGAATACCTTACACTTAGCAAATTTTAATGACAAAAATTTGGTTTAATTAGAAAACCTCACATTTAGAAAACTTTTAAATTCTAATTAGAAAAATCTTAAAAAAAAATTTATTAAATTTCTATAATTTTAAATTTAGGTTAATTTTAAATTTTTATTACTAGCAAAATTTTAAGTTTAGCAAAATTTAATTTTAGGGAAATTTTAAATTTAGGAAAATGTTAATTTTAGAAAAATTTTAAAGTATAGCATAATTTTAATTTTAGGAGAATTTTAAATTTAGCTTAATTTTATCCATATTTGGGAAAATTATTTTAATTTATGAATTTTTTAGTTTTAACAAAAGTTGACTTTTAGCACTATTTAATTTTAGGACAATTTTTTAATTTTTAGGAAAATTTTTAATTTTTAGGAAAATTTTTAAATTTTAATAAAAAATTTTTTAATAGTAGAAAAAATTTTTAATAGTAGAACAATTTTAATATTAGCTCACTTTAATTTTTGCACAACTTTCATATCGCCATATCGCTGGTGTTGCATAGGTACCGATGAAGCTGCTGCCGCCAGACGCCGTGGTTGTGTGTAGTTGAATAAGCTTGATTGGTTTATGATGTAAACTTTAATTTTATTCCTTAATTTTGTTTTAACTTGTGTTGTCTTATATGTTTATTGTATTTTTCAATTATTTATTTTTAAACATTATTTTCTCTCTTAACATTAGTGTCTCTTTTTTTTATTATTTAAATTAACTTAAAATTTTTGCTGAGAACGCTTTCTTTAGCACAAACAGCAATAATATTAATTAACACAGAATTTATTTTATTCACATCATGTCCATAAAATCTAATAATTTTTTTTTCTTAAAGTTTATTTTAATTTGCTTTTATTTCTTAACTTTTACAATGTCAATAAAATCTAGTTTTTTTTTCTTAAAGTTTATTTAATTTTGATTTGTTTTTATTTCTAAACTTTTACACTTTCTTTCTTAAATATTTAATTTTTAATTTTCTTAAACTTTCATTTTTTTATTAAACTTAAATTAAATTTTTTTTGGAGGTTTTTCCTCAACCTTTTACTTGCACAACTACATTTCACTAAAATCCAAAATTTTTTTTTTTTTTTAAGTTTCTAAATTAAATTAAAGTTGTTTTTTATTCGACCTTTCAGATTTAATATGTTAAAAATAAAGTTGTTCAAGCTCGAGGTCAAGTGTTTGTAAATTTCTTTATTGCTTATATTTCGCTACACATCGCGTAGCATCTTCAGAGCTAATATTCTAAATAAAATAAATACAAAAACAAATATGTATAAACATCAATAATAAGAAAAACAAAAAATGACACAAAATTCACACAAAGTTATAAAGCACAAAGCATAACGCACAAGTAAAAATTGTAAAAACAACAAATGTACAAAAAATTTTTTTAAAATTTTAAAAATATAACAACAATGCTTACAGAAAAAGTTTACATTAAACACAAAAACAAAAAAATATATAAATAATTTTAAATTTAAGCGTTATAGTTGTGGCTCCTTCATCGTATAATATTGAACTGATCTTAAAATTAATAATTGCACATTGTTCTTTGTTTTCCTTTACTAATTAAATGTCGATAGCTTTGCGCTACACTTTCGGTATCAGCTTTAAAGTTTATCCTCTCGTTCGTCGGCGTGTTAATAATATGAAGCATTTCAAGCATGTAGCGGCGTTTGTAGTTGTTTTCACAGTCAATAACTTGTACCTTGTCAAAATCGGGGGAATGATTTTCCCTCAAACAGTGGGCCGCCAAAGCAGTTTTTTGCTGAACATCCGTGTATCTCATTCTTTGGTCGGATTTATGGCCAGACAATCTTGTTTTGAGTTTATTTTTAGTTGTGCCGACGTAAACCTTACTACAGTTGTCATTAGGGTTGCCATTGCATGTTATTTTATATACCAAATTCGATTTGTTTATTTTGTCTTTGGTCTTACTAAATATTTTTCCAACGGTTTGGTCTGTTTTGTGCGCCATGCGGTATTTTTCCCCATCAAAAAGTTTTGATTTTTCAAGACGTTCCGATATTTCTGGGATATATATGAGGGATTTGTATACTTTTTCGTCCACTTTATTTTGTTTTTTATTTTTGTTCGGATTTAGGTGATCTTTTATTAATTTTCTTGTTAATTTTTGCGGGAAATTGTTGTTAAGTAGTATGCTCTCTATTTTCCTTAAGTTAGCATTGTGAAAATCTTCATCACTAATGTTCAAAATTCGACGTATCAAATTATTAGCGGTGTTTATAATAATTCTCTTAGGATGTTTGGAGAAAAAATTTATAATTCTACCAGATGCAGTTGGCTTTTGGTACCAGTCAATTTTTATTTTATTGCCCTCTCTTATCACCATCGTATCCAAATATGGAAGTTTAGAATTAACTTCTTTTTCTATCGTAAACCTAATATTGCTGATAAAATTATTTAAATTCGTCATTATTTCCTCTATTGCACTCTCCCTTACGATACCAAATAAATCATCAACATATTTAGTCAATACTTTGGGTTTTACTGTTAAGTTTCCAATACAGGTGTCAAGTAGATTCTCCATTACAATGTCAGCTACGATCGGAGATGCTGGTGAACCCATGGGGAGGCCTTTTTTCTGTGTGTAAATCTTTCCATTATACTTAAAATAGCGGTTGTCCTTAATACAAAATTTTAGAATACGTAGAAATAAGCTTTTAGTCATATTGGTGTATGCTGATATTTTATCCCATTTATTTTCTATAATTTTTAGTGCTAAATCTACAGGAATACTCGGGAATAACGACACAACATCAAATGAAATTAATTTTTCATCTTCCTGTATCGTCAAGTTTTTAACCTTATCCCTAAATTGCACTGAATCCCTTATATTATACTTTGAATTCTCAGTAATTTTCTTAAGTATATTTGTTATGAATTTGCATAATTCGCTGGATGGAGCATTTATGCACGAACAAATAGGCCTAAGTGGATAACCTTCCTTGTGGATCTTAGGAAGACCATATATCCTCGGAGCAGTGGCTATTTCAGTTCTTAGCTTTTTCTTCTCCATTGTTGTTATTAATTGATTTTTGAAAAGTTCTTCCACTAACTCATTGTTTTGCCTTTGATAATTTGATGTTGGGTCTTTATTTACTCTTTGATATATCATGATGTCTCCAACTATTTGTCTCATTCTAATATCATATTCTTCTTTTTCTATAGCTACTGTTACGTTGCCTTTGTCTGCATTTAAAATCAAAATGTGTTTATTACTTTTTAAAAAATGTTCTGCCTGTTTTACTATGTTTAGTGTAAATTTGTCCCTATCATTCAATCTCATTTTGTTCACATGATTATCAACTATTGAGGTAAATTTCGTTCTCGCCATTTCCTGCTCCTCCTTGTCTAGTAAAGTCTGAACAAAATCCTCTCCACAGGTAATAAATCTTATCATTGGAAAATGTTCTTTAGTCACTGGTAACGCGTGTTTTTTTCCCAGTGAGAGAATCCATTGTACGTCGTCTGGTATATTGGTTTTTGTTTTATTAACAAACCAATTTTTATTAAATTTAATTTCCAGTTCTTGTCTTTGTTTTTCTTTTAGTTTGTCAAATTTCTTCTTCTGAATCGCCTTTATTTCAGTGTTCAAAGATTCTGTTAATTTGTTTTCACTATTCCAAAGCTCAAAAGCTTCCTCTTCTGACAAGTGCAAATTAATCTCTCTTACAATATTCTCCCTTTCTTCGTCGTTAAGTTTTAACAGTTCGTGTTTTTGTCTTATAAGTAAGTTGAGTATTTTATTATGAAAGTTTTCTATATATTTTGAGAGTGTCTGAGAATAAGTTGATCTTATACTTCTATTTGTATTAAAGATGTCGTGTACGTGTTTTGTTGAATTTTTAATAAATGATGGTATAATACCTGTTTTTCTGCATCTCACTAAAAACGTTATAGATGATTTCAATCTTACAATTTTGTTTCTTGTTGACTTAAATTTATTGATGTTACCAGTGACTAAAGAACATTTTCCAATGATAAGATTTATTACCTGTGGAGAGGATTTTGTTCAGACTTTACTAGACAAGGAGGAGCAGGAAATGGCGAGAACGAAATTTACCTCAATAGTTGATAATCATGTGAACAAAATGAGATTGAATGATAGGGACAAATTTACACTAAACATAGTAAAACACGCAGAACATTTTTTAAAAAGTAATAAACACATTTTGATTTTAAATGCAGACAAAGGCAACGTAACAGTAGCTATAGAAAAAGAAGAATATGATATTAGAATGAGACAAATAGTTGGAGACATCATGATATATCAAAGAGTAAATAAAGACCCAACATCAAATTATCAAAGGCAAAACAATGAGTTAGTGGAAGAACTTTTCAAAAATCAATTAATAACAACAATGGAGAAGAAAAAGCTAAGAACTGAAATAGCCACTGCTCCGAGGATATATGGTCTTCCTAAGATCCACAAGGAAGGTTATCCACTTAGGCCTATTTGTTCGTGCATAAATGCTCCATCCAGCGAATTATGCAAATTCATAACAAATATACTTAAGAAAATTACTGAGAATTCAAAGTATAATATAAGGGATTCAGTGCAATTTAGGGATAAGGTTAAAAACTTGACGATACAGGAAGATGAAAAATTAATTTCATTTGATGTTGTGTCGTTATTCCCGAGTATTCCTGTAGATTTAGCACTAAAAATTATAGAAAATAAATGGGATAAAATATCAGTATACACCAATATGACTAAAAGCTTATTTCTACGTATTCTAAAATTTTGTATTAAGGACAACCGCTATTTTAAGTATAATGGAAAGATTTACACACAGAAAAAAGGCCTCCCCATGGGTTCACCAGCATCTCCGATCGTAGCTGACATTGTAATGGAGAATCTACTTGACACCTGTATTGGAAACTTAACAGTAAAACCCAAAGTATTGACTAAATATGTTGATGATTTATTTGGTATCGTAAGGGAGAGTGCAATAGAGGAAATAATGACGAATTTAAATAATTTTAACAGCAATATTAGGTTTACGATAGAAAAAGAAGTTAATTCCAAACTTCCATATTTGGATACGATGGTGATAAGAGAGGGCAATAAAATAAAAATTGACTGGTACCAAAAGCCAACTGCATCTGGTAGAATTATAAATTTTTTCTCCAAACATCCTAAGAGAATTATTATAAACACCGCTAATAATTTGATACGTCGAATTTTGAACATTAGTGATGAAGATTTTCACAATGCTAACTTAAGGAAAATAGAGAGCATACTACTTAACAACAATTTCCCGCAAAAATTAACAAGAAAATTAATAAAAGATCACCTAAATCCGAACAAAAATAAAAAACAAAATAAAGTGGACGAAAAAGTATACAAATCCCTCATATATATCCCAGAAATATCGGAACGTCTTGAAAAATCAAAACTTTTTGATGGGGAAAAATACCGCATGGCGCACAAAACAGACCAAACCGTTGGAAAAATATTTAGTAAGACCAAAGACAAAATAGACAAATTAGACAAATCGAATTTGGTATATAAAATAACATGCAATGGCAACCCTAATGACAACTGTAGTAAGGTTTACGTCGGCACAACTAAAAATAAACTCAAAACAAGATTGTCTGGCCATAAATCCGACCAAAGAATGAGATACACGGATGTTCAGCAAAAAACTGCTTTGGCGGCCCACTGTTTGAGGGAAAATCATTCCCCCGATTTTGACAAGGTACAAGTTATTGACTGTGAAAACAACTACAAACGCCGCTACATGCTTGAAATGCTTCATATTATTAACACGCCGACGAACGAGAGGATAAACTTTAAAGCTGATACCGAAAGTGTAGCGCAAAGCTATCGACATTTAATTAGTAAAGGAAAACAAAGAACAATGTGCAATTATTAATTTTAAGATCAGTTCAATATTATACGATGAAGGAGCCACAACTATAACGCTTAAATTTAAAATTATTTATATATTTTTTTGTTTTTGTGTTTAATGTAAACTTTTTCTGTAAGCATTGTTGTTATATTTTTAAAATTTTAAAAAAATTTTTTGTACATTTGTTGTTTTTACAATTTTTACTTGTGCGTTATGCTTTGTGCTTTATAACTTTGTGTGAATTTTGTGTCATTTTTTGTTTTTCTTATTATTGAT
Source organism: Cordilura impudica (assembly GCA_963682025.1). NCBI lineage: Eukaryota > Metazoa > Arthropoda > Insecta > Diptera > Scathophagidae > Cordilura > Cordilura impudica. The sequence goes on along the minus strand of OY821518.1, from coordinate 175,315,060 downwards.
GTTTATACATATTTGTTTTTGTATTTATTTTATTTAGAATATTAGCTCTGAAGATGCTACGCGATGTGTAGCGAAATATAAGCAATAAAGAAATTTACAAACACTTGACCTCGAGCTTGAACAACTTTATTTTTAACATATTGTTTCTAAATTAACACTACATTTTTTTTTTAATTTTAAGAGGTTTTTCCTCAACCATCTAATTCAAAAAACAAAATTCAACTCCCTTTTCAATTTTATTTGTCTTGTTAATCAAGCTACACTTCCTCATTCATTCCTCTGCAGATAAAAACCTGTTTATTAAACAAACAAAATCACCAGCAATTCAGTGAGAACATTCATATGCATTCATAATATTCTCTAGTATTTATAACACTCACACTCATATATGACTATGAGAGCAAGTGAGATCAATACAAGAAAATACGTGGTTTGACCAGCATGATTGCATATGAATGTGTTCATGATTTACTTCAACACAATGAAGAGAAAAAATACGCCATAAAAAGAAAAAATGCCATCAACCTATTAACATATAAGGTGTTGTTTATATGTACATACTTGAACTTGAAAATAATTTCAAGATCAAGGTTATTATTGTTTTCTTCTTTCTTATTCTGCTTGTAACAGAAATTCTTTTGTTACAGTGCAGAGCAAAAAAGATCACCGTCACAAAACAGATGGTTTTGATTTCCATGAAAGGAAAAATCAACTGAAAACGGTTCGATGGGTTTTAAGGTTGGCCATTTTGCAAACTTTGCCTTGAGTTAAGTCTTATGCATATATAAAAGAAATCAAAACAGCAGTTTACGCTGTTGGGGTTATTCAAAACATGGTTCGATATCCATCGTTCAACGGAAAAGATTCCAACACAGAGATTTTTGGTCATTTTTTTAAAAATTCAGTGTATTGGATTCTTATATCTAACAGAGACCTTAAACCAGCGATTTTTGTTCTTTTCAAAATTCGGTGATTTAAGTTCTCTCATTAAACAATGGACATGGCTCGATATCCATCGTTCAACGGAAAAGATTCCAACACAGATATTTTTGGTTATTTTAAAAATTCAGTGTATTGGATTCTTATATCTAACAGAGACCTTAAACCAGCGATTTTTGTTCTTTTCAAAATTCGGTGATTTAAGTTCTCTCATTAAACAAGGGACATGGACGCAGAGGTTTTGGGGGGACCTTACTAAATTAAAACCGGTGTTTTGAACTCTCCTATCATAAACAGAAAGGCTTTAAACAGAGGTGTTGTTGGCAAAGGGCGTAATACATGACTATCTCCAACATGGTGTTAGGCTATGTTATGAGATAATGAATGAAGATTAGCCTAATGTCAACAATTTCATAATGAATTAAATTTAAATCAATATCAGAAAATAAGAAAGATTTTGGAAAATTAAATCGGGTTCTAAAATTAAATTACGCTCAATACAAAAATTCAATTAGGTTTTAAAATTATATGAGGTTCAAATCGAACCCACGCAAAAGTTTTAAATATGTCACATTTTTTTTTTTTCAATAAATGTATCCCCAATGTAGTAATCGAAACCAAACCAATTACTTAAAAAAAATCCGTAATTAATTATGACCATCCATCAAAAAAATAAAAATTTTAAATTTGAGACTTTAAATTGTTTCCGAATCTTTGCTACGATTTCGTACTATAAAAATTATTTCGGATAAGTAACCGGTTCATTTAGAACGAAATTCTTATATTCCGGAAATAATCTTTACTGACCAAAGCAAAGTAAAAAATCACACAAAATTAAAATAAATTGTTGAAGGGTGAACTTAAATTGTCAAAGCCAGTTTCAATTTCGGTCAATATAAATAGCGATTTACATATATTTAATTGAAATTCCAGAAATTGAAAACAGGTATGAACTTTAGTACACATATACTAAAAAAAGGAATTAGGAACAATTGTGCTTTCCCGGTGCACAGATGTTAAAATAAAAAATTGTAGTTCCTTTTTAGAAAAAAATTGAAGTATAAAAAACTGGGCTATTGTCGTTCAGGCCCCACGTTGGGCGCCTGTAATGGTGCGCAACGTGGTTATCGAAATTTATCATCTTATCGGCCCCACGTTGGGCGCCATTTCTGTAACGGTGCGGCAACGTGGTTATCGAAATTATAAACTTATCGAGCCCCACGTTGGGCGCCATTTCTGTAATGGCACGGTTTTGGTGGAAGATCCGCTTCCGTTTCCCTGAGCCTTTGCTGGTCGCACGTGCTGGCGTAGGGGCCTAGCTCGCCGGATGGGTGGGGTCTTGCTCAGGCCCAGGGAAACCGCACTACAGATTTTCACGTGCGATTTAAAAAAAACAACTGTCAAAAAAAAGCGGATACTAAATGGGACGGATGGCCATACTTACCTTGGGATTGGGGACGAGGTGTTCTGCCCCTTTTGCCCTCCCAACCATGTTACCTCGACTCCATCTCAATTGGAGGTAACCCACTGCAATGATAAGAATTTGGTTTGGTTAGGTTTCTACATTGGTTTTAACAAATTTTATTGAACCTTCATTTTAGGTTATTTTAAATTAAGTTTAGCAAAATTTAATTTTTAGGGAAATTTTAATTTTAGGAAAATTTTAAAATATAGCTCAATTTTAATTTTAGAAGAATTTTTAAATTTTAGCAAAATTCTGTTTTAGGAAAATTGTAGCAAAATTTTATTTTTTTTTTTTTTTTTTTAGCTAAATTATATTTCTTATTATAATTTTTAATTTTAGCTCAATTTTATTTTTATTTAGGAAAATTTTTAGATTAATTTTATATTTAGCAAAGTTCTTAATTTAGAGAATTTTTAGTTAAATTTTAGTTTAAATTTATATTTAGAAAAAAATTTTTATATTTAGAAAATTTTTATATTTCGAATATTTTATATTTTGCGAATTTTGACATTTCGAAAATTATATATTTATTTAAATTTTATAATTAGAAAACTTTTTTAGGTAATTTTAGAAAAATTTTGTATTTAGGTAAATTTTTATATTTAGAATACCTTACACTTAGCAAATTTTAATGACAAAAATTTGGTTTAATTAGAAAACCTCACATTTAGAAAACTTTTAAATTCTAATTAGAAAAATCTTTAAAAAAAATTTATTAAATTTCTATAATTTTAAATTTAGGTTAATTTTAAATTTTTATTACTAGCAAAATTTTAAGTTTAGCAAAATTTAATTTTAGGGAAATTTTAAATTTAGGAAAATGTTAATTTTAGAAAAATTTTAAAGTATAGCATAATTTTAATTTTAGGAGAATTTTAAATTTAGCTTAATTTTATCCATATTTGGGAAAATTATTTTAATTTATGAAATTTTTAGTTTTAACAAAAGTTGACTTTTAGCACTATTTAATTTTAGGACAATTTTTTAATTTTTAGGAAAATTTTTAATTTTTAGGAAAATTTTTAATTTTTAGGAAAATTTTTAAATTTTAATAAAAAATTTTTTAATAGTAGAAAAAATTTTTAATAGTAGAACAATTTTAATATTAGCTCACTTTAATTTTTGCACAACTTTCATATCGCCATATCGCTGGTGTTGCATAGGTACCGATGAAGCTGCTGCCGCCAGACGCCGTGGTTGTGTGTAGTTGAATAAGCTTGATTGGTTTATGAAGTAAACTTTAATTTTATTCCTTAATTTTGTTTTAACTTGTGTTGTCTTATATGTTTATTGTATTTTTCAATTATTTATTTTTAAACATTATTTTCTCTCTTAACATTAGTGTCTCTTTTTTTTATTATTTAAATTAACTTAAAATTTTTGCTCAGAACGCTTTCTTTAGCACAAACAGCAATAATATTAATTAACACAGAATTTATTTTATTCACATCATGTCCATAAAGTTTATTCTTATTATTCTTATTATTCTTAAAGTTTATTTTAATTTGCTTTTATTTCTTAACTTTTACAATGTCAATAAAATCTAGTTTTTTTTTTCTTAAAGTTTATTTAATTTTGATTTGTTTTTATTTCTAAACTTTTACACTTTCTTTCTTAAATATTTAATTTTTAATTTTCTTAAACTTTCATTTTTTTATTAAACTTAAATTAAATTTTTTTTGGAGGTTTTTCCTCAACCTTTTACTTGCACAACTACATTTCACTAAAATCTAAAGTTTTTTTTTATTTTCTTAAAGTTTCTAAATTAACACTACATTTTTTTTTTAATTTTAAGAGGTTTTTCCTCAACCATCTAATTCAAAAAACAAAATTCAACTCCCTTTTCAATTTTATTTGTCTTGTTAATCAAGCTACACTTCCTCATTCATTCCTCTGCAGATAAAAACCTGTTTATTAAACAAACAAATTCACCAGCAATTCAGTGAGAACATTCATATGCATTCATAATATTCTCTAGTATTTATAACACTCACACTCATATATGACTATGAGAGCATGTGAGATCAATACAAGAAAATACGTGGTTTGACCAGCATGATTGCATATGAATGTGTTCATGATTTACTTCAACACAATGAAGAGAAAAAATACGCCATAAAAAGAAAAAATGCCATCAACCTATTAACATATAAGGTGTTGTTTATATGTACATACTTGAACTTGAAAATAATTTCAAGATCAAGGTTATTATTTTTTTCTTCTTTCTTATTCTGCTTGTAACAGAAATTCTTTTGTTACAGTGCAGAGCAAAAAAGATCAACGTCACAAAACAGATGGTTTTGATTTCCATGAAAGGAAAAATCAACTGAAAACGGTTCGATGGGTTTTAAGGTTGGCCATTTTGAAAACTTTGCCTTGAGTTAAGTCTTATGCATATATAAAAGAAATCAAAACAGCAGTTTACGCTGTTGGGGTTTTTCAAAACATGGTTCGATATCCATCGTTCAACGGAAAAGATTCCAACACAGAGATTTTTGGTCATTTTTTTAAAAATTCAGTGTATTGGATTCTTATATCTAACAGAGACCTTAAACCAGCGATTTTTGTTCTTTTCAAAATTCGGTGATTTAAGTTCTCTCATTAAACAATGGACATGGCTCGATATCCATCGTTCAACGGAAAAGATTCCAACACAGAGATTTTTGGTTATTTTAAAAATTCAGTGTATTGGATTCTTATATCTAACAGAGACCTTAAACCAGCGATTTTTGTTCTTTTCAAAATTCGGTGATTTAAGTTCTCTCATTAAACAAGGGACATGGACGCAGAGATTTTGGGGGGACCTTACTAAATTAAAACCGGTGTTTTGAACTCTCCTATCATAAACAGAAAGGCTTTAAACAGAGGTGTTGTTGGCAAAGGGCGTAATACATGACTATCTTTAACATGGTGTTAGGCTATGTTATGAGATAATGAATGAATGAAGATTAGCCTAATGTCAGAAAATAAGAAAGATTTTGGAAAATTAAATCGGGTTCTAAAATTAAATTACGCTCAATACAAAAATTCAATTAGGTTTTAAAATTATATGAGGTTCAAATCGAACCACGCAAAAGTTTTAAATATGTCACATTTTTTTTTTTTTCAATAAATGTATCCCCAATGTAGTAATCGAAACCAAACCAATTACTTAAAAAAAATCCGTAATTAAGTATGACCATCCATCAAAAAAATAAAAATTTTAAATTTGAGACTTTAAATTGTTTCCGAATCTTTGCTACGATTTCGTACTATAAAAATTATTTCGGATAAGTAACCGGATCATTTAGAACGAAATTCTTATATTCCGGAAATAATCTTTACTGACCAAAGCAAAGTAAAAAATCACACAAAATTAAATTAAATTGTTGAAGGGTGAACTTAAATTGTCAAAGCCAGTTTCAATTTCGGTCAATATAAATAGCGATTTACATATATTTAATTGAAATTCCAGAAATTGAAAACAGGTATGAACTTTAGTACATATATACTAAAAAAAGGAATTAGGAACAATTGTGCTTTCCCGGTGCACAGATGTTAAAATAAAAAATTGTAGTTCCTTTTTAGAAAAAAATTGAAGTATAAAAAACTGGGCTATTGTCGTTCAGGCCCCACGTTGGGCGCCTGTAATGGTGCGCAACGTGGTTATCGAAATTTATCATCTTATCGGCCCCACGTTGGGCGCCATTTCTGTAACGGTGCGGCAACGTGGTTATCGAAATTATGAACTTATCGAGCCCCACGTTGGGCGCCATTTCTGTAATGGCACGGTTTTGGTGGAAGATCCGCTTCCGTTTCCCTGAGCCTTTGCTGGTCGCACGTGCTGGCGTAGGGGCCTAGCTCGCCGGATGGGTGGGGTCTTGCTCAGGCCCAGGGAAACCGCACTACAGATTTTCACGTGCGATTTAAAAAAAACAACTGTCAAAAAAAAGCGGATACTAAATGGGACGGATGGCCATACTTACCTTGGGATTGGGGACGACGTGTTCTGCCCCTTTTGCCCTCCCAACCATGTTACCTCGACTCCATCTCAATTGGAGGTAACCCACTGCAATGATAAGAGTTTGGTTTGGTTAGGTTTCTACATTGGTTTTAACAAATTTTATTGAACCTTCATTTTAAGGTTATTTTAAATTAAGTTTAGCAAAATTTAATTTTTAGGGAAATTTTAATTTTAGGAAAATTTTTAAATATAGCTCAATTTTAATTTTAGAAGAATTTTTAAATTTTAGCAAAATTCTGTTTTAGGAAAATTGTAGCAAAATTTTATTTTTTTTTTTTTTTTTAGCTAAATTATATTTCTTATTATAATTTTTAATTTTAGCTCAATTTTATTTTTATTTAGGAAAATTTTTAGATTAATTTTATATTTAGCAAAGTTCTTAATTTAGAGAATTTTTAGTTAAATTTTAGTTTAAATTTATATTTAGAAAAAAATTTTTATATTTAGAAAATTTTTATATTTCGAATATTTTATATTTTGCGAATTTTGACATTTCGAAAATTATATATTTATTTAAATTTTATAATTAGAAAACTTTTTTAGGTAATTTTAGAAAAATTTTGTATTTAGTTAAATTTTTATATTTAGAATACCTTACACTTAGCAAATTTTAATGACAAAAATTTGGTTTAATTAGAAAACCTCACATTTAGAAAACTTTTAAATTCTAATTAGAAAAATCTTAAAAAAAAATTTATTAAATTTCTATAATTTTAAATTTAGGTTAATTTTAAATTTTTATTACTAGCAAAATTTTAAGTTTAGCAAAATTTAATTTTAGGGAAATTTTAAATTTAGGAAAATGTTAATTTTAGAAAAATTTTAAAGTATAGCATAATTTTAATTTTAGGAGAATTTTAAATTTAGCTTAATTTTATCCATATTTGGGAAAATTATTTTAATTTATGAATTTTTTAGTTTTAACAAAAGTTGACTTTTAGCACTATTTAATTTTAGGACAATTTTTTAATTTTTAGGAAAATTTTTAATTTTTAGGAAAATTTTTAAATTTTAATAAAAAATTTTTTAATAGTAGAAAAAATTTTTAATAGTAGAACAATTTTAATATTAGCTCACTTTAATTTTTGCACAACTTTCATATCGCCATATCGCTGGTGTTGCATAGGTACCGATGAAGCTGCTGCCGCCAGACGCCGTGGTTGTGTGTAGTTGAATAAGCTTGATTGGTTTATGATGTAAACTTTAATTTTATTCCTTAATTTTGTTTTAACTTGTGTTGTCTTATATGTTTATTGTATTTTTCAATTATTTATTTTTAAACATTATTTTCTCTCTTAACATTAGTGTCTCTTTTTTTTATTATTTAAATTAACTTAAAATTTTTGCTGAGAACGCTTTCTTTAGCACAAACAGCAATAATATTAATTAACACAGAATTTATTTTATTCACATCATGTCCATAAAATCTAATAATTTTTTTTTCTTAAAGTTTATTTTAATTTGCTTTTATTTCTTAACTTTTACAATGTCAATAAAATCTAGTTTTTTTTTCTTAAAGTTTATTTAATTTTGATTTGTTTTTATTTCTAAACTTTTACACTTTCTTTCTTAAATATTTAATTTTTAATTTTCTTAAACTTTCATTTTTTTATTAAACTTAAATTAAATTTTTTTTGGAGGTTTTTCCTCAACCTTTTACTTGCACAACTACATTTCACTAAAATCCAAAATTTTTTTTTTTTTTAAGTTTCTAAATTAAATTAAAGTTGTTTTTTATTCGACCTTTCAGATTTAATATGTTAAAAATAAAGTTGTTCAAGCTCGAGGTCAAGTGTTTGTAAATTTCTTTATTGCTTATATTTCGCTACACATCGCGTAGCATCTTCAGAGCTAATATTCTAAATAAAATAAATACAAAAACAAATATGTATAAACATCAATAATAAGAAAAACAAAAAATGACACAAAATTCACACAAAGTTATAAAGCACAAAGCATAACGCACAAGTAAAAATTGTAAAAACAACAAATGTACAAAAAATTTTTTTAAAATTTTAAAAATATAACAACAATGCTTACAGAAAAAGTTTACATTAAACACAAAAACAAAAAAATATATAAATAATTTTAAATTTAAGCGTTATAGTTGTGGCTCCTTCATCGTATAATATTGAACTGATCTTAAAATTAATAATTGCACATTGTTCTTTGTTTTCCTTTACTAATTAAATGTCGATAGCTTTGCGCTACACTTTCGGTATCAGCTTTAAAGTTTATCCTCTCGTTCGTCGGCGTGTTAATAATATGAAGCATTTCAAGCATGTAGCGGCGTTTGTAGTTGTTTTCACAGTCAATAACTTGTACCTTGTCAAAATCGGGGGAATGATTTTCCCTCAAACAGTGGGCCGCCAAAGCAGTTTTTTGCTGAACATCCGTGTATCTCATTCTTTGGTCGGATTTATGGCCAGACAATCTTGTTTTGAGTTTATTTTTAGTTGTGCCGACGTAAACCTTACTACAGTTGTCATTAGGGTTGCCATTGCATGTTATTTTATATACCAAATTCGATTTGTTTATTTTGTCTTTGGTCTTACTAAATATTTTTCCAACGGTTTGGTCTGTTTTGTGCGCCATGCGGTATTTTTCCCCATCAAAAAGTTTTGATTTTTCAAGACGTTCCGATATTTCTGGGATATATATGAGGGATTTGTATACTTTTTCGTCCACTTTATTTTGTTTTTTATTTTTGTTCGGATTTAGGTGATCTTTTATTAATTTTCTTGTTAATTTTTGCGGGAAATTGTTGTTAAGTAGTATGCTCTCTATTTTCCTTAAGTTAGCATTGTGAAAATCTTCATCACTAATGTTCAAAATTCGACGTATCAAATTATTAGCGGTGTTTATAATAATTCTCTTAGGATGTTTGGAGAAAAAATTTATAATTCTACCAGATGCAGTTGGCTTTTGGTACCAGTCAATTTTTATTTTATTGCCCTCTCTTATCACCATCGTATCCAAATATGGAAGTTTAGAATTAACTTCTTTTTCTATCGTAAACCTAATATTGCTGATAAAATTATTTAAATTCGTCATTATTTCCTCTATTGCACTCTCCCTTACGATACCAAATAAATCATCAACATATTTAGTCAATACTTTGGGTTTTACTGTTAAGTTTCCAATACAGGTGTCAAGTAGATTCTCCATTACAATGTCAGCTACGATCGGAGATGCTGGTGAACCCATGGGGAGGCCTTTTTTCTGTGTGTAAATCTTTCCATTATACTTAAAATAGCGGTTGTCCTTAATACAAAATTTTAGAATACGTAGAAATAAGCTTTTAGTCATATTGGTGTATGCTGATATTTTATCCCATTTATTTTCTATAATTTTTAGTGCTAAATCTACAGGAATACTCGGGAATAACGACACAACATCAAATGAAATTAATTTTTCATCTTCCTGTATCGTCAAGTTTTTAACCTTATCCCTAAATTGCACTGAATCCCTTATATTATACTTTGAATTCTCAGTAATTTTCTTAAGTATATTTGTTATGAATTTGCATAATTCGCTGGATGGAGCATTTATGCACGAACAAATAGGCCTAAGTGGATAACCTTCCTTGTGGATCTTAGGAAGACCATATATCCTCGGAGCAGTGGCTATTTCAGTTCTTAGCTTTTTCTTCTCCATTGTTGTTATTAATTGATTTTTGAAAAGTTCTTCCACTAACTCATTGTTTTGCCTTTGATAATTTGATGTTGGGTCTTTATTTACTCTTTGATATATCATGATGTCTCCAACTATTTGTCTCATTCTAATATCATATTCTTCTTTTTCTATAGCTACTGTTACGTTGCCTTTGTCTGCATTTAAAATCAAAATGTGTTTATTACTTTTTAAAAAATGTTCTGCCTGTTTTACTATGTTTAGTGTAAATTTGTCCCTATCATTCAATCTCATTTTGTTCACATGATTATCAACTATTGAGGTAAATTTCGTTCTCGCCATTTCCTGCTCCTCCTTGTCTAGTAAAGTCTGAACAAAATCCTCTCCACAGGTAATAAATCTTATCATTGGAAAATGTTCTTTAGTCACTGGTAACGCGTGTTTTTTTCCCAGTGAGAGAATCCATTGTACGTCGTCTGGTATATTGGTTTTTGTTTTATTAACAAACCAATTTTTATTAAATTTAATTTCCAGTTCTTGTCTTTGTTTTTCTTTTAGTTTGTCAAATTTCTTCTTCTGAATCGCCTTTATTTCAGTGTTCAAAGATTCTGTTAATTTGTTTTCACTATTCCAAAGCTCAAAAGCTTCCTCTTCTGACAAGTGCAAATTAATCTCTCTTACAATATTCTCCCTTTCTTCGTCGTTAAGTTTTAACAGTTCGTGTTTTTGTCTTATAAGTAAGTTGAGTATTTTATTATGAAAGTTTTCTATATATTTTGAGAGTGTCTGAGAATAAGTTGATCTTATACTTCTATTTGTATTAAAGATGTCGTGTACGTGTTTTGTTGAATTTTTAATAAATGATGGTATAATACCTGTTTTTCTGCATCTCACTAAAAACGTTATAGATGATTTCAATCTTACAATTTTGTTTCTTGTTGACTTAAATTTATTGATGTTACCAGTGACTAAAGAACATTTTCCAATGATAAGATTTATTACCTGTGGAGAGGATTTTGTTCAGACTTTACTAGACAAGGAGGAGCAGGAAATGGCGAGAACGAAATTTACCTCAATAGTTGATAATCATGTGAACAAAATGAGATTGAATGATAGGGACAAATTTACACTAAACATAGTAAAACACGCAGAACATTTTTTAAAAAGTAATAAACACATTTTGATTTTAAATGCAGACAAAGGCAACGTAACAGTAGCTATAGAAAAAGAAGAATATGATATTAGAATGAGACAAATAGTTGGAGACATCATGATATATCAAAGAGTAAATAAAGACCCAACATCAAATTATCAAAGGCAAAACAATGAGTTAGTGGAAGAACTTTTCAAAAATCAATTAATAACAACAATGGAGAAGAAAAAGCTAAGAACTGAAATAGCCACTGCTCCGAGGATATATGGTCTTCCTAAGATCCACAAGGAAGGTTATCCACTTAGGCCTATTTGTTCGTGCATAAATGCTCCATCCAGCGAATTATGCAAATTCATAACAAATATACTTAAGAAAATTACTGAGAATTCAAAGTATAATATAAGGGATTCAGTGCAATTTAGGGATAAGGTTAAAAACTTGACGATACAGGAAGATGAAAAATTAATTTCATTTGATGTTGTGTCGTTATTCCCGAGTATTCCTGTAGATTTAGCACTAAAAATTATAGAAAATAAATGGGATAAAATATCAGCATACACCAATATGACTAAAAGCTTATTTCTACGTATTCTAAAATTTTGTATTAAGGACAACCGCTATTTTAAGTATAATGGAAAGATTTACACACAGAAAAAAGGCCTCCCCATGGGTTCACCAGCATCTCCGATCGTAGCTGACATTGTAATGGAGAATCTACTTGACACCTGTATTGGAAACTTAACAGTAAAACCCAAAGTATTGACTAAATATGTTGATGATTTATTTGGTATCGTAAGGGAGAGTGCAATAGAGGAAATAATGACGAATTTAAATAATTTTAACAGCAATATTAGGTTTACGATAGAAAAAGAAGTTAATTCCAAACTTCCATATTTGGATACGATGGTGATAAGAGAGGGCAATAAAATAAAAATTGACTGGTACCAAAAGCCAACTGCATCTGGTAGAATTATAAATTTTTTCTCCAAACATCCTAAGAGAATTATTATAAACACCGCTAATAATTTGATACGTCGAATTTTGAACATTAGTGATGAAGATTTTCACAATGCTAACTTAAGGAAAATAGAGAGCATACTACTTAACAACAATTTCCCGCAAAAATTAACAAGAAAATTAATAAAAGATCACCTAAATCCGAACAAAAATAAAAAACAAAATAAAGTGGACGAAAAAGTATACAAATCCCTCATATATATCCCAGAAATATCGGAACGTCTTGAAAAATCAAAACTTTTTGATGGGGAAAAATACCGCATGGCGCACAAAACAGACCAAACCGTTGGAAAAATATTTAGTAAGACCAAAGACAAAATAGACAAATTAGACAAATCGAATTTGGTATATAAAATAACATGCAATGGCAACCCTAATGACAACTGTAGTAAGGTTTACGTCGGCACAACTAAAAATAAACTCAAAACAAGATTGTCTGGCCATAAATCCGACCAAAGAATGAGATACACGGATGTTCAGCAAAAAACTGCTTTGGCGGCCCACTGTTTGAGGGAAAATCATTCCCCCGATTTTGACAAGGTACAAGTTATTGACTGTGAAAACAACTACAAACGCCGCTACATGCTTGAAATGCTTCATATTATTAACACGCCGACGAACGAGAGGATAAACTTTAAAGCTGATACCGAAAGTGTAGCGCAAAGCTATCGACATTTAATTAGTAAAGGAAAACAAAGAACAATGTGCAATTATTAATTTTAAGATCAGTTCAATATTATACGATGAAGGAGCCACAACTATAACGCTTAAATTTAAAATTATTTATATATTTTTTTGTTTTTGTGTTTAATGTAAACTTTTTCTGTAAGCATTGTTGTTATATTTTTAAAATTTTAAAAAAATTTTTTGTACATTTGTTGTTTTTACAATTTTTACTTGTGCGTTATGCTTTGTGCTTTATAACTTTGTGTGAATTTTGTGTCATTTTTTGTTTTTCTTATTATTGATGTTTATACATATTTGTTTTTGTATTTATTTTATTTAGAATATTAGCTCTGAAGATGCTACGCGATGTGTAGCGAAATATAAGCAATAAAGAAATTTACAAACACTTGACCTCGAGCTTGAACAACTTTATTTTTAACATATTGTTTCTAAATTAACACTACATTTTTTTTTTAATTTTAAGAGGTTTTTCCTCAACCATCTAATTCAAAAAACAAAATTCAACTCCCTTTTCAATTTTATTTGTCTTGTTAATCAAGCTACACTTCCTCATTCATTCCTCTGCAGATAAAAACCTGTTTATTAAACAAACAAAATCACCAGCAATTCAGTGAGAACATTCATATGCATTCATAATATTCTCTAGTATTTATAACACTCACACTCATATATGACTATGAGAGCAAGTGAGATCAATACAAGAAAATACGTGGTTTGACCAGCATGATTGCATATGAATGTGTTCATGATTTACTTCAACACAATGAAGAGAAAAAATACGCCATAAAAAGAAAAAATGCCATCAACCTATTAACATATAAGGTGTTGTTTATATGTACATACTTGAACTTGAAAATAATTTCAAGATCAAGGTTATTATTGTTTTCTTCTTTCTTATTCTGCTTGTAACAGAAATTCTTTTGTTACAGTGCAGAGCAAAAAAGATCACCGTCACAAAACAGATGGTTTTGATTTCCATGAAAGGAAAAATCAACTGAAAACGGTTCGATGGGTTTTAAGGTTGGCCATTTTGCAAACTTTGCCTTGAGTTAAGTCTTATGCATATATAAAAGAAATCAAAACAGCAGTTTACGCTGTTGGGGTTTTTCAAAACATGGTTCGATATCCATCGTTCAACGGAAAAGATTCCAACACAGAGATTTTTGGTCATTTTTTTAAAAATTCAGTGTATTGGATTCTTATATCTAACAGAGACCTTAAACCAGCGATTTTTGTTCTTTTCAAAATTCGGTGATTTAAGTTCTCTCATTAAACAATGGACATGGCTCGATATCCATCGTTCAACGGAAAAGATTCCAACACAGAGATTTTTGGTTATTTTAAAAATTCAGTGTATTGGATTCTTATATCTAACAGAGACCTTAAACCAGCGATTTTTGTTCTTTTCAAAATTCGGTGATTTAAGTTCTCTCATTAAACAAGGGACATGGACGCAGAGGTTTTGGGGGGACCTTACTAAATTAAAACCGGTGTTTTGAACTCTCCTATCATAAACAGAAAGGCTTTAAACAGAGGTGTTGTTGGCAAAGGGCGTAATACATGACTATCTCCAACATGGTGTTAGGCTATGTTATGAGATAATGAATGAAGATTAGCCTAATGTCAACAATTTCATAATGAATTAAATTTAAATCAATATCAGAAAATAAGAAAGATTTTGGAAAATTAAATCGGGTTCTAAAATTAAATTACGCTCAATACAAAAATTCAATTAGGTTTTAAAATTATATGAGGTTCAAATCGAACCCACGCAAAAGTTTTAAATATGTCACATTTTTTTTTTTCAATAAATGTATCCCCAATGTAGTAATCGAAACCAAACCAATTACTTAAAAAAAATCCGTAATTAAGTATGACCATCCATCAAAAAAATAAAAATTTTAAATTTGAGACTTTAAATTGTTTCCGAATCTTTGCTACGATTTCGTACTATAAAAATTATTTCGGATAAGTAACCGGTTCATTTAGAACGAAATTCTTATATTCCGGAAATAATCTTTACTGACCAAAGCAAAGTAAAAAATCACACAAAATTAAAATAAATTGTTGAAGGGTGAACTTAAATTGTCAAAGCCAGTTTCAATTTCGGTCAATATAAATAGCGATTTACATATATTTAATTGAAATTCCAGAAATTGAAAACAGGTATGAACTTAAGTACACATATACTAAAAAAAGGAATTAGGAACAATTGTGCTTTCCCGGTGCACAGATGTTAAAATAAAAAATTGTAGTTCCTTTTTAGAAAAAAATTGAAGTATAAAAAACTGGGCTATTGTCGTTCAGGCCCCACGTTGGGCGCCTGTAATGGTGCGCAACGTGGTTATCGAAATTTATCATCTTATCGGCCCCACGTTGGGCGCCATTTCTGTAACGGTGCGGCAACGTGGTTATCGAAATTATGAACTTATCGAGCCCCACGTTGGGCGCCATTTCTGTAATGGCACGGTTTTGGTGGAAGATCCGCTTCCGTTTCCCTGAGCCTTTGCTGGTCGCACGTGCTGGCGTAGGGGCCTAGCTCGCCGGATGGGTGGGGTCTTGCTCAGGCCCAGGGAAACCGCACTACAGATTTTCACGTGCGATTTAAAAAAAACAACTGTCAAAAAAAAGCGGATACTAAATGGGACGGATGGCCATACTTACCTTGGGATTGGGGACGAGGTGTTCTGCCCCTTTTGCCCTCCCAACCATGTTACCTCGACTCCATCTCAATTGGAGGTAACCCACTGCAATGATAAGAGTTTGGTTTGGTTAGGTTTCTACATTGGTTTTAACAAATTTTATTGAACCTTCATTTTAGGTTATTTTAAATTAAGTTTAGCAAAATTTAATTTTTAGGGAAATTTTAATTTTAGGAAAATTTTTAAATATAGCTCAATTTTAATTTTAGAAGAATTTTTAAATTTTAGCAAAATTCTGTTTTAGGAAAATTGTAGCAAAATTTTATTTTTTTTTTTTTTAGCTAAATTATATTTCTTATTATAATTTTTAATTTTAGCTCAATTTTATTTTTATTTAGGAAAATTTTTAGATTAATTTTATATTTAGCAAAGTTCTTAATTTAGAGAATTTTTAGTTAAATTTTAGTTTAAATTTATATTTAGAAAAAAATTTTTATATTTAGAAAATTTTTATATTTCGAATATTTTATATTTTGCGAATTTTGACATTTCGAAAATTATATATTTATTTAAATTTTATAATTAGAAAACTTTTTTAGGTAATTTTAGAAAAATTTTGTATTTAGGTAAATTTTTATATTTAGAATACCTTACACTTAGCAAATTTTAATGACAAAAATTTGGTTTAATTAGAAAACCTCACATTTAGAAAACTTTTAAATTCTAATTAGAAAAATCTTAAAAAAAAATTTATTAAATTTCTATAATTTTAAATTTAGGTTAATTTTAAATTTTTATTCCTAGCAAAATTTTAAGTTTAGCAAAATTTAATTTTAGGGAAATTTTAAATTTAGGAAAATGTTAATTTTAGAAAAATTTTAAAGTATAGCATAATTTTAATTTTAGGAGAATTTTAAATTTAGCTTAATTTTATCCATATTTGGGAAAATTATTTTAATTTATGAAATTTTTAGTTTTAACAAAAGTTGACTTTTAGCACTATTTAATTTTAGGACAATTTTTTAATTTTTAGGAAAATTTTTAATTTTTAGGAAAATTTTTAATTTTTAGGAAAATTTTTAAATTTTAATAAAAAATTTTTTAATATTAGAAAAAATTTTTAATAGTAGAACAATTTTAATATTAGCTCACTTTAATTTTTGCACAACTTTCATATCGCCATATCGCTGGTGTTGCATAGGTACCGATGAAGCTGCTGCCGCCAGACGCCGTGGTTGTGTGTAGTTGAATAAGCTTGATTGGTTTATGATGTAAACTTTAATTTTATTCCTTAATTTTGTTTTAACTTGTGTTGTCTTATATGTTTATTGTATTTTTCAATTATTTATTTTTAAACATTATTTTCTCTCTTAACATTAGTGTCTCTTTTTTTTTTATTATTTAAATTAACTTAAAATTTTTGCTCAGAACGCTTTCTTTAGCACAAACAGCAATAATATTAATTAACACAGAATTTATTTTATTCACATCATGTCCATAAAATCTAATAATTTTTTTTTCTTAAAGTTTATTTTAATTTGCTTTTATTTCTTAACTTTTACAATGTCAATAAAATCTAGTTTTTTTTTTCTTAAAGTTTATTTAATTTTGATTTGTTTTTATTTCTAAACTTTTACACTTTCTTTCTTAAATATTTAATTTTTAATTTTCTTAAACTTTCATTTTTTTATTAAACTTAAATTAAATTTTTTTTGGAGGTTTTTCCTCAACCTTTTACTTGCACAACTACATTTCACTAAAATCTAAAGTTTTTGTTTATTTTCTTAAAGTTTCTAAATTAACACTACATTTTTTTTTTAATTTTAAGAGGTTTTTCCTCAACCATCTAATTCAAAAAACAAAATTCAACTCCCTTTTCAATTTTATTTGTCTTGTTAATCAAGCTACACTTCCTCATTCATTCCTCTGCAGATAAAAACCTGTTTATTAAACAAACAAAATCACCAGCAATTCAGTGAGAATAATATAATATTCTCTAGTATTTATAGCACTCACACTCATACATGACTATGAGAGCAAGTGAGATCAATACAGGAAAATACGTGGTTTGACCAGCATGATTGCATAGGAATGTGTTCATGATTTACTTCAACACAATGAAGAGAAAAAATACGCCATAAAAAGAAAAAATGCCATCAACCTATTAACATATAAGGTGTTGTTTATATGTACATACTTGAACTTGAAAATAATTTCAAGATCAAGGTTATTATTTTTTTCTTCTTTCTTATTCTGCTTGTAACAGAAATTCTTTTGTTACAGTGCAGAGCAAAAAAGATCACCGTCACAAAAATGAATATGAATGTCACATCTAGCAGAGAACCGACATATTGTCCATCAGACCGTAATAAATTACCAGATCTTATGATTTTGGAGTGACAAAAAATATTGTTAGAAATATTGTACGTGTAGAATCATCTCTGGAGCTCTCATCTGATCAAACTCATACTATTGTTACCCTTTTTACCCCTCGGGAAATGCTACCCCCGACTGGTGACTTAGCACTTACAGGCAAGGGAACTGACTGGTTGAAATATAAGAATTTTATCAGTACACATTGCCACGAAAACATATCGCTAAGAACGCCAAATGATATTAACCTCTCACTCAAAAATTTTGAATCTAATCTCAAAGTAGCTGCTCAACTTGCTACTAAACCCGCCCGACAGTCCAGAAAAAACGGAGTTTTTTCTGTTGACGTTGAACGACTCCTCCATGAAAAACGAAGAGCTCGTAGAGGATGGGAACTGCACATATCTACACATCTCAAGGCTCGATTGAAAGAATGCACAACTCATGGCGTGCAACCAAAAATTTAAAAAGACCTGTTGTACGTAAGCCTCCTTTACGAAAACCAAACGGAGGTTGGGCAAGAAATGATATTGAAAAAGGAGAGCTGTTTGTTGAACACCTGAAAAATGTTTTCACTCCAAATGATCCAAGGTTAGAGTTGAGTTTCCACCATTTTTACCACAGGGAAAAGCTGTACCCATCCGTTTTGAGATTCGTGAGGTCGAAAACGCAATTTTTGAAATAATCCCTAAAAAAGCATTTGGAATTGATAAAATCAGTAATAAAATACTTTTAGAGTTACCCTGTGTAGCATTAAAAATTATTCTTGTTATTTTCAATGGAAAGTTTCTCTCGTTAAAATGATACCCAAGCCAGGAAAAGATCACGCGAAAGTCGAATCGTATAGGCTTATATCCAATTAGGCCTTTTATCCAATTAACAACACACACGTTACTCGAGAGCTATATTACAAACGGAAAATTTAAAATTAAAGAAAATGATTTTATAAGCACACCACAAACTATAAAAGCTGGAGTACCTCAATGTAGCATTTTGGGGCCTCTTTTGTATATCTTATTCACATCAGATATGCCAACTAATATCAATACACATACATTAACATTTGCTGATGACACAGCAATATTAAGCATTCATAACAACCCACATGATGCATCCAGAATATTGCAAAATCATATCAATGAATTGGAGACCTGGTTAAAAAGTGGTAGATTAAGGTGAATGAGCAAAAATGCATACATGTCACTTTCTAAGAAGAGAAACTTGTCCATTAATTAAAATAAATAATCATAACGTACCCCAACAAGATATCGTTAAATATCTAGGAATATATCTTGACCGTCGTCTCACGTGGAGAAATCACATAGATGCGAAGTTAACCCAGATGAAATTAAAAACTATTGAACTCAATTGGTTAATTGGAAGAAACTCTAAACTTAGCCTAGATTGTAAACTTTTGTTATACAATTCGATTATAAAGCCAATATGGTCCTATGGAGGACAACTCTGGGGCACTGCCTTTGCTTCCAATGGGGAGAAAATTCAAAGAAAGCAGAATAATATTTTGAGAATAATAACCGGCGCACCATGGTATGTAAGAAATTCCAATATACACTCCGACTTGAATGTAAACTTTGTCAAAGATTAAATCGCAAAGCATGCTCAAAGCTATTTAAGAAGACTGGAATAACATCCCCATAATTTGGCACGTAACCTGCTACAAATCGCGGCCATCAGCGACTTAGAAGAAGAGCCACGGCGGACCTGGTTAACTAAAACTATGAAATGATTATTATTTTTTATCATATATACATATATATATTTTTTTTAATATATGAACAAATGAAATTTTTGTCTGGCACTGGCTTGACTTTATTCTTAATTTTAGTTTTAAGTTCACATTATAAAGTGAAGATTCAATAAATAAAATATGAGAAAAAAAAATATTTCACGGTAAAAGTTAAAAAAAAAATGAAAATACGACTTTGACTTAGAATTCCTTAAAAGAACTCAATCAACTTTAATGAAATTGAAACTGACTCTGGTTCAAATCTATCCATTAAAAAAAATTACTAAAATATTGCGCGGCGCACTCATCTGCTTTGGCTTCAGAAAAATTTAAATCCCAACATTATGAATTTCTTGTGTGGCTATCGTATTCAGCGGTCAAATTTACATATGTAAATCATTTCAGAAATTGCTTCACAAATTGCATAGTATTATTGGTTTTTGTGCCCTAAAACTTAAATAAAATTGGCTTTTTATATTATTAAAATATGTAACGGCTGAAGTTATGATGTCTGTCGTTTACACTTAAGAGTTGACTACACAAATAATATTATTTTCACAAAATACAATTGACATTTTTAAAGTTTTTTAGCATTTGTAAATTACCTTCTTATTGTAGTAAGTAAAACTTCTATGTTTGCGTTTTTTTTTTCTGCCACAGAATTTTTTTCCTGACCAATTTTTATAAATGTTATAGATTTATTTGTGAGGCAAATATGATAACCTCCAAAAAAGCCTTGCTGCTCAGCTATACCCTTTTTTTGAATTATTACTTGCCATACATAATCTGAAATGATAAAAAAAAGTGTTTGTACTTATAAAATATATTTGTGTTATTGTATGTCAAACGTAAACGTTAGCATTTTTGATAACTAACCTCTTTAAAAGGATAGCTTTAAAAGTTTGAGCTTAATATAACTTCGAAAACAAACAAATAAAAACAAAATATATTGTGTTATATTAATATTTTTCATTAGATAACACAGATCAACAAACTTCATAACTTTTTAAGCGCCGCAACTTAAATTATTCATTTATTTTAGAAGGCTCTGCTAAGCCTGACTCTGGGCTTGGGCGACTATATTATGAAACGTAGGCAAATTGTTGGAAAATACAAATTTTAGAGTAGTTTGGAATTATATATTTAATTACCACATATATACTGAATGAAGCAAAAAAAGCGATTGTATTACATCTACTCGATGTATCATTTTTTCACATATACTTGAACTTAATCTCCATCCAAAACTGAATCACAATCTGAATCCCATTCTTTTATTCTATCTTTGATGAATTTACCAAAACCTAGAATGCCTCCTAATGTCTACAGACAGATTTTTAATAATATATATGACTTCTATATTGGAACCTTTTGTATAGTGATGGATCTAAATGAATAAAACATACCACTTTGGCAACACTTACACATAATGCAAACTAAATAACACCGGCTACATTGATAATTACTGTTCCATCTTCACAGCTGAAGCTGCCTTACATGGGGCTATATTAGCTAGAATTATTAGCTTAAGTAAGTTACAATTATTATATTTATTTAATTAATAATAAATAAATAACAAAATTGATTAAAAAAAAATAATTGATAAAAAATAATTGGTCATGCAGACCAATAATACCATTTAACTTCTGGACATTATCAATTTTGATCTGATAAAGCTTGCAATTATTGATTAACGGTATATGATACGAATGTGGGTAGACACCTCAGTGAGTAAAAGATTTTTTCCACACACAAGCGTATTATTCTGAATATATTCTCCTTTTTGCTCGATATAAAAAAAAATCCTTCAACAAGATACAGCAATTTAATGTTTTCCAGTGCAACTGTGTAGAATCCCCAATATTAGTTCAACAAATTCAAGTAGTAATTTCGATTAAAAAATTACCACTGAAATGCTAAGCCCATTCTTAACTATGCTAAACTGACTCATTTAAATATTTATTAGAAAGAGAAAATTTTAAAATCCTATTGCTTATTCAAAAAATTTTCAACGAAAATCAAAAACTAATTAATTTACCTAAATGAGAGAATTGGCCGATCTTTTCATCACAAAATACTCGATGTCGAAAACAAAATCTATTGAAACTCCATCCAAATAACAATAATTACAAATACACACCCTTTATAATAACCTCATCGTACTCTCCTCGTAATGTTCCTGATTTTGCAAATAAAATGTCACTTGCATCTTCGAGAAGAGGTTATATAGTTTCTGACGACTAAGGATTCAACATGAAATAGCCAATTAAATGGAACAACTGTTCTATTTATTATACGGCTGAACTAAGAGCCATAACATATAAGTGGGTGCACTAACTGAAAATTAATTCGATTGAAAATGAGTTTAAATTACAGTACAAACATTGTTCATAGGTCAGCAAGAAAGATATTGTTGGTAGAAATGTTTATGAGCAGAAATTTAGCCAGGAGAAACTATAATACATAAAAGTTAAAATTTTTCATAGCACAGCACATTATAGACATTTCTATGAATTGACAATAGTTAAGACTCGTATCTAGACAAGTGGTTTGAGTTCTTGCCTCAAAAATTTGTGTTTGCTGGTTGAAAGCAATCCAACCAGTACATAAAAAAAAATTTTTTGTAAAAAATTTTCAGTTATGGCAATGTAAGTTTACTTGAAAAATTTCATTTACGCCAAAAATAACAAAAAAAAGTAAGAAAATTATAGTCGGTCTAGACCGACTATATGATACCCTATACCATGCGTTTAGAGACCATATGTCATAGGCCCAACTAATTGGACATAGAAAATAAGCATAAACCAAATTTGAGTGGCATTTTTATTAATTTTTTTGGCTGCAGATATGAAAAAGTTCATATCGGATGCTATATCTATATGGAGACTATGACCAAAAGTGGACCGATCCTGACTATGTTCAGTAAAGTCTCTTGTATTTTGCAAAAATATATACAAACAAAATTTGAGAAGAATCAGTGCAATATTTTTGTTTTTGATAGATTTAAGTGAAGATCGGGAAACAGCTCTATATGGGGCCTATGACTAAGAGTTGTCCAATAGGGATCATTTTTTGACTACTCATTAATGGATGTAATAAATGCATACAAATCCAATTTGAGTAAGATCTATATGACAATTTGGATCTTATGGCAATTTATGTCGATTTCATAGGGGTCATTTGTATGGGGGCTAGGTCTGAACATGGACCGATTCTCACCAATAGCGTTCATCCTATGGCCGCTAAAAGCTTATATACCAAATTTCATCAAAATATATTCAGATTTGCGACCTGCAGTTTGATTACAAGGTTTACATGGACACACAGACGGACGGACGGATGGACGGACATCGTTATATCGAATCAGTTAGTGATTCTGATTCGATCGGTATAATTAAAGATGGGTCTAGGTCAAATATTTTTGGTAGTTACAAACAGCAGCACAAAGTCATTATACCCAAACCACATAGTGGTATAGGGTATATAAATATGTCATTCACTATGCAGTAAATGACATATTTGTTTAAGTATTTTGATATTTTATTAATTAATTTTTTATATCTTTTCAAATAAATTTATTTCTATGTTCAATGGTCTATAAAATATTTACTTATTAAGTAGCGTTTTATTACGTTAGTGCCCGAAACTCGAAACCGACACCGAAACCTGACAAGGTGAATGTAGATATTACTGCAACCGCTGAAACCGTGCGGACAACTGGTGCAAGTTTGCAAGTTTGCCACATGAATAAATTTGTCGATAACTTTTGATAATTTTTGTCTCTCTAAAGATTTTAATCATTTATGGCTTGTTAGAATAGAAACTGAATTTAAAATCGATAGCCTAATTATCCAAATTTTTTATTTTAGGCTTGTAGGCCAAACGGAGACTTTTTCGGCCCGGCAATCAATACAAAAAAAAATAATAAATGGTCTAGCCTGCAGGTATTCGGATTCCCAACAACCGAGGAAAATGAGTCCGCGGACAAAAGTCCCCAAAGCATTGTCTCGGTATTTCTGAGCTAAAATGTCCACGGCTTCTCTGCCGATATCCATACAGGCATATTTCTTCATTATTAGTGACAAGTGAATAGACCTGTTGATAGAACTCCTGGATTGTGCTGTTCCCTTGAACAAATGTCGTCATCTGATATTAAAATGTTCGAGCTTCTTTTGTCTGCGTAATGCAGAGTGACGCACTTCGATATACAGGTCCAATTAAGGGGAGTATTGTATAATTTCAGCGCAGGCATAAGCCGCACCTAGGATTTTATTTCTTATTACGTTTAGAATCCCGTAATATTTTAGTGTTCCCTTATGTTCAAATATGAACACGTTGTAGATTAAATACGCGTAGTATAGTTCATAGTATGTAAACAGTTTTGTATTCATATGGAAAATTTACTAAATAAAGATAAGTACAGACATCTGGCAAACACATGCTTAACATACTGATTATGTATCAGTAGTATAGTTGTGTATGTTCTGGCCCACTTTTCTAGTAGATTTAGATGCACAGACCATTTTAACTTGGCGGCACTGTTTTTTTAGGGTTGGCAACACTATTTTTTGGCGAAGTCACAAACCTAAATGCAGGTTTACCTACGCTTTTAACTTGGCACCACTTTTTTTATTCCGTTAAGTTTGAATTTTCCCGTTATTTAGCATTATTTTAACAGATTCATCAACCTTTAACCCATTATTTAGCAGATTCGTAACTCTTTTCCCGTTATTTTAGCGTTATTTTAACAGATTTACCAACTTTTTTTTCGATATTTTGGTAGTGGTAAGAATAATTGTTTTAATATTAAACCACAATATTCAAAATTTAAATATTTTATTTTAGAACACCAATAAAATTTAATATGTACAACACAATTGAAAATATCAAGACTGAATGAATATATTTTTTACAATCAATAAAAATGAAAATAAATAAAAATCAAAAAGTACTTAATTTAAAAATATTTAAATTTATAATAAAAATACAGTATATAAATTTAAAGCATGAATAAGTTAATGTAAAGATAGATACGCCCCATATACTATCCCTCCAGTTAAATGAATAAAATTGAAAATCATGTAATATTAAAAGTAACTTTCTTTTTTGAAGAAATATAAGATGTAGTGTTTAAGTGTCGTAAATTGTGTGTATATGCTGATTTAAGATGATCAATTGGGATGGATTTAATTATATTACCATATTGAATGTGAAAAGTTTTATCAAATTTTGAAATAACTTTAAAAGGTCCCTCAAATGGTTGTTGAAATCCTGATGAGCGAATTATTTTAAGAAATACATAATCACAAGTACTTAAAGCTTTTGGAACATAACTTAAGCTTTTGGAACATAGCTTTTATCTTTATTATGATGAATAATTTTGGAACGAATTTGTGAAAAATGTTCTCTTAATTTTTGAAGAGTTAAATCTGTATTGATTGTATCATTGTTAGATACAACCAATTCTCCAGGTAATTTTAATGTTTGACCATAAACCAATTCAGAAGAAGAACAACCTATATCTTCCTTAATAGTTTTTCGTAAACCGAGAAGTATCCAAGGCAAAAGTTCTGACAAATGTCATGAATTATCAGATGAAAGAATTGATGTTTTGAGTTGTCGATGGAAACGTTCTATCATTCCGTTTGCTTGTGGATGATAAGCAGAAGTATGAATTGTGTGTGCACCAAGTAAACTAGTTAATTCATTAAATAATTTCGATGTGAATTGTGTACCTTGATCTACAGTTATTTTCAAAGGAACTCCAAAACGTGGAATATAATTTTGTACGAAAGAATCAGCTATAGTTTTTGTTGAAATGTCCTTGAGAGGATATACTTCTGGCCATCGTGTGTGTCTGTCTATAATCGTTAATAAATACCGATAACAATTTGAAACAGGTAAAGGCCCAACAAGATCCATATGTATGTGTTCAAACCTTCCGGGTGGAATTTCGATTTTTTTGTATTAGTGTTTTTGTGTAAATGTTAATTTTAGATTTTTGACAGTTGATGCGACTTCTTGCCCACTCATTTATTTCTTTTCGCATATTAGGCCAAAAATATTTAGATTGAATTAATTTTCTAGTTGCTCTAATTCCAGGATGAGAAAAAGAATGAATTTTGTCAAAAATACTTTTTCGCATTGAAATTGCAACATAGGGACGAGAAGAATTACTGGAGATATCACACCAAATTTTAATATTTAAAACTGGTATTAAAACTTCTTTAAGATTGCATTTAGAATTTGGGGATTTGATTAATGATTTAAGTGTTTCATCAGATTGTTGTTCCTTGAAAAGTGTTAAAAAATTAATGTCTAGTCGAAATTGCATCAATTTCTGGAAGACGTGACAGAGTGTCAGCGACGATGTTTTGTTTTCCAGTTATGTATTGTATATTATTTGTAGATTGTGCTATATATTCTAAATGACGTGCTTGTCTGGGTGATCTGTCAGTTTTGGAATTAAGAACAAAAGTTAAAGGTTTGTGATCAGTGTATATAATGAAATTTCTTCCTTCTAAAAAATGTCTGAAATGTTTAACTGTATGTTGCTAATAATTCTCTATCGAAAGTGGAATATTTTATTTCTGTAGAACTGAGTTTATGTGAAAAATAAGCAAGTGGTAGTTCAAGATTTTTATCGAAATGTGTCAGAAGTGTATTTTTGGCAAAAAGTAATCGGACTTTCTCAAATGCAGTGATTGCTTCATTTGTCCAATTTAATATTTTATTTGTATTTGCAGATGTTAGCATTCCGTGTAGTAAACTAAGTTCTGCTGCTAACATCGGAATGTATCGGTGATAGTAATTAATCATGCCCAAAAACTTTTGAAGTTTTTTAATTGAATTTGGTTTTTCGAAATTAGTAATAATTTCAACTCTATCTTTAGATGGTTGGATTCCCTTTGAGGATATCTCATAACTGAGAAAATCTAAAGAAGATGCACCGAAAATACATTTAGTCGGTTTAATGTTGAGTCCGTAATTTTGTTGTTCTTCGTTGGTACTGGCAATTAAGATGTCATCTACGTATGCAAAAATAAAATCTAAACCAAACAATACTTCATTGATGAAACGTTGAAAAGTTTGAGCACTATTTCTAAGACCAAAAGGCATGCGTAGAAATTCAAACATTCCGAACGGTGTAGTGATTGCAGTTTTATGTATGTCTTCTTCAGCCATAGGAATCTGGTGCTACGCACGAACAAGATCTAATTTTGAAAAGATATTTTTATCTTTGAGTTCAATATTTAAATCATGAATGTGAGGAAGTGGGTAACGATCCGGTATGGTAATGCAGTTTAACATCCTATAATCGCCGCATGGACGCCAGTCGTTTACTTCCTTTTTGCGAACTAAATGCAAAGCGGATGCGATAGGAGAGTTAGAAGGTCTACAAATGCCAATTTTGATGAGATATTCAAATTCCGTTTTTGCAATTTTTAATTTAATAGGATCAAGACGACGTGGTCTAGTAAATGGTAAAATGCCCTTAGTTTCTATTCTGTGAACCGTGTTGTGACTCACAGGTTTTGTGAAATCTGGTTCAGAAATAAGTGAATTGAATTTGCGAAGAAGATCTGTGTATTTATTTTCGGGGATAGGAAATTTGAGTGAATAAATATCGCAAAAACCAGAGGTTCCTTTAATTTTTAATTTGGCTGTGAGATCAGTAATTAAGTTGTTTTTGATATCTACTATGATACCAAATTTTTCTAAAAAAATTCGCACCGATGATTGGTGTTGAAACATTTGCTAATAGAAAAGGAAATTCAAAATCACGACGTAAACCTAAATTAATTTTGAGAAGTTTTGAACCAAATGTTTCTATGGATGAACCATTCGCAGCAGTTAAATTAATTTCTGAATTTTTCTTAAAATGTTTGAATTTTGAAACTGGTACAACGGAAACTACTGCACCAGTATCTATCAGAAAATTTAAATTATTTGATTTATCGAAAATGAAAAGGCGGTGAGCGGGTTTGATTTTATTTCCATCATCTCTCACCGTCATAATGGAATTTTCTAATTTAAATTTTGATTAAAATTTGTGTTGTTAGTGTCAGAATGAATAAAACTACAAGGTTTGATGCATTTAAGAGCTTTATTATTAAATTTTCTATGATACCAACATATATTATTAAAATTAGAATTAGAAAATTTAGGTTTAGAACATCTTCTATGACTTGATGGATTCCGTTCTTGAGATCTTGATCTTATTTTAATTTCTGCAATATCCAACGAAATTTTATTTAAATTTTGACAAAGTGTTGCAGTTATCTGTGTCAAATGATGTAAACACTATTCCATTGGGTTTTGATTAATGCTGTAAATTGTGGAATTATTTAGTTTTGTTCGTAACATCATAAATTTTGTCCGCAAGAAGTTTGTCTTCAACACTTTTATCACTACAAGATGTTAAATGTACTTGTAATTGTTGTGGTAGTTTACGCTGCCACAACTTGAATCAGAACCTGCCAGGGACCTCATGTATCTGAAAAATTCTGAAGGTTTACGATCTCCGAGAGTTGAATTAGAGAAAAGTTCTTCTAATCTTTTTTCTTCACTAAGAGAAAATCTTTCACACAATGATTTTTTAATGCACTGATACTTATTATGGAGATATTTGTGGTGTGGTATTCTCAGTGGTGTGTAATGTCGTATCAATTTGTAAAGGATTGTTTCTAGTAAAGGATCGTGTTAAAACCATTAGGAATTAAAAATTATCGAAGGAGAGTTCACAAACTTTTATAATGATGTAATATAAAATTTATTAATAATAATGTAAAATAAATAAATTAAAATTTTAAAATAAGCTGTTGTTTATTTTTTTTTGTTGATATAATGTTGTTGCAGATGGTATTGTTGCTATTGATTATACAGCTACTACTGTTGTTGATGGTACTGCTGTTATTGTTGTTGATTAATACTGCTGTCATTACTGTTGATTAATACTGCTGCTGTTGGTGTCGTAGTTGGTGTATTGACCACAATTACAATTTAAATTTTGTTTTAATTTTTAGATGAAGCTTTATTAATGTATATATAGTCATTGGTTAAACAAAATATTTTAAGATGAATTGTTGATTTTGTATTTTTATTAAAAGTTCTTTGTTATTATTATTATTTAAAGGAAATGAATTTAATTTTGTAGGGTTTTAGTTATTGCACTTATTAATGTTCATAGAATTTTGTTTTATTTAAAGGTAAGCCCTTTAATTGCAGGATCGTTAAAAATGATTAAATGTAAATTGCAATGTTTTTATTTAATTTTAATTTGTCCTTTGATTTATTGGGCAAAAAGAAAAATATTTTAAACACAATATTTTATTTATTTATGTATTGTCCTTTATTGTCCTTTTATTTATTTTGTAGAATCTTTATTTTTGTAGTCCTTTTAAAATGGATCGCAGGATCGCCAATTTGGTGGTGGTAAGGATAATTGTTTTAATATTAAACCACAATATTCAAAATTTAAATATTTTATTTTAGAACACCAATAAAATTAAATATGTACAACACAATTGAAAATATCAAGACTGAATGAATATATTTTTTACAATCGATAAAAATGAAAATAAATAAAAATCAAAAAGTACTTAATATAAAAATATTTAAATTTATAATAAAAATACAGTATATAAATTTAAAGTATGATAAAGTTAATGTAAAGATAGATACACTACAGTTATTTATTTATATATTTGGTAGAGGGGGCAACATTATGATTAATTGAAGCCTAAAAAGGCACTATACATTTGTTTTATGTAAAAAAAGTTACCAGATAAGGAAAAATGTTGATTTATTTGCTATTGATAGCACTTTTTTTTAGTAAGCAGAACCACTATGTACACATCAAGTTCTTTTAGGGTGGCAACATTGGTTTTCTGGCTGGCAGCACTATTTTTTTCAGCAAAATCACAAACCTAGATGTAGTTTTTCAGCAAGTTTTGAATCGTCCTCTGGCTATTAATATTCATGTTCAGAAACCTAAATTCGGTTTTTTCTTTAGCAAGTCTCGAAACTATATTCGCTTTACTTATAGTTACAATACTATTAAACTTTTTTTTCTCGTTATTTACTAATATATTTGATATAGGTGGCAACACTATGATTTATTGAAGTCTAAAAAGGCACTATACATTTTTTTTATTTAAAAAAAGTTACAAGATAAGGAAGAATGTGTAAATTTTTGGTACTGACAGAACTAGTTTAAGAACATTTAAATTTTTATTAAAAAACTAAAAGCCGTATAGTTTTACTAAACCTATAAACAATTCAATGAAAAAATTTATCATATTACAATTTTTATTTCAAAATATTTTTGAAATCATATTTTACTTAATCAAATTTTTTAACTATTTTTTATTTTCAAATATCTTTCAGTTAGTTACTATACTTCTTTTTCATATCCAATATATTTTAGCTTCTTTATTAAGTAAAACAAGTAAGAAAATTATAGTCGGTCTAGACCGACTATACGATACCATATACCATGTCCTAACTCTTAGGCCCAACTAACTGGACATACAAAATAAGCAAACACCAAATTTGAGTCTGATTTTTATTAATTTTTTTGACTGCAGATATGAAAAAGTTCATATCGGATGCTATATCTATATGGGGACTAGGTCCGAAAATGGACCGATCCTGATCATGTTTGGTAAATTCTCTTGTATTTTGCAAAAATATATACAAACAAAATCTGAGAAGAATCAGTGCAATATTTTTGTTTTTTGATAGATTTAAGTGAAGATCGGGAAGCAGCTCTATATGAGGCCAAAGGGATCATTTTTGGACTACTCATTAATGGACGTAATGAACGCATACAAAACACAATTTGAGTAAGATCTATATGACAATTTGGATCTTATGGCAATTTATGTCGATTTCATAGGGGTAATTTGTATGGGGGCTAGGTCTGAACATGGACCGATTCTCACCAATTTCAATAGCGTTCATCCCATGGCCGATAAAAGCTTATTTACCAAATTTCATCAAAATATATTCATATTTGCGACCTGCAGTTTGATTACAAGCTTTACATGGACACACAGAAAATGATTCTGATTCGATTGGTATAATTAAAGATGGGTCTAGGTCAAATATTTTTGGTTGTTACAAACAGCAGCACAAAGTCATTATACCCAAACCATATAGTGGTATAGGGTATAAATATATCCGTTAACTTTGAATTTAAATACATTTTATATATTCTATTGAGGTTTTTTAGAGCTGACAACATATTTTTCATTCACAAAACCCATTTTTTTTTAATTATTTGAGAAAATATTCGATTATTCAAGTTTATATGTTCCTTTCTATTGAGTTATTCCAATATATATATATTTTTTTTTTGTTTCTTATTATGTTAAATTATAACCAATTTTAATATCACTTTTCAGACCTTAATATTTATTTACTAAATTTGTTATAACATCATTTTTATACCCTATACCACTATGGGGTTTGGGTATAATGACTTTGTGCTGCTGTTTGTAACTACCAAAAATATTTGACCTAGACCCATCTTTTATTATACCGATCGAATCAGAATCACTATCTGATTCGATTTAACGATGTCCGTCCGTCCGTCTGTGTGTCCATGTAAAGCTTGTAATCAAACTGCAGGTCGCAAATATGAATATATTTTGACGAAATTTGGTATATGAGCTTTTAGCGGCCATGGGATGAAATTGGTGGGAATCGGTCCATGTTCAGACCTAGCGCCCATACAAATGACCCCTATGAAATCGACTTATTTTGCCATAAGATACAAATTATCATATAAATCTAATTCAAATTGGGTTTGTATGTGTTTATTACATCCATTAATCAGTAGTCCAAAAATGATCTCTATGGGACAACTCTTAGTCATAGGCCCCATATAGAGCTGCTTCCCGATCTTCACTTAAATCTATCAAAAAACAAAAATATTGCACTGATTCCTCTCAAATTTTGTTTGTATATATTTTAGCAAAATAGAAGAGATCTTACCAAACATGGTCAGGATCGGTCCATTTTTGGGCCTAGTCCCCATATAGATATAGCATCTGATATGTAATTTTTCATATCTGCAGCCAAAAAAATTAACAAAAATTCCACTCAAATTTGGTTTATGCTTATTTTCTATATCCAGTTAGTTGGGTCTGAGAGATAAGGTTTCTCAACGCATGGTATAGGGTATCATATAATCGGTCTAGACCGACTATAATTTTCTTACTTGTTACATTTTTATTTATTTAAAAAAAGTTCCCAGACAAGGAAAAATGTGTATTTATTTGCTATTGACAGCACTTTTTTTTCAGTAAGCAGAACCGCCGAGTTCGCTGTCTGTTTAGCAAATTGAAGCCTAAAAAGACACTATACATTTTTCTATTTAAAAAAAGTTACCAGATAAGGAAAAATGTATATTTATTTGCTATTGACAGCACTTTTTTCATTCTTTTTTTATTAACTGTTTTATTTGAAATTACATTTTTACATTTAGATATATTATAGCAGACATGTTAACATACAATTCTTTTTTCGTTTATATATTTCGTTTATATATTTTTTTAGTAAACAGAACCGCTGAGTTCGCTGTCTATTTAGCAAAATCAGAAGTTGTTTTATTAAAACAAGTTTTTTTTTTTGTTATAATGCAATGAATGAAATAAAAACAACAGATGAATAAATTTGTTTTATTGTTATTTTATTTCCAAAAAATATTTTTAAAAATACTTATTATTAATACATCATTTAAAAATAAGGAGGGCAAAATTTATTTAATTTTTTTCATACAGTCTTAATTTTCTTTTTTTTAAATATTAACGATTTTCAATAATTTTTTTCGTATTAAAGTTTTAATATATTTTATTTTTGCTTAGAGTTTTTTGTCTTAATTAAATTTTCAGTTAGTTATATGGGCAAGTCCCCGAAACAGTCTACCAGCCAAAAATTTTTGAAATTAATCTAAATTAATTTTTTTTTTTTAACGGAACATTAGACTCGATATCTAATTTTATAAATATGTAAAAAAAAAATATATTTCGATGATGATTAATACAAAAATTAATACCAAGTCCTACTCTACCTCAGGTATCTTAATGTTATACAAAAATTTAACATTTTTTTACATGTTCATATCATTACTTTAGTGTTAACATAGGTGGTCAACTCAAAAGCTATATTGTTATTCACTCAATTCTCTTAGATTTTGTCAAAAAAAATTTCTTTTACTATTTTGGAAACAGTAAAATTAGGTATGAAATGCCAGGTCCATGCGTTGTAGCGTGCGTCACGGAAAATAAGGTTTTTTCTTATATATTGTGGACAGCAAAAAAAATTTGTACAATTCTTCTATAAATTTAAATTAAATTAATATCCTGCTTTTAAGTAAATAAAAAAATAAAATTCTACAATTAAAAAAAAAAAATGACATCTTATTAATTTCTGTAGCGTGCGTCACGAGTTCTCCCAAAAATTACAATAAAAACCTTTGAAATTTTTATTCTGTTTTCTTATCACTTCGCCTCTTAAATCTATCCTTCGCTTATTATAATCAGCA
Organism: Cordilura impudica; assembly: GCA_963682025.1. Classification (NCBI taxonomy): domain Eukaryota; kingdom Metazoa; phylum Arthropoda; class Insecta; order Diptera; family Scathophagidae; genus Cordilura; species Cordilura impudica. The sequence continues at coordinate 175,281,849 of OY821518.1, read as the reverse complement.
GAGCAACAACAATTTCGTTTACTTTGTTGGTATCATAGGCGTAGCAAGGGGGATGCTGGGGGCCTGACGAACCTTTTAACCCCTCCGCCCCCCAAACCTATAGATTTTTTGTAATACATTGATGAATAACAATAATTTTGTCTGCGTTATTGTGGGGGAGGGGTATTGCCCCCATCACTTCCCGAGGAAATCTATTGCCCCGCTAATGGTTCGTACCGATTGACGATCCCTTTTCTCAAACGGTAAATTTCACGTTGTCTTGCCTTTGGTTTCTTTTGAATCATCTGCAATTATCTGTCAGTTTAGATTATTGGCATATTGGCACCACACGAAATTGTTTGCTTACCGTATAATATTGAAAAAATGAAGACGTGTGCAGAGCGTGCTCGAAATTACTGCAAAAAAATACAATCAAGTGAAAACTTAACACAAATTTAACATTTAAAAAATGCTAAAAGAATGAAAAATTATAGAAAAAATCATAAAGAAATACTTAAAAATAATGCTTCGTTATCAAAAAAAGTAAAAGCTGACCACAGAAACCGTATGCAAAGTTATAGAAATAAAATAAAGCTACTAAAGCAAATAATATCGTTGGATGGTGCATATAAGTGCAAACCTACCTTATACAAGGCCCTAAAAAAAGTGGAATTAGCTTTACCAAAAGACATTAACAAAAAAAGGAAATTCTTAGAATGCTTACAGAAAAATACTTCAAGAGGAAGAAGAAGCTCAAACAAAAAATACGCTTGAGGAAAATGATAAAATGATTTATGAGTTTTACACTAATGATGACATATCTACGGAAACTGCCGGAAGAAAGTCCACACTTATATCAAAATCAAATAACCTTCCAATATCTAAAAGATTCATGGTTATGACAGTTAGAGAGGCATATGAATTGTTTAAAACAACTTTTCCAGAAACAAATATTTCACGTACAAAATTTCATAACAACCGACCAAAACACGTGGAATTATCTAGTAAGCTTCCACATAACATGTGTGTTTGCCAGTACCACGCAAATTTTTAATTTTTATTGGAAGCTATGTCTGGCATTTTTCCTATTTCCCATCTAACTTTGGCAAGTTTTTAAAAAAAGTGTGTTGTGACGAAACCAATGAAGTTTGTATGAGGAATGAATGCAACATGTGCATTAAAGACACTACAGACGCTTTTGTCCCTTTAATTTACATTAATAGACTCGAAGAGCTTACTGAATGGAAGCATTGGAGAATCGTTGATAAACACATGGCCCTCAGTCATACGAAAGGGCCAATAACTGATTTGATTAATGAATTGGAATCTCAGTTACCTTCCTTTAAACTGCATACTTATGTTAAAAGGACTCAACAAAAATACTTTCAATACCGAAAAATATCTATTAAACAAAATGAAGCCGTTCTGCAAGTCGATTTTGCGGAAAACTATAGGCTCCTCACTCAAAATGAAATTCAGTCAGCTCATTTTAGTTACTCCCAAGTAACCATATTTACTTGTGTTGCCTGGTTGCACAATTGCACAAGATCATTTGCTATTACGAGCGATCAACTGTCACATAATAAATATGATGTTTATTGCTTTCTTCAGTTAATTGTAAAGAGACTTAAAAAGCAAAATGCTATTTCAAAGTTATTTTTATTTTCTGATGGCTGTGCAAGTCAATTTAAAAACAAGTTCATTTTGAATAGTATACCGTTTTTTAAAGAAAAATTAGATTTGAACCGCTTTGAGTGGAATTTTTTTGCAACTGCTCACGGAAAGGGTGCAGTAGACGTAATTGGAGCTGTCGTAAAGAGAAAAATTTGGCAAATGGTAAAAGCTCAGAATATTGTTCTTAATAACGCCCATGATTTTTTTAAATTGGCAAAAATGTATATAAATGGTATTTTTATTTTATATGTGTAACAAGAGTATACTCTTTTTTCTTTGAGTGCATTTTATGTGACAGGTTGGTGACTCAAAACAGAAGTGTAGGAATGACAATTTCACATGGCAATAAGTATGACATAGTACTATAAGAATATTGTAAACTTGTAAAACCAAGAAACAGCAGTGTGAATAAGAACATCGAATGTTGTTTCTTTGTTAATTACAGGTATAATTAAGAATTAGTTTATTTTATTGTAAGATATTGATAATATAATAATAAAATCTTTGTTAATTACAGAGAAACAATTCGTGTGTTATTTCTATAACAAAAGGGATTATAAAACAACATTCGCGTTTAGAAGCACTATGGAAATGCTGCAATTCACTTTCAAGATGCTCTCTGCTACAGAGGACCCAAAAACAAACGTGCTGTGTATAACCTCAATTGGCACACCGGACGGACGGAATTATACGATGCCGAATAATTGCTTAAATGCACAAAAGCATGCGGCAATAACGAAGACATCGGCATTTGCTAGGGTAAAGAAAACGCTAACTAAAAGAGGCCAATCAAGGAAGGTGTGGATTAAATTAAATGATGATATTACTGAAACTTATTTGGATGAAGGGGGAAATTTACAGTTTGGTGACGTGTTTTTAGAAGAAGAAATTTGCACACAAGAAAGTGGTATTAAAAACACTTTAGAACAACCATTAATACAATTGCTAGAAAAATTACTTGAAAAAAGCCAAGACAACTCTGAAGAAAAGAACATTGGCAAGATAGCTAAAGAATTTGCAATTGAAAAATTTAATGGGAAAAATTCAAACATGGATCAATGGATAATAAGTTTTGAAAAAGAGTGCGAACGATTTGATGTAACTACGGATAAGAGAAAAATTGAAATTTTAAAATCATTTATGGAAAAAGGTGCGGCAGATTGGTATGGTTGTACACTATTAAAGCTGACTATTGAATCAAAATGGGAAGATTGGAGAACAAGTTTCTGTGATACATTTGCTAACACAGGTTGGGCTTCGATAAGGTATGCACTCCAATTTAAATATCAGTCAGGCTCTTTATTAGAATATGCAATTAGAAAGGAAAAACTTTTACTAGAAGTAAGAAAATGCACTGATGATGGGACATTAATAGATTTAATTGCGATAGGCTTGCCAAATTTCGTAGCTGATAAGATTGATCGGGGAAAATTGAAAAAAACCGAAGACTTGTACAACGAGATAGGTAAATTAGAACACCTGGTATACAGGAAAAATTTGGAAACAAAAAAATATTACAAAAATTATACTAACAAAGAAAAGTCAGAAAAGACACCATGTGAAATTTGTAAAAATAAAGGTAAGGGTACACGCTTTCATCCTGAAGCAGAATGCTGGTTTAAGGATAAAGAGGACAAAATGAAACGTGTGAACAATTCCACATTAGAAGTAGAACTTAGCGATACCGATCCAAAAAACTAATAATTCCACCATTAATTAGACTAAAGATAATATTAAACGATACTTTAGAGGTATCAGCTATTTATGATCCAGGTTCAAATGTTTCACTTATTAATAAAAAACTAATAAAATTGAAATCAAGCAAAAACATGTACAAAGCTAACTTAAAAACAATTAATGGTGTGAATAAAACAGATGGATTGATAACAATAAAAGCAAAAATATTGAATATAGAAGAAAATATAGATGTATTCATATACGATAATGAAAATTTTAAAGACGACTTTCTAATAGGATTAGATGTCATTAAGAAATTTAAATTGATACAAAATGAAGAATTAGAGATAGAACAGAAAATTTCTGATACTACGGACAAACAAGAATATAAAATAAACTTCAATGAACATGTGAATGTAGGTAACTTTGATGTCTTAGGAAACCACTTAAATCATCATGAAGAAACAATAATAAAGAATTTAATTGAGAGATATAAAAATATATTTGCAAAAGATAGATATGATATAGGCAGGGTAAAAGATTATGAAGCCAGGATAGATCTCATCGTAGATAAATATTGCAGTAAAAGACCATATAGATGCACAATTGAAGATAAAAAAGAAATAGAGGAACAGATATCAAATCTATTAAAAAGAAATCTAATAGAAGAATCATACAGTCCTTTTGCTGCTCCAGTAACGTTAGCATATAAAAGGGATGAAAACAAAAGATCAAGGTTATGCATAGATTTTAGAGACCTGAATAAAATAATGGTTCCTCAATCGCAACCTTTCCCATTAATTGAAGATTTAGTAGTAAAAACAAGAAACTGCAAATATTTTTCGAAACTTGACATAAACTCTGCATTTTGGTCTATTCCATTGAGAATCGAAGACAGAAGGAAAACGGGATTCGAAGGAAACGGGGGTCATTTTAAATGGACTTGTTTACCATTTGGCTTAAAGACGTCACCTGCTATATTTCAGAGAATATTAAGTAATATTATAAGGAAACATAAACTATCTACTTTTACAGTAAACTACATTGATGATATATTGATATTTTCGAAATCTTTCGAAGAACATATTAATCATCTGTCTCAATTGCTAGAAGCAATAATGACGGAAGGTTTCAGATTAAAACTCTCTAAATGCACATTTGCATTAGACTCCGTACAATATCTAGGTCATATTATAAAGCACAACTCAATATCTCCAATAAAGGATAATCTAATTTCGATACAAAATTTTCCTGTACCAAAGAATCAAAAAAACATAAGACAGTTCTTAGGGAAAATAAATTTTTACAATGAATATGTACCGAAAACTTCACTCATATTAGAACCACTACATAATTTACTAAGAAAAGGACAAACATTCATTTGGTCTGAAGAGTGTCAGAGAACTTTTGAATACATGAAACACTTTCTCTGCACTCAACCAATATTGACTATTTTTGATCCAGACCTGCCAATACATATATATACTGATGCAAGCTTGCAAGGTATAGGAGCTGTTTTAAAACAACCACAGCCAAATGAAAAAATCGAGAAACCTGTAGCGTACTTTTCAAAGAAACTGAATGAATCGCAAAAAAGAAAGAAAGCTATCTATTTAGAATGTTTGGCAATTAAAGAATCATTAAAGTACTGGCAACACTGGCTGATAGGCAGACCATTCAAAGTATTCTCAGATCACAAGCCACTAGAAAAAATGAATATCAAAGCTAGAACAGATGAAGAATTAGGTGATCTTACCTGCTATTTATCACAATATGACTTTAAAATAATATACCATCCAGGTAAAGATAATTTAGAAGCAGACTGTTTGAGCAGAAATCCAGTATTAGAGTCTCATGAAAACGAAGATGATGAATTGAAAATTGTGAATTTAATAACGATAGAAGACATTTTAAGAGATCAACAAGAAAACAAAAATTTAAAAGATAGGGGAGGTAACTTAATCTTTAAAGACAACCTGTATTATAAAAAAGTAAGAAATCATGAAAAGATTGTACTGTCAGAAGAGTTTTGTAGAAAACTTATAGAAAATGTTCACAAAAGTTTTTGCCACGTCGGCATAAACCAAATGCAAAGCAAGTTATTACGATATTATACAGCGAAAAATATTTCAGAAAATATAAGAAAAACATGCAGAAATTGTAATATTTGTATAAAGAATAAGTCAAGAAAGCAAGATAATATTGGTCTATTGTCACATCTTGGACCCGCAGGAAAACCTTTTCAAATAGTTTCCATAGATACAATAGGTGGATTCGGTGAATCACGATCCACAAAAAAATATTTACATCTCCTAGTAGACCACTTTACAAGATTTGCTTACATATTAACATCAAAAACACAAAACGCAAGTGACTTTATTAAATTAACAGACAACACTCTTAGGGAGCATGATATAGAGATGATTTTAACAGATCAATATTCTGGAATAAATTCCAAAGAATTCAAAAAATATCTAGAAGAGAAAAAAATAAACTTGATTTTCACAGCAGTCAATACACCATTCTCCAACGGCTTGAATGAGAGACTTAATCAAACTTTATAAAATAAGATCAGATGTGCGATAAATGAGAAGAAAAAAAAATGTGCATGGACAACTATAGCACATAACTGTGTAGAAAAATATAATGAAACTGAACACACAGTCACTAAGTTCAGTCCAAAATATTTGTTACAAGGCGAAGACACATCAATATTACCAAAAGAGTTAAGGAAAAAGAGAGAAAACAATGAACTTGAACATGATAGGGCTATTGCGTTCGAAAACAGTAACAAATACCATAATTACAATAAGAAATTATATGATAAGAACAGAAAAGATTATGACTTTAGTGTGGAGACTTGATATATGTGGAAAATGGTAATAGGCTAAATAGAAAAAAATTAGACGAATTAATGATTGGACCGTACAAGATTTTGGAGAAAGTATCAAAGTCAATGTATAAGATTGACACAGGACACAAAAGATCAGAATCAAATTTGTTTCATATCTCTAAATTAATTCCAACGCCAAATACAGCAGATTAAGAAAAGTAGTGGCGACACTTAGCCAGGAATTCATGTGATTTTGCTTTCATACCATATCTTTTATCCTAGGGGGGGAGATGTAACAAGAGTATACTCTTTTTTCTTTGAGTGCATTTTATGTGACAGGTTGGTGACTCAAAACAGAAGTGTAGGAATGACAATTTCACATGGCAATAAGTATGACATAGTACTATAAGAATATTGTAGACTTGTAAAACCAAGAAACAGCAGTGTGAATAAGAACATCGAATGTTGTTTCTTTGTTAATTACAGGTATAATTAAGAATTAGTTTATTTTATTGTAAGATATTGATAATATAATAATAAAATCTTTGTTAATTACAGAGAAACAATTCGTGTCTTATTTCTATAACAAAAGGGATTATAAAACACATTATATATGTAAACAGTACGTATATAAAATATACAACTGGATTTCTTTTGGAGAGATCGGCTAACGTTAAGAGCATTCCCGGAATTAAAAGCAACCATTATTTTTCACTAACGGCAGATTCATCAAAATATCAAATTTATTTATAAACATATATATGTACATACATTAATAAATTAATTTATAAACTTAAAATATGAATTAAATTGTTTCGTTAAAATAAATACAATGGTTTTTATTTACTATATACTACTGGAAAAAATTTAGCGTGCGTCACGTAGCGTGCGTCACATACGGTTCACGGCTTTTGAGTAAAAACTACAATATTGTTTGCCTGAAAATAACTTATTTTAGAATTCTCTTATATTCATCTTTCTTTTAGGCATTTCATTTTGTGTGCTTTATTATGCAAAATTTGCTAAAAATAACGAAAACATACCACAACGTTCGAAGCTACTTCCATTTTTTGTAGCGTGCGTCACAATAATTTGTGATCAATTTTTTCGCAACTTATACCTGTTAAAAAAAATTTTTTTATGGCATTCGAAAGTACACTCAAATTCCACTAAACACCATGTATAAGTTAAAGGTATCTCTCTGGAAAGACCAAAAAATTTTTATATTTTAATCCGAAAATTCGTACGAATGTAGCGTTCGTCACGCAGGATTTGCCCATATATATTTTTTTTTTGTTTTTTTATAAAGAATACTTTATTTAGAAAAGATTCTTTTTTAATGGTTTAAGTTTTTCGTTTATAGAATTATATGTTTTATTAAACCTATAAATAATTCAATGAAAAAAATTTATCATATTTAAATTTTTATTTCAAAATATTTTTGAAATCATATTTCACACAATCAAATTTTTTAACTATTTTTTATTTTCAAATATCTTTCAGTTAGTTACTATAGTTCTTGTTCATTTCCAATATATTTTAGCTTCTTTATTAAGTAAATGTATATCCGTTAACTTTGAATTTAAATACATTTTATATATTCTATTTAGGTTTTTTAGAGCTGACAAAATATTCGTTTATGTTCCTTTCTATTAAATTATTCCAATACAGTGGAACCTCAAAAATGAGAACCACTTGGTTTTTGGGGTGGTTCTAATTAATGCATTGTTCTAATTTCTGGATGGTTTTTTTAATTTGTTTTTAAAACAGAAACAAGGTTAAATAAACATAATAACTATATGAAATAACGATTTCAATCCGAATGGCCAAAATATTGCTCATGAGCTTAGATAATTATTTCTTTTTGCACCACTTAATCAAGTTGTTTGCACTTTCAACAGCTACGAAATAAGAAATAACAGGTGTCAACGATTTCATCTTGGTCCGCGTCCTCGTCGTCGGTGGATAGTTCGATTTCATCGAGTTCTGCCTCGTTCAAGTCTTGATTCCATTTTTCGATTTCTTCTAGAGGCATTGAATTATTTGGAACAAGCTTATATAACAGCGCCTGAGTTTCATCTAGAAATTGATTGCTCTCCTGGTTTAGATGACCCCATTGAGCCAGTGGCAATTCATCGTCGCTGTTGAACTCTTCAGAATGAACGTTTTCCAACTCGTTTCAATTCAATAATTTTGCCCAAGACTTTTTAATTATGTGCTGTGGTAATTCATCCCACGCTTTTTTAAGTAACATTATTGCATCGCGGATCGAATGGTGCTTTAAAAGAATGTTCAAATCACCCCCTTCAGCAATTGAGTTAGCAAGCAGCTGGCGCCTGTAAATCAGCTTAGTTAGATTTATCGGATTTTGATCCATAGGCTGCAAAGCTGCTGTCACATTGGGCGGAAAAAAACCGAATGTTTAATATAAAAAAATCTTACTTTTGGTTATATACGATTTTTTTTATAAGAGTTATTAAAATATATTGTTTACAAAATGAATTTTTGTAGGAAATCATTTACATTTTCCAAAAAAATTTGGAAACAAAACCTAAATATTTCAGTAAAAAATACTACATTTGTAATTGATTATTTAGAATCATTTAAGAAAATAATCGTTTTGCCGACGACAAAACATAATTTTTACGATATTAAAAAAATAAATAACAAATTAATAACAGACTTGAATGATAAAACAAACTATATGATATACTACGGAAATCTTTTACAATTTTATCAACAATTTTTCTATCCAGATTATAAAATATCTACAAAATTAATTAAATTTAAATATTTTTCTATGACAATTTAATGAACTGAATTTTAAACAAAGAACACAATTATGAAAAAATCTTTATTTTCATTTTTATTATATATTTTGTAATAGTTTAAGTTAAAGTTCTTCATATAAATTTCATCAATATTCATAGTTTGTTGAAAAATTCATGATGAAATGATAACAATTGAAATGTGTAGGGTGCGAATTAAGTATAATAAACCCATTTAATTGGTTTTTTTTTCAGTTTTAGAGAAATCAAAAATGGAAAATGTATGATTTTCATTATGATTACATGAAACCTAAATATCCAACCAATGTTAATATAAATTATATGGATACTGATTCCTTTATTTAGAATATTAAAACAATTGATCGTATTCAATAAGAAAAATATTTCACATACTTATGCCGGTTTTCTCAATGTATCGTCAAACTGCCTGTTACTTAACCAGGACATAATTTTATTGGAATGATAAACTGCCGGTTAACAATTTTGGTTTTCTCAATGTACTGACAAAAAACTTATTTTCAGATGGCAATGCCTCTCAAAATAGATGTTAAAGTTGGGAACCCTGTCTTCGAGTGACAACTTGTACACATAAATCAGTTGGTTTTTAAATTTGAAAAAAATATAATAAAAAAGAATAAGAAAGTACTATAAACCGCCAACAATATACAGAAACCAAAAAAGAAAACACAATAAAAATAATAAAATATAAAATAATAAATATACAATGGCTGATAAAACACAACGTGGAAAAAATCTCAGCACTGAAGAAGAACTGCTGTTTGTTGATTTGGTTACAAATCAAAAACATATTTTTGAGAACAAAAAATAGAACGCAATCAGTTGGAAACAAAAAAATGGTGCATGGCTGAACCTGGAAGATTCCTTTAAGAGCCAGAGTGGAATACACCGTCCCTGGAAAACATTAAGGGACAAGTACGACAATCTCTAGCGAAAGTCGAAAATGGAACTGGCCAGTGAAAAGCGTGTGACATACCGTACTGGTGGCGGTACACATTCAAATGCTTCAGTATCTGCCGTTTCCGAAAAATATTAGCTATGGTTGGGAGCAGAGCAACTGGATTGCACAATCCATTCGATAAAGATGGTAAGAAAATGTGAACTTTTAGTTAAATTTATTTGTTACATTATTGTGATTTTTTAATAGCGAATATTAATAATATTGATGATGAAATGGAAGAGGAATTTCTGGAAAATATGGACGCTCTTAACAACAATTCCATCTTGGAAGAGGATTTTCCTGAAAAACTCGAAGTGACCGTGGCACCCGAATGCAATGCAATCATTCCCGAAATGAAAACAAACAATCTTCAAGCGGAGTAAAATTTTCTTCTGCAGTGAAACAAAAAGTTTCCAAAGAATTATTTATTTCTAATAAGAATAAAAACATCGATGGAAGAAGAAAAAATTAAATTAATTAAATTACAACAGGCCTTTTATGAAGGCGAAATTAGTAGAGCAAATGAAAAGCACGAATTAGAAATAGAGTCGATGAGATTAAAAAATTAAATATTACCTATTGAGTTAAAAGAAAAAAAAAATTTTATTTGATTTAACATTTAGCTTTAAGTATATGTAAGCTGTAAATATATAAAATTTTTCACATACATATATTTTAACCTTCATAAAAGGCCTATTCAAATTTAAGTAATTCGATTTTTTCCTCTTCCATCGATGTTTTTATTCTTATTAGAAATAAATACTTATGCCGGTTTTCTCAATGTATCGTCAAACTACCTGTTACTTAACCAGGACATAAATTTATTGGACCGATAAACTGCCGGTTAACAATTTTGGTTTTCTCAATGTACCGACAAAAACATTATTTTCAGTTGGCAATGCCTCCCAAAATACGTATAAAAGTTGGGAGAATTATTTTCAGTTGGCAATGCCTCTCAAAATTGATATGAAAGTTGGGAAAATAATTTATCTGTACGATAAATAAATAACTGGCAGATGAGTGCCGGTTAGCTTTGCGACAAAATAGAAGCAAACCAGCCATTGAGAAAACCAAATTTCTTTAATCGGCAGTTTCTCGTTAGGATAGAAGATAATCGCCTATTGAGAAAATGGGCATTAGTATTTTTCCGATCTCATCAGAATCTTAATTTAAAACTGATATTTTTTTGTTTATTTTAAATTTTAGTTTACTAATGTACCGTATTATTAATAAAAGATTGAATTGAAGACTGAATAGTCACAATTTTAAATATATAAAAATTTTTATTTATATTTATTTAAAATGACTAGTGGTGCGTGACCTTTGAATATAAGCTTCGAACGACCTTGCATTTGAGGTAATATAATGTAATAATATAACATAATAACCAATACAGAAGTCTTTTGGGTTTTACGTGTGTGCCTGTCATGTTGACTTAACCACACGGTGTTCTTGCACTGGGATAGATATTATGCGTCCTGCCTACGCCCCGCCATAAGACGGTAACAAGCTGGAGTGATGTTTTGGCATACACTCCACACTTTGTTATTGTATCGGGCCTACCTAAAATCCTGTTACATTAGAGGCAGCGACTCCTGGGTGAATGCACCTTCACATCGATCTGTGATCTGCCCGCGTTGTAGGTACCACAGCCACTGCTAAACTCCCCGAAGGGCCTTTCTCAATGACATCGTCTCGAAGATTCTTCAAAGACTCCGACATCGACATTGCTTACCATGATACTTTCTTTCTGACATCTCTCTTATGCACTCTTGTATCGTCAAAAGACTTCTACTCATGCTACCGTCCGACATTCTTGCATCCGACTCATCTTACGACTTATCTTCCGCTCGTTCCTCTTCTCAACAACGCACATGCCAGCTCGGCTTACCAAACAATGCATATACCAGCTCTTAACTCCACAACCACTCCTTACTAGTCACACACAGCAATCTCCTCTGCACATCAGATTCGAGAGCCTCTAGTGCCACGTAAAGTGATCCAACAATACCTTCGATTCAACTTTGTATCACATATATTAGAGGGATGTGAGCAACCATTTCATCTGGTTGGATGTTTCACGATCCACCAGTCGGCGGCCGTTATTCCTATGTAGCATGGTTCGCTTTGTCTCCATGGGGAGTCTAAGAGTCCTCTTCTCAGGGCAATTCGATCTCCCCGCAGTACCAAATTTAGTGCCTTTTGGTAAGGCTTCGTTACCAATTGGCCAAATTTAGTAACTACCAGTTATCCCCCAAAAAGGATTGCACTGGCAGACATTATCAACCTTAACCTTTACCCGCTAGGAATAATCACCAGAATTAACTGGCTTTGCCTAGCGTTGCCCAGGAGCACTACGAGTACCTGATGAGTACAACTTTTGCTCCCAATAACCAATACAATAAAATAAAACATATTGGTTCATTCTTCACGTCATCGTTTTGAGGAGGGAATGGCTGAACGGAAATTTTGGATTATTACACCAGCTACCAAACCATCGAATTTAAAGATTGAAATGGAAAAAATGAAAATCTAGAAATATACAAATTTATGAACGAATTTGTGTATACAGCTTGCAAAATAATTATTGATTAATATTGTCCGGGCGTTAGATAACGTTTCTGCAACTATAGGTTCATTATCAAAAGAGGTTGTGAGGTGATTAGTATGCATTTCAGGAGGCAAAGTATCTTTTTGAAACATATGTACATAAATTGTGTAGAACTCCACATGCAACTATCACACTCATCGCAGCTGATACTTTTAATCGAATTCCCAAAGATAATACGGGGAAGTGACGCTTCCAAACTCCAAAACATTTCTCTACAACACTTCGCGTTCGAATCTGCCACTCATTATACAGTTTTTGTGGCCGTGTTGTCGGATTGAGCAGAGATGTCAACATATAACAGGATGCCTTGTAACCTCCATTACCAAGAATGTAAAGTTGGCCGAATTCCCCACTATGTAAACGATATTTTAATCTGCTGTTATTAAAAATCATGTTATCATGGCTTGAGCCAGGCCACCTTGCGACCAAATTATGGAATATGAAATTAGCATCACATACAGCGTGGACATTAAAGGAAAAATATCCTTTTCGGTTCCGGAATATTTCCCCACAATCTCCTCCCGGTGATTGAATTAGTACATGTGTACAGTCGATCGTACCAACCACCTTTGCAAATTTGGAAATTCGAAAAAATGCATCCACAGTAGCTGTATGTGGCTGATGAAATTTAATAAAATATCTAGCGAAAGCTGCAATTGCTCTAGAGACGTCTTTTACCGCTCGAGAAGCAGAAGGTACGCTTACTCCACAAAAATCTCCGGCCGTTATAAGAAAATTACCACTGGCATAATATCGTAATGTTAGCAAAAGTTTGATTTCGGGCATTAGAGCTTTATTTCTGTCCGTCATTGAGCAAATTTTGTCGGTTTTAAATGTTGCCTCTGACAGCCGGAATATATTACAAAATTCATTTTCCTCCATGTCGGCCAGGTAGTTGTTAGATCTGACATGATAAACTCTTTCAGCAACCACTTGTAACTCATGTTCTTCGAGTTCTTGCTCCATCAAATGAATGTTTATTCCTCTACTAAACATTTTTTATTAAATCTTTTTAATTGTTTTTTTTTTACAAAAATACAAGGTATTGCCATATAAAAATTATGAACAGCAGTCAGCTGATTGAATTTATCTGGACGAAAAATAAATAATTGGCAGATGAGTGCCGGTTAGCTTTGCGACACAATAGAAGCAAACGTGACATTGAGAAAACCAAATTTCTTTAACCGGCAGTTTCTCGGTGGGATAAAACATAATCGGCTATTGAGAAAACGGGCATTACTGTTTCTAATCTGATAATTTTTCTACAAAACAAATATCTTTAATTCATCAAAGCATATCATGCTTTATTAAAAAAATTTTACTAATAATATGAAAATTTTTCTATAAAAATCAATTTTATAATTCCTCTTATATCGAAAACGTTGAAAAACTTACCAAAATTATTTAAAGTTTCTTTAAATCTTGAAACAATTAAATCATTTATAGTTAATATTTAGTTATTATGAAAAAAAAGTTTCTTTTTTAAAAAAGAAACTTTGAAAATTTACTAAGGATATGTAAATTTTTAAGAAAATTTACTAAGGAAAAGGTAAATTTTCACAATTCTTAAGAAAATTTACTAAGGAAGAGCTAAATTAATTAATTAAAATTAAAATAATTTTAAAGAAAATTTACTAAGGCTAGGTAAATTTTTAAGAAAATTTACTAAGGAAAAGGTAAATTTTTAAGAAAATTTACTAAGAATAGGTAAATTTTTAAAAAAATTGAAAATTTACTAAGGAAAAGGTAAATTTTTAAGAAAATTTAAAAATTTACATGGAATGGTATCATTATATATATCATTTCATATTTCATTCTATATTACATTACATATACCATTTCATATTCCATTCCATATTCCATTCCATATACCATTTCATATTCCATTCCATATACCATTTCATATCCATTCCATGTAAATTTTTAAATTTTCTTAAAAATTTACCTTTTCTCTAGTAAATTTTAATTTTTTTTTTTTAAATTACCTATCCTCAGTAAACTTTCCTACAAAAATTCATTTTGTAAACAATATATTTTAATAATTCTTATACAAAAATATATCATAAATAACCAAAGGTAACATTTTTTTTTTTGTATTTAACATTCGGTTTTTAATTTTTCATAAAAATTATCGAAATAATCGCAACTAAATGGATTTATTTTCATATGTGTAAAGAAAAACTATACAAAAGAACTTCATATAAAATTTGTTAATATGAAAAAAAAAAATTTATAAGAATACAGTAAGTTTTCAATATTTCAATAAATTATTATAGAAATATGTTAAAATTTTAGTAAATTTAAAAAATTTTGTACATATTTTGTAGGAAACTTTTACAATTTGGATAGGAAAATGATATTAAAAACTTAAATTAGTCTAAATATAAAATTTTTGTTGTTCCTAACCTTGCTAAAAACCATTTAAGAAAGATTATTTCTATACTTTGTATATGAGTATTCAGTAAGAAAAAGCACGATATTGAAATAAGTATACAACTTCCTTAAATTAACCTCTAATATTGTTTGGACTAATAATTGTAATAATTTTTGTTTCACGTTCCTAATTTTGTATATTTAATCAAAATTAACTCAAAGTATAGAAGTATTTAAAAATGTTTCATAAATTGAACTAAAAATTAAAAACTAAAAACTAAAATTAAAAAGACTAAAAACTAAAAAATTAAATTAAAAATTGAAAACCTAAAAACTAAACACTTAAATTAAACAATTGAAAAGCAAATATAAAAACTAAAAACTAAAAATTTAAAATTGAAAAATCAAAAATTAAAAAACTAAAAGCTAAAATTTAAAAATTGAAAACCAAATATAAAAACTAAAAACTAAAAATTTAAAATTGAAGAATCAAAAATAAAAAACTAAAAACTAAAATTGAAATGCAAATATAAAAAACTAAAAACTAAAAATTAAAAAAATTGAAAAGCAAATATAAAAACTAAAAACTAAAAATTTAAAATTGAAAAATCAAAAAACTAAAAACTTAAATTAAAAATTGAAGAACTAAAAACTTAAAATTCAAAAATCAAAAATTAAAACTTAAATTAAAAATTGAAAACCTTAAAACTAAAAACTTAAATTAAAAAATTGAAAAGCAAATATAAAAACTAAAAATATAAAATAAAATAAAATAGCATAAAAATATAAAGTAGCATAGAAACGTGAATTTATGTTAGTGCGCTGTTTAAAATTTTTTCTTTGAATTAGTTCAATCTTTAATAAAATTATATAATTTATAAACGAGTCTAGTTATTACAACCATTTATAAAACTCTTAAATAAAACAATAATAAAAAGAATAAAAACTAAAATATTAATGAAAAACAACTATAGGAATTAACTGAAAGACACCTATCTATAATAAATTAAACTAAAAATTAAAAACTAAAAATTTAAAAACTTGAATTATAAATTGAAAACCTGAAAACTGAAAACATAAATTAAAAAATTGAAAAGTATATATAAAAAAATTGTTTGAAAATCGTTAATATTTGAAAAAAAATAAAGATTTGATCGTTAATATTTGAAACAAAAAAAATGGAAATTTAGTCTGATGTAATAACAAATTTAGTATAAATATTAGTCTGAAAAGTGGTATTAAAATTGGTTATAATTTTAACTTAAACTATTACAAAATATATAATAAAAATGAAAATAAAGATTTTTTCATAATTGTGTTCTTAGTTTAAAATTCAGTTCATTAAATTATCATAGAAAAATATTTAAATTTTAGTAAATTTAATTAATTTTGTAGATATTTTATAATCTGGATAGATAAAATGTTTATAAAATTGTTTAAGATTTCTGTAGTAAACTTGAAATTGAAAAATCAGAAATTAAAACTTAAATTAAAAACTGAAAACCTTAAAACTAAAAACTTAAATTAAAAAATTGAAAAGCAAATATAAAAACTAAAAACTAAAAATATAAAATAAAATAAAATAGCACAAAAATATAAAATAACATAGAAACGTGACTTCATGTTATAGCGCTGTTTAAAATTTTTTCTTTGAATTAGTTCTATCTTTAATAAAATTATATAATTTAGAAACGATTCTAGTTATTACAGCCATTTATTAAACTCTAAAATAAAACAATAATAAAAAGAATAAAAAACTAAAATATTAATGAAAAACAACTATAGGAACTAACTGAAAGACACCTATCTATAATAAATTAAAGGAAAAATTAAAAACTAAAAATTTAAAAACTTGAATTATAAATTGAAAACCTGAAAACTGAAAACATAAATTAAAAAATTGAAGGGTAAATATAAAAAAATTGTTTGAAAATCGTTAATATTTGAAAAAAAAAAAAATAGAGATTTGATCGATATTTGAAAAAAAAATACAAATTTGGTCTGCTGTAATAACAAATTTAGTAAATAAATATTAAGGTCTGAAAAGTGATATTAAAATTGGTTATAATTTAACTTAATAAGAAACAAAAAAAATATATTAGAATAATTCAATAGAAAGGAACATATAAACTTGAATAAACGAATATTTTCTCAAATAAATCTAAAAAAATGGGTTTTGTGAATGAAAAATATGTTGTCAGCTCTAAAAAACCTCAATAGAATATATAAAATGTATTTAAATTCAAAGTTAACGGATATATATTTACTTAATAAAGAAGCTAAAATATATTGGATATGAAAAAGAACTATAGTAACTAACTGAAAGATATTTGAAAATAAAAAATAGTTAAAAAATTTGATTGTGTGAAATATGATTTCAAAAATATTTTGAAATAAAAATTTAAATATGACAAAATTTTTCATTGAATTACTTATAGGTTTAGTAAAACTATAAGGCTTTGGATTTGTTAATAAAAATTTCAATGTTCTTAAACTAGTTCTGTCAATAGCAATTAATACACATTTTTCTTTATCTGGTAACTTGTTTTAAGTAAAGAAAATGTATAGTGTCTTTTTAGGCCTCAATAAATCATAATGTTGCCACCTCTACCAAATATATAAATAAATAACGAAAAAAAGTTGGTAAATCTAAAATAACGGGAAAAGAGTTACGAATCTGCTAAATAATGGGTAAAAGGTTGATGAATCTGTTAAAATAATGCTAAATAACGGGAAAATTCAAACTTAACGGAATAAAAAGTGGTGCCAAGTTAAAAGGGTAGGTAAACCTGAATTTAGGTTTGTGACTTTGTTAAAAAATAACGTTAAAACAAAAAAACAGTAATGCCAAGTCAAAATGGTCTGTGCATCGAAATGTACTAGAAAAGTGGGCCAGAACATACACAACTATACTACTTGTATCCTTTATCAGTTATTCCAAGTTATTTGTAAGATAAAAGAAGTACTGGTACGCATGTGTGCGCCCACTAGGTAGATTAGTTTAGTTTTAAGATTATTGGTCTTAAGGTTATATTTTTAATTAATAAAACAGTGTCTTACAAATATTCAAAGTTGATAGTTTAATTTGAGTAGTTTTCTTATTAAATTCTACACCTTACTTGACTCATATAATTTTAATACGCGCTCTACACTTTTTCTCCATGACCTAAATTCGGATGGATTCCATGAAAATTCCCTCTAATATCGAACCACGTCCGTTATTTTGTCGAAGTCCGTTAGGTTCCCTAAATATATATCTTCAAGATCCTGAACTACACCTGCAATAGATGCGTTAGGATTTAGAAGCTCCCTCACCAGATCACCACATTGTTCCTATGTAGTCTAGTTACCACGATTGTAACGGCGGCCTCCAAATGTGGATTCATGATAGCGGGATTATTATGAATTTCGGAAATAGGATTTAGGTTTGGTGGTCTTATCAAATTATTTTGATTAGCCATAAGAATGCTAGTATTGATTTTAGAGATTTGAATAATATTAATTTTTATTTTTAGTTCCACACTGTTTATTCTATTATTCATTGTTACTTTTATCTGATCAAATTATTTTGATTAGTTCTCGGATTAACAGTAATGTTTATTTATTTATTCCATATATTTGTTATTTTTATAGTTCTACTAACTTTCTCTGAATTTTTGATGTAAAATTACGTAAGGTTTAAATTTGCAAACAATTAATTTAAAATAGGTTCACCAAAAGGTTGTTTTTTTTTTTTCTATATGTAAATTTTACAGTTTTTATTTTATAACATTTGAATTCACTTTGAAAACCAATTATACGATAATAATAAATTTAGTTACAGCAAATATACTAGCATAATTTGCATGTTTTTTTATTTTCGTCTTTTGCTTCCTTACGATGTGCTGTGTTGTTGTTTCTGCTTGTAGTTTGTGGTTTTATTCTTCCTTCTTCGCTGCTCAGGATAAAGTTGCCTGATGACTTGTGATTGGTTTTTAATTCGTTGTTGCTTGTTGTGCGGAATATTCAGGTGTTTGTAAATGTCACTTTTGGTTTTCTTTTCGGAAAAATTCTTTGTTCTTTAATTAAGTTATCATTAATAAGTTTTCTCCACTTTTCTTATATTTTGTTTTTTGGGTGGTCTTTCAAATGTCGCTTTTTATTTAGTTATTCTTTAGGGAAAAATGTTTTTAATTTAATAACTTTTTTCACTTTATATTTTTCAGGTGTTCTTTTAAATGTTGGTTAAATGTCACTTTTTACTTTTCGTAATTTTGTTTAGTGTAATTATTTTGAATGCTTGGATAGCAAATGTTTCACGCAAATGTAATAAAAAGAAAATGACACACACACAATTTATTAGTAGCGATTTTTATATTTATTGTTTTCATGTGGTGTTTTACCTGCTCACTTCAATGCTATGATAATACTAAAAAAAACTAGATCGATTGTAAGTTCACACGAGTATAGATCGATATTACAAAAGAGAGTACAAAAAAATGGATATTCCATTACAGTGGAGTTAAATTATTAAAATATGAAATATAATTGGATAACGTTCTGCACCTAAACATCCCGGCCCCCTTGCGTGAACGCAAAAGGCAGAGGAACTATGGGAGCAAGGTAAAATTGTAATTAGGTATAAAATACATTTATAAAAAATACAATTCAAAAATTAGCTTCAATTCGAAGAGTAGTATGATAAAAAATATAATTCAATCCAAAATGTATATATATATAAATAGTTAAGATCAATGAGCAATGATATAAGAAGATACAATTCATAGAAATTATATTTAGGGGATACTGAAGAAAAGTAAATAAATACAAAGTTGTGATAAAAAAAATGATGGTGTATTGTTGCAAGCTGTTAAATTCCAAATTTTCCGATTAAGGTCCATCCTAATAATGTGCCTTGTGCCATTGGAGTGGTTAATGTTTCATGGTGGATGATAGGCTTTACTATTTTAGGATACACATCAGCTGCCAAAATAACATTAATATTGCCGCCTTTATAAAACTTTGGATCAGCTAACCGCAAATTTTTGTATTGATCTGCGACCTTTTCGTCAAGGTCATTTGATCTAAATTTTCGAGGTAAGTCGCTCGTAACTTTTGCAACAACAGTAAAGGTGGGTCCTTCGCCAAAATGAGGTTTGAACGAGAATGTACATAATAGGTAGGACCCAGTTTTTTCGACAGGAAGGTTGTTCCTATTGGGCAGAAATTCTGCGATTTGACTGGTCTATATGCACGGATCCAAAAGTCCACGTATGTTATACCATTCTTTGTTCAATTTTATTTTTATTACGACGGTTGGTATCAATATGATGGGGCGTAGAACAGGCAGAGGTTTAATAGCACGTTGATGATTTTGCAAATCTTGAGTGTCGGTGTAAGAGGGTATGGTGTCTGGTTTTACAACCACGATTTCGTAAAAGGTGACTATGCGCCAAGCAGTTTTCACAGTAATGATGGGTTTTTACCGTTTGACGCCTTTTAACAACGTTCATACCTTTGAGTTTTTGGCACGTCCTCAAGGGATGATCTTTCTTGCACAATCGACAGTCAAGTTGTTGTCGAAGATGGGTTCTGTGATGTTGAGCAGATCTCCGCGATTCTTCAAGGGGAGACAGACTTCTAGAGCAGCGATTATTTGGAGACATAATGCTGTAAGGGAATTGAAAATACTATATTAGTGTTGGCGATATTAGAAGCAGGAAGTAGAACTAATTTCACAATTGGCCGAGTAACCATGCCAGTAGAGGTACGAATTTCGACAACTCTCACTTTGTTATCGTGGTCGGGAAATACTTTTTCTATGCGACCAAGTCGCCATTCAGTTGGGGGTATATTATCCTGCCGGATCACAATAAGATCACCAATTGAAAAATCTCTTTGGGGATATTTCCATTTCATGCGTTTGTACATCTCTTTGAGATACTCCTCTTTCCATCTATAGGCAAAATGATGATGAAGTACCTTAAGTTTCTGCCAACGGTTTACGTAACTTAATGAATGGCTAGAAACTTCAGGTTCAGGGGCGACAAAAGGGGGCACTGGTTAGGAAATGACCGGGCATAAGCGCGCACAGATCTGTGGGGTTTTCAATGATTGGACTTAGAGGCCTCGAGTTAAGACATGCTTCAATCCTGGCTAGCATTGTGGAAAATTCTTCAAACGTAAAGTTTTGAGCATGTGTTATTTTTTAAGATGGGACTTAAAACTTTTGAATCCAGCATCCCAAAGACCGCCCATATGAGGCGCACCAGGGGGGATAATGGCTTGAAAGGCATGTTGTGACAGGAGCTTTTGTTTCACGAGAGATAGGAAATGTGATCTGTCTTTGAAATAAAATAAATAAATAAAAGGGTTATAGGTTAGCAAGCAGCTCTTAGGGGGTATTTTTAAGCCACAAAAGAGCATCGAATATTCGGGAAAATATAAGCTTTGGCAGAGGATTACCAGATGATATTTCACATGCCTACCTTCAGGTTGGTCTAAAACCAGTGATGTGTGACTAAAAGAGGCTTTATGAAGGGGATGAGTCGCGTTGAAAAAACGAAATATGTATGAAATCACACGCAAAGCCCTCGAAAGGTCAGAAAATCGACAAAGGATATCTGATTCCGGTAACTTGTTGAAATGGGATTTGACGGGTTTAATCTCTCCATCGATTTCTGCAATTGGTGATTCTAAGGGCCAATTAGAACGTTGACGCTTAAGCCATGTTAGCCCATGCCACCATAGGTCGTTGGAGATCAACTCACGTGCTGTGAGACCGCGTGAGCCTAGATCTGCAGGATTATCCTTAGACATGACATGATGCCATCTTTCATTTCCAACCTTATCTACAATTGACGAAATCCTATTTGCTACGAAAGTAGTCCAATGTGAGGGATGTTTTTGCAGCCCAGAAAGGACGATCATGGAATCTGTCCAAAGATAAATTTCATATTGTTCCAGCTTTATTTGAGAACATGTAAGTGGGTGGAAATTTGTCCATGGGGATTTACTGTTCGTAAATAGACTGCTGCTGCATAAGCCTTTTCACAGGCGTCACAAAGGCCGTGTATTTCAGTTGAGTGGAGAGGGTTATAGTCGATGTAACGGGGTATTTTTACCATTGCGATGTTTGGGTAATCTTCTAAGAATAAATACCACTTTTGAAGGGTTTCTTCCTTAAGTTGCGCATCCCAGTCGATTTTGTCTACCCATATTTGCTGCATGACCATTTTTGTAACCACAATCTTTGGGGCTAACCATCCAGGTGGATCAGACAATCTGGCAATTTCCGACAGGACTGCCCTTTTCGTACTTGTTTTTCGATCGGGTTGTTTGATGGGATTAATATAAAAATAACCCAAGCCCGCATTCCATTGAAATCCTAAAGTTTTTGTTGTAGTGCATTAGATAATTTTAGAATATCAGAGTTCAGCAAATGCTTGAGGTCAAGACCTTCTAGAAGACGGCCATCGTTTGAAATCCATTTACGAAGGGCGAATCCTGAAGACTTTAGAACGTGGATGAGGTCATTGCGAGCTTTGAGCGCAAGGGATAAATCATGGGATCCTGCTAGCACATCGTGAACGGGTATTGGGGTTCGCATTGTTTAGTTAGTTCCAATAATGTCCATATAGCTAAATAAGGAGCACAGTTTACAGCAAAGGTTACAGTCTGCAATTCGAAGTCTTGGGGTTCTTCATTCGGTGACTTTCTGAAAATAATCCGTTGAAAAGCAGTTTGGCTGGGGTTTACAAGAATTTGCCGATACATCTTTTCGATATCAGCATTAAAAACAAAACGATATAGCCGCCATCGTGTAATAAGTACCGTTAAATCCTGCTGGAGAGTAGGCCCGGGGTATAGGATATCATTTAGACTGATACCATTTGAGGTTGCACAAGAGGCATTGAAGACAACGCGAAGTTTAGTTGTTGTACTTTCCGGTTTAAGAACCGAGTGATGGGGTAAATAGAATGTGTTGGGGTTGTCGGAGACTTCGGGGGAGACTCTTGTCATATGATTGAGGTGCAAATATTCGTCGATCACTTGACTATATTCAGCGTTATATTGGGAGTTGATGAGCAAGCGGATTTCGTTTCTCAGGAATTGTGATAAGGCTATATTACGTGACTTGCCTAGGGACACCGTGTCAGGGAAATCAGGCTTAAAGGGTAAAGAAACAACGATGCGACCGGTTGCATTTCTAAAAGTGGTGGCTTGATAATGATTTTTCACAATAAACGTCTTGTTCAGATAGAGGGGATACTTTAGGAACTTCTTCAAGTTCCCAAAAACGGGTTAATTGCTTATTTAAGTCGATAGTATTGAGGAAAGACAACACAGAATTATGTGGAGTGGGGGGTTTGTAACCTTCCTGTAATGATCCACCCAAAATTTTTCTTTGAGCTACGATACAGTGATATGGATCCCATCGGACTCCATCACGGATGATCTTGGGGTAAACATCGCCACCTAGTAATAAATCGACGTGAGAAGTTTTTTGAGAGAAAGTGTCTGCCAAAGGGATGTCTGAGAACTTAGAAAAAATACGCGTGGACATTTCGTGATATGGTAGTTCACTCTCAATTTAGTGACAACATAGGCATCTGCTTTCACCTCGAACTGTTTTTTCATAGGAGAACTAATAACAATTGGACAAACACGATTAGCTGTCGTGGTTATAGAACCGCTTAACCCCATAACGTTTGTGTGGGCAGCTTTTGTGGGGATTTGAAGTTTAATTTGAAGTCTCTTGGAGATAAATGTGGCTTCAGAGGCTGAGTCAATCAGTGCTCGTACGGTACATTTTGCATTAGATACACATACTTCAACGAGAGCGGTGCATGTAATTGTGTCGAATAAGTTTGTCGGGATCGATTTCCGGCTTGAGCGGAAGTTGATGGGTTCAACGTAAGGGACGATTGTGAATGGGGGATGTTTAGAACACGATCATTAATGATTGGTGAGGGGGGATGTTTTGAACATGATTTCCAGGGGGTAAATTGGACCGGGTTTGAATCGGTAGCCGGTTCAGGGCGGGGAAGAATAGAATTGTGCTTTCTTTTGCATAATGAGCAAACTTATTGGCTCTTGCAATTTTTAAGTTCATGAGAGGTTGCCAAGCACTTAATACACCGTTTATCTTTTTTAACGATAGTCAATCTCGCATCAACTGACATTTGGAGAAAAGAGGGGTATAATCTATGAGGGTGTGATTCTTTACAAAGCACACATTTTCTTGTAGGGTTTGAAACGATGTTAGTATGGTAGCTATTTAGCTTTCGCGACTCTTGCGCAATCGGTCTTTTGCTTGAATTATAAGAGGTTCTCCCATATGTTGAATGGATTATTAGTGACAGATGAACGTATGTCTGTTACAGGCTCAAATGTTTGGTATCTCGCCGTTAGAAAGGAGTCCATTTATTTCCAAGTGGGAAGTTGTGAGCTCCCACGTAGGAATTGTTCACACAGATTTAGGGTTGAGTCAGGAAGGGAAATTGAGCAGATAAAAACGAAAATTACATCCCAATTATCTGTCCTTATATCAAGCAGGGAAAGATTGGTTACGCAATCATTTATAATCCGTTCTACTCGCTTTATATTAGGGACTGTTTCTTTAGAAATTGGGGTGAGGTTAAACAGGGTTTTCAGTTGAGCATTTATAAGCACTCTCTTATTCTCGTATCTATCTACAAGATTCCGCCAGGCCATCTGGAACCCATCGTTGTTTAAAGGCCATGTTCCTAAGATGTCGTGGGCTTCTCATTTCATTTTCTTAAGCAGATGACATAATTTTTCTATATTTGTTAAACGCGGGTTGTTTCCATAAAGTGCAGTAAACATATCGCGAAAACTTGGCCAGGAGACATAGTCTCCATAAAATATTTCTGTGTCACATGGTGGTAGGTTAATACTGGGACAGATGATGCGACAGGAGTACTGACTGGCAAAAGTTTTACAAAATTTGTATTTCAGAGATTCTAATTCAACTTTTTCTTCGAGAGTTTCAAATTTTAACAAAATTGCTCGGAAATCCGTCCACAGTTGGACCATTGCGTTATTATGGATTTCCAATGAGTGAATATCATGACCTGCGCCTTGAATTCCCGAAAAATATGCCTCAAATTCTACAATTCGATCAGAAGATTTTATAAACAGATCTAACTCCGAATGATGCAATGAAAAATTATGAATTTTAATGAAGGTTATATTGTGTAATAAATTTCCAAGAATTGTTATAAGAATTCACCAAAAATTTTGGTTATATAATTTATGTGGTGGATAACATTGAGATAATTGAATATAAATAAAACAGCAGCATGTAACAATGCATAATTTTATAAACGATATTCCAAAGATTTACACATTAATAACAAATTTCTTGAACTGGGATCAATTCGAAACACGATTGAGTTTACGGTTAAAGTTTTATTCTTGCTGAAGAAATATTTTGATTCGATTGTGAAGAAATTTAAATTTAAAATAATTAATATGACAAAAAAAAAAAACACTTTTGGTTCACACTGGCATTAATTTCACTCAGATTGACCGCAAAATATATTCCAAATTATTAATTCACAGTTTTTTTTTTTTAAATATAATACAAATAATATCCGAATCAAAGATTTTGGTTGAACAGTGTTAAAATTGTTTCAGAATATCTTTACGTTGTTTAATTTTCTGTTAGTAGAGCTTTTTTTATTTGCTCTGGATCATGTTCATAGACATTAATTTAATAAAAAAAAGAGTTTGAGTTAGTTGTATGTTAAATGTTTTGTTCCAATCGGCACACATCTCTTAAACTGTCATTAGTGTAATGTAGAGTAAAACCTTAGTACAATCTTATGAGTGATCAACATGATGTTAAAAAGAGTAAATGAGATGCTTAACCAAGTAAGTGTAAGTGATTAACAAAGAGAGTGTACATGTTTAATAAGGCTCGTGTAAAATGTTAAACAAAGCGAGTGTAAAACGCTAACGTAAAATCTTAATGTCCAATTATTGGGTATAATTGTACTGTGGATCTCGTTGTTAAAAACTGTGGGATTTTTTTTTTAAACCAAATTTAACGGTCTTCCAAAATGTACCAGTTTTATACGTTGTTGTAACAATTGGTTTATGACGAATATATAGTGAAAATGTAAAATGTTCGTACCTTTTATATGTATGAAGTTTGTGATAAAAAATTTTATTGTCTCGTTCGCTTTCTTTGTGACACTCTGCCTTTTTCCTCTTCACACTTGTAATTTGTACACAAATTTCCAGAAACTAATCACTTTCTGGGGGAGATGATGCCATCCGAAGACTGACTATCTAGGGGTGATGTTGTTCAAAGCTTCACTTTCAATGGGTCTTTTTTTTTCTTTACCTTTAAGAAAATATTTGAGTTAAAACACTTGCGATTGGATTTAATTAATCCAATTTTCGGAGGGTTTGTATCCAATCGAAGGACCAAAATGAGTACTTGGCTAGCAAATGCTTCATTCAAATTTAATAAAAAGAAAATGACACACAGACAATTTATTAGTGACGATTTTTATATTTACTGTTTTCATGCGGTCTTTTACCTGCTCACTTCAATGCTATGATAATACTAAAAAAAACTAGATCGATTGTAAGTTCACACGAGTATAGATCGATATTACAAAAGAGAGTACAAAAAAAAAATGGATATTCCATTACAGTGGAGTTAAGTTATTAAAATATGAAATATAGTTAGATGACGTTCTGCACCTAAACAATTTTTCTACACTACTTGAGTGTCCTCATTTTCAACACTACATAAGTGTTTCTAATAATTTTTTATTTTGCACTAGAGTGGTTTTATTTCGTTGGGCGCATATTAACCGTTCCTTTAATTGAGCAATGGTATTATTGGAGCACTTGACTACAACTGAAGTTTCTAGTCGATAAATCTATTTATAAAATAACAATTTTGTTTAACAGATAAGTATTTCATCAAAAGAGGTAGTAGACATATCATCAGCATTATTAATAAACATATGATTTCATTTTCGTGTTGCGACACACATTGTTATGTGAGTCGATATTAGGTCACATGATTATGAGAAGATATTCTTCTGAACTTAAACAAATTGCTATGTAGACGGCGCGTGTATTGAATTTTTTAAGTGTTGGTGAACAGTGAAAATATTATGTAATAGGAAAATTTAATAGGTGCAAAGAGTTCAGCTATATTAAGAAATAGTAAACTGGCAAAAAAAAATTACAAAATTTATCGATAAAAAATTAAGTTCTGTCAAAAAAAAATGTAAAATTGTTCAACTTAAAATTGACATTAAAAGTGTTGATGAAAAGCGGCTTATGAACAAATTCAGGTATTTACAGCTTTTTTTTCGTTGTGTTGACAGCAATTAATAAAATAAATAAAAACAGAATTGTATCTTCTGAAATTAATACGGAGTAAAAGCTGTATAGTACGAAAACTGATTCTAACCACACTGCTCGTAGGCCTTTAGGTGAGTGTGTTAAAGCGCTGACCAAAAAGTGCAAGTACGAGTGTATGTGAAGGTTCATGGTTCAAGCCTCACGGCCACCCCTAAGTAGAAAAATTTCATATAGAAACAATCTATTCAATTATAACAACAATTATCACAATGTTCAATAAATCGCTGATGAAGGCTGAAATGGCAGAAACCGGTCCGATTAAGAATACAGTGTAGTTATGAATTTTTGAAATATATGATTTCTTCTTCTTCTTTACCACGCACCATTAAAACAAAATTAAAATTTTCATATTAATTACAGTTTTAATTGCAATATGTCTGAAAAATGACTATAAATCTAAGAAACAAGAAGTCTTTCTTGAGGTCCAATACAATTTTTAAAGCGAGTGTCCGGCTTTGTAATGTATGGCTTAACTTTTTCCAAAACTATGGAGAATTGATGAGGAGTCATCATCAAAACATTTCTATATGGCTTTGAATCTTGACAATCTATTTCATTGTACAATTTGTGTACACGTCCTTTGTTTTCCCGGAATAGTAAAATCCAAAACATTGAAGTTCCATCATAATTCACAGGTAGTAGTATTTGGAGTCAATGAATGAAAATATATTTTATTAACATAACTTAATTCAAAATCAAAAGTTGGCATCACTGGGTTAGATTTTGTATTGTATTGTGTAAATAGTGAAAACTCCTTTTTAGTATGTAAAAAAAATTTATTGTCCAAATATGGAAATATTTTAACAAAAAAAAAATTGAGAGAGCTTTTTTTGGTTATTATTTTGTTACTCGATCCGACCTATACGGCTGCAATGAATAATTATTTGGCCAGTTAAAAAAACTATACAGCCATCTCCAATTAGCACGATTTAATTCGTATAGCCATTCTACACAACCATTACCTTCGTAATGGAGGTTAGGGCGAGCTATTTAATTTGCAAAAACTTAAAACTAAATGAATTGACTAATTATGTCATATAACCGGAAACGCATGCATATAGGTATATAATCTAAATGCATGCCGATCAGTAACCCCGATGACCAAAAAGCAAACACCGAAACGTGTTTTCTGTTATCCGAAATAATAGAAAAGACGAAAACGATCTCTCCTCGTTGGAGCGCGAATTATTAATGTGAGAGAGCTTTTTATTTAATTTCTACTTTTTTCACTATACACTCAATTACATGAATATTTTGTAGTAAAGCCACAACGAAAATAATTTCATCCATATTTTAACTTTTATTTAATAAGATTGTCATGTTTTTGTTTATTTTATTAATTGCTGTTCACACAATGAAAAAAAAAGCTGTAAATAGCTGAATTTGTTCATAAACCGCTATTCATCAACACTTTTAATGTTTAAAGTCAATTTTAAGTCGAACAATTATACATTTTTTTGTCAGAACTTAATTTTTATCGATAAATTTAGTAAAGTTTTTTGCCAGTTTGCTATTTCTTAATATAGCTGAACTCTTTGCACCTATTAAATTTTCCTATTACATAATATTTTCACTGTTCACCAACACTTAAAAAATTCAATACACGCGCCGTCTACATAGCAATTTGTTTAAGTTCAGAAGAATATCTTCTCATAATCATGTGACCTAATATCGACTCACATAACAATGTGTGTTGCAACACGAAAATGAAATCTTATGTTTATTAAAAATGCTGATGATATGTCTACTACCTCTTTTGATAAAATACTTATCTGTTAAACAAAATTGTAATTTTATAAATAGATTTATCGACTAGAAACTTCAGTTGTAGTCAAGTGCTCCAATAATACCGTTGCTCAATTAAAGGAACGGTTGATATGCGCCCAACGAAATAAAACCACTCAAGTAGTGTAGAAAAATTGTTTAGGTGCATAACGTCATCTAACTATATTTCATATTTTAATAACTTAACTCTACTGTAATGGAATATCCATTTTTTTGTACTCTCTTTTGTAATATCGATCTATACTCGTGTGAACTTACAATCGATCTAGTTTTTTTTAGTATTATTATAGCATTGAAGTAAGCAGGTAAAACACCGCATGAAAACAGTAAATATAAAAATCGTTACTAATAAATTGTGGCGTCATTTTATTTTTATTAAATTTAAATGAAGCATTTGCTAGCCAAGTATTCATTTTGGTCCTTCGATTGGATACAAACCCTCCGAAAATTGGATTAATTAAATCCAATCGCAAATGTTTTAACTCAAATATTTTCTTAAAGGTAAAGAAAAAAGAAGACCCATTGAAAGTGAAGCTTTGAACAACATCACCCCTAGAAAGTCAGTCTTCGGATGGCATCATCTCCCCCAGAAAGTGATTAGTTTTTGGAAATTTGTGTACAAATTACAAGTGTGAAGAGGAAAAAGGCAGAGTGTCACAAAGAAAGCGAACGAGACAATAAAATTTTTTATCACAAACTTCATACATATAAAAGGTACGAACATTTTACATTTTCACTATATATTCGTCATAAAACAATTGTTACAACAACGTATAAAACTGGTACATTTTGGAAGACTGTTAATTTTTGTTTAAAAAAAATCCCACAGTTTTTAACAACGAGATCCACAGTACAATTATACCCAATAATTGGACATTAAGATTCTACGTTAGCGGTTTACACTCGCTTTTACACGAGCCTTATTAAACATGTACACTCTCTTTGTTTATCACTTACACTTACTTGGTTAAGCATCTCATTTACTCTTTTTAACATCATGTTGATCACTCATAAGATTGTACTAAGGTTTTACTCTACATTACACTAATGACAGTTTAAGAGATGTGTGCCGATTGGAACAACACATTTAACATACAACTAACTCAAACTCTTTTTTTATTAAATTAATGTCTATGAACATGATCCAGAGCAAATAAAAAAAGCTCTACTAACAGAAAATTAAACAACGTAAAGATATTCTGAAACAATTTTAACACTGTTCAACCAAAATCTTTGATTCGGATATTAATTTGTATTATATTTAAAAAAAAACTGTGAATTAATAATTTGGAATATATTTTGCGGTCAATCTGAGTGAAAGTAATGCCAGTGTGAACCAAAAGTGTTTTTTTTTTTTTGTCATATTAATTATTATAAATTTAAATTTCTTCACAATCGAATCAAAATATTTCTTCAGCAAGAATAAAACTTTAACCGTAAACTCAGTAGTGTTTCAAATTGATCCCAGCGTTCAAGAAATTTTTTATTAACGTGTAAATCTTTGGAATATCGTTTATAAAATTATGCATTGTTACATGCTGCTGTTTTATTTATATTCAATTATCTCAATGTTATCCACCACATAAATTATATAACCAAAATTTTTGGTGAATTCTTATAACAATTCTTGGAAATTTATTACACAATATAACCTTCATTAAAATTCATAATTTTTCATTTGCATCATGTCGGAGTTAGATGTGTTTATAAAATCTTCTGATCGAATTGTAGAATTTGAGTCATATTTTTCGGGAATTCAAGTCGCAGGTCATAATATTCACTCCTTGGAAATCCATAATAACGCAATGGTCCAACTGTGGACGGATTTCCGAGCCTCATGATACAATTTTGTTAAAATTTGAAACTCTCGAAGAAAAAGTTTAATTAGAATCTCTGAAAGACAAATTTTGTAAAACTTTTGCTACCCATGTCAGAGCACTATCAAAAGCCAATGCAATTTTAGACTCTCTTATCAAAAAGGATCCTCCTGCTAGCCCAGTCAGTACCCCTGTCGCATCCGTCTGTCCCAGTATTAACCTACCACCATGTGACACAGAAATATTTTATGGAGACTATGTCTCCTGGCCAAGTTTTCGCGATATGTTTACTGCACTTTATGGGAACAACCCGCGTTTAACAAATATAGAAAAATTATGTCATCTGCTTAAGAAGACGAAAGGAGAAGCCCACGACATCTTAGGAACATGCCCTTTAAACAACGATGGGTTCCAGATGGCCTGGCAGAATCTTGTAGATAGATACGAGAATAAGAGAGTGCTTATAAATGCTCAACTGAAAACCCTGTTTAACCTCACCCCAATTTCTAAAGAAACAGTCCCTAATATAAAGCGAGTAGAACGGATTATAAATGATTGCGTAACCAATCTTTCCCTGCTTGATATAAGGACAGATAATTGGGATGTAATTTTCGTTTTTATCTGCACAATTTCCCTTCCTGACTTAACCCTCAATCTGTGGGAACAATCCCTATTAAAATCCTAATCAAAAATTCGTAACTACACTGTATTCTTAATCCAACCGGTTTCTGGCATTTCAGCCTTCATCAGCGATTTATTGAACATTGTGATAAATGTTATGTTATAATTGAATAAGTAGAAAAATTTCATATAGAAACAATCTATTCAATTATATCATAACAATTATCACAATGTTCAATAAATCGCTGATGAAGGCTGAAATGCCAGAAACCGGTCCGATTAAGAATACAGTGTAGTTATGAATTTTTGAAATATATACTTTCTTCTTCTTCTTTACCACGCACCATTGATACTTCTTATTTCGTTTAGATGTCTAGCCACAGGTAACCATACATGTACATAATGTCAAAATGTACATTAATTATTTTGTTATACTTGTACATATGTACATAGGAGAAACACAAACAATCACTGCAACTTCTTTTTCGAATACACCAATCAACCATTTCCAAAATTCTAAAAGCAACAATACCAGCATTATATGAAGCATTGAAGAATGATGAATTTATGCAATTTCCAAGAGCGAATGGCGTTCAATTGCATCCGATTTTTTTAATATTTGCTTAGGAACAGTGGATGGTAACGTTTATTTTTTGATATATAAAACATTCTTTAAACGGTACACATATCATATACACACATATCATATATTTATAGATGTGCATTGTATTATTGAGTGTAACAGATCTGGTACGACTCACTTCAATTATAAAGGATTCAACCCCATTATACTAATGGGCATAGCAGATGCTAATTATCGATTCTTATATGCTGATATTGGCATTCATGGAAGAATAGGAGATGCTGGTGTTTCGATATGGTCTGATCTCAAATACGTCAAAAAATATAAATGTTTTCATTCCACCTCCACAAAATTAGCCCTTTTCTGATATATCTACACCGTTTATATTTTTATCTAATGGATTATATGATAAAGCCATACTCTCACCGAAACCTTAATGGCAAACAAATATGTTTTAATAAAATGTTGTCACGAAATAGACGAGTAGTGGAAAACGCCTTCGGAATAGAGAACCTTCTGAGGCTAATTGTGTTAATATGTGTTTGCCTTCATAATTTTTTAAGAACTTCAAATATAGTATAAAAGAACTATTATGACAACCAAAAAAATTGGTTGGTTACCAATAACCATCATTAAAAGTAATTTTATTTTTTTGTTATCGCTACCCAGCATGAGGTTGAAAGCAGATCCTACAAACACAATTAATTAGAAACAAGTGAGTGTTAAATTCGGCTGTGGCAAATATTTGATACCCTCCACCTCGATTTGAGTATTGATAATAAATGTAAACAAAATATTTGAAAAAGTAAATCATTCGTAAAACTTAATACCAAATTATTTCAGCAAATTCTTTGGTTTGATATGGATTTTTGTTTATTCCAAGAGTTGGTATATAAAGCTCTCTCACATTAGTAATTCGCGCTCCAACAAGGAAAGATCGTTTTCGTCTTTTCTATTATTTCGGATAAAAGAAAACACGTTTCGGTGTTTGATTTTTGGTCATCGGGGTTACTGATCGGCATGCATTTAGATTATATACCTATATGCATGCGTTTCCGGTTATAAGAGATAATTAGTTGTAATAGTGGACTGTAATAAAATGTTCTTCGATGTAACTATTTTGGTTTTTTTTCCACTATCTGTGAGATGGTCACCTAACTAAATAATTACCTTCATTATCTTGTAACAATATTCACTCTCTTACGAGCACCCCCCCCCCACCGATCATAGTTAAAAGAGATTAAGTATGTTTGATCGACTTGTTGCGAAAGGTTAGGTGACGCTAGCTGCATTATATATGTAAACGCGTGATACATACTAGGAATGTAATATTTTTTTGGGTATTGCACTTTAGCTCGAAAACAAATTTGTACAATTATACCTACGTTTAAGTACAGTTAATAAATTTTGATGAGACAAACGAAAATAGTGATTTGATGAAACAGTACGAACACAACGCGTGTGTAAATGTTAGTCTATACATTGAATTTTCCTATTGGAATTAATAATTACTCCAAATAATTTTAAACTCAACAAGAGAAAATATTAATTGTTAAAATTGGATTATATATTTGCAAAGTTATTAATGATTATTGCCTTGACATATAATCATAACCTCAGCCAAACTCTAACTCCCACGTTGTCCCTATAAGAAGTATTGTGGGGAAATTAATTTTTATAATAATTATAGAATTCGTAAGTTAATATTCAAATGTTAAATTAATGATATATAGTAAAGGAAATGGTTATTTAGGACAACACTTTTTTTTTGCAACCTATAATACTAGTGGATCTGAACTGTACCCAGGGTCTAGGTGGCCCTAGGTTAAAATATATCTTGGTGGGAGCATTGCTCGTGGTGCATGGTTCAGGAAAAGCAAGAACCCCACCGAACCACCAATAAATTTTTTCTACAAGACGTCATCAATTCATAACGAACCCGTTTGCTATTAATTAACGAATTAAATATATCATAAGAATAATTATCATATCAAGTATCATTATCCAAGTAAGAGTGGTTTTCTGAGATAAAATAATACTAAAGTTTTCTTTAGCTTCATCTTAATTCAAAGCAAAATCTAAGAACAACAACGTTATCACCACGAAGCGGCAGGCCTGGCGTATCAACGGAATAACTTCCTCCTCGAATTTATGTAAGTACCTAATATCGAAGGTAACCCCTAATGTAATATTTCATCTGAAACAAATCCACGATATAATCTCATTAATAACATAAAAAAAAAAATAAAAAAAAGAGAACATAAATTTTTATCAAAGATACATAATTAAGTGCTTATGGTGGTATTTATTCCTCCAAGTAAACGTGTACCGATTCCATGGTATTCCCTCCCTTTACTCTAATTTTTTTATTCCCTGATTGTTCCTAAGAAAATATATAATATCAATATACTGTATATGTATGTAAATCTTTGTTAATCTTGCTCATTAAAAATAAACCTTAGTATTAATATTGTTCATGACCGGCACGGTCGATGTATTGTTTATTTCGTAATTTCGGATAAATAAAAGAGACATTATGTCTAATTGAACGTAACTTTACCTAATTCAACTCTTCATTGTTAGGGTTTCCTAGTTCAGAATAAGGGATTTGTAGGAAACATAGGTTGGGAAGGGCAATAGGAGACACTACATCATGTCTCATTAACTTACATTAAACAAAGTATTTATTTTTTTTTGGTAGTTTCTGGTTTCCTTGTTCCTTAAGAGCACGTAGAATTTTTTTTGTAATGTGGACGTCTCTGGGTGATTTGGCAAAGACCTTCCTCCCCTATCCCGTCGAGAACTAGCCATTGCCAGTACCTGCACTCGCCAATAGTCCAGAGGCTTTTGGGTTTAGTCCCGTTCATTACAGAAATGGCGCCCAACGTGGGGCTGATTTGTTTCTGATTTTAGTGTGTCTTTGTAAAAATTCTTTAGAATTTTATTGAAGATACCAAAGAATTGGTACGTTTGAGCAAAAGCATTTACACTTTTGTTGAAATTTTTTTGTGTTTTCATTTTTTTCAAACGGCTCCACTTAAAATACTTTCTGGCAAAAGTATTTGTAATTTCTCTTTCGTGTTGCTTTTACAGATTTTTGGTTAGTCTAGCTGGAATTGCAAGGTATTTTACAGTTTTGTTGTTACGTTGACCGCTGATGATATTAGATTTCTAGTAAAAGGTACACGATTTCACACGGTTTGTTTTAATTCCTTAATTATATGTAGGTAGTGTTTCGTGGCACTTTTGAATCGATAGTAATTGGAGTTACGAAAACTTTGTTATATAGCTGGTTGTTTGTCCTACTTTTTATTCAAGAGATTACCTGAAAATTCCTGCCTCGCATAATTGCCTGATAGTTAATAAAACTTTTTTAATGGTAAGTTAAAATGAAAAAAAAAATATAAAAAGAGTTGGAAAATTAGGTAAAATAAAATGGTATAACTTGATTTCTTCAATAACAAAAACAAAAAAAAAAACAAAAAAATAAATAAATAATAGAAAATATCTTAATATTTGTATCCGTATTCGTCTAAAAGTGGATGTTTTCATGGCTGTTCGTCATAGCCGAAACAGTTTTAGTGATATGAATAGAAACGAAGCATTTTGCTGTGTGATTTGTTCACAACCAGTAGAAGGTTCAGGACCCTTGTCTTCGCCCCCTTGTAAACATGTATTTCATTCCGTCTGTATTAATGATTGGGTATTAAAAAATGGAAATTGTCCCTCATGTAGAAAGTCCTGTGCACTAGAACAACTTGTCACAATTACAATTTTTCCAATGGTAGACTCGCAGAATTTGTTTGATGCATATGATACTGCAAGAGGTGCAGTGCCGAAAAGGATTAGCCATCCTGCGACCATAGTTCATCAAACTCGTTCAAAAACTAGAAATAATAATAATGATTATTCCTCAAACTGGTCTAATGGAAGAGCATCCGGAAATAACTTATCCGATATGGGAACCGATGTAGGAATGGTAGAGTGTAACGATAATAATGCATTAATAAGAGATATTGTTACCTCACAAATTCAATCTGAATTTGGCAAAATAGAAGATGTTGTCCGAAGATTATCGGATCAAGTAAATAGATTGAGTATGGCGTCCCAACAACCTCCTGAATTTCCTCGCGATACGTTTCCTCCAATTGATGCGAGAGGTCCGGATATACCTCAGGCTAATTCGAGCACTTCGGTACCAAATATAACCGGGTTACGACAACCATTACCTCGAAGTAACGTGTCAAATAGCAATTTCACACTATCGTCGATTGTTGCTAATAATAGTAAGATTACTCATTTGATTCATAGTTGGAATATAACTTTCAATGGTTGCCAAGAAAGGATGGCGGTAGACAAATTTATTTACATGATTAGTTCATTAACTAGGGATTGTTTAGGTGGTGATTTTAAGGTTTTGTGTGAACAGGTTCATATCTTATTTACTGGTAAAGGATCCGATTGGTTCTGGAGATATAAGTCAACCGTTGAACATTTAGAGTGGGACACATTATGTGCAGCTTTACGCGCTCATTTTCGAGATCATTTATCAGACATTGATGTTAGGGAATTAATTAAAGATAGAAAGCAGAAGGAAACTGAAAAGTTTGATGATTTATATCATTCTATTCTCTATCTTAGTGACAGACTAAGATATCATATGCAAGAAACAGAAATGGTAGAGATTCTTCGTCGTAATATACGTCCAAGCTTACGTAAGGAAATATTTTACTTAGACATAAAATCGGTTTCTAGTCTCCGTCACCTTATACTTCGACGTGAAGCTCTTTGTGATGACTTAGAGAGACCTATTAATAGACCTGCTCGACGTCAGGTAAATGAAATCGACCTTGAACCCAAACACGAAGACTTAGAAAATGTTGTGAATATTTCAGAGTTGGATAGGAATAGAAGTTTTCAAAATAGCGTGATGATTTGTTGGAATTGTCATTGTGAAGGTCATCGATATGTGGATTGTTTGGCTGAAATGTCAATATTTTGTTATGGATGCGGACATCCAGGTATTTTCAAGCCAAAATGTAGTAAATGTAACCCTCCGGGAAACTTGACAACGAGCGCGACCGACAACACCCCGATCCGCTCTCAACCACGGAAGTAACTTCTAATAACATTTCTATTCAAACTAATTTAACTAGTAGGGATAACACTATAACACCCAATCTGGTGTACCCTATAAAACCGTACCATCAACGAGTAATAGAATACCAACAGGCTAGAGCTAGGATATTTTGTGACAGCATATCTATAGGGAGTAAAATTTCTCATATTCACCATAAAATGCAACGTTCTACTCAAAGTTATCGTAACTTTTGGCGTGGTGTAATTGCTAATCGTAAAAAATTAACCAAGAGCATTTCGTCATTAAATTCATCTAAGTTAGATATTAGACCTTATGTCCCCGTAAAAATTTTCGATGAAACATATTTAGGACTTCTTGATTCAGGGGCAACTATTACTTGTTTCGGGTCAGAGGCAGCCTGAGATATTTTAAAAAAAGATATGCCCATTAAACATTTAAATGAAGTCGTACAGACAGCCTGTGGTACCAAGTATAAGATAGTGGGATACATCTTTAGCAATATTAACTACAATAATATAGAAAAGGAATTTAAAATTTTCATTATTCCCGAACTAAAGCAAAACTTGTACTTGGGTATAGATTTCTTTAAAACTTTCGGATTATTAGACAAAATATTGAGCTGTATCTCTTTGGATGATGATGACACTCTAGTGGAAGATCCAAAAATGCATAGTATCACTCGTGAACAAAAACTAAGATTGGAAAACGCTATTAAAATGTTTCCATCGTTTGAAAAGGAAGGGTTGGGGAAAACAAAAGTTATTAAACATACCGTTGAGTTAGAACCCTACACAAAACCTATCAAACAACGATATTTCTCCGTTTCGCCAGCGGCAGAAAAGAAGCTACATTCAGAAGTCGACAGAATGTTATCGCTTGGTGTAATAGAACCAGCACCTCAAAACTGTCCATGGTCTAGCCCTGTAGCTATAGTGGAGAGAGAAGGAAAAGTTCGCTTGTGTATTGACTCGAGGAAACTAAATAAGGTAACTGTTCGCGATGCTTATCCATTACCGAAAATTAATGGAATTTTAAGCAGGTTACCTCGAGCCGAATAATTATCTTCGCTGGATCTGAAACATGCATTTTGGCAAGTGGAACTAACTGAAACCTCACGCGATCTTACAGCTTTTACGGTCCCCAATAGACCATTATATAGGTTTAAAGTAATGCCGTTTGGTCTAACAAATGCCCCAATGACAATGTGCAGGCTGATGGATGCCATTATCCCAAGTGATTTGCAAAATAGAGTGTTCATATACCTTGATGATTTGTTGCTTGTGTCGGAATCTTTTGATGCTCATGTAGAATTGTTAGTAAAGGTAGCAAATATTTTAAGAGAAGCTGGTTTAACTGTAAATATTGAAAAGTGTAGATTTTGTATGAAAGAGGTGCGATATTTGGGTTTCATTATCGGAAATGGAGTGATGAAAAAGAAAAAGTTTCAGCGATTCATAATATTAGACCTCCTCGGACAGTTAAGGAATTGCGTAGATTTTTAGGCCTGGCTGGTTGGTACCACAGGTTTGTGGATGGTTTTGCAGAATTAAGCACGCCGTTAGCAGACTTAACGTCCAAAAATAAAACTTTTAATTGGTCCGAACAAGCCCAAAAATCATTCGAACTTCTCAAGCATAAACTAACTAGTGCTCCCGTTCTTTTAACACCAGACTTTGATAAACCATTTGTTATTCAATGCGACGCCTCTAATTATGGTGTGGGAGGTATCTTAGCGCAAGAGGATAGCGAGGGTGTAGAGAGGCCTATAGCTTACTTTTCTCATAAACTTAATCGGGCGCAAAGAAATTATTCCATAACGGAATTAGAATGCCTAGCAGCAATTCTAAGTATTCAAAAGTTTAGAGAATATGTTGAAGGCCACCCTTTCACAATCGTGACTGATCACGCGAGCTTACAGTGGCTCATGAGGCAAAGCGATTTAAATGGCCGTTTAGCTCGCTGGTCGCTAAAACTTCAAGCTTTTGATTTTTGTATTCAGCATAGGAAAGGTTCACTTAATACAGTTCCAGACGCTCTATCTAGACTTGAATTGAGGAAATTAATAGTTTGGAAGTAGCCCCAGAAATTGATATAGAGTCACCATGTTTTCAGTCACCAAATTATGTCAACTTAAGACAAGAAATAGTTGAGAGTAAAAACAGATTACCGGATTTAACAGTAATTGATAAGTATGTATATAAAAGAAACGAATTTGTGCGTAACGATTGTCCGTCCGAACAAAATGAGTGGAAGTTATGGATTCCAGCCGAACTAACAAAAGGTATCATAGAGCAGGCTCATTGTCCACCGACGTCTTCCCATAGAGGGATAGCAACTACCCTAGAAAAGATAAAAAGAAATTTCTACTGGCCCAAAATGGCATCTGAAGTCCGGGATTTTGTTGGCAGCTGCGAAGTCTGTAAACAATGTAAAGCCCCTAGTATGGTTCTTCGTCCACCAATGGGTAAACAAATTAAATCCGATCGTCCGTTTCAAAAGATCTTTGTGGATCTACTTGGTCCCTATCCAAGATCAAACAAAGGGAATGTAGGTATTTTAGTAGTGTTAGATCATTATACCAAATTTCCTATGTTTAAAACATTAAGAAAATTTTCTACGAATTATATATGTGAATTCTTGGAGAGGGAAGTATTTCCAATATTCGGAGTACCAGAAGAATTAGTGTCAGACAATGGAACGCAATTTAAAAGCGTACTGTTTAATTCAATGTTATCTAAGTACGCCATCAAACACATTTTCACCGCTATATATTCACATCAATCTAACTTTTCGGAAAGAGTGAATAGATCGTTGATCGCTGCTATAAGGTCGTACTTGGATAAGGATCAAAAACACTGGGATAAGAATTTGCCATTAATAGCCACTGCTTTGCGTAACTCGCATCGTCACTCTACCGGATATTCTCCATATTTCTTGCTATTTGGTCAACAGATGGTAATACATGCGGATTCTTATGAAATATTAAGAAAACTCAATGCTTTATCTGAAGGTGAAAATGTTATTGATAGGCATGATAGATTACAAATTATTCGTGCAGATGTCAAAGCAAATCTAAGGAGAGCTTATGAAGCGAATAAACATAGATATGATTTAAGATCAACTGTTATTGATTTAAAGCCCGGCGACCTTATTTATCGTCGAAACTTTGCTCAGAGCTGTAAGATAAACAACTTTAATTCGAAATTAGCGCCAAAATTTTTAAAGGCTAAAGTAGTTAAAAGCGTCGGAAATTGTTACTTCGAATTGGTGGATTCGAACGGTAAAAATCTTGGAATATTTCATGCGAAAGATTTGCGAAAACAAATGGCCAGGAATCGGAATCTGTCCCATTGCCTTCGCTCAATATCTCCCAGTTCATTTCTCGATTTAAAAATGGTCTAAATGTACTTGTTTGTAATAGTGGACTGTAATAAAATGTTCTTCGATGTAACTATTTTGGTTTTTTTCCACTATCTGTGAGATGGTCACCTAACTAAATAATTACCTTCATTATCTTGTAACAATATTCACTCTCTTACGAGCCCCCCCCCCACCGATCATAGTTAAAAGAGATTAAGTATGTTTGAAAGGTTAGGTGACGCTAGCTGCATTATATATGTAAACGCGTGATACATACTAGGAATGTAATATTTTTTGGGTATTGCACTTTAGCTCGAAAACAAATTTGTACAATTATACCTACGTTTAAGTACAGTTAATAAATTTTGATGAGACAAACGAAAATAGTGATTTGATGAAACAGTACGAACACAACGCGTGTGTAAATGTTAGTCTATACATTGAATTTTCCTATTGGAATTAATAATTACTCCAAATAATTTTAAACTCAACAAGAGAAAATATTAATTGTTAAAATTGGATTATATATTTGCAAAGTTATTAATGATTATTGCCTTGACATATAATCATAACCTCAGCCAAACTCTAACTCCCACGTTGTCCCTATAAGAAGTATTGTGGGGAAATTAATTTTTATAATAATTATAGAATTCGTAAGTTAATATTCAAATGTTAAATTAATGATATATAGTAAAGGAAATGGTTATTTAGGACAACACTTTTTTTTTGCAACCTATAATACTAGTGGATCTGAACTGTACCCAGGGTCTAGGTGGCCCTAGGTTAAAATATATCTTGGTGGGAGCATTGCTCGTGGTGCATGGTTCAGGAAAAGCAAGAACCCCACCGAACCACCAATAAATTTTTTCTACAAGACGTCATCAATTCATAACGAACCCGTTTGCTATTAATTAACGAATTAAATATATCATAAGAATAATTATCATATCAAGTATCATTATCCAAGTAAGAGTGGTTTTCTGAGATAAAATAATACTAAAGTTTTCTTTAGCTTCATCTTAATTCAAAGCAAAATCTAAGAACAACAACGTTATCACCACGAAGCGGCAGGCCTGGCGTATCAACGGAATAACTTTCTCCTCGGAAATAAAAAAAAGAGAACAGAAATTTTTATCAAAGATACATAGTTAAGTGCTTATGGTGGTATTTATTCCTCCAAGTAAACGTGTACCGATTCCATGGTATTCCCTCCCTTTACTCTAATTTTTTTATTCCCTGATTGTTCCTAAGAAAATATATAATATCAATATACTGTATATGTATGTAAATCTTTGTTAATCTTGCTCATTAAAAATTAACCTTAGTATTAATATTGTTCATTACCGGCACGGTCGATGTATTGTTTATTTCGTAATTTCGGATAAATAAAAGAGACATTATGTCTAATTGAATGTAACTTTACCTAATTCAACTCTTCATTGTTAGGGTTTCCTAGTTCAGAATAAGGGATTTGTAGGAAACATAGGTTAGGAAGGGCAATAGGAGACACTACATCATGTCTCCTTAACTTACATTAAACAAAGTATTTATTTTTTTTTGGTAGTTTCTGGTTTCCTTGTTCCTTAAGAGCACGTAGAATTTTTTTTGTAATGTGGACGTCTCTGGGTGATTTGGCAAAGACCTTACTCCCCTATCCCGTCGAGAACTAGCCATTGCCAGTACGTGCACTCGCCAATAGTCCAGAGGCCTTCGGGTTTAGTCCCGTTCATTACATAGTTAATTAATTTAGTTTAAGTTTTTGCAAATTAAATAGCTCGCCCTAACCTCCATTGCGAAGGTAATGGTTGTGTATACGCATTAAATCGTGCTAATTGGAGATGGCTGCATAGTTTCTTTTAACTGGCCAAATAATTATTCATTGCGGCCGTATAGGTCGGATCGAGTAACAAAATAATAACCAAAAAAAAAAGCTATCTCAATTTTTTTTTGTTAAAATATTGCCATATTTGGACAATAAATTTTTTTTTTACATACTAAAAGGGAGTTTTCACTATTTACACAATACAATACAAAATCTAACCCAGTGATGCCAACTTTTGATTTTGAATTATATTATGTTAATAAAATATATTTTCATTTATGACTCCAAATACTACTATCTGGGAATTATTGTCGAAGTACAATGTTTTGGGTTTTACCTTGTCTACCATGAAATCAAATTTTGAAGTCATCATGAGCACTGGTTCATATTAGGGATGCCAAACGCAAAAAACCAAAGCCCCAAAAATTTTATATAAAATAATTTGTTATCTTTATTTC
Organism: Cordilura impudica; assembly: GCA_963682025.1. Lineage (NCBI taxonomy): Eukaryota > Metazoa > Arthropoda > Insecta > Diptera > Scathophagidae > Cordilura > Cordilura impudica. The sequence goes on along the minus strand of OY821518.1, from coordinate 175,239,015 downwards.
CTGAAAAACTTAAAACTTTCATTCAAAAAAATTGTGAAAAATAATATGTAAATAACATTCTCATCAAATTGCGCTTTATTATAATTTGAGGTTTTCTAAACTTTATTGAATTTAAATTAATATATTCTTATCCTGAAATGCTATTAATGTCTCCTCAATCGCAATATTTTTTTTTTAATTTCAGTTGATTTTTTAAATGTGAACATATTTGGTGTTTTCTGAATTTCAATTTGTTTTTAAAGAATAAAATTTATATTTTATAAATTCAATTGATGTCTTCTAAATTTCAAGTTATTATTTCCGACGTTTTAATATGATTTTCTGAAATTCAATTGATATTTTCTAATTTATAAATGGAAATCTGAATTCCAATTTTTAGAATTGATATTTTCTTAAATTTGAATGGAAAATTTAAAAGGTGTAATGTTGTATTTATGTCAATTGCAATGCTTTAGTAATTATAAACAATTTTCAAAAATTATATGTAATCGCAATCAGATATTTTGTAGGTAAAGCAGAATAATAATTATATATAACTATGTAGAACTGTTTTGAAAGCAAAAAAAAAAACTCATTGATGAACTCGGTAACTCAATTTTGTAAACACAACAAAAAATTAATATGCCAAACTTATGATCATATTTGTAAAAGAATAATGGAAAAACGTATGAAATAAAAAAACAGCCCTGTGTATACTCTTAATATTGTTGTGTTTGATATTGAAAATATTGACATTCATGTTAAAATAGAAATAACGATTGCAAAGCTAATTAGAAGAAAAATTGTGGCGCCATCTTCTATGGCATAGCACCACTCAGCAAAATGAAGTGACACTCTGTTTGTTAATACAAAAGGAATGGATTTTCCCTAAAACAAAATACATATTGGAGAATTTTATATAAATAAAATAATATACCGATTTATTTCTAACATGCGGTTATTATGAGTATACATGTATAGAATACAGTATTGTTCGAAACCTAAGCAACTTCTAATAATGAAGTTATCAAAGTCTTACACATTCTTTTTAAATTGATTTATACAAAATAACACTTTTAATTTTTATTATATTATATACCTACATTCTAATAATAACAGCAAAAATGTAATTGCATATCCTTCTAAGAAAAAAAAAAAAACAAAAACAAAATTAACTCAATTTATTGTTTAATTGTTGTTTATTGTTTATTTATTATTATTGTTTATTTTCTATTTCATTCTCATTATTGTTTTCATTTTTAATTACGATATTTATCGTTTCATGGTCTGCTATTTTGTTTTTAGTACTATTATTTACCATTGTGTTGTAGTTATTTGTTATTACGTAATCAATTATGGTGTTAGATTTTTTTGTTACTCGAGTATTTTCATTATTATAAGGTAAGGTTTTAAAAGTTGAAAAAATTCATATTTTCATAATTCTTTTTGGAAGATATGAATAATGTTCGATAATTTATTTTATATACACGTTATAGCATAACATTTGAAGAATCATTAAAAACATTTTCAATAAAAAATTTTAATAAATAAGTCCGCGACAGCGAATCTCCGGAGGCGTTGTTGTTTTGCGGTGAACATCATAACTCGTTACCGGATCATGTGAAATAAAAAAAATCGAAATGCGTTTAAAAGGTGACATGTTTCCCGAGGTAATTAGGGAGAGTTTTTTTTTAATTTTTTATTTTTTTTATTTTTGGCAGCATTTTGAAGTGAAAACACGATTTTTGCTATAAAATTTCGGGAATTTGTTGTTAAAATATGGGAAGAGAATGGAAAATAAAAATAAAAAAACTCTTCGTGGTTACCTGATGATTTATGTGTAGATTTGGTGTGTAAATTTTCGAAAGAATCGGTCAAGTAGATTTTGAGTTATGATGTTCACGGACTTCGAACATTTATTTGCGAGAAAATCGATTTAAAGTTTTTTAATAACTGATTTATATACGATATACCGTATGAGGCTGGTCGCTGGAAACGCTGTATCTTCTTAAGTTTTGCTCCGATTTACCTGAAATTTTGACACAACACACTCGAACATGTACAACATGTTCAGAAAGATAAATACAAAAAAAGTTTTTAAAACCTTACCCTCCCTTATGTGAGTTTCCGAAAGTATTATTAAGTCTGGATTTTGTGTTGATGCAATAACTTTCACCTGGTTATAATTATTAACTAATCCTTGCACATTTGTATATAAAATACTTATACTCTTTGATTGTTAAACTGTTAGATCACTTGTTCTCATTTTAAGATTTAGTTTATTTTGGTTTACTGGACAATTTCTATGGTTTGTAAAATGATTTTTTGTTTAATTCCATGTTTCGATTACACTAGTCAACAGTCAAAATGTACTCGGGATGCGATAATTTTTTCTGTGTAGATAACCTTGACATGAGCTCGAAAAACGCAATAAAAAATTTTTTTTTCGTTTGGTTTTTTTTTTTTTTTTTTTTTTTAAATTTTAAAAATTTTTTTTTGGTTAATTTGTTTCGTCCGGCATAACTCGGGAACCACTAGCCCGATTTAATTGAATTAAATTGTAAAAAATTTAAAATTACAATTCCCTTAATCTGTTTATATATTGTTTTCCTATACAAGCAACAGTTTCCAAGTTAAAAATGAATATATAAAGGAAAAAACTTATTTTTGCCTAAAAATTTAAATTTTTTTTTTTTAAAAATCCATAAAAAATCCCAAATGAAAAAAAATTTCAAATCTTATTACTTTTACGTAAAGATACATAACCTATGAGCAAAATAAGAGAAAGATCATGAAAATCGATGCACGCGTTTCGCTTTTATTCGCTATTGAGCAAAGGTATGAATTTAAAAAATTTGCTCGACATATGCACAACTTTGTCTATGGTAAGGTTTTTTCTTTTTTTTTATGATTCTCAGAATTAACAAAACGGAATAAACAAAGGGTTATTTAATTTTTATGATTGCGTAAGCAAAGTAATAAACGGTAATAAATGTGCGTGAACAATTAAAAGGAAAAAAGGAAAGGGGACTTTTTTACTTATTTGGGTTTTCCGGTGACTACCTGTATGATTTTTTTACATAAATGCAACCCACATTTATTCGGAAAATTTAAGACTCACACATGGTGAAACAGGTATGTAGCCACCGTAAAAAAATATACACCCATTTATAAGTACCTGTCAGTAAAATACTAAATAATACACAGTACAAATAGGTCTTCATTGATCGATTTTACTCATTCAACAAGTGTCGACGAACGCGATAGTTAAAATGAGCAAACGTTCGCGAGTATTTGAATGCAATACCAATCCAAGTAATTTTTGTTACATGTGCGGAGAATACGTTTGTGGAAAAAACAAGCGTTATTTTTCACCTAAATTGAGAGATTCATTTGAAGAGAGCTTCAATTTAAAGGTCTCAAACATAGATGAGCGGTGGACACCAAGTGCTCTATGTCCAAGGTGCTACGTACAGCTAAGTGACTCAAGGTAAGTGTAGATTACGAAATTCAAGAACATATATAACTTATTATTGCAATTCTTTCAGACGACAGCCGAGAATCATCATGCCAATGCTTTGGAGAGCTCCGCTTTGCCATGCCATTTTCCAAAGAACCAGTGGACCCGCAACCGCCCGTTTCAAGATGGGCATCTAATAATGAGGCGATACATCCATCATCAGATCCGGAGACAGTAGGAACCACATCAGAATGCGAGTCAACATATACATTGCATGGAGGTCAACGCTTATGTTCCCAAGCAGAACTGAACGATTGGGTTAGAGAATTGAAACTCTCCAAGGAAGATGCAGAGTTGCATGCATCGCGCATGAAACAGTTCGGTTTCTTGGCTCCTGGTGTGGTGACAACAATCTACAGGAAGCGTCATGAACCATACGCAAGGTACTACACAAAAAAAGACAACATCTGTTTTTGTAAGGACATTCCCGGATTATTTGGTGAACTCGGGTACTCTTACGATCCAGGAGAGTGGCGTCTTTTCATCGACAGCAACAAGCAGAGCCTTAAAGCAATTTTACTGCACAACGGCAACAAGAAACCTTCGATTCCAATTGCTCATGCCGTTGACACCAAGGAAACATACGAAGTCATGGACAATCTACTAAAGTGCCTTAACTATGAGAAACACGATTGAAAAGTTTGTGCCGACCTTAAGGTTATCGGTATCCTTTGTGGATTACAAGGTGGATTCACAAAGTACTGTTGTTTTCTCTGCCTTTGGGACAGCCGCGATCGTCAACATCATTACACCAGGAGGAGTTGGACAGAAAGAGTTAACTTCATCCCCGGCAGCGACAACGTGAAATATACACCACTCATAAAAAAGGAAAATGTTTTTCTCCCACCTCTTCACATAAAGCTCGGACTCATAAAAAACTTCGTGAAAGCTATCAACAAAGATGGCGAAGCGTTCGCCTATTTAAAAACCATTTTTCCTCACCTTTCATCGGCAAAGATTAAGGAAGGCGTTTTCGACGGTCCGCAAATTAAAAAGTTGTTGCAAGACCAACAGTTTGAACACATTTTATCACCAAATGAAGCTGCAGCTTGGAACTCATTTCGGCAAATTGTTTCCGGATTTCTTGGAAACAACAAAAGCTCAAATTACAGAGAGATCGTCGAACAACTACTCCAAAATTATAAAAAAATTGGAGCAAATATGTCGCTTAAGATACATTTTCTACACTCGCACTTGGACTTCTTTCCGGACAACCTGGGCGATGTGAGTGACGAGCATGGTGAGCGTTTTCATCAGCAAATGAAAGAAATTGAGCACCGATACCAAGGATTTTGGAACGAAGCTATGATGGGGGACTATATCTGGTTCCTAATAAGAGAAACAGACCCACAACAATATAAAAGAAAGACAAAAGCACATAATTATTTTTAATTTGAAGGTTTTTATTTTTGTGTTTAGATATTTTTTTTTAAAACTTTTTTATAAATAATTAATGTTGATATCCTTAGGATAATTTCTTGTACATATATCGAATTGTTTTTTAATTTAAAGTCATATATTTTTGTCACCCAACAAATTTTAATTTTTTTTGTAATAAAAAAGAAAAAACCTTACCATAGACAAAGTTGTGCATATGTCGAGCAAATTTTTTAAATTCATACCTTTACTCAATTGCGAATAAAAGCGAAACGCGTGCATCGATTTTCATGATCTTTCTCTTATTTTGCTCATAGGTTATGTATCTTTACGTAAAAGTAATAAGATTTGACATTTTTTTCATTTGGGATTTTTTATGGATTTTTAAAAAAAAAAAAATTTAAATCTTTAGGCAAAAATAAGTTTTTTCCTTTATATATTCATTTTTAACTTGGAAACTGTTGCTTGTATAGGAAAACAATATATAAACAGATTAAGGGAATTGTAATTTTAAATTTTTTACAATTTAATTCAATTAAATCGGGCTAGTGGTTCCCGAGTTATGCTGGACGAAACAAATTAACCAAAAAAAAATTTTTAAAATTTAAAAAAAAAAAAAAAAAAAAAACCAAACGAAAAAAAAATTTTTTATTGCGTTTTTCGAGCTCATGTCAAGGTTATCTACACAGAAAAAATTATCGCATCCGGAGTACATGAAATTTTTTTCATTTTGTTGAGTAGTGTTATTGTTCATTTTCATACAATTTATACATTTCATTATTTGTTCTTTATTTTTGCAATCTTTTGTTTTATGTTGACCATGACATTGTACATTCTTTTGCCGTATGATTATAACCTATTCATTTAAGACACTGCATTACATCTGTTCCGTCGAATACTCTTGTAGCTACCATTTTTGTATATGATTCATTATCAACTGCCATTTTTACGTTATATATTGTTTTATTATTTCTTTTAAATTCGTTTAAATGTCATATCAGTTATTTTTACTGATGGGTTTCATATCCCTCAGTTAATTTTATTATTTCTTTTAAATTCGTTTAAATGTCATATCAGTTATTTTTACTGATGGGTTTCATATCCCTCAGTTAATTCGTTTCTAACGCGTTTTTAATTTTATCTCTTAATTTTTTTCACTTTGAATTATTACCATTACATTTGTTCTATTTTCTACACCAATAATTTTTAAATTAACTGGATCAACTTTATCATTTAGTTCAATTGTTTGTTTTTCCTTTGGCTTCACAATTAAGGGCACCTGTTTATTCAAATCTGGTAAAACTGTTTTATTTTTGACTGACTCCACATATGACAATTTTGTTTTTTTTATTTGTTTCTTTTATGACCTTTTTTTCGTTATACATATATATATTCTTCTAATGCTGCATACACACGATGGAACATTACATGGAACATCGGCATGTTCCACTTAATGTTCCATCGTCTGTAGCAATGTTTCATCTCACAATTCATGTTTCAATTTTGGTTCCTCCAATATCAATAATTTTGATATATTATGTTTCCAAACTCAATGTTCCATCGTCTGTATCGATGTTTACTGTTTTTGCTCTCTTATTTCATTGAGAGCAGTCGTGCTGTAATGTTGTTTTGTATTTCGGAGTAAAAAAGGGGAAAAAAATTCATATTTTTTTTAAATCGATATTTCTCAAAAACGTAACGAGCGATTTTCATATTTTTGATCTTTTTCTAAACTATTAGCGCTCGTCTATAAACCCTCATATAGGGCTAAGCCCCTGATCGAACCATTTTGTCCAATTATGTCATTTAGTTTTTCCATATAGTACTAGGGAAAAAAAAATTCATATTTTTTTAAATCGATATTTCTCAAAAACGTAACGAGCGATTTTCATATTTTGGACCTTTTCCTAAACTATTAGTTCTCGTCTATAAACCCTCATATAGGGCTAAGCCCATGATCGAACCTTTTTGTCCAATTATGTCATTTAGTTTTTCCATATAGTACTAGTAAAAACAAATTCATATTTTTTAAAATCGATATTTCTCAAAAACGTAACGAGCGATTTTCATATTTTTGATCTTTTTCTAAACTATTAGTGCTCGTCTATAAACCCTCATATAGGGCTAAGCCCCTGATCGAACCATTTTGTCCAATTATGTCATTTAGTTTTTCCATATAGTACTAGGGGAAAAAAATTCACATTTTTTTAAAATCGATATTTCTCAAAAACTTAACGAGCGATTTTCATACTTTTGATCTTTTTCTAAACTATTAGTGCTCGCCTATAAACTCTTATATAGGGCTAAGCCCCTGATCGAACCATTTTGTCCAATTATGTCATTTAGTTTTTCCATATAGTACTAGTGAAAAAAAATTCTTATTTTTTTTAAATCGATATTTCTCAAAAACGTAACTAGCGATTTTCATATTTTTCATCTTTTTGTAAACTATTAGTGCTCGTCTATAAACCCTCATATAGGGCTAAGCCCCCTGATAGAACCATTTTGTCCAATTATGTCATTTAGTTTTTCCTTATAGTACTAGGGAAAAAAAATTCGTAACGAGCGATTTTCATATTTTTCATCTTTTTGTAAACTATTAGTGCTCGTCTATAAACCCTCATATAGGGCTAAGCCCCTGATCGAACCCTTTTGTCCAATTATGTCATTTAGTTTTTCCATATAGTACTAGTGAAAAAAAATTCATATTTTTTTAAAATCGATATTTCTCAAAAACGTAACGAGCGATTTTCATACTTTTGATCTTTTTCTAAACTATTAGTGCTCGCCTATAAACTCTTATATAGGGCTAAGCCCCTGATCGAACCATCTTGTCCAATTATGTCATTTAGTTTTTCCATATAGTACTAGGGAAAAAAATTCATATTTTTTTTAAATCGATATTTCTCAAAAACGTAACGAGCGATTTTCATGTTTTTCATCTTTTTGTAAACTATTAGTGCTCGTCTATAAACCCTTATATAGGGCTAAGCCCCTGATCGAACAATTTTGTCCAATTATGTCATTTAGTTTTTCCATATAGTACTAGGGAAAAAAAAATTCATATTTTTTTAAAATCGATATTTCTTAAAAACGTAACGAGCGATTTTCATATATTTGATCTTTTTCTAAACTATTAGTGCTCGTCTATAAACCCTCATATAGGGCTAAGCCCCTGATCGAACCATTTTGTCCAATTATGTCATTTAGTTTTTCCATATAGTACTAGGGAAAAAAAATTCATATTTTTTTAAATCGATATTTCTCAAAAACGTAACGAGCGATTTTCATATTTTGGATCTTTTTCTAAACTATTAGTGCTCGTCTATAAACCCTCATATAGGGCTAAGCCCCTGATCGAACCTTTTTGTCCAATTATGTCATTTAGTTTTTCCATATAGTACTAGTAAAAACAAATTCATATTTTTTTAAATCGATATTTCCCAAGAACGTAACGAGCGATTTTCATATTTTTGATCTTTTTCTAAACTATTAGTGCTCGTCTATAAACCCTCATATAGGGCTATGCCCCTGACCGAACCCTTTTGTCCAATTATGTCATTTAGTTTTTCCATATAGTACTATGTACATTATTTACATTTATATAGAGTAATAAAGTTTATTTCCTGTACGGGAGATCTAACATATGAAACCTTTTCAGTCTTCTAACCTCTTCCGTTTCATCTAATAAAGATATTGCTAAAGCATTACAATGGTTACTAAGTCGGTCTATATATCGAGAGCTAAATCTGTTTATTTCATCTTTTATGTATGGTATTTTAAGGTCTTGATGAATTTGCTTATTTGTTACAAACCAAGGAGCATTTACTATACACCTTAGAGTTTTAGACTGATATCGCTGTAATATTTCTATATTTGAATTACTTGTTGTTCCCCATAATTGGGTTCCATATGTCCATACAGGTTTCAGAATACACTTATATAATTTAATTTTGTTTTCTAGACTGAGTTTAGACTTCCGGCCTAACAACCAGTACATCTTTTTAGTTTTAATATTAAGATGTTCTCTCTTCGCTTTAATGTGATCTTTCCACGTAAGTCGACGGTCAAGATGCATTCCCAAATATTTTACAGTATTTTGTTTTGGTATTTCAGAACCGTTTATATATAATGGTGGACACTCATCTTTTCTTAACGTAAATGTGATATGACTTGATTTTTCTGTATTGATGCTTATCTTCCATTGTGTTAACCATTGTTGTAGGTTATCTAATTCTCTTTGTACCCAATAAGATGCTTCCAGCGGAGACTCATTTGATGCTATTATAGCAGTGTCATCCGCATAAGTGGCTAATGTTACGTTATCAGTTACTGGCATATCTGAAGTATATATGGTGTACAATATTGGGCCTAGCACACTGCCTTGTGGCACACCTGTTTTTATGTGACATATATTAGATGCTTCATCACTTACTTTTACATAATATGTTCGTTCCTCCAAGTTGGGGTTGGTAATATCAATTTGAGCTTGTATAACAGTCCATCGTGCCATACCCTATTAAAAGCTTGTTTAACATCTAGAAACACTGCAGAGCAATACATTTTTCTTTCAAGAGTATCTGTGATAACATTTACGATTCGGTGACACTGTTCCGGTGTTCCATGCTTATGACGAAAGCCAAATTGATGATCCGGTATAATTTTCTGAGCCTCTAAAATTGGTAACAATCTACTTGAGAATAATCTCTCAAAAAGTTTGGAAAATATTGCCAACAAACTTATTGGCCTATATGATGAAATTAAATTTTCTGGTTTGTTTGGCTTTGGGATCATTAAAATTTCTGCGCATTTCCATTGACATGGAAAGTGGGACAATCTTAAAATAGAGTTGTATATGAGCGTTAAAAACAGTATGCATTTCTTTGATAAAGACTTGGCCACTATAGCATCTATTTTATCATAACCAGGAGACTTGTTGTTATTGAGTTTGGAGATTTCGGATTGCACCTCTCTTGGTGAGAACGATTTTATCGGAAGATCCATTTGGCAAGGCGATTGTAAAAATGTCCGTACATTACATTCATTGGTTGAATTATTTGTTGGAAATGATTCAAATATTTTCTCCAAATATTCAGAAAACGAGTCAGCTTTACTTTTATTACTTCTGCACCAATTACCGTTCGTGCCTTTTATTGGAACATTTCTTTTAGCTGGTTTCTTTAAATACTTTGTGGCTTTCCATAAACTGTACTCACTATTGTTTGTTGTATTTAGGTTTCTTAAGAAATTAGATAATTCATCATTCTTCAGATCAGAAATTCTTTTTTTGAGGTAGTTTGATGCTTGGTTATAGTTCGTTTTATCTCTTGGATTTCTGCTTGATTGCCATATTCTGCGTAGCCTTCTTTTATTTCTTATTAAATTTCGTATTTCTGAGGAAATAATGACCTTTCTACCGTTTTGTGGTATTGTTTGAGGAGTAGACAGTAATGCGGCTTCATGAATCAGATTTGTGAATTTTTCAACAGCTGTTTCAATTTCATCACTTGACTTCAAATGTATATTAAGTTGTAAATTCTGATCCATCCAATATTGAAAAGAGTTGATGTCAGTTTTGTGTGAAATTATCTTACAGTTTTTGTTTACATTTTGTAAAAAAGTGCTGTAATTTAAAATTATAGGTGTGTGATCAGAACTAAGATCATCACAATCTTTGATATCAAGTAGATGGCTAGATATACCAGAGCAAACAAAAAAGTCCAATAAATCAGGTATTTTATAAGGGTCGCTTGGCCAATATGTTGGTCTACCTGTAGATACAGTCTTATAATTGTGCTTAGTTATACATTTATAAAGCTCCTTTCCCTTAGGATTGGCAAGTCTTGAGCCCCACCAAGGATGTTTGGCATTAAAATCGCCGCCAACAATAAATCTGGGACCAAGCTTTTGGAAAAAAATCTTCATAATTTTTAAGTGTTAAACTATGACGAGGAGGAAAATAAATTGAGTAGACAGGGATATCGATGTCATCACATTTGATTTTAATGCCACTTGCTTGAATTGAAGGTGTGATAATGGGTTCTAATATATCAAATTTTAGGCAAGATTTTATTAATACAGCAGAGCCGGCGTGTGCTTTATTATCAGGATGATTTGCCTGAATGAGATCGTAACCTCTTATTTTAAAATAAGTTTTGTTTGTGAAGTGTGTTTCAGATATCAATAACATGTCTAAATGGTTAAAATTAAGGAAAATTTCTATTTCCTTGATATGATTGGAAGCACCATTGGCATTCCATGATGCAATCCTAAGATTTATTTGCATAATTTTACCATTATTTGTGTCATCATATCAAACAATTTTTCCATCATCCGTTCCAATCTCTCCATAAGCCTGTTTGCAGGACTGCTTGTTGTATTGCCTATGACTGCTTGTGGGTATGAAACATTAGCACCACTGTTATTATTGTTATTTTGCGGATTTCTTAACGAGTTCAATTGTGGGAACTGTTCATAATTTGGTGTAGTTTGTTGATGTCTTGTTTGATTTGAAGTTCTTGAATTGGCAGCTCTTTTTTTATGCAAAAGTTGTTGGTAGATATTGCATCCCTTGTAGTTAGCAGTATAAGTCTGTAGACAGTGTACACATTTTGGAGGCGTAGAAATGTCCTTAGTGCAATCAGCTGTAGAGTGGTGTAAGTCACATTTAACACACCTAAATGGCTTCTTACAGTAAGATTTTGTATGCCCAAAATCCTGGCAGCGATAACATTGAACCAAATCATCGGTCTTCTTAGGGGGTTCAACAGTAACAATAGCATTATTGATGTGTCTTATATTAAAAATATCTTTGTTATTTGGTTTTGGGTCAAGGTCAACGAAAAACATTGCTAAAGGCAATTTTGTCACCCGGTTTTTAACATTAACTACGTCTCTAACTTCATGACCTAAAGATAATAACTCATTAATAATATCATTAATTGGTGTTGAATAATGTAAACCCTTGATTACAGCCCTATAAGCTCGCTCCTGCTTTAGTTGGTATGTATGATAACTTATGTTTTTGGTTTCAAAATGTTTAACAATTTTTCGAAAAGCATCTATATTTTTTACTAATAATCTAATTTGACCGTCTCTCATAGATTTATAATTAAATTCATTACAAGATATTTCTTTTCCAATTGCTTTAACCATCTTGGCTATGTCTGAAACATTAGGTATATAAATTGGTGGCGGCTTTGGTGATGTTTGTTCTTTATCTTCTTCGTCTGGCCTTCCTTCTACAGTTGCTTTTTCTGCGAGTAACTGGAATTGATTACCTTTTGAAATACTAGGTTCTTGGGAAGCATGAAATTTTTTATGCTGATGTAAATTTGGAGAATTAGTTAACCGCCTTTTGTTTGTTTTAGTTAGTGGTACTTGTTGCCAAATACCATCACTTTCGTCACTATCAATTTCACTTAAGCTTGTCATAATGACAAGCTGTTGTTGTTATAACAGGAATGTTTTTTTTTTTTTCTTTTAGTTATTGTGTATTTTTTTTTTGTTTGGTTGTTTTTGTTTTTTTTTTATTTGGATATTACTAATCCAACATTGGATTGTTAATCCCTTTGTTTGTTTTTAGTTTTTAACAACTTTGTTGTTTATGTTTTAAGAATGTTTTTGATAATAACACACACTGTACGTCTACTCACAAACGCGGTTTATTTGAGACTGAAAAAAAAAATGTTAAAAATTTCATTCATTACTTTTTTTGCAGAATTTTTTTATTGATCAATTTTTCAATTAAATATTATTCCTTTATTTACATATTTTAACAAATTTTGATATTTACATATGAGATCTTATCTTTACATATAGATATTGCAACAAATAATACATAGGATCTAAAGATATTAAATAGTTTTTATATTATTTTTAATGATTTTTAAAGGAAAATGGGAGGAAAAAACCTTTATATGATCTAATAAATTCAAATACTATCTGAAAAAATATTTATGTGCTTATAGGAGGTTTATTAGAAATAATAGACCTCTATAAGCACATAATTTTCAATTTGGTGATTTCTTTTTAATTTTACGTTATTTCTCTACATTCTCTTATCAGTGGGTAAGAGGAATTTTCAATTTTGGCAAAGTAATTGTTATTAATCCTTGTTATGAAATCGATAATTTTTTCATAACCTGTTTCTTCATGAAGAAGATTTGTAGGATACCTCCAGTGCTTTTTATTTATCATTTTAAGACATTTGTTTTGTATAATTTGTAAGCGTTTTAGGTGGCAGTTGGCAGCGTCACTCCAAATAGGACACGCGTATGTTAATATCGGCCTTATAACACTTTTGAAGAGTAGATTTTTGTTTTTGGGGTTTAGAAATGACCTTCTATTTAGTAGTGGCCATAATGCTTTAAATGATTTTATAGCTTTTTGACACGTAGCCATAATATGTTGTTTAAATGTAAGCTTTTTGTCCAAGACAACTCCGAGATATTTGACCTCGTTAAGTACATTTATAGTATTATTTCCAATATGAAGATGACGTCTTGGCAGTCTTTTGGGAGATTTGTTGAATGGAAAAATTATTGCTTGGGTCTTGTTTGGATTAATTTCGATTTTCCATTTGTGAAAATATTTACTGCAATTTACAAGTCCCTTTTCCATTTTCTTCAGGAGTGCGCTTGTAAGTTTGTTTGAAGAAATTAACGCAGTATCATCTGCGTAATAAGCAATTTTCATATATTTCGGGACTTTAAAATCGGATGTATATATCGAGTAAAGCAATGGTGACAAGACAGATCCTTGAGGTAACCCTGTGGTAATGGTTTTTGGAGATGATGTTTCATTATTAATCGCAACTTTAAAGTTTCTGCCGTGAATGAAATCTGAAATAAGTTTGCATAAATATTTTGGTATATTTGCATCAAGAAGTTTAAATACTAGGCCATTATGCCAAACGGTGTCAAACGCTTTTTCAATATCTAACAATATTAGACCCGTTGAACGTTTATTGTTTTTATTTGTGGTTATTTGATTTTTAATTCTGTTTATTTAGTGCGTAGTGCTATGCCCTTTTTTAAATCCAAATTGTTCTTTAGCAACAATGGAATTGGTCGTTACAAATTCACTAAGTCGAGAATGTAGTATTTTTTCAAATATTTTACCTAAGTTACTTAATAGACTAATAGGTCTGTAGCTGTTTGGGTTATTTTTTGGCTTACTAGGTTTGTTTATGGCTATAACCTTAGCATTTTTTAAATGGTTTGGGAAATAGTTGAGTTTGATGCAGCTGTTAAATATTATAACCAGTAATTTTAGAGCTTTGAGTGGTAGTTTCTTTAAGAGCAGGTTGGGAACATTGTCAAAACCAGGGGATTTTGAGGGTTTTATTGATGAGACAATATTCATTACTTCTTCAAGAGATGTATAAGTAGCTGATTCAGAACTAGGATTTCCCTTTTTAAAATTATTTAATGTTGTATTTATTAATGTATCCGCTGAGTGGTTGTAGTTCGAAGTGAAGTTATTTGCTTGGACAAATGTATTTGCCAGGATTTCAGCCTTGCCATAATCAGATGATATTTTTATATTTCCAATTTTAAAGTGAGAGATTTGATTTTTTCCCTTTCCTCGCAAGTTCCTGCTTATTTTCCAGAATGATTTATCACCTGGATAATAATTGACACCATTTCTTATTGCGTTCCGAATTAATACTTTTATCAATCATGTTGCTTAGAAACTTAGTACATTGATTATAAAAAGTTTGCTCGGCTATATTTGAAGATCGTTGGCTTTTTCTTTTAAAGCTTCTTCTTAGTTTAATATATTTCACAGTACTTTCTGGTAATGTGTAATTATTTTGTTGAGTTATTTTAGGTGTGGACACATCCCTTGCTTCGAAAACTACATTTATAAATTTTTGTATTTCCTGATCAATAACTACATTGGTATTGTATATATCCGAATATAACGTGATTTTATTGTCTAAAAAATTCATAAAAATGTTCCAGTTGGTTGCACTATAATCATATTAATTGAGGTCAACCTGCAAGGCCATTGATCTTTTAAGTGTACATATAATGGGGCGATGGTCTGATGGTATTTCGTAATCCATTGCTTTTACGTCTATATTTAAAGCGGAATTGCTTAAAATAATATCGACTGTGGATGCTTCGCGATTGTGTTGATGGGGGAATAGGGTTGGACTATTAGGATAGTGAATGAAAAAATTGCTTGATTGCTGTAGGTTGTTGAGTGCAATTCCTGCAGTATTATTTGAACGGCAATTCCAAGAACAATGTTTGGCATTTAGGTCACCAAAAACTATATATTCTTTGGTGGAAGGTGTTAGGTTCAAGATATCAGCACAGAAGTTACAGGTATATCTTGGTGAATATAACGAATATACAACAATAGGTCTATTATTTATAGTAACTTCAATTGAGATGTTTTCGATTGATGAGGTGTTCGATATAAAGAGGTTTTTATGAGCGACAGATTTATGAATTAACAGAGCTACTCCTCCTCCTCTTGCATCTGTTCTGTCACTTCTATATAAATAATAATTTTTAAAATAGGGTCTATGATTTTCTGAAAAAAATGTTTCATTCAAAGACGCTATTTTAATATTTTCTCGTTCAATTAGTATCTCAAATTGTTTTAATTTAGAAAAGTTTGAAATGCCATTAGCATTCAAGTGAAGCATTTTGAATTCGTTTAAATTATTAGTATAATCCATGGGCGTATTTTACCATTGACATTACAACTTTGATTTGTTGTACTTTTGAAGTGCACCTATGCAAATCATCCATAGCTGCAGTGAAAATATCAAAAAGCTCATCAATGCTAAATAAATCGTTGTTTGTTTTCAGCTGGTTAGCATATGTAGCTTTGCTGTTATTATTGATGTTATTGTTACAATTTGTGTTGTTGTTTCTTAAATTAGGAAAATCTCCCACATTAAATTGAAATGTGTTATTTTGTTGTTGTCTGCTTTTATTCGGACTTTTAGATGTAACTCTTGTTCTAGTTTCCAAATAGAGAGAACGTAACGGACAGTTGATATCGTTTGCAGAGTGATCAATTCTCTCTTTTCCTTAATTTTTGCAATTAAAGCATGTAAAAACAGCTGGTCTTTTTTCATTTGTGTTAAACGGACACACACTTGTATGATGTTGTTCTGCACATATCATACACGCAGCACTAAGATGACAATGTTCACCGCCATGGCCATACATTAAGCAGTTCCAGCATTGAGATGGTTTATTTCTGGATCTAGATTTGTATTTTTTACAGGAAATTATAATATTTGAAATTGTTCTTACATATCTTAAGGCAGTTGGGTTAAAATTTTTACGTACAAATTGAACTTTGTAAACTGCATTGTTGTTCGAACTGAATTTGGTGACTATTTCAGCTATGGAAGAAGGGGACAGGTTGTAATTTTTTAGCTCTGCGGTGATGTCCTCAGTTTTTATGCGGGGTAAACCGTGTAAAAAAGTGGTGTATAACCTATTATCTTTGGAGCCATAAGAGTGAAACTCCAACTTACTCTCTTTAAGAATTTGCTTGTAGCATTCGTACATTTCTTTACCAAGTAGTTTTTGTATTTCTGTAAATGAGGCGTAAGCTTCAACAACAATAGGTGGAGGTTTGTGTTGTTTAACCTCGTTAGTATTTGATACAGGAGTTACGTCCATATCATTAAGGTCAGCAAGCAGGCTAAATCTGTTGCTTGAAGTTGACGCGATGTTCGGGTTAAAACCCGGAGGAAGTTTTGTCATCTTCTTGTTGGCAAGGAGCTTTCTTTTTGATCGCTAGATTTTTTATTCCTGTTTTAAGCTGAATTGACTACCACGTGAGTTCAAATGAGATCGAGAATAGGCAATAGCAAAAACAAAAATATACACTTGTTATTAATTTTAAATAGTTGTACTCTAAGCGCTTTAATTATTTACACGACCGTTCCAAAAGAGAATTAGATTCGAACCGTTTTTTTTTTTTTTTTATTGACCATCACAGGGAATTTAGAGAAGAATTTGAGTAGATATTAGTTTTTTTTGATGCATTTTTTGAGTTCAACTTATTCCATATGTAACACGAAATCTGCATATGTAGTGCTATTGTCGTTAGCAGTGCTGCCAATTTTGACAACTTATTGTAATTTCGACGATTTTTCGATTTATTAAAATATTTTTTTAAATTTGTTAAAATGATGATTGAAGATTTAAAATTTTCAGTAGTAGGTATAAAAATTACCATTTCAAGGGTTAACAATTTTAATGGGTTGTTTATCGAAAATTGATAGTTTTTGTTCATTGTAAATGTAAATTACAATATATGTATAGATTTAATTCTAGGTCAAGTCGTTTCAAAACGGAAATACCTTGAATAACATCTCCATTTAAAATTTAAGTTTTAATTACGGCGATACTTTAAACCTATATTATATGTTTCAGTTATAGAAACATATCAATAAAATTATTTAGTTGATTGCTGTGTTAAATTTTTTTCGTTGAAATTTCATCACTAATACCTTTTTATATATAGAAATAACCAATGCTGCGATAATATTCGTAATATGAATAATATAAATAAATTTTATTGTTTCCTTTTGTAGTATTTTTTCGAGTTTTATAAGCGATAAAATTTTCTTGACAATTTCTTGACGATTTTGGCGATTGTCGATTTTCAGAAGATTTTATTAGCAGCACTGGTCGGTAACAAAGAAGAGAGAAAATTGTGTGTGGGCTTGTATAAAATAAGAAAGATTAAATTTTGTTTGTGTATTTCGCATAGCTTTGTATGGAGTGCTATGTGTGTATATTATTTCAGCGTTACAGAATCAGTCAGTCAGTCAGTGAGTCAGGGATCAGCGTAAATATATTTAAGATAGCTAAGCTTTGTGCTATTCCAAAACTATTTGAAAAATGTTTAACGGATAATCTCTCTCATCAGGTTTCTTCTATAATATCACACTCGCAACATGGTTTTCGTAAGGGGTGCTCTATTTCAACTAATATTTTACAACTTACAACTTTGGTAAATCGGGGTTTCGTCAATGAAGTACATACCGACGTTATTTATACTGACTTCAGTAAAGCTTTCGATAAAGTAAATCATGATCTTTTACTCAAAAAATTATATTTGATGGGCTTTACAGCAAACAGCATAAGCTGGATAAAATCTTACTTGATCAACAGAAATCAACGTGTTTATATTAATAATACTACTTCAAAGAATATTATAGTTAAATCTGGTGTGCCTCAAGGAAGTCATCTTGGACCAATTTTATTTACTCTTTTTATAAATGATCTACCAAGTATAATAAAAGCCTCAAATGTTCTTATGTATGCTGATGACGTCAAAATTTTCTTAAGTTATAAGAATTATTGTGAACAGATTCACCTACAACATGATCTAAATAATTTTTATAGATGGTGCCACATAAATTTATTGGAATTAAATTTTAAAAAATGCAAACACATGCACTTTACTAGAAAATTAGGTGCATTTGGTTGTTACAAATTTGGAGATTACCAGTTGGAGCAAGTAAATAAAATCCTGGATCTGGGTGTTCTTTTAGATGCCAAATTAGAGTTTTATCAACACATTTCGATGATAATTATTAAAGCACGTGGTGCACTGGCCTTCATTAAAAGATGGGCAAAGGAATTCAATGACCCTACAGTTACCAAACAACTATACATCTCCCTAGTAAGACCAATTTTAGAATTCGGGTCTGTTATTTGGGATCCACTATCTAATATTCGCAGTGCCAAAATTGAATCGGCCCAGAAGCAATTTCTGCTTTTCTGCTTAAGACGTTCTTATCCAAGTTTTGTTAATCTGCCATCAGACTTTCTCAAAGTCTTTAAAAAGCCGAAGAACAATGCTTAATGTTATGTTTATATTTAACTTAATTCGAGGTGATATATGCTCAAATTTTCTTATGGACAACATCTCCATGAACGTTCCGGCACGGTCAATACGTTTTTACACTCCACTGTTTATCCCAATCTGTCGTCAAAAGTTTGCCGATGCTGATCCATTTAGAATAATGTGCCATGACTTCAATGATCTATACAATTTAATTGATTTTTCTTTAAATGATGATATTATTAAAAGCAATATTATATTATTTTTAAATACATAATCTCAAATTTTTGATTTAAGGATTTGTATATATTATATTTTTTTTTTCTCTGTATTATACTTAACAGTCTGTAAGGTTTTACCATAGACTTAATAAATAAATAAATAAAAAAAAAAAAAAAAAAAACTTTTCACCAAACAAACTATCTACTGCTTTTGGTTACTGATGAGGGTTGGTGACTCTTCCCGAAACAGCTGTATAACCTGTCATGCAGAATATAGATCAATTTTTGAAACAAATGTGCCAATGTTTTTACTCTATTTTAAAGCCTTGAGCCTGAAAAAAAATTTCCAAACTCTATCTTGAAGAGATCAAAAACAATATTTTTACATTTGTATAAATATAAAATAACAACGTTTATTTTCAAGATAATCAGTTATTGTGTTTAGAATTCTGTGACATTGCTCAGGAGTGCCACGTTTATGCCGGAAGCCAAACTGATGTTCGGGAATTTTTTTTTTCTATTTTAGATAGTATCGAAAGCAGACTTATAGGTCTATACGACGACAGTAAATTTTCTGCTTTATTTGGTTTTAAAATCATAATTATATCGGCACATTTTCTGCATTAAAGATTACCGTATAAACAACATTCTTTCACGAGTCAATTTGTTCAAAACTTTAGTATTAATGAGGTCACACCCAGGAGATTTTTATAATTTAATTTTTTACCTCTGACTTCACTTCATTTGGGGAAAAATTTTTAATGCTAAGTCCACGTTCCTGTGCGGTAGATGCCAGTCTCCCATCGGGCGCGTCCCCAAGTGGCCGATAGGGGGTTAGGATATACTCTAATGGCTCTGATACAAATGCTCACCGGCACTTGTAGAAGATTAATATTAGAGAATATCTTAGCTAAAAGATCATCGAAATCAGGTAAAAACCACTAAAGATGTTTCTACAAGAGGATGTTGATTTTCGGGGGTCATGCTCTCCCCGTTGACCAAAAACTGGACAGGGGTGGTTCCCGAGAAGAAACCAAACCCATGGTTTATGTCTACTAAAAAAGATAAAGTTACGGTGCAGGGCCTAAATAACCCAGTAAGGCGGCTAAGTGTGATGAGCAAACGGGCCCACAGTCGTCGATATCAGTTGACTGCAAGTCCACTATGAAGGTTGGTTACTTGACCTCTATAGATGGGTATGTTATAAGAAGAATCCCAAAATAAGGGGACTGGGGAGGCGGATCCGAGAGGGAGCCTTGTGCGACCTCAACCTCACATGACAGGTTCGGATTCCAACGAATTGAATTCCTCAACGCAAATTCTGAAGTTAACAAAATGGTAGAGGAAGTAAGCGCCAGCATAGCTAAATTCTCTACCAATAAGAAAAAAGTTATCTGGGGCCCAACGACGGAAAATCGCCAAATGAACCGGAAAACACAAAAAGCTGATGCGAAGCAAGATGTTCCAAAGGATAAAAGAATGCAAAAATCAGGAAATATGCTTGAGATGTCATGGACAACATAAAACAAAAGAATGCAAAAATTCGGAGCAGATAATGAAATGTATAAATTGCATGAAAATGAACAATAAACTAAATATGGATTTAGACGAAAACCATTTTACAAACAGTAGAGAATGCCCCGTTTATCAGAATAAATTGAATTTAAAAATGAGAAAAATTGGTTTATCAGTTTAACAATCAAAGAATATACGTGCTCTATACACAAATGTACAAGGATTGGTAAATAATTATAATCAAGTGGAAGACATTGCATCGAAAGAAAACCCGGACTTATTTATACTTTCGGAGACCCACATTACAAAAGACATAGAAGAAAATGAAATTATATAACAAGGATATGATCATATTATATCGTTTTCTACTTCTACAAGAACTAATGGAGTCATTGTTTATTTTAAAAAGATATGGAAACTAACTAAAATTATTGAAAAGATAGAAGGTTCTAAATACTGGATGTTAGTATGTTAAGCCACATGTGAAGACAATCAAATAATAATTGCTGCAATATACAGATCGCCTAGTTATGGAGAGTCGGAGTTTTGTAAAAGTTTTGAAGAAGTTTTAGATGAAATAAGTGATTATAACTGTGATATTTTAATAACAGGAGATTTTAATATTGATTGGTCTAAAAATTCGACACATAAAAATCAACTTGAATGTATACTAAATGATAATGGTCTTAGGCAATTAGTTAGTGAATACACTAGAATAGCAAAAAATTCTAGAACAATAATTGACTTTGTTATAACAAATAATTGTAATATATCAGTAAACAACAGCAATACAAATAAAATATCGGATCATGAAATGATAAATATTTTAATTAAAACTGAAAAAAATAATTATACCAACATAGACAACCAAGAATTAGAAATTTTTAAGTACAACAAAGAGACATTTAACACAAAGTTAAGTAAAAATATGGGATACAATGAAAATGAAAACATTAATGAAAATGTAACTTTATTTGATAATTGCTTTAAAGAAACTATACAAAAATTTACTAATAAGAGAATTATACGGGAAAAAAGCAATATAAATCGGTGGTTTAATAGTGAATTACGTTTAATGAAAAAGGACAAAATAATTAAATACCAAACAGCAAAATTGGAAAATACAAATCAGGCATGGACCAATTAAAAAAAATTAAAAATTTATATAAAGTGAAAATCGAAAACGAAAAAAATAAATACATTAATAATAAAATTAACAATGCGGGTGATCAAAAACAAATGTGGAGAGAGATCAAAGATCTAGTAATTAAAAAAACCATAATGTGATATTTAACCAAGTAGAATATAAGGATAATATAGAAATTGCTAATTACACGGTGTTACAAAAAAAAATCCCTGGGATATCATATCATTTTTCTGGTAGGTATTGTCGAGTAGAACAAGAATCTGTATTTGAAATTTTCCAGGCACGTCAGAATTTTGAGATACGGGTAAAAAACCGGTTTTTCGGACCTCTATGCACTTAATAACGGGTAACTCAGTTGTTTCTCCACCGATTTTAATTTTATAAACGGATTTGGATAGAAGAGACTTATACCTTTAAAATGATATATATTATTATATGGTTTGATCCAAAAAAATGTGTGTATTTCTGCACCAAAGTCATTTTTTTACCACTTTTTCGACATTTTTTAACTTTGGCGATATTTTTACGCTCTTTTTTATAAAGGAACCGTAAAGCTTTATAATTTATGTTAGTAGCATATTTAGTTGGGAGTAAAATGCAATTTACGGTTTTAAAATCCGTTAAAAAATGACTAAGTTATTAAATATTGTATCAAACCAAAATTCTTGCAAAATACAAATTTCTTAATATGATATTCCTACGCATTATTTTATACAGAAATTTTACTGATAAAATTCAACTTTGTTTTAAAAAATCCGTTAGAAATTAAGAGAGTTATTAATTTTGTTTTTAAACCTAAATTTTTGCATAATCACTTACATATATCGGTTTTGTTACAGTTAAAACATTTGCGTATTTGACACTTTTGCGCGTTTTAAAAGAGTAACCTTTTGTATTGGTTTGACAAAAATAGCAATCACCTGGTTTATGGTAGAGCTGATGATGCCAAATCATAGGTGTCGAAAAGTGTAAAGTAACTGACGGCTTTTTTAATGTTCTACAGCAATAATCACAAATAAATTCAGGTTCATACCAGCGACTAAATTTATAAGAGCGATTGAAGAGTTTGTTATATATTTCCACCACTCCACCATTGTTTCTAAAATCACGTCTATGATCGATATTTACCAATAAACCACAAATATAGCAAAATTTATTACGTCTGTCGCACATTTTCTATTTTTAATAAAATTTATTTATCGGGATAAATTCAAATTTAATTTTAATTGCCCTTCACTATTATAATATCAAATGGCTAACTTTTTTATTTATTTAAGTAAACAAAAGTGATAAACAAAACAAATTAAAAAAACAATACTTTTACATGATTT
Organism: Cordilura impudica; assembly: GCA_963682025.1. Lineage (NCBI taxonomy): Eukaryota > Metazoa > Arthropoda > Insecta > Diptera > Scathophagidae > Cordilura > Cordilura impudica. The sequence continues at coordinate 175,216,089 of OY821518.1, read as the reverse complement.
AAGCTCTCATTGCTAATTGTTGTTGTAATTCTAATTTGAGTTTAATATAACAGTGATTTACAATTTATAGTCCTCAGAGTATATCAATCACATTTATTATAGTCAGTATATATAAAAAAATATACAGTGCAAATAAAATACCACTTATGATTAAAATTATTATTTTATATTAAATAAGAAAACCCCTCCAAAATCTTTTTTAAGAAACATTTTCAGTTTTCGGAATGTAAAGTTTTGTACAAATAACAATCTGACTCCAAGCAAAAAAAGTTTGGCAAACTCTGTTGTCCCAATTTGCTCCACATTGCATTTACAAAATTTTACCTGCTAACTTCTAGCAAAACATCACTAGACAGAGAGCAAAAAAACTAGAAAAATAATGTGCAAGCAATTATGCAAAAATTTAGGTTTAAAAACAAAATTAATAACTCTCTTAATTTCTAACGGATTTTTTAAAACAAAGTTGAATTTTATCAGTAAAATTTCTGTATAAAATAATGCGTAGGAATATCATATTAAGAAATTTGTATTTTGCAAGAATTTTGGTTTGATACAATATTTAATAACTTAGTCACTTTTTAACGGATTTTAAAACCGTAAATTGCATTTTACTCCCAACTAAATATGCTACTAACATAAATTATAAGGCTTTACGGTTCCTTTATAAAAAAGTGCGTAAAAATATCGCCAAAGTTAAAAAATGTCGAAAAAAGTGGTAAAAAAATGATATTGGTGCAGAAATACACACATATTTTTGGATCAAACCATATAATCATGTATATCATTTTAAAGGTTTAAGTCTCTTCTATCCAAATCCGTTTATAAAATTAAAATCGGTGGAGAAACAACTGAGTTACCCGTTATTAAGTGCATAGAGGTCCGAAAAACCGGTTTTTTACCCGTATCTCAAAATTCTGACGTGCCTGGAAAATTTCAAATACAGATTCTTGTTCTACTCGACAATACCTACCAGAAAAATAATATGATATCCCAGGGATTTCGACTTCATTCTTTTTTGTAACACCGTGTTATTTTGTAGATGTTATTAAATTAATAAGAGATTCCATAGAATATGAATGTGATAAACCAACAATTCAAATTCTGTGCAATAAACATTTTAGAACTTAAGAATATAATTATAAATATGAAAAATAAAACTGACTGTGATAAAATATCTAATAAAATCATTCTTGATAACTGGAACGTAACAGGAGAATCGATATTGAAAATTATAAATAAATCGCTAGAGACAGGTGAATTCCCTGAAAATTGGAAAGTAACTATGATAACACCAATTGAAAAAGTGACAAAAACAAATAAATGCGAAGAATACCGGCCAATAAACACATTAAAAACCTGTGAAAAAATTTTGGAAAAAGTTGTCAAAGAACAATTAGAAAAATATATTGAAGAAAACTCTATATTGTCAAAGTACCAATCAGGATTCCGTAAAAAATACTCATGTGAACGACTGTAAATTATGTAATAAGTAAATGGAAAAATATAGAAAAAACAAAAAAAGTGATGACAATTTTTTTAGTTTTTAAACGAGCCTTTGAAGCAATCGACAGGCAAATTATAGTGAAAAAACTCTATATGTATGGAATACAAGGTACGGAATTAAATTGGTTCGAGTCGTATTTGAAAAATAGGAAGCAAATAACTAAAGTTAATAATGTTTTGTCAACTGAAATTGAAAATGATTTCGGTGTACCACAAGGCTCAATTTTGGGAGCTCTCTTATTTATTATATATATTAATGATATGCCAAAGGTATTAGATAGAAGTGAAATGGTCCTATACGCAGATGATACATTAATATACACGAAAGGAGATGATGATGAAAGTTGCAGAGCAAATATGTACCATGACATCATTAAAATTAATACTTGGTTAAAAATTAATAAACTAAAACTAAACGAAAATAAAACAAAAATAATTGAAATAAATATGAACACTGAAGCAATATTTAAAATTAACGATAAAATAATAGAAAAGGTTGAACACATAAAATATCTCGGATTTATAATAGATAAAGACTTAATATTTAAAGAACACATAGACTATACTTGTAAAAAAATCGGGGAAAAAATCGGATTTTTTAAAAGAATATGAAATAAAATATCAAAAACAACTGCAATAAATATTTATAATACAATAATTAAACCACATTTTGAATACGGATCGACAATAATATATACTTGCTGTAATGATAGTCAGGTAGAAAGAATGCAAAAACTACAAAACAAAGCAATGAGGGTTATACTAAAATGCAATCGATATAAACACATCAACGAAATGCTTAGAAAACTAAAATGGTTAAATATAAATCAAAGACTGAAATTCAACACTTTAATTTTTATTAAAAAATGAAACAAGGTGATGCCCCAGAATATCTATGCGATCAAATTAAATATGTTGGAGAAGTACAACCGTATGCACTAAGAAATACTGAAGCCTTTATAAAGGCTTCAAACTATTCAATGATTTACCAAACAATATGAAACTTGAAAGAAATTGCAATGTATTTAGAAAAAAATGTACAAATGTAGTAAGATACAATTTATTTATATAGAACTTATAACTAATGTAATATGAATTTATGTAATGTTTTTGAATATTTAAAGTATTTTTAATACTAATAAATAAAAAAAAAATAAATAATGTACCGGCTACATCCGCATCTTCGGATGTGGGCAAGCGGACACTTTCTTCTGAGGAGCAGAATATTGCTGAAGCAAAAAAGAAAAAGAGGAACTACATGCCAACTAGTATACAGTTGACCAATAACCCCAACCAGAAGAACAGAGGTACCATCACGGGAACTCAATCCAAAGGAGAGGTTATTGGGTCAACGTCAACTAGAAAAAGTGACACAAAATGTAACCCTTCATTGCAAGTCCAGAACTCTTCAATGGTGTAAGACAAGCAATGAAGAGAAAACAGATTGCACCATCAGGCAAGGAACAATCGACTTCATATGCTGGTATGGCGAAAAACCAGCAATGGACGAACTTTGTTATGCCATTGTCGATTCTAGTAGCCTCACAGACAAAATCCCTGTAGCCCAGAGACAAGGCGTTTAATAAAAGGATCCTGGAATATACCCTAGAAGCCGAGAAGGATAACCAGAAGATCCAAATTAACAGCTGCAGATTCTCCATGGACGCGCTAATGCTACAACTTGCATCCAACTCATGTGCAAAAACCCTGGGGAAAAGAGTGGAATGTATACCAGCTCCTTGGGTACCAAACTATCCCTCATCAAAAAGGCGGACATTCCATCCGTGACCAAAGCCTCTATCTTTATAAAGGTCTAGCTACTGGGAGAAGGCAAATGATGAGACCAAGGCGGGCACTAGTGAGGGGACTTTCACTGACCCAACCCCATCCACCAAAGCTACAAAAGGGAGAGTTAAAAATAACTAACTCCCAAGAAGAAAAACTTTTAACCGAACAATGATCATGCTCATGCAGATAAACCTCCATCGGAGCAAAACGGCTACTCTAACTCTGATGGAAAAACTACAAAAAGGTATGTTACATATCATACTAGTACAGGAGCCTTGGACGGTAAATGATAAGGTTACTGGACTAAATGATCCTAATTACCAAATCTTTTATGCTCATACAGGGACTCGACCGAGAACTTGTATTATTTGTCACAAAAACTTAAACTATCTCTTTTCTCCAGACTTATCCTCCTCAGATGCCACCGTCCTGCAAGACGGCAGCCAACCGATGCTCTCGGCATTAGTTTATCTTCCTTCGGACTCGCCGACACCTCCACCGACGTCGGAACTGGAAGAGATGGTAAAAACTGCCAGAATAACAGGTAAGCAAATTCTCATAGGGTGCGATGCGAATTCTCACCATATAGCTTGGGGAAGTTCAAACTGTAACCAAAGGGGAGATGCATTACCTGAATTCCTTAACGAAAATGTTGGGGACACGGCGACCTTTGTTAACAAATTAAGGGAAGAGGTTCTAGATATTTCAATTTGTTCAAAAACTTTTGTGGATGATATCCAAGATTGTCATGTCTCTAGCGAACATTCCTTCTCGGATCATCGATACATTTTATTTAAACTAACACTAACACCACCTGAACCCTTTCAGTTCAGGAATAATCTAAGACTGATTGGCCTAAATTTTGAAGAAATCTATAGGCCCGTCTAACTATTCCTCCTACAAACCTAAGTTATGTCGAAGAGGTTGACAGGGAAGTGGACAGATTAACGAGGAGCCTAATTGAGTCTTTCAAGGAATTTTGTCCACTCCGGGAAAGGAGATCTCCCCGAGATAAACCCTGGCTAACAGGGGAACTGATGAATTTCGGGAAGGAAGTCCGAAGATTATTCAATAGGGCTCGTCGTTAAAAACATGCAATATACTGGGACGACTACCACGTCAAACTCAGGGATTACAACAAAAAGATTCGAGTAGCCTAACGCAACTCATGGAAACTTTTCTGTGAACAGGTTGATAGCGTTAACGACGTCTCGAAAATCAAGAAATTCTTATCGAAAACCCATTCACAGCCTGAAACTCTAATCGGTATGAACGAGATTCGGGGACTCGATGGAACAATCCTTAAGAATAATGATGGAGCCACACTTTCTTATCGAAGAACATGGGCCGAATAGGAACCCAGAAGTTGATACCAATGTGCCCCGACAAGCTGGACTCAACGTGGAACAACGAACGATACCCGATGGGGAACAGTATGATGGGCCTACTGAGGAACAACATCGAGCGGAGAGAAATAATAGAATAACCGAAATGATTTATTTACTTATATATTTATTCGTATATTGGTCTATGGAATTAATCCTTACAGACTATTTACACAGAAAAACATTTTAAAATTAATTTCAGTACATAGCTATTCATGAATTTAGGAAGCATATTATTTTACTTTTAATTAGATTAGCATTTAATGAGAAATCAATAAATCTATAAAGTTCATTAAATTGAATACACACTTTGTCCTGAGAGGGTCTGCATTTGCATAATTTGCTCTATGGAACTGTACAGGTAAAGGTGAGAAGTAACGTGTTGGATGTTGAGGAATGTTGAATGATATATTGTTAATCAAGAAACCAGAACAAACATCACCATTAATTATATTAAGAAGAAATGAAACATTTAGCATAGTTCTCCGGCTTTTTAAAGTTGGTAGCTTAATAAGGGCAAGTCTGCTGGTATAGGATGGAAGATTACTTGGATTGAAGTTTAAACTCCGAAGACAAAACAAAAGGAATTGTTTCTGCACAGATTCCAGACTGTCGGCATGAATTTGGTAGATTGGGTCCCAAATTATAGAAGCATATTCCAGGATAGGTCTCACAAGTGACGTATATAAAGTTTTGGTGGCATAGGGATCACCAAACTCTTTAGCCCAACGTTTTATGAAACCAAGTACACCTCTGGCTTTGTTGACAGTAATTGTTATATGACGAATATAGCTCAGTTTATGATCCAATAAAACACCAAGATCTATAAAGTTATCTACTTTATCGAGACAATAATCACCCAGCACATAGTTGACAGATATCGGCCTCTTTCTTACGAAACGCATATGTTTACACTTTTTAAGGTTTAGCTCCATTAAATTTAAACTACACCAAGAATAAAATGAATTCAAATCATTTTGGAGAAAAACATGATCAGAGTGTTGATTACAACAGAAGAAAATTTTGACATCATCCGCATACATCAAGATGTTTCAAAAACGAATAACATTCGGAAGATTGTTTATAAACAAAGAAAAAAGAAGCGGTCCAAGACGGCTGCCTTGTGGTGCTCCCGACATTACATCTATCGGCTTTGAAGTAACATTTTTAAAACATACTTTTTGTGTTCTATATCATATGTAATTTCTTAAGAAGAAGTTTATGATTGACTTTATCAAAAGCCTTGCTGAAGTCAGTATAAATTGCATCTGTTTGTTTGCGTTCAAGAAAACCACGGTTGACAATTGTAGTAAATTGTAATAGATTTGTAAAGGTTGAACATTTTTTTGGAAACCATGTTGGAAGAGAGAAATTAACGTATTTACTTGATGGCATAATTTAGCAATTCCACGATAATTAGTAATATCAGCCTTGTTACCAGATTTGAATAGCGGAATAATGAATGAATCCTTCCACATAATGGGGAAAAAAACCGTATTTAATTGAGGTATTAAACATGAGTGTCAATGGTACAGCTAAAACATCAGCACATTTTATTAAAATACAGGAGGGAATTTTATCTGGACAACTGTTGCAGAAAAATTTAAGTTTTTTCAATTCATTAGAAACCACAGATATAGCAAGAGAAGGAATGGATATAATTTGAGTAGCAGTCAGTGAATATGAGCAGATAAGTCCGAGTTCACACAAGGCAACTTTTGTTGTGCAATTCTTGAGTTTGTAAGAGAGAGGGGAAAGAAGAGCGGTATTTGGTACGGAGTTGCTTGTACTCGGCAACTCGTTTTGTTGTGCAATTCGTAATTATAAACACGAAGTTAGCTGCAGCTTATTATTTGACATTTCTTTTTATTCTTTGCTTCGCTGTGAAAAATTATTATTATTTCATTTATTTTATTATTTTTTTTATTATTATTTCATTTTTTTTTAACTTCCATTTTTTCACACAAATAGATTTTTTACTTTGGACCAATAATAAAGTCTTTTTACACAAGCTAATAAAGTGAACTGTAAAAAATATAAGAATTTGAAAGCAAAAGAAAATGAAAAGTTGCGGCAATAAATTTCTCTGTGTGAACATTAAGGCAACTTTAAAAGAGAATTGAAAAAAGTTGCGCAACAAAAATTGCCTTGTGTGAACCCAGACTAATTGAATCATCAAAAGTTGCATCGGAGTAAGTAGTAGAGAATAAGTCAGCAAATAAATTGCATACAATAGTATCATCACAGGATTCATTATGTAGGAATTTCATAACAGCAGGATAGCCCTTAGTTTTTCTCTTAGAGTTAACAAATTTGTAGAATGACTTCGGATTTCGTTTAAAATTATTTTTCATTTTGTTCAAATAGTTTAAATAACATGAATTATTCAGAGTATTATATTCGGCACGACAAATGGAGTATTTTCCATGATCAACAAGAGATCCAGTTTTCTTATATTTTTTGTAATATTTATTTTTTTATTCTTGACACTAGCCAGTTTCCTAGTATTCCAATGAGGTCCAGAAAGGTTTTTCAAAAATTTTTTAGGAACCATGACAACCAATACATCTTGTTATAGAAAGCTTCAGTCATCTGATCAATGGCATGAGTTGTACCAGAGGATAATAACGATAATAAATCATGCCAGTTTGTATTATTTATAAGTTCATTGAACATAGTGTAATTCGTTTGAGCGAAACAAAAAACTTTATCTCTTTTTTAGGTGTGTCTACAAGTCCAGATGGGATGGATATATTTACTTCAATAGTAGGGTGATATCTATCTTCAGGAATAGAACTAGGGTTTGAGCGCTTCGTAAAACATTCAGTAACTTCATTAACAAATATTAAATCCAATAATTTTGAATGATCATTAAGAATTCCATTTAATTGAAAAAGATGTAAATCAAAAAAAATATTAAAATGCTCATCACATTTATCATTTGATTTAGTCGGAACAAAGTATTTTTCTTCCACGAAATTGAAGGCAAATTGAAATCTCCAAGAACAATAACAGAGTCATCCGGATTCGCAGTACGTAGAACAGATTTAATAGCTTCTCCATATAAAGACTGCAGAGACGATGGAGGGATGTATGAGCAGGTAACAAATATTTTTTTATGATTGTATTTAATTAAAACTGCAACAAATTCGATGTTTAAAGAGGAATCAATTAATAAAACCTCAGATGATAAGATACTTGAGACAGCAATAAGAACGCCACCGCCATTCATCTTATAGCAACGGTCACGTCTAAAAATATTATATTTATTGCAAAATATTTCAGTATTTAAAAAGGTATGATTAAGCCAAGTTTCAGTAAATACGATAATATGATGACTTATGTTGAAACTTTCAATATATATATAGTTGACAGTTTAGTTCTCAGACCACGAACGTTTTGGTAAACTAATGAAATATTTTCACTAATAAGATCTTTTAGTTTTTTGGAACATTTGAATCAGATTGAGGAAGGCGGCCAATATTGTAAGAATTTTGTCTAAATATATATTCTCGAACCAACGTATTTTCAGGCCAAAAGTTACGATCAATAATACGGTCAAAAAGATCATAAGAAACGGTAATTTTAAAGGATGTGATAGATCTAGGTTGAGAAAAAACGAATTTATATGTCGAAATTTCTGCGTTTGGGCCCAACTTAGATCTAACAAAGGCATCAACATCTTCAGCAGTAGTTTCAATCGCTAAACGCGAGATAAAAACAGTTTTTTTTGGAGGAACAGCTCTCAGCGAAACGAATTGACCAGCATTTATCACAGGACAAGTATTTATAGAAGATACAGGTTGATTTAATGGCACTTCAGCAAAGCCCACAGGCAAATCAGCATCTATAATATTAATAGGCTAGGCGATTTCTTGTGACTGATGTTTTGTCTACTGTTTTATCCCGATTTTAACCAAAAGTATATTATTTGAAAGGTGTTTATTTTTAGCCGTTTTGCAGATTTACAGATTTTTTAATTTTTCCTTTATTTTGAGTAAATTGCATTTAAAGTTGTTACTAACAGATACATAAAATTATACAATGCTATGTGTGTGTTTATTAAATTTGTTAATGTGTTTGTAATAAAAATGAGTTTGGTTTTTGTGTTGATTTGTGAATTGGCTATAATTGATTAGCACACTTCTAGGGTCTTTATTTAATGAAAAAACGTGAAATTTCCTAGAATTTGCGATCCAATTTCGAGGGCTGGAATCTGCTAGTTACAATTAATTACTGAGGCATCACATGTTAGTGTTGCTGAACTCGTAGGAACAGCAGGAAGATTATCAGATTTATCTTTATTTGAATTTCGTGACGAGGAGATTGAGGTGGAGATTTTAAATTATCTAATAATTTATAATCATCAAATAATTTGCCATAACTAGATTTAGACATCGATAATTTAGTTACCTTTCCTGGATATCATTGAATTCCTTTTGTGTATCATTGAAAAAACCGTAGAAATTCACTCCGATTTTCCTGCATTTTTGCAACACCAATGTAACCCTTTATTATTATATAAAGCATCAGCAACTAGTCCAGAAGGACCACTTCGTTTAGTATGGCATAGCTCATGGCACAGCCAACAAGTGATCATTCTTTCCCTATCACCTTTAATGGTACAATTATTCATCAAACAAGCCATTATTAGCAATGTAGTAACACTTATTGTATTTAACAAAAAATGAGATCAGATGTGAAGTTTAAAGTTGTTTTTATTGTGCATTTATTGTTATACTGGAAATTTGACTATTTCTTTTGTTCTCTGTTCTATTGCAATTAAGGATTATGTACTCCACATGCCGAGCTTGTGGAGAGGATGACGAAACCCCAGAACACTACCTTTGTTACTGTTTAGAACCATTGAAATTATATGGTTGAAATATGATTTTTATATGAGAACATATACACAAATTTTGATCAAAATAGTTGATATGGCACAGGAATCTTAATGCGTCATTGCTCAATATAATAATCTAATAATAAAATAAATTTTTTAATTATAGAAAAGCCATTTTTATAAAAAGAACGTTACAGCGACACAACATTGTTCGGCGCAACGTTAATCGGATATAACTTTATAAATTAATTTCAAAATGATTCTAATAAAATATTTTTTAACTATTGTATGGCTACAGTGCGTTTCTTCTTTCAGGAACTGGCATTACTTCTCTTATTAATATTTTTAATATTTTTATTTTTAAAAATATTATTAATTTCGACCAGCCAGTAAAAAATTACTGAAATTTTTCGAAAAACATATTTAAAATTCACTTACCAAAATGTGGAAAATCGAAAGTAAGTTCGATTGCTTTTTGCAATATGAGCAAGTTTTTAAGCCAGGTATTCATTTCTTCCTCCGAATCCAAAACGATTCCAAATCCACCTTCCCTTGAAGAAAGTACAATAACGAACTCATGTTTTGTGTATAGACGTCTGTTTATATTAAAACAATTTTTAATATTAATTACTCGCTTTGGATTAAGTCCTGCTTTAAATTTTTTTTCGTTATCGTAATATTCAATTCGAGCCTCATTATATGCAGTTTCTTTATGCAACACAAAATATTTTTTCTTCATTGTCTTTAATTTTTTGTGATAACCAAAAAGAAGTACACCATCCTCATTGAAATGTGACAGACATTGCCTCGACATTTTTATTTTCTATTTCTGAAAAAAAAAAAATATATATATATATATATATAATCAAATGCCAAATAAAAGGATATTATACATTTATTAAAATGCATCAAAATATTTTTTCCGAATGAATAGCTTGTATAAGATTCGAAATCTTCAATTAAAACACGGTTGACTTAATTTTTTTGTAATATTAATTTTATATTTTATTTAAAATTAATTCTATTTTAATGTTTTTCAAAAATGTTGTTTTTTTGTATTTTTTGCTTTATTGAAAGTTTTAATTTGTTTTAACTTGATTTTAATCACAAATTGAGTTTCAATTTTGAATAAATGTTTTTTAATTTAATTCACTTTACAAAGATTTCTTAATTTTTTTCAATAAAGGTTTTTAATTTCACAATAGTTTTTTGTCACAAATGGAAAAAGTTTTAATGCTGTTCTCTGTTTAAAAGGTTTTTTGTTTGGTTCTCAAAAAGATGAAAAATATGAAAATCGCTAGTTACGTTTTTGAGAAATATCGATTTAAAAAATATATGAATTTTTTTTCCCTAGTACTATATGGAAAAACTAAATGACATAATTGAACAAAATGGTTCGATCAGGGGCTTAGCCCTATATAAGGGTTTATAGACGAGCACTAATAGTTTAGAAAAAGATCAAAAATATGAAAATCGCTCGTTACGTTTTTGAGAAATATCTATTTAAAAAAATTATGAATTTTTTTTCCCTAGTACTATATGGAAAAACTAAATGACATAATTGGACAAAATGGTTCGATCAGGGGCTTAACCCTATATGAGGGTTTATAGACGAGCACTAATAGTTTTCAAAAAGATGAAAAATATGAAAATCGCTCGTTACGTTTTTGAGAAATATCGATTTTATAAAAATATTAATTTTTTTTCCCTAGTACTATATGGAAAAACTAAATGACATAATTAGACAAAATGGTTCGATCAGGGGTTTAGCCCTATATAAGGGTTTATGGACGAGCACTAATAGTTTAGAAAAAGATGGAAAATATGAAAATCGCTCCTTACATTTTTGAGAAATATCGATTTAAAAAATATATGAATTTTTTTTCCCTAGTACTATATGGAAAAACTAAATGACATAATTGGACAAAATGGTTCGATTAGGGGCTTAGCCCTATAAGAGGGTTTATAGACGAGCACTAATAGTTTACAAAAAGATGAAACATATGAAAATCGCTCGATACGTTTTTGAGAAATATCGATTTAAAAAAAATAAGAATTTTTTTCCCTAGTACTATATGGAAAAACTAAATGACATAATTGGACAAAATGGTTCGATCAGGGGCTTAGCCCTATATAAGAGTTTATAGGCGAGCACTAATAGTTTAGAAAAAGATCAAAAATATGAAAATCGCTCGTTACGTTTTTGAGCAATATCGATTTTAAAAAAATATGAATTTTTTTCCCCTAGTACTATATGAAAAAACTAAATGACATAATTGGACAAAATGGTTTGATCAGGGCCTTAGCCCTGTATGAGGGTTTGTAGACGAGCACTAATAGTTTAGAAAAAGGTCAAAAATAGAAAATCGCTCGTTACGTTTTTGGGAAATATCGATTTAAAAAAAATATTAATTTGTTTTCCCTAGTACTATATGGAAAAACTAAATGACATAATTGGACAAAATCGTTCGATCAGGGGCTTAGCCCTATAAGAGGGTTTATAGACGAGCACTAATAGTTTAGAAAAAGATCAAAAATATGAAAATCGCTTGTTACGTTTTTGGGAAATATCGATTTAAAAAAATATGAATTTGTTTTCACTAGTACTATATGGAAAAACTAAATGACATAATTGGACAAAATCGGTCGATCAGGGGCTTAGCCCTATATGAGGATTTATAGACGAGCACTAATAGTTTAGAAAAAGATGAAAAATATGAAAATCGCTCGTTACGTTTTTGAGAAATATCGATTTAAAAAATATGATTTTTTTTCCCTAGTACTATATGGAAAAACTAAATGACATAATTGGACAAAAAGGTTCGATCAGGGGCGTAGCCCTATATGAGGGTTTATAGACGAGCACAAATACTTTAGAAAAAGATCAAAAATATGAAAATCGCTCGTTACGTTTTTGGGAAACATCGATTTAAAAAAAATATGAATTTGTTTTCCCTAGTACTATATGGAAAAACTAAACGACATAATTGGACAAAAAGGTTCGATCAGGGGCTTAGCCCTATAAGAGGGTTTATAGGCGAGCACTAATAGTTTAGAAAAAGATCAAAAATATGAAAATCGCTAGTTACGTTTTTGAGAAATATCGATTTAAAAAAAATATGAATTTTTTTCCCTAGTACTATATGGAAAAACTAAATGATATAATTGGACAAAATGGTTCGATCAGGGGCTTAGCCCTATATGAGGGTTTATAGATGAGCACTAATAGTTTATAAAAAGATGAAAAATATGAAAATCGCTCGTTAAGTTTTTGAGAAATATCGATTTAAAAAAAATATGAATTTTTTTTCCCCTAGTACTATATGGAAAAACTAAATGACATAACTGGACAAAATGGTTCGATCAGGGGCTTAGCCCTATATAACGGTTTATAGACGAGCACTAATAGTTTGGAAAAAGATCAAAAATATGAAAATCGCTCGTTACGTTTTTGAGAAATATCGATTTAAAAAAAATATGAATCTTTTCCCCTAGTACTATAATGAAAAACTAAATGACATAATTGGACAAAATGGTTCGATCAGGGGCTTGGCCCTATATGAGGGTTCATAGACGAGCACTAATAGTTTAGAAAAAGATCAAAAATATGAAAATCGCTTGTTTCGTTTTTGAGAAATATCGATTTAAAAAAAATATGAATTTTTTCCCCTAGTACTATAATGAAAAACTAAATGACATAATTGGACAAAATGGTTCGATCAGGGGCTTAGCCCTATATAAGGGTTTATAGGCGAGCACTAATAGTTTAGAAAAAGATCAAAAATATGAAAATCGCTTGTTTCGTTTTTGAGAAATATCGATTTAAAAAAAATATGAATATTTTTTCCCTAGTACTATATGGAAAAACTAAATGACATAATTGGACAAGATGGTTCGATCGGGGGCTTAGCCCTATATGAGGGTTTATAGACGAGCACTAACAGTTTACAAAAAGATGAAAAATATGAAAATCGCTCGTTACGTTTTTGAGAAATGTCGATTTTAAAACAATATGAATTTTTTTCCCCTAGTACTATATGGAAAAACTAAATGACATAATTGGACAAAATGGTTCGATCAGGGGCTTAGCCCTATATGAGGGTTTATAGACGAGCACTAATAGTTTACAAAAAGATGAAAAATATGAAAATCGCTCGTTACGTTTTTGAGAAATATCGATTTAAAAAAAATATGAATTTTTTTTCCCTAGTACTATATGGAAAAACTAAATGACATAATTGGACAAGATGGTTCGATCAGGGGCTTAGCCCTATATGAGGGTTTATAGACGAGCACTAACAGTTTACAAAAAGATGAAAAATATGAAAATCGCTCGTTACGTTTTTGAGAAATATCGATTTAAAAAAAATATGAATTTTTTCCCCTAGTACTATAATGAAAAACTAAATGACATAATTGGACAAAATGGTTCGATCAGGGGCTTGGCCCTATATGAGGGTTTATAGACGAGCACTAATAGTTTAGAAAAAGATCAAAAATATGAAAATCGCTTGTTTCGTTTTTGAGAAATATCGATTTAAAAAAAATATGAATTTTTTCCCCTAGTACTATAATGAAAAACTAAATGACATAATTGGATAAAATGGTTAGATCAGGGGCTTAGCCCTATATAAGGGTTTATAGGCGAGCACTAATAGTTTAGAAAAAGATCAAAAATATGAAAATCGCTTGTTTCGTTTTTGAGAAATATCGATTTAAAAAAAATATGAATATTTTTTCCCTAGTACTATATGGAAAAACTAAATGACATAATTGGACAAGATGGTTCGATCGGGGGCTTAGCCCTATATGAGGGTTTATAGACGAGCACTAACAGTTTACAAAAAGATGAAAAATATGAAAATCGCTCGTTACGTTTTTGAGAAATGTCGATTTTAAAACAATATGAATTTTTTTCCCCTAGTACTATATGGAAAAACTAAATGACATAATTGGACAAAATGGTTCGATCAGGGGCTTAGCCCTATATGAGGGTTTATAGACGAGCACTAATAGTTTACAAAAAGATGAAAAATATGAAAATCGCTCGTTACGTTTTTGAGAAATATCGATTTAAAAAAAATATGAATTTTTTTTCCCTAGTACTATATGGAAAAACTAAATGACATAATTGGACAAGATGGTTCGATCAGGGGCTTAGCCCTATATGAGGGTTTATAGACGAGCACTAACAGTTTACAAAAAGATGAAAAATATGAAAATCGCTCGTTACGTTTTTGAGAAATATCGATTTAAAAATAATATGAATTTTTTTTCCCTAGTACTATATGGAAAAACTAAATGACATAATTGGACAAAATGGTTCGATCAGGGCCTTAGCCCTGTATGAGGGTTTATAGACGAGCACTAATAGTTTAGAAAAAGGTCAAAAATATGAAAATCGCTCGGTACGTTTATGAGAAATATCGATTTTAAAAAATATGATTTTTTTTTCCCTAGTACTATATGGAAAAACTAAATGACATACTTGGACAAAATGGTTCGATCAGGGGCTTAGCCTTATATGAGGGTTTATAGACGACCACAAATAGTTTACAAAAAAATGAAAAATATGAAAATCGCTCGTTACGTTTTTGAGAAATAACGATTTAAAAAAATATGAATTTTTTTCCCTAGTACTATATGGAAAAACTAAAATAATTGGACAAAATGGTTCGATCAGGGGCTTAGCCCTATATAAGGGTTTATAGACGAGCACTAATAGTTTAGAAAAAGATCAAAAATATGAAAATCGCTTGTTACGTTTTTGAGAAATATCGATTTAAAAATAATATGAATTTTTTTTCCCTAGTACTATAGGAAAAACTAAATGACATAATTGGACAAAATGGTTCGATCAGGGGCTTAGCCATATATGAGGGTTTATAGACGAGCACTAATAGTTAAGAAAAAGATCAAAAATATGACAATCGCTCGTTACGTTTTTGGGAAACATCGATTTAAAAAAAATATGAATTTGTTTTCCCTAGTACTATATGGAAAAACTAAACGACATAATTGGACAAAAAGGTTCGATCAGGGGCTTAGCCCTATATGAGGGTTTATAGGCGAGCACTAATAGTTTAGAAAAAGATCAAAAATATGAAAATCGCTAGTTACGTTTTTGAGAAATATCGATTTAAAAAAAATATGAATTTTTTTCCCTAGTACTATATGGAAAAACTAAATGATATAATTGGACAAAATGGTTCGATCAGGGGCTTAGCCCTATATGAGGGTTTATAGATGAGCACTAATAGTTTATAAAAAGATGAAAAATATGAAAATCGCTCGTTAAGTTTTTGAGAAATATCGATTTTAAAAAAATATGAATTTTTTTTTCCCTAGTACTATATGGAAAAACTAAATGACATAACTGGACAAAATGGTTCGATCAGGGGCTTAGCCCTATATAAGGGTTTATAGACGAGCACTAATAGTTTGGAAAAAGATCAAAAATATGAAAATCGCTCGTTACGTTTTTGAGAAATATCGATTTAAAAAAAATATGAATCTTTTCCCCTAGTACTATAATGAAAAACTAAATGACATAATTGGACAAAATGGTTCGATCAGGGGCTTGGCCCTATATGAGGGTTCATAGACGAGCACTAATAGTTTAGAAAAAGATCAAAAATATGAAAATCGCTTGTTTCGTTTTTGAGAAATATCGATTTAAAAAAAATATGAATTTTTTCCCCTAGTACTATAATGAAAAACTAAATGACATAATTGGACAAAATGGTTCGATCAGGGGCTTAGCCCTATATAAGGGTTTATAGGCGAGCACTAATAGTTTAGAAAAAGATCAAAAATATGAAAATCGCTTGTTTCGTTTTTGAGAAATATCGATTTAAAAAAAATATGAATATTTTTTCCCTAGTACTATATGGAAAAACTAAATGACATAATTGGACAAGATGGTTCGATTGGGGGCTTAGCCCTATATGAGGGTTTATAGACGAGCACTAACAGTTTACAAAAAGATGAAAAATATGAAAATCGCTCGTTACGTTTTTGAGAAATGTCGATTTTAAAACAATATGAATTTTTTTCCCCTAGTACTATATGGAAAAACTAAATGACATAATTGGACAAAATGGTTCGATCAGGGGCTTAGCCCTATATGAGGGTTTATAGACGAGCACTAATAGTTTACAAAAAGATGGAAAATATGAAAATCGCTCGTTACGTTTTTGAGAAATATCGATTTAAAAAAAATATGAATTTTTTTTCCCTAGTACTATATGGAAAATCTAAATGACATAATTGGACAAGATGGTTCGATCAGGGGCTTAGCCCTATATGAGGGTTTATAGACGAGCACTAACAGTTTACAAAAAGATGAAAAATATGAAAATCGCTTGTTACGTTTTTGAGAAATATCGATTTAAAAAATATATGAATTTCCCCTAGTACTATAATGAAAAACTAAATGACATAATTGGACAAAATGGTTCGATCAGGGGCTTGGCCCTATATGAGGGTTTATAGACGAGCACTAATAGTTTAGAAAAAGATCAAAAATATGAAAATCGCTTGTTTCGTTTTTGAGAAATATCGATTTAAAAAAAATATGAATTTTTTCCCCTAGTACTATAATGAAAAACTAAATGACATAATTGGACAAAATGGTTCGATCAGGGGCTTAGCCCTATATAAGGGTTTATAGGCGAGCACTAATAGTTTAGAAAAAGATCAAAAATATGAAAATCGCTTGTTTCGTTTTTGAGAAATATCGATTTAAAAAAAAATATGAATATTTTTTCCCTAGTACTATATGGAAAAACTAAATGACATAATTGGACAAGATGGTTCGATCGGGGGCTTAGCCCTATATGAGGGTTTATAGACGAGCACTAACAGTTTACAAAAAGATGAAAAATATCAAAATCGCTCGTTACGTTTTTGAGAAATGTCGATTTTAAAACAATATGAATTTTTTTCCCCTAGTACTATATGGAAAAACTAAATGACATAATTGGACAAAATGGTTCGATCAGGGGCTTAGCCCTATATGAGGGTTTATAGACAAGCACTAATAGTTTACAAAAAGATGAAAAATATGAAAATCGCTCGTTACGTTTTTGAGAAATATCGATTTAAAAAAAATATGAATTTTTTTTCCCTAGTACTATATGGAAAAACTAAATGACATAATTGGACAAGATGGTTCGATCAGGGGCTTAGCCCTATATGAGGGTTTATAGGCGAGCACTAACAGTTTACAAAAAGATGAAAAATATGAAAATCGCTCGTTACGTTTTTGAGAAATATCGATTTAAAAATAATATGACAAAATAATTGGACAAAATGGTTCGATCAGGGGCTTGGCCCTATACGAGGGTTTATAGACGAGCACTAATAGTTTAGAAAAAGATCAAAAATATGAAAATCGCTCGTTACGTTTTTGAGAAATATCGATTTAAAAAAAATATGAATTTTTTTTCCCTAGTACTATATGGAAAAACAAAAATAATTGGACAAAATGGTTCGATCAGGGGCTTAGCCCTATATAAGGGTTTATAGACGAGCACTAATAGTTTAGAAAAAGATCAAAAATATGAAAATCGCTTGTTACGTTTTTGAGAAATATAGATTTAAAAAAAATATGAATTTTTTTCTCCTAGTACTATATTGAAAAACTAAATGACATAATTGGACAAAATGGTTCGATCAGGGGCTTGGCCCTATACGAGGGTTTATAGACGAGCACTAATAGTTTAGAAAAAGATCAAAAATATGAAAATCGCTCGTTACGTTTTTGAGAAATATCGATTTAAAAAAAATATGAATTTTTTTTCCCTAGTACCATATGGAAAAACTAAATGACATAATTGGACAAAATGGTTCGATCAGGGGCTTAGCCCTATATAAGAGTTTATAGACGAGCACTAATAGTTCAGAAAAAGATAAAAAATATGAAAATCGCTCATTACGTTTTTGAGAAATATCGATTTTAAAAAAATATGAATTTTTTTCCCTAGTACTATATGGAAAAACTAAATGACATAATTGGACAAAATCGTTCGATCAGGGGCTTAGCCCTATATGAGGGTTTATAGACGAGCACTAATAGTTTACAACAAGATGAAAAACATGAAAATCGCTCGTTACGTTTTTGAGAAATATCGATTTTAAAAAAAATATGAATTTTTTTCCCTAGTACTATATGGAAAAACTAAATGACATAATTGGACAAAATGGTTCGATCAGGGGCTTAGCCCTATATGAGGGTTTAAAGACGAGCACTAATAGTTTAGAAAAAGATCAAAAATATGAAAATCGCTCGTTACGTTTTTGAGAAATATCGATTTTAAAAAAATGTGATTTTATTTTCCCTAGTACTATATGGAAAAACTAAATGACATAATTGGACAAAATGGTTCGATCAGGAGCTTGGCCCTATATAAGGGTTTATAGACGAGCACTAATAGTTTAGAAAAAGATCAAAAATATGAAAATCGCTCGTTATGTTTTTGAGAAATATCGATTTAAAAAAAATATGAATTTTTTTTCCCTAGTACTATATGGAAAAACTAAATGACATAATTGGACAAAATGGTTGGATCAGGGGCTTAGCCCTATATTATGGTTTATAAGCGAGCACTAATAGTTTAGAAAAAGATCAAAAATATGAAAATCGCTCGTTACGTTTTTGAGAAATATCGATTTAAAAAAATATGAATTTTTTTCCCCTAGTACTATATGAAAAAACTAAATGACATAATTGGACAAAATGGTTCGATCAGGGGCTTGGCCCTATACGAGGGTTTATAGACGAGCACTAATAGTTTAGAAAAAGATCAAAAATATGAAAATCGCTCGTTACATTTTTGAGAAATATCGATTTAAAAAAAATATGAATTTTTTCCCCCTAGTACTATATGGAAAAAATAAATGACATAATTGGACAAGATGGTTCGATCAGGGGCTTGGCCCTATATGAGGGTTTATAGACGAGCACTAATAGTTTAGAAAAAGATCAAAAATATGAAAATCGTTCGTTACGTTTTTGAGAAATATCGATTTAAAAAAAATATGAATTTTTTTTCCCTAGTACTATATGGAAAAACAAAAATAATTGGACAAAATGGTTCGATCAGGGGCTTAGCCCTATATAAGGGTTTATAGACGAGCACTAATAGTTTAGAAAAAGATCAAAAATATGAAAATCGCTTGTTACGTTTTTGAGAAATATAGATTTAAAAAAAATATGAATTTTTTTCTCCTAGTACTATATTGAAAAACTAAATGACATAATTGGACAAAATGGTTCGATCAGGGGCTTGGCCCTATATGAGGGTTTATAGACGAGCACTAACAGTTTACAAAAAGATGAAAAATATGAAAATCGCTCGTTACGTTTTTGAGAAATGTCGATTTTAAAACAATATGAATTTTTTTCCCCTAGTACTATATGGAAAAACTAAATGACATAATTGGACAAAATGGTTCGATCAGGGGCTTAGCCCTATATGAGGGTTTATAGACAAGCACTAATAGTTTACAAAAAGATGAAAAATATGAAAATCGCTCGTTACGTTTTTGAGAAATATCGATTTAAAAAAAATATGAATTTTTTTTCCCTAGTACTATATGGAAAAACTAAATGACATAATTGGACAAGATGGTTCGATCAGGGGCTTAGCCCTATATGAGGGTTTATAGGCGAGCACTAACAGTTTACAAAAAGATGAAAAATATGAAAATCGCTCGTTACGTTTTTGAGAAATATCGATTTAAAAATAATATGAATTTTTTCTCCTAGTATTATATGGAAAAACTAAATGACATAATTGGACAAAATGGTTCGATCAGGGGCTTGGCCCTATACGAGGGCTTATAGACGAGCACTAATAGTTTAGAAAAAGATCAAAAATATGAAAATCGTTCGTTACGTTTTTGAGAAATATCGATTTAAAAAAAATATGAATTTTTTCCCCCTAGTACTATATGGAAAAAATAAATGACATAATTGGACAAGATGGTTCGATCAGGGGCTTGGCCCTATATGAGGGTTTATAGACGAGCACTAATAGTTTAGAAAAAGATCAAAAATATGAAAATCGTTCGTTACGTTTTTGAGAAATATCGATTTAAAAAAAATATGAATTTTTTTTCCCTAGTACTATATGGAAAAACAAAAATAATTGGACAAAATGGTTCGATCAGGGGCTTAGCCCTATATAAGGGTTTATAGACGAGCACTAATAGTTTAGAAAAAGATCAAAAATATGAAAATCGCTTGTTACGTTTTTGAGAAATATAGATTTAAAAAAAATATGAATTTTTTTCTCCTAGTACTATATTGAAAAACTAAATGACATAATTGGACAAAATGGTTCGATCAGGGGCTTGGCCCTATACGAGGGTTTATAGACGAGCACTAATAGTTTAGAAAAAGATCAAAAATATGAAAATCGCTCGTTACGTTTTTGAGAAATATCGATTTAAAAAAAATATGAATTTTTTTTCCCTAGTACTATATGGAAAAACAAAAATAATTGGACAAAATGGTTCGATCAGGGGCTTAGCCCTATATAAGGGTTTATAGACGAGCACTAATAGTTTAGAAAAAGATCAAAAATATGAAAATCGCTTGTTACGTTTTTGAGAAATATAGATTTAAAAAAAATATGAATTTTTTTCTCCTAGTACTATATTGAAAAACTAAATGACATAATTGGACAAAATGGTTCGATCAGGGGCTTGGCCCTATACGAGGGTTTATAGACGAGCACTAATAGTTTAGAAAAAGATCAAAAATATGAAAATCGCTCGTTACGTTTTTGAGAAATATCGATTTAAAAAAAATATGAATTTTTTTTCCCTAGTACCATATGGAAAAACTAAATGACATAATTGGACAAAATGGTTCGATCAGGGGCTTAGCCCTATATAAGAGTTTATAGACGAGCACTAATAGTTCAGAAAAAGATAAAAAATATGAAAATCGCTCATTACGTTTTTGAGAAATATCGATTTTAAAAAAATATGAATTTTTTTCCCTAGTACTATATGGAAAAACTAAATGACATAATTGGACAAAATCGTTCGATCAGGGGCTTAGCCCTATATGAGGGTTTATAGACGAGCACTAATAGTTTACAACAAGATGAAAAACATGAAAATCGCTCGTTACGTTTTTGAGAAATATCGATTTTAAAAAAAATATGAATTTTTTTCCCTAGTACTATATGGAAAAACTAAATGACATAATTGGACAAAATGGTTCGATCAGGGGCTTAGCCCTATATGAGGGTTTAAAGACGAGCACTAATAGTTTAGAAAAAGATCAAAAATATGAAAATCGCTCGTTACGTTTTTGAGAAATATCGATTTTAAAAAAATGTGATTTTATTTTCCCTAGTACTATATGGAAAAACTAAATGACATAATTGGACAAAATGGTTCGATCAGGAGCTTGGCCCTATATAAGGGTTTATAGACGAGCACTAATAGTTTAGAAAAAGATCAAAAATATGAAAATCGCTCGTTATGTTTTTGAGAAATATCGATTTAAAAAAAATATGAATTTTTTTTCCCTAGTACTATATGGAAAAACTAAATGACATAATTGGACAAAATGGTTGGATCAGGGGCTTAGCCCTATATTATGGTTTATAAGCGAGCACTAATAGTTTAGAAAAAGATCAAAAATATGAAAATCGCTCGTTACGTTTTTGAGAAATATCGATTTAAAAAAATATGAATTTTTTTCCCCTAGTACTATATGAAAAAACTAAATGACATAATTGGACAAAATGGTTCGATCAGGGGCTTGGCCCTATACGAGGGTTTATAGACGAGCACTAATAGTTTAGAAAAAGATCAAAAATATGAAAATCGCTCGTTACATTTTTGAGAAATATCGATTTAAAAAAAATATGAATTTTTTCCCCCTAGTACTATATGGAAAAAATAAATGACATAATTGGACAAGATGGTTCGATCAGGGGCTTGGCCCTATATGAGGGTTTATAGACGAGCACTAATAGTTTAGAAAAAGATCAAAAATATGAAAATCGTTCGTTACGTTTTTGAGAAATATCGATTTAAAAAAAATATGAATTTTTTTTCCCTAGTACTATATGGAAAAACAAAAATAATTGGACAAAATGGTTCGATCAGGGGCTTAGCCCTATATAAGGGTTTATAGACGAGCACTAATAGTTTAGAAAAAGATCAAAAATATGAAAATCGCTTGTTACGTTTTTGAGAAATATAGATTTAAAAAAAATATGAATTTTTTTCTCCTAGTACTATATTGAAAAACTAAATGACATAATTGGACAAAATGGTTCGATCAGGGGCTTGGCCCTATACGAGGGTTTATAGACGAGCACTAATAGTTTAGAAAAAGATCAAAAATATGAAAATCGCTCGTTACGTTTTTGAGAAATATCGATTTAAAAAAAATATGAATTTTTTTTCCCTAGTACCATATGGAAAAACTAAATGACATAATTGGACAAGATGGTTCGATTGGGGGCTTAGCCCTATATGAGGGTTTATAGACGAGCACTAACAGTTTACAAAAAGATGAAAAATATGAAAATCGCTCGTTACGTTTTTGAGAAATGTCGATTTTAAAACAATATGAATTTTTTTCCCCTAGTACTATATGGAAAAACTAAATGACATAATTGGACAAAATGGTTCGATCAGGGGCTTAGCCCTATATGAGGGTTTATAGACGAGCACTAATAGTTTACAAAAAGATGGAAAATATGAAAATCGCTCGTTACGTTTTTGAGAAATATCGATTTAAAAAAAATATGAATTTTTTTTCCCTAGTACTATATGGAAAATCTAAATGACATAATTGGACAAGATGGTTCGATCAGGGGCTTAGCCCTATATGAGGGTTTATAGACGAGCACTAACAGTTTACAAAAAGATGAAAAATATGAAAATCGCTTGTTACGTTTTTGAGAAATATCGATTTAAAAAATATATGAATTTCCCCTAGTACTATAATGAAAAACTAAATGACATAATTGGACAAAATGGTTCGATCAGGGGCTTGGCCCTATATGAGGGTTTATAGACGAGCACTAATAGTTTAGAAAAAGATCAAAAATTTGAAAATCGCTTGTTTCGTTTTTGAGAAATATCGATTTAAAAAAAATATGAATTTTTTCCCCTAGTACTATAATGAAAAACTAAATGACATAATTGGACAAAATGGTTCGATCAGGGGCTTAGCCCTATATAAGGGTTTATAGGCGAGCACTAATAGTTTAGAAAAAGATCAAAAATATGAAAATCGCTTGTTTCGTTTTTGAGAAATATCGATTTAAAAAAAAATATGAATATTTTTTCCCTAGTACTATATGGAAAAACTAAATGACATAATTGGACAAGATGGTTCGATCGGGGGCTTAGCCCTATATGAGGGTTTATAGACGAGCACTAACAGTTTACAAAAAGATGAAAAATATGAAAATCGCTCGTTACGTTTTTGAGAAATGTCGATTTTAAAACAATATGAATTTTTTTCCCCTAGTACTATATGGAAAAACTAAATGACATAATTGGACAAAATGGTTCGATCAGGGGCTTAGCCCTATATGAGGGTTTATAGACGAGCACTAATAGTTTACAAAAAGATGAAAAATATGAAAATCGCTCGTTACGTTTTTGAGAAATATCGATTTAAAAAAAATATGAATTTTTTTTCCCTAGTACTATATGGAAAAACTAAATGACATAATTGGACAAGATGGTTCGATCAGGGGCTTAGCCCTATATGAGGGTTTATAGGCGAGCACTAACAGTTTACAAAAAGATGAAAAATATGAAAATCGCTCGTTACGTTTTTGAGAAATATCGATTTAAAAATAATATGAATTTTTTCTCCTAGTATTATATGGAAAAACTAAATGACATAATTGGACAAAATGGTTCGATCAGGGGCTTGGCCCTATACGAGGGCTTATAGACGAGCACTAATAGTTTAGAAAAAGATCAAAAATATGAAAATCGTTCGTTACGTTTTTGAGAAATATCGATTTAAAAAAAATATGAATTTTTTCCCCCTAGTACTATATGGAAAAAATAAATGACATAATTGGACAAGATGGTTCCATCAGGGGCTTGGCCCTATATGAGGGTTTATAGACGAGCACTAATAGTTTAGAAAAAGATCAAAAATATGAAAATCGTTCGTTACGTTTTTGAGAAATATCGATTTAAAAAAAATATGAATTTTTTTTCCCTAGTACTATATGGAAAAACAAAAATAATTGGACAAAATGGTTCGATCAGGGGCTTAGCCCTATATAAGGGTTTATAGACGAGCACTAATAGTTTAGAAAAAGATCAAAAATATGAAAATCGCTTGTTACGTTTTTGAGAAATATAGATTTAAAAAAAATATGAATTTTTTTCTCCTAGTACTATATTGAAAAACTAAATGACATAATTGGACAAAATGGTTCGATCAGGGGCTTGGCCCTATACGAGGGTTTATAGACGAGCACTAATAGTTTAGAAAAAGATCAAAAATATGAAAATCGCTCGTTACGTTTTTGAGAAATATCGATTTAAAAAAAATATGAATTTTTTTTCCCTAGTACCATATGGAAAAACTAAATGACATAATTGGACAAAATGGTTCGATCAGGGGCTTAGCCCTATATAAGAGTTTATAGACGAGCACTAATAGTTAAGAAAAAGATAAAAAATATGAAAATCGCTCATTACGTTTTTGAGAAATATCGATTTTAAAAAAATATGAATTTTTTTCCCTAGTACTATATGGAAAAACTAAATGACATAATTGGACAAAATCGTTCGATCAGGGGCTTAGCCCTATATGAGGGTTTATAGACAAGCACTAATAGTGTAGAATGTGCACACATATGTGTAGCACCATAAGAATACTAATCTATGTTGTCCCACTATACGGGATCTTACTGTATAAGAATACAAATCCATGTTGTCACACTATACGGGATTTCACTGTTAATAAAAACAATTGAATACAAATAATTTGTCAATATTGGGTAGTCAGCAATAATGATCACCAGCTGACCCATTTATGAATTTTGCTTTGTATTGCGTATCAAAGACACCAGTAGCCACCCAGTTGAATTGAAAAGGTTATTTGAGATCTTATGAAAACACTATACCGTCAATGCAACCAAAATGCATTATACAAGTGAATGACTTGTATGACGTAGAAAGTGAGACACTATGGATTTGGTAATTATTAAGTTATGAATAATTAAGTTATGGTTAATTAAGTTACTAGATTATAAGTATGAATCTCATAAGTTGTATAAATAGTAAGGAAATTTGAAAAATAAAGTTTAATTCAAAATCAGAACTTAAAGGAGTAACTCGCTTTTTAATTTATAGAGCGGCCTCATAAATACATTCGCTATAGTAAAAAGCGATATCCTTATAAAAGACCATCATAATAGTTTAGAAAAAGATCAAAAATATGAAAATCGCTCGTTACGTTTTTGAGAAATATCGATTTAAAAAAATATGAATTTTTCCCTAGTACTATATGGAAAAACTAAATGACATAATTGGACAAAATGGTTCGATCAGGGGCTTAGCCTTAAATGAGGGTTTATAGACGAGCACTAAAAGTTTAGAAAAAGATCAAAAATATGAAAATCGCTCGTTACGTTTTTGAGAAATATCGATTTTAAAAAAATAAGAATTTTTTTTCCCTAGTACCATATGGAAAAACTAAATGACATAATTGGACAAAATGGTTCGATCAGGGGCTTAGCCCTATATAAGAGTTTATAGACGAGCACTAATAGTTCAGAAAAAGATAAAAAATATGAAAATCGCTCATTACGTTTTTGAGAAATATCGATTTTAAAAAAATATGAATTTTTTTCCCTAGTACTATATGGAAAAACTAAATGACATAATTGGACAAAATCGTTCGATCAGGGGCTTAGCCCTATATGAGGGTTTATAGACGAGCACTAATAGTTTACAACAAGATGAAAAACATGAAAATCGCTCGTTACGTTTTTGAGAAATATCGATTTTAAAAAAAATATGAATTTTTTTCCCTAGTACTATATGGAAAAACTAAATGACATAATTGGACAAAATGGTTCGATCAGGGGCTTAGCCCTATATGAGGGTTTAAAGACGAGCACTAACAGTTTACAAAAAGATGAAAAATATGAAAATCGCTTGTTACGTTTTTGAGAAATATCGATTTAAAAAATATATGAATTTCCCCTAGTACTATAATGAAAAACTAAATGACATAATTGGACAAAATGGTTCGATCAGGGGCTTGGCCCTATATGAGGGTTTATAGACGAGCACTAATAGTTTAGAAAAAGATCAAAAATTTGAAAATCGCTTGTTTCGTTTTTGAGAAATATCGATTTAAAAAAAATATGAATTTTTTCCCCTAGTACTATAATGAAAAACTAAATGACATAATTGGACAAAATGGTTCGATCAGGGGCTTAGCCCTATATAAGGGTTTATAGGCGAGCACTAATAGTTTAGAAAAAGATCAAAAATATGAAAATCGCTTGTTTCGTTTTTGAGAAATATCGATTTAAAAAAAAATATGAATATTTTTTCCCTAGTACTATATGGAAAAACTAAATGACATAATTGGACAAGATGGTTCGATCGGGGGCTTAGCCCTATATGAGGGTTTATAGACGAGCACTAACAGTTTACAAAAAGATGAAAAATATGAAAATCGCTCGTTACGTTTTTGAGAAATGTCGATTTTAAAACAATATGAATTTTTTTCCCCTAGTACTATATGGAAAAACTAAATGACATAATTGGACAAAATGGTTCGATCAGGGGCTTAGCCCTATATGAGGGTTTATAGACGAGCACTAATAGTTTACAAAAAGATGAAAAATATGAAAATCGCTCGTTACGTTTTTGAGAAATATCGATTTAAAAAAAATATGAATTTTTTTTCCCTAGTACTATATGGAAAAACTAAATGACATAATTGGACAAGATGGTTCGATCAGGGGCTTAGCCCTATATGAGGGTTTATAGGCGAGCACTAACAGTTTACAAAAAGATGAAAAATATGAAAATCGCTCGTTACGTTTTTGAGAAATATCGATTTAAAAATAATATGAATTTTTTCTCCTAGTATTATATGGAAAAACTAAATGACATAATTGGACAAAATGGTTCGATCAGGGGCTTGGCCCTATACGAGGGCTTATAGACGAGCACTAATAGTTTAGAAAAAGATCAAAAATATGAAAATCGTTCGTTACGTTTTTGAGAAATATCGATTTAAAAAAAATATGAATTTTTTCCCCCTAGTACTATATGGAAAAAATAAATGACATAATTGGACAAGATGGTTCCATCAGGGGCTTGGCCCTATATGAGGGTTTATAGACGAGCACTAATAGTTTAGAAAAAGATCAAAAATATGAAAATCGTTCGTTACGTTTTTGAGAAATATCGATTTAAAAAAAATATGAATTTTTTTTCCCTAGTACTATATGGAAAAACAAAAATAATTGGACAAAATGGTTCGATCAGGGGCTTAGCCCTATATAAGGGTTTATAGACGAGCACTAATAGTTTAGAAAAAGATCAAAAATATGAAAATCGCTTGTTACGTTTTTGAGAAATATAGATTTAAAAAAAATATGAATTTTTTTCTCCTAGTACTATATTGAAAAACTAAATGACATAATTGGACAAAATGGTTCGATCAGGGGCTTGGCCCTATACGAGGGTTTATAGACGAGCACTAATAGTTTAGAAAAAGATCAAAAATATGAAAATCGCTCGTTACGTTTTTGAGAAATATCGATTTAAAAAAAATATGAATTTTTTTTCCCTAGTACCATATGGAAAAACTAAATGACATAATTGGACAAAATGGTTCGATCAGGGGCTTAGCCCTATATAAGAGTTTATAGACGAGCACTAATAGTTAAGAAAAAGATAAAAAATATGAAAATCGCTCATTACGTTTTTGAGAAATATCGATTTTAAAAAAATATGAATTTTTTTCCCTAGTACTATATGGAAAAACTAAATGACATAATTGGACAAAATCGTTCGATCAGGGGCTTAGCCCTATATGAGGGTTTATAGACAAGCACTAATAGTGTAGAATGTGCACACATATGTGTAGCACCATAAGAATACTAATCTATGTTGTCCCACTATACGGGATCTTACTGTATAAGAATACAAATCCATGTTGTCACACTATACGGGATTTCACTGTTAATAAAAACAATTGAATACAAATAATTTGTCAATATTGGGTAGTCAGCAATAATGATCACCAGCTGACCCATTTATGAATTTTGCTTTGTATTGCGTATCAAAGACACCAGTAGCCACCCAGTTGAATTGAAAAGGTTATTTGAGATCTTATGAAAACACTATACCGTCAATGCAACCAAAATGCATTATACAAGTGAATGACTTGTATGACGTAGAAAGTGAGACACTATGGATTTGGTAATTATTAAGTTATGAATAATTAAGTTATGGTTAATTAAGTTACTAGATTATAAGTATGAATCTCATAAGTTGTATAAATAGTAAGGAAATTTGAAAAATAAAGTTTAATTCAAAATCAGAACTTAAAGGAGTAACTCGCTTTTTAATTTATAGAGCGGCCTCATAAATACATTCGCTATAGTAAAAAGCGATATCCTTATAAAAGACCATCATAATAGTTTAGAAAAAGATCAAAAATATGAAAATCGCTCGTTACGTTTTTGAGAAATATCGATTTAAAAAAATATGAATTTTTCCCTAGTACTATATGGAAAAACTAAATGACATAATTGGACAAAATGGTTCGATCAGGGGCTTAGCCTTAAATGAGGGTTTATAGACGAGCACTAAAAGTTTAGAAAAAGATCAAAAATATGAAAATCGCTCGTTACGTTTTTGAGAAATATCGATTTTAAAAAAATAAGAATTTTTTTTCCCTAGTACCATATGGAAAAACTAAATGACATAATTGGACAAAATGGTTCGATCAGGGGCTTAGCCCTATATAAGAGTTTATAGACGAGCACTAATAGTTCAGAAAAAGATAAAAAATATGAAAATCGCTCATTACGTTTTTGAGAAATATCGATTTTAA
Source organism: Cordilura impudica (assembly GCA_963682025.1). Taxonomy (NCBI): domain Eukaryota; kingdom Metazoa; phylum Arthropoda; class Insecta; order Diptera; family Scathophagidae; genus Cordilura; species Cordilura impudica. The sequence continues at coordinate 175,186,469 of OY821518.1, read as the reverse complement.
AAAAATATGAATTTTTTTCCCTAGTACTATATGGAAAAACTAAATGACATAATTGGACAAAATCGTTCGATCAGGGGCTTAGCCCTATATGAGGGTTTATAGACGAGCACTAATAGTTTACAACAAGATGAAAAACATGAAAATCGCTCGTTACGTTTTTGAGAAATATCGATTTTAAAAAAAATATGAATTTTTTTCCCTAGTACTATATGGAAAAACTAAATGACATAATTGGACAAAATGGTTCGATCAGGGGCTTAGCCCTATATGAGGGTTTAAAGACGAGCACTAATAGTTTAGAAAAAGATCAAAAATATGAAAATCGCTCGTTACGTTTTTGAGAAATATCGATTTTAAAAAAATGTGATTTTATTTTCCCTAGTACTATATGGAAAAACTAAATGACATAATTGGACAAAATGGTTCGATCAGGAGCTTGGCCCTATATAAGGGTTTATAGACGAGCACTAATAGTTTAGAAAAAGATCAAAAATATGAAAATCGCTCGTTATGTTTTTGAGAAATATCGATTTAAAAAAAATATGAATTTTTTTTCCCTAGTACTATATGGAAAAACTAAATGACATAATTGGACAAAATGTTTGGATCAGGGGCTTAGCCCTATATTAGGGTTTATAAGCGAGCACTAATAGTTTAGAAAAAGATCAAAAATATGAAAATCGCTCGTTACGTTTTTGAGAAATATCGATTTAAAAAAATATGAATTTTTTTCCCCTAGTACTATATGAAAAAACTAAATGACATAATTGGACAAAATGGTTCGATCAGGGGCTTGGCCCTATACGAGGGTTTATAGACGAGCACTAATAGTTTAGAAAAAGATCAAAAATATGAAAATCGCTCGTTACGTTTTTGAGAACTATCGATTTAAAAAAAATATGAATTTTTTTTCCCTAGTACTATATGGAAAAACAAAAATAATTGGACAAAATGGTTCGATCAGGGGCTTAGCCCTATATAAGGGTTTATAGACGAGCACTAATAGTTTAGAAAAAGATCAAAAATATGAAAATCGCTTGTTACGTTTTTGAGATATAGATTTAAAAAAAATATGAATTTTTTTCTCCTAGTACTATATTGAAAAACTAAATGACATAATTGGACAAAATGGTTCGATCAGGGGCTTGGCCCTATACGAGGGTTTATAGACGAGCACTAATAGTTTAGAAAAAGATCAAAAATATGAAAATCGCTCGTTACGTTTTTGAGAAATATCGATTTAAAAAAAATATGAATTTTTTCCCCCTAGTACTATATGGAAAAAATAAATGACATAATTGGACAAAATGGTTCGATCAGGGGCTTAGCCCTATATGAGGGTTTATAGACGAGCACTAATAGTTTAGAAAAAGATCAAACATATGAAAATCGCTCGTTATGTTTTTGAGAAATATCGATTTAAAAATAAAATGAATTTTTTTTCCCTAGTACTATATGGAAAAACTAAATGACATAATTGGACAAAATGGTTCGATCAGGGGCTTAGCCCTATATTAGGGTTTATAAGCGAGCACTAATAGTTTAGAAAAAGATCAAAAATATGAAAATCGCTCGTTACGTTTTTGAGAAATATCGATTTAAAAAAAATATGAATTTTTTTCCCCTAGTACTATATGGAAAAACTAAATGACATAATTGGACAAAATGGTTCGATCAGGGGCTTGGCCCTATACGAGGGTTTATAGACGAGCACTAATAGTTTAGAAAAAGATCAAAAATATGAAAATCGCTCGTTACGTTTTTGAGAAATATCGATTTAAAAAAATATGAATTTTTTCCCCCTAGTACTATATGGAAAAACTAAATGACATAATTGGACAAAATGGTTCGATCAGGGGCTTAGCCCTATATAAGGGTTTATAGACGAGCACTAATAGTTTAGAAAAAGATCAAAAATATGAAAATCGCTCATTACGTTTTTGAGAAATATCGATTTTAAAAAAATATGAATTTTTTTCCCTAGTACTATATGGAAAAACTAAATGACATAATTGGACAAAATCGTTCGCTCAGGGCCTTAGCCCTATATGAGGGTTTATAGACGAGCACTAATAGTTTACAAAAAGATGAAAAACATGAAAATCGTTCGTTACGTTTTTGAGAAATATCGATTTAAAAAAAAATATGAATTTTTTTCCCTAGTACTATATGGAAAAACTAAATGACATAATTGGACAAAATGGTTCGAGCAGGGGCTTAGCCCTATATGAGGGTTTATAGACGAGCACTAATAGTTTAGAAAAAGATCAAAAATATGAAAATCGCTCGTTACGTTTTTGAGAAATATCGATTTTAAAAAAATGTGATTTTATTTTCCCTAGTACTATATGGAAAAACTAAATGACATAATTGGACAAAATGGTTCGATCAGGAGCTTGGCCCTATATAAGGGTTTATAGACGAGCACTAATAGTTTAGAAAAAGATCAAAAATATGAAAATCGCTCGTTATGTTTTTGAGAAATATCGATTTAAAAAAAATATGAATTTTTTTCCCTAGTACTATATGGAAAAACTAAATGACATAATTGGACAAAATAGTTCGATCAGGGGCTTAGCCCTATCTTACGGTTTATAAGCGAGCACTAATAGTTTAGAAAAAGATCAAAAATATGAAAATCGCTCGTTACGTTTTTGAGAAATATCGATTTAAAAAAATATGAATTTTTTCCCCCTAGTACTATATGGAAAAACTAAATGACATAATTGGACAAAATGGTTCGATCAGGGGCTTAGCCCTATATGAGGGTTTATAGACGAGCACTAATAGTTAAAAAAAAGATCAAAAATATGAAAATCGCTCGTTACGTTTTTGAGAAATATCGATTTAAAAAAAACTATGAATTTTTTTCCCTAGTACTATATGGAAAAACTAAATGACATAATTGGACAAAATGGTTCGAGCAGGGGCTTAGCCCTATATGATGGTTTATAGACGAGCACTAATAGTTTAGAAAAAGATCAAAAATATGAAAATCGCTCTTTACGTTTTTGAGAAATATCGATTTTAAAAAAATGTGATTTTATTTTCCCTAGTACTATATGGAAAAACTAAATGACATAATTGGACAAAATGGTTCGATCAGGAGCTTGGCCCTATATAAGGGTTTATAGACGAGCACTAATAGTTTAGAAAAAGATCAAAAATATGAAAATCGCTCGTTATGTTTTTGAGAAATATCGATTTAAAAAAAATATGAATTTTTTTCCCTAGTACTATATGGAAAAACTAAATGATATAATTGGACAAAATGGTTCGATCAGGGGCTTAGCCCTATCTTAGGGTTTATAAGCGAGCACTAATAGTTTAGAAAAAGATCAAAAATATGAAAATCGCTCGTTACGTTTTTGAGAAATATCGATTTAAAAAAATATGAATTTTTTCCCCCTAGTACTATATGGAAAAACTAAATGACATAATTGGACAAAATGGTTCGATCAGGGGCTTAGCCCTATATAAGGGTTTATAGACGAGCACTAATAGTTTAGAAAAAGATCAAAAATTTGGAAATTGCTCGTTACGTTTTTGAGAAATATCGATTTAAAAAAAATATGAATTTTTTTCCCTAGTACTATATGGAAAAACTAAATGACATAATTGGACAAAATGGTTCGATAAGGGGCTTAGCCCTATATGAGGGTTTATAGACGAGCACTAATAGTTTAGAAAAAGATAAAAATATGAAAATCGCTCGTTACGTTTTTGAGAAATATCGATTTTAAAAAAATATGAATTTTTTTCCCCTAGTACTATATGGAAAAACTAAATGACATAATTGGACAAAATGGTTCGATCAGGGGCTTAGCCCTATATGAGGGTTTAAAGACGAGCACTAATAGTTTACAAAAAGATCAAAAATATGAAAATCGCTCGTTACGTTTTTGAGAAATATCGATTTAAAAAAAATATGAATTTTTTTCCCCTAGTACTATATGGAAAAACTAAATGACATAATTGGACAAAATGGTTCGATCAGGGGCTTGGCCCTATACGAGGGTTTATAGACGAGCACTAATAGTTTAGAAAAAGATCAAAAATATGAAAATCGCTCGTTACGTTTTTGAGAAATATCGATTTAAAAAAATATGAATTTTTTCCCCCTAGTACTATATGGAAAAACTAAATGACATAATTGGACAAAATGGTTCGATCAGGGGCTTAGCCCTATATAAGGGTTTATAGACGAGCACTAATAGTTTAGAAAAAGATCAAAAATATGAAAATCGCTCATTACGTTTTTGAGAAATATCGATTTTAAAAAAATATGAATTTTTTTCCCTAGTACTATATGGAAAAACTAAATGACATAATTGGACAAAATCGTTCGCTCAGGGGCTTAGCCCTATATGAGGGTTTATAGACGAGCACTAATAGTTTACAAAAAGATGAAAAACATGAAAATCGTTCGTTACGTTTTTGAGAAATATCGATTTAAAAAAAAATATGAATTTTTTTCCCTAGTACTATATGGAAAAACTAAATGACATAATTGGACAAAATGGTTCGAGCAGGGGCTTAGCCCTATATGAGGGTTTATAGACGAGCACTAATAGTTTACAAAAAGATGAAAAACATGAAAATCGCTCGTTACGTTTTTGAGAAATATCGATTTAAAAAAAAATATGAATTTTTTTCCCTAGTACTATATGGAAAAACTTAATGACATAATTGGACAAAATGGTTCGAGCAGGGGCTTAGCCCTATATGAGGGTTTATAGACGAGCACTAATAGTTAAAAAAAAGATCAAAAATATGAAAATCGCTCGCTACGTTTTTGAGAAATATCGATTTTAAAAAAATGTGATTTTATTTTCCCTAGTACCATATGGAAAAACTAAATGACATAATTGGACAAAATGGTTCGATCAGGAGCTTGGCCCTATATAAGGGTTTATAGACGAGCACTAATAGTTTAGAAAAAGATCAAAAATATGAAAATCGCTCGTTATGTTTTTGAGAAATATCGATTTAAAAAAAATATGAATTTTTTTTCCCTAGTACTATATGGAAAAACTAAATGACATAATTGGACAAAATGGTTCGATCAGGGGCTTAGCCCTATCTTACGGTTTATAAGCGAGCACTAATAGTTTAGAAAAAGATCAAAAATATGAAAATCGCTCGTTACGTTTTTGAGAAATATCGATTTAAAAAAATATGAATTTTTTCCCCCTAGTACTATATGGAAAAACTAAATGACATAATTGGACAAAATGGTTCGATCAGGGGCTTAGCCCTATACGAGGGTTTATAGACGAGCACTAATAGTTAAGAAAAAGATCAAAAATATGAAAATCGCTCGTTACGTTTTTGAGAAATATCGATTTAAAAAAAACTATGAATTTTTTTCCCTAGTACTATATGGAAAAACTAAATGACATAATTGGACAAAATGGTTCGAGCAGGGGCTTAGCCCTATATGAGGGTTTATAGACGAGCACTAATAGTTTAGAAAAAGATCAAAAATATGAAAATCGCTCGTTACGTTTTTGAGAAATATCGATTTTAAAAAAATGTGATTTTATTTTCCCTAGTACTATATGGAAAAACTAAATGACATAATTGGACAAAATGGTTCGATCATGAGCTTGGCCCTATATAAGGGTTTATAGACGAGCACTAATAGTTTAGAAAAAGATCAAAAATATGAAAATCGCTCGTTATGTTTTTGAGAAATATCGATTTAAAAAAAATATGAATTTTTTTCCCTAGTACTATATGGAAAAACTAAATTACATAATTGGACAAAATGGTTCGATCAGGGGCTTAGCCCTATCTTAGGGTTTATAACCGAGCACTAATAGTTTAGAAAAAGATCAAAAATATGAAAATCGCTCGTTACGTTTTTGAGAAATATCGATTTAAAAAAATATGAATTTTTTCCCCCTAGTACTATATGGAAAAACTAAATGACATAATTGGACAAAATGGTTCGATCAGGGGCTCAGCCCTATATGAGGGTTTATAGACGAGCACTAATAGTTAAGAAAAAGATCAAAAATATGAAAATCGCTCGTTACGTTTTTGAGAAATATCGATTTTAAAAAACTATGAATTTTTTTTCCCTAGTACTATATGGAAAAACTAAATGACATAATTGGACAAAATCGTTCGCTCAGGGGCTTAGCCATATATGAGGGTTTATAGACGAGCACTAATAGTTTACAAAATGATGAAAAACATGAAAATCGCTCGTTACGTTTTTGAGAAATATCGATTTAAAAAAAAATATGAATTTTTTTCCCTAGTACTATATGGAAAAACTTAATGACATAATTGGACAAAATGGTTCGAGCAGGGGCTTAGCCCTATATGAGGGTTTATAGACGAGCACTAATAGTTTAGAAAAAGATCAAAAATATGAAAATCGCTCGCTACGTTTTTGAGAAATATCGATTTTAAAAAAATGTGATTTTATTTTCCCTAGTACCATATGGAAAAACTAAATGACATAATTGGACAAAATGGTTCGATCAGGAGCTTGGCCCTATATAAGGGTTTATAGACGAGCACTAATAGTTTAGAAAAAGATCAAAAATATGAAAATCGCTCGTTATGTTTTTGAGAAATATCGATTTAAAAAAAATATGAATTTTTTTTCCCTAGTACTATATGGAAAAACTAAATGACATAATTGGACAAAATGGTTCGATCAGGGGCTTAGCCCTATCTTACGGTTTATAAGCGAGCACTAATAGTTTAGAAAAAGATCAAAAATATGAAAATCGCTCGTTACGTTTTTGAGAAATATCGATTTAAAAAAATATGAATTTTTTCCCCCTAGTACTATATGGAAAAACTAAATGACATAATTGGACAAAATGGTTCGATCAGGGGCTTAGCCCTATACGAGGGTTTATAGACGAGCACTAATAGTTAAGAAAAAGATCAAAAATATGAAAATCGCTCGTTACGTTTTTGAGAAATATCGATTTAAAAAAAACTATGAATTTTTTTCCCTAGTACTATATGGAAAAACTAAATGACATAATTGGACAAAATGGTTCGAGCAGGGGCTTAGCCCTATATGAGGGTTTATAGACGAGCACTAATAGTTTAGAAAAAGATCAAAAATATGAAAATCGCTCGTTACGTTTTTGAGAAATATCGATTTTAAAAAAATGTGATTTTATTTTCCCTAGTACTATATGGAAAAACTAAATGACATAATTGGACAAAATGGTTCGATCATGAGCTTGGCCCTATATAAGGGTTTATAGACGAGCACTAATAGTTTAGAAAAAGATCAAAAATATGAAAATCGCTCGTTATGTTTTTGAGAAATATCGATTTAAAAAAAATATGAATTTTTTTCCCTAGTACTATATGGAAAAACTAAATTACATAATTGGACAAAATGGTTCGATCAGGGGCTTAGCCCTATCTTAGGGTTTATAACCGAGCACTAATAGTTTAGAAAAAGATCAAAAATATGAAAATCGCTCGTTACGTTTTTGAGAAATATCGATTTAAAAAAATATGAATTTTTTCCCCCTAGTACTATATGGAAAAACTAAATGACATAATTGGACAAAATGGTTCGATCAGGGGCTCAGCCCTATATGAGGGTTTATAGACGAGCACTAATAGTTAAGAAAAAGATCAAAAATATGAAAATCGCTCGTTACGTTTTTGAGAAATATCGATTTTAAAAAACTATGAATTTTTTTTCCCTAGTACTATATGGAAAAACTAAATGACATAATTGGACAAAATCGTTCGCTCAGGGGCTTAGCCATATATGAGGGTTTATAGACGAGCACTAATAGTTTACAAAATGATGAAAAACATGAAAATCGCTCGTTACGTTTTTGAGAAATATCGATTTAAAAAAAAATATGAATTTTTTTCCCTAGTACTATATGGAAAAACTTAATGACATAATTGGACAAAATGGTTCGAGCAGGGGCTTAGCCCTATATGAGGGTTTATAGACGAGCACTAATAGTTTAGAAAAAGATCAAAAATATGAAAATCGCTCGATACGTTTTTGAGAAATATCGATTTTAAAAAAATGTGATTTTATTTTCCCTAGTACCATATGGAAAAACTAAATGACATAATTGGACAAAATGGTTCGATCAGGAGCTTGGCCCTATATAAGGGTTTATAGACGAGCACTAATAGTTTAGAAAAAGATCAAAAATATGAAAATCGCTCGTTATGTTTTTGAGAAATATCGATTTAAAAAAAATATGAATTTTTTTTCCCTAGTACTATATGGAAAAACTAAATGACATAATTGGACAAAATGGTTCGATCAGGGGCTTAGCCCTATCTTACGGTTTATAAGCGAGCACTAATAGTTTAGAAAAAGATCAAAAATATGAAAATCGCTCGTTACGTTTTTGAGAAATATCGATTTAAAAAAATATGAATTTTTTCCCCCTAGTACTATATGGAAAAACTAAATGACATAATTGGACAAAATGGTTCGATCAGGGGCTTAGCCCTATACGAGGGTTTATAGACGAGCACTAATAGTTAAGAAAAAGATCAAAAATATGAAAATCGCTCGTTACGTTTTTGAGAAATATCGATTTAAAAAAAACTATGAATTTTTTTCCCTAGTACTATATGGAAAAACTAAATGACATAATTGGACAAAATGGTTCGAGCAGGGGCTTAGCCCTATATGAGGGTTTATAGACGAGCACTAATAGTTTAGAAAAAGATCAAAAATATGAAAATCGCTCGTTACGTTTTTGAGAAATATCGATTTTAAAAAAATGTGATTTTATTTTCCCTAGTACTATATGGAAAAACTAAATGACATAATTGGACAAAATGGTTCGATCATGAGCTTGGCCCTATATAAGGGTTTATAGACGAGCACTAATAGTTTAGAAAAAGATCAAAAATATGAAAATCGCTCGTTATGTTTTTGAGAAATATCGATTTAAAAAAAATATGAATTTTTTTCCCTAGTACTATATGGAAAAACTAAATTACATAATTGGACAAAATGGTTCGATCAGGGGCTTAGCCCTATCTTAGGGTTTATAACCGAGCACTAATAGTTTAGAAAAAGATCAAAAATATGAAAATCGCTCGTTACGTTTTTGAGAAATATCGATTTAAAAAAATATGAATTTTTTCCCCCTAGTACTATATGGAAAAACTAAATGACATAATTGGACAAAATGGTTCGATCAGGGGCTCAGCCCTATATGAGGGTTTATAGACGAGCACTAATAGTTAAGAAAAAGATCAAAAATATGAAAATCGCTCGTTACGTTTTTGAGAAATATCGATTTTAAAAAACTATGAATTTTTTTTCCCTAGTACTATATGGAAAAACTAAATGACATAATTGGACAAAATGGTTCGATCAGGGGCTTAGCCCTATATAAGGGTTTCTAGACGAGCACTAATAGTTTAGAAAAAGATCAAAAATATGGAAATTGCTCGTTACGTTTTTGAGAAATATCGATTTAAAAAAAATATGAATTTTTTTCCCTAGTACTATATGGAAAAACTAAATGACATAATTGGACAAAATGGTTCGATAAGGGGCTTAGCCCTATATGAGGGTTTATAGACGAGCACTAATAGTTTACAAAAAGATGAAAAATATGAAAATCGCTCGTGATGGTTTTGAGAAATATCGATTTAAAAAAAATAAGAATTTTTTTTCCCTAGTATCATATGGAAAAACTAAATGACATAATTGGACAAAATGGTTCGATCAGGGGCTTAGCCCTACATAAGAGTTTATAGACGAGCACTAATAGTTTAGAAAAAGAGCAAAGATATGAAAATCGCTCATTACGTTTTTGAGAAATATCGATTTTAAAAAAATATGAATTTTTTTCCCTAGTACTATATGGAAAAACTAAATGACATAATTGGACAAAATCGTTCGCTCAGGGGCTTAGCCATATATGAGGGTTTATAGACGAGCACTAATAGTTTACAAAAAGATGAAAAACATGAAAATCGCTCGTTACGTTTTTGAGAAATATCGATTTAAAAAAAAATATGAATTTTTTTCCCTAGTACTATATGGAAAAACTTAATGACATAATTGGACAAAATGGTTCGAGCAGGGGCTTAGCCCTATATGAGGGTTTATAGACGAGCACTAATAGTTTAGAAAAAGATCAAAAATATGAAAATCGCTCGCTACGTTTTTGAGAAATATCGATTTTAAAAAAATGTGATTTTATTTTCCCTAGTACCATATGGAAAAACTAAATGACATAATTGGACAAAGTGGTTCGATCAGGAGCTTGGCCCTATATAAGGGTTTATAGACGAGCACTAATAGTTTAGAAAAAGATCAAAAATATGAAAATCGCTCGTTATGTTTTTGAGAAATATCGATTTAAAAAAAATATGAATTTTTTTTCCCTAGTACTATATGGAAAAACTAAATGACATAATTGGACAAAATGGTTCGATCAGGGGCTTAGCCCTATCTTACGGTTTATAAGCGAGCACTAATAGTTTAGAAAAAGATCAAAAATATGAAAATCGCTCGTTACGTTTTTGAGAAATATCGATTTAAAAAAATATGAATTTTTTCCCCCTAGTACTATATGGAAAAACTAAATGACATAATTGGACAAAATGGTTCGATCAGGGGCTTAGCCCTATACGAGGGTTTATAGACGAGCACTAATAGTTAAGAAAAAGATCAAAAATATGAAAATCGCTCGTTACGTTTTTGAGAAATATCGATTTAAAAAAAACTATGAATTTTTTTCCCTAGTACTATATGGAAAAACTAAATGACATAATTGGACAAAATGGTTCGAGCAGGGGCTTAGCCCTATATGAGGGTTTATAGACGAGCACTAATAGTTTAGAAAAAGATCAAAAATATGAAAATCGCTCGTTACGTTTTTGAGAAATATCGATTTTAAAAAAATGTGATTTTATTTTCCCTAGTACTATATGGAAAAACTAAATGACATAATTGGACAAAATGGTTCGATCATGAGCTTGGCCCTATATAAGGGTTTATAGACGAGCACTAATAGTTTAGAAAAAGATCAAAAATATGAAAATCGCTCGTTATGTTTTTGAGAAATATCGATTTAAAAAAAATATGAATTTTTTTCCCTAGTACTATATGGAAAAACTAAATTACATAATTGGACAAAATGGTTCGATCAGGGGCTTAGCCCTATCTTAGGGTTTATAACCGAGCACTAATAGTTTAGAAAAAGATCAAAAATATGAAAATCGCTCGTTACGTTTTTGAGAAATATCGATTTAAAAAAATATGAATTTTTTCCCCCTAGTACTATATGGAAAAACTAAATGACATAATTGGACAAAATGGTTCGATCAGGGGCTCAGCCCTATATGAGGGTTTATAGACGAGCACTAATAGTTAAGAAAAAGATCAAAAATATGAAAATCGCTCGTTACGTTTTTGAGAAATATCGATTTTAAAAAAATGTGATTTTATTTTCCCTAGTACCATATGGAAAAACTAAATGACATAATTGGACAAAATGGTTCGATCAGGAGCTTGGCCCTATATAAGGGTTTATAGACGAGCACTAATAGTTTAGAAAAAGATCAAAAATATGAAAATCGCTCGTTATGTTTTTGAGAAATATCGATTTAAAAAAAATATGAATTTTTTTTCCCTAGTACTATATGGAAAAACTAAATGACATAATTGGACAAAATGGTTCGATCAGGGGCTTAGCCCTATCTTACGGTTTATAAGCGAGCACTAATAGTTTAGAAAAAGATCAAAAATATGAAAATCGCTCGTTACGTTTTTGAGAAATATCGATTTAAAAAAATATGAATTTTTTCCCCCTAGTACTATATGGAAAAACTAAATGACATAATTGGACAAAATGGTTCGATCAGGGGCTCAGCCCTATATGAGGGTTTATAGACGAGCACTAATAGTTAAGAAAAAGATCAAAAATATGAAAATCGCTCGTTACGTTTTTGAGAAATATCGATTTTAAAAAACTATGAATTTTTTTTCCCTAGTACTATATGGAAAAACTAAATGACATAATTGGACAAAATCGTTCGCTCAGGGGCTTAGCCATATATGAGGGTTTATAGACGAGCACTAATAGTTTACAAAATGATGAAAAACATGAAAATCGCTCGTTACGTTTTTGAGAAATATCGATTTAAAAAAAAATATGAATTTTTTTCCCTAGTACTATATGGAAAAACTTAATGACATAATTGGACAAAATGGTTCGAGCAGGGGCTTAGCCCTATATGAGGGTTTATAGACGAGCACTAATAGTTTAGAAAAAGATCAAAAATATGAAAATCGCTCGCTACGTTTTTGAGAAATATCGATTTTAAAAAAATGTGATTTTATTTTCCCTAGTACCATATGGAAAAACTAAATGACATAATTGGACAAAATGGTTCGATCAGGAGCTTGGCCCTATATAAGGGTTTATAGACGAGCACTAATAGTTTAGAAAAAGATCAAAAATATGAAAATCGCTCGTTATGTTTTTGAGAAATATCGATTTAAAAAAAATATGAATTTTTTTTCCCTAGTACTATATGGAAAAACTAAATGACATAATTGGACAAAATGGTTCGATCAGGGGCTTAGCCCTATCTTACGGTTTATAAGCGAGCACTAATAGTTTAGAAAAAGATCAAAAATATGAAAATCGCTCGTTACGTTTTTGAGAAATATCGATTTAAAAAAATATGAATTTTTTCCCCCTAGTACTATATGGAAAAACTAAATGACATAATTGGACAAAATGGTTCGATCAGGGGCTTAGCCCTATACGAGGGTTTATAGACGAGCACTAATAGTTAAGAAAAAGATCAAAAATATGAAAATCGCTCGTTACGTTTTTGAGAAATATCGATTTAAAAAAAACTATGAATTTTTTTCCCTAGTACTATATGGAAAAACTAAATGACATAATTGGACAAAATGGTTCGAGCAGGGGCTTAGCCCTATATGAGGGTTTATAGACGAGCACTAATAGTTTAGAAAAAGATCAAAAATATGAAAATCGCTCGTTACGTTTTTGAGAAATATCGATTTTAAAAAAATGTGATTTTATTTTCCCTAGTACTATATGGAAAAACTAAATGACATAATTGGACAAAATGGTTCGATCATGAGCTTGGCCCTATATAAGGGTTTATAGACGAGCACTAATAGTTTAGAAAAAGATCAAAAATATGAAAATCGCTCGTTATGTTTTTGAGAAATATCGATTTAAAAAAAATATGAATTTTTTTCCCTAGTACTATATGGAAAAACTAAATTACATAATTGGACAAAATGGTTCGATCAGGGGCTTAGCCCTATCTTAGGGTTTATAACCGAGCACTAATAGTTTAGAAAAAGATCAAAAATATGAAAATCGCTCGTTACGTTTTTGAGAAATATCGATTTAAAAAAATATGAATTTTTTCCCCCTAGTACTATATGGAAAAACTAAATGACATAATTGGACAAAATGGTTCGATCAGGGGCTCAGCCCTATATGAGGGTTTATAGACGAGCACTAATAGTTAAGAAAAAGATCAAAAATATGAAAATCGCTCGTTACGTTTTTGAGAAATATCGATTTTAAAAAACTATGAATTTTTTTTCCCTAGTACTATATGGAAAAACTAAATGACATAATTGGACAAAATGGTTCGATCAGGGGCTTAGCCCTATATAAGGGTTTATAGACGAGCACTAATAGTTTAGAAAAAGATCAAAAATATGGAAATTGCTCGTTACGTTTTTGAGAAATATCGATTTAAAAAAAATATGAATTTTTTTCCCTAGTACTATATGGAAAAACTAAATGACATAATTGGACAAAATGGTTCGATAAGGGGCTTAGCCCTATATGAGGGTTTATAGACGAGCACTAATAGTTTACAAAAAGATGAAAAATATGAAAATCGCTCGTGATGGTTTTGAGAAATATCGATTTAAAAAAAATAAGAATTTTTTTTCCCTAGTATCATATGGAAAAACTAAATGACATAATTGGACAAAATGGTTCGATCAGGGGCTTAGCCCTACATAAGAGTTTATAGACGAGCACTAATAGTTTAGAAAAAGAGCAAAGATATGAAAATCGCTCATTACGTTTTTGAGAAATATCGATTTTAAAAAAATATGAATTTTTTTCCCTAGTACTATATGGAAAAACTAAATGACATAATTGGGCAAAATCGTTCGCTCAGGGGCTTAGCCATATATGAGGGTTTATAGACGAGCACTAATAGTTTACAAAAAGATGAAAAACATGAAAATCGCTCGTTACGTTTTTGAGAAATATCGATTTAAAAAAAAATATGAATTTTTTTCCCTAGTACTATATGGAAAAACTTAATGACATAATTGGACAAAATGGTTCGAGCAGGGGCTTAGCCCTATATGAGGGTTTATAGACGAGCACTAATAGTTTAGAAAAAGATCAAAAATATGAAAATCGCTCGCTACGTTTTTGAGAAATATCGATTTTAAAAAAATGTGATTTTATTTTCCCTAGTACCATATGGAAAAACTAAATGACATAATTGGACAAAATGGTTCGATCAGGAGCTTGGCCCTATATAAGGGTTTATAGACGAGCACTAATAGTTTAGAAAAAGATCAAAAATATGAAAATCGCTCGTTATGTTTTTGAGAAATATCGATTTAAAAAAAATATGAATTTTTTTTCCCTAGTACTATATGGAAAAACTAAATGACATAATTGGACAAAATGGTTCGATCAGGGGCTTAGCCCTATCTTACGGTTTATAAGCGAGCACTAATAGTTTAGAAAAAGATCAAAAATATGAAAATCGCTCGTTACGTTTTTGAGAAATATCGATTTAAAAAAATATGAATTTTTTCCCCCTAGTACTATATGGAAAAACTAAATGACATAATTGGACAAAATGGTTCGATCAGGGGCTTAGCCCTATACGAGGGTTTATAGACGAGCACTAATAGTTAAGAAAAAGATCAAAAATATGAAAATCGCTCGTTACGTTTTTGAGAAATATCGATTTAAAAAAAACTATGAATTTTTTTCCCTAGTACTATATGGAAAAACTAAATGACATAATTGGACAAAATGGTTCGAGCAGGGGCTTAGCCCTATATGAGGGTTTATAGACGAGCACTAATAGTTTAGAAAAAGATCAAAAATATGAAAATCGCTCGTTACGTTTTTGAGAAATATCGATTTTAAAAAAATGTGATTTTATTTTCCCTAGTACTATATGGAAAAACTAAATGACATAATTGGACAAAATGGTTCGATCATGAGCTTGGCCCTATATAAGGGTTTATAGACGAGCACTAATAGTTTAGAAAAAGATCAAAAATATGAAAATCGCTCGTTATGTTTTTGAGAAATATCGATTTAAAAAAAATATGAATTTTTTTCCCTAGTACTATATGGAAAAACTAAATTACATAATTGGACAAAATGGTTCGATCAGGGGCTTAGCCCTATCTTAGGGTTTATAACCGAGCACTAATAGTTTAGAAAAAGATCAAAAATATGAAAATCGCTCGTTACGTTTTTGAGAAATATCGATTTAAAAAAATATGAATTTTTTCCCCCTAGTACTATATGGAAAAACTAAATGACATAATTGGACAAAATGGTTCGATCAGGGGCTCAGCCCTATATGAGGGTTTATAGACGAGCACTAATAGTTAAGAAAAAGATCAAAAATATGAAAATCGCTCGTTACGTTTTTGAGAAATATCGATTTTAAAAAACTATGAATTTTTTTTCCCTAGTACTATATGGAAAAACTAAATGACATAATTGGACAAAATGGTTCGATCAGGGGCTTAGCCCTATATAAGGGTTTATAGACGAGCACTAATAGTTTAGAAAAAGATCAAAAATATGGAAATTGCTCGTTACGTTTTTGAGAAATATCGATTTAAAAAAAATATGAATTTTTTTCCCTAGTACTATATGGAAAAACTAAATGACATAATTGGACAAAATGGTTCGATAAGGGGCTTAGCCCTATATGAGGGTTTATAGACGAGCACTAATAGTTTACAAAAAGATCAAAAATATGAAAATCGCTCGTTACGTTTTTGAGAAATATCGATTTAAAAAATATATGAATTTTTTTTCCCTAGTACTATATGGAAAAACTAAATGACATAATTGGACAAAATGGTTCCATCAGGGGCTTAGCCCTATATGAGGGTTTATAGACGAGCACTAATAGTTAAGAAAAAGATCAAAAATATGAAAATGGCTCGTTACGTTTTTGAGAAATATCGATTTAAAAAAAATATGAATTTTTTTCCCTAGTACTATATGGAAAAACTAAATGACATAATTGGACAAAATGGTTCGATCAGGGGCTTAGCCCTATATAAGGGTTTATAGACGAGCACTAATAGTTTAGAAAAAGATCAAAAATATGGAAATTGCTCGTTACGTTTTTGAGAAATATCGATTTTAAAAAAATATGAATTTTTTTCCCTAGTACTATATGGAAAAACTAAATGACATAATTGGACAAAATCGATCGCTCAGGGGCTTAGCCCTATATGAGGGTTTATAGACGAGCACTAATAGTTTAGAAAAAGATCAAAAATATGAAAATCGCTCGTTATGTTTTTGAGAAATATCGATTTTAAAAAAATATGAATTTTTTTTCCCTAGTACTATATGGAAAAACTAAATGACATAATTGGACAAAATGGTTCGATCAGGGGCTTAGCCCTATATAAGGGTTTATAGACGAGCACTAATAGTTTAGAAAAAGATCAAAAATATGGAAATTGCTCGTTACGTTTTTGAGAAATATCGATTTAAAAAAAATATGAATTTTTTTCCCTAGTACTATATGGAAAAACTAAATGACATAATTGTACAAAATGGTTCGATAAGGGGCTTAGCCCTATATGAGGGTTTATAGGCGAGCACTAATAGTTTAGAAAAAGATCAAAAATATGAAAATCGCTCGTTACGTTTTTGAGAAATATCGATTTAAAATATATATGAATTTTTTTTCCCTAGTACTATATGGAAAAACTAAATGACATAATTGGACAAAATGGTTCCATCAGGGGCTTAGCCCTATATGAGGGTTTATAGACGAGCACTAATAGTTAAGAAAAAGATCAAAAATATGAAAATGGCTCGTTACGTTTTTGCGAAATATCGATTTAAAAAAAATATGAATTTTTTTTCCCTAGTACTATATGGAAAAACTAAATGACATAATTGGACAAAATGGTTCGATCAGGGGCTTAGCCCTATATAAGGGTTTATAGACGAGCACTAATAGTTTAGAAAAAGATCAAAAATATGGAAATTGCTCGTTACGTTTTTGAGAAATATCGATTTTAAAAAAATATGAATTTTTTCCCTAGTACTATATGGAAAAACTAAATGACATAATTGGACAAAATCGTTCGCTCAGGGGCTTAGCCCTATATGAGGGTTTATAGACGAGCACTAATAGTTTACAAAAAGATGAAAAACATGAAAATCGCTCGTTACGTTTTTGAGAAATATCGATTTAAAAAAAATATGAATTTTTTTCCCTAGTACTATATGGAAAAACTAAATGACATAATTGGACAAAATGGTTCGATCAGGGGCTTAGCCCTATATGAGGGTTTATAGACGAGCACTAATAGTTTACAAAAAGATGAAAAATATGAAAATCGCTCGTGATGGTTTTGAGAAATATCGATTTAAAAAAAATAAGAATTTTTTTTCCCTAGTATCATATGGAAAAACTAAATGACATAATTGGACAAAATGGTTCTATCAGGGGCTTAGCCCTATATAAGAGTTTATAGACGAGCACTAATAGTTTAGAAAAAGATCAAAGATATGAAAATCGCTCATTACGTTTTTGAGAAATATCGATTTTAAAAAAATATGAATTTTTTTCCCTAGTACTATATGGAAAAACTAAATGACATAATTGGACAAAATCGTTCGCTCAGGGGCTTAGCCCTATATGAGGGTTTATAGACGAGCACTAATAGTTTACAAAAAGATGAAAAACATGAAAATCGCTCGTTACGTTTTTGAGAAATATCGATTTAAAAAAAAATATGAATTTTTTTCCCTAGTACTATATGGAAAAACTAAATGACATAATTGGACAAAATGGTTCGAGCAGGGGCTTAGCCCTATATGAGGGTTTATAGACGAGCACTAATAGTTTAGAAAAAGATCAAAAATATGAAAATCGCTCGTTACGTTTTTGAGAAATATCGATTTTAAAAAAATGTGATTTTATTTTCCCTAGTACTATATGGAAAAACTAAATGACATAATTGGACAAAATGGTTCGATCAGAAGCTTGGCCCTATATAAGGGTTTATAGACGAGCACTAATAGTTTAGAAAAAGATCAAAAATATGAAAATCGCTCGTTATGTTTTTGAGAAATATCGATTTAAAAAAAATATGAATTTTTTTTCCCTAGTACTATATGGAAAAACTAAATGACATAATTGGACAAAATGGTTCGATCAGGGGCTTAGCCCTATATGAGGGTTTATAGACGAGCACTAATAGTTAAGAAAAAGATCAAAAATATGAAAATCGCTCGTTACGTTTTTGAGAAATATCGATTTAAAAAAAACTATGAATTTTTTTCCCTAGTACTATATGGAAAAACTAAATGACATAATTGGACAAAATGGTTCGATCAGGAGCTTGGCCCTATATAAGGGTTTATGGACGAGCACTAATAGTTTAGAAAAAGATCAAAAATATGAAAATCGCTCGTTATGTTTTTGAGAAAAATCGATTTAAAAAAAATATGAATTTTTTTCCCTAGTACTATATGGAAAAACTAAATGACATAATTGGACAAAATGGTTCGATCAGGGGCTTAGCCCTATACTAGGGTTTATAAGCGAGCACTAATAGTTTAGAAAAAGATCAAAAATATGAAAATCGCTCGTTACGTTTTTGAGAAATATCGATTTAAAAAAATATGAATTTTTTCCCCCTAGTACTATATGGAAAAACTAAATGACATAATTGGACAAAATGGTTCGATCAGGGGCTTAGCCCTATATGAGGGTTTATAGACGAGCACTAATAGTTAAGAAAAAGATCAAAAATATGAAAATCGCTCGTTACGTTTTTGAGAAATATCGATTTTAAAAAACTATGAATTTTTTTTCCCTAGTACTATATGGAAAAACTAAATGACATAATTGGACAAAATGGTTCGATCAGGGGCTTAGCCCTATATAAGGGTTTATAGACGAGCACTAATAGTTTAGAAAAAGATCAAAAATATGGAAATTGCTCGTTACGTTTTTGAGAAATATCGATTTAAAAAAAATATGAATTTTTTTCCCTAGTACTATATGGAAAAACTAAATGACATAATTGGACAAAATGGTTCGATAAGGGGCTTAGCCCTATATGGGGGTTTATAGACGAGCACTAATAGTTTAGAAAAAGATCAAAAATATGAAAATCGCTCGTTACGTTTTTGAGAAATATCGATTTTAAAAAAATATGAATTTTTTTCCCCTAGTACTATATGGAAAAACTAAATGACATAATTGGACAAAATGGTTCGATCAGGGGCTTAGCCCTATATGAGGGTTTATAGACGAGCACTAATAGTTTACAAAAAGATGAAAAATATGAAAATCGCTCGTTACGTTTTTGAGAAATATCGATTAAAAAAAAATATGAATTTTTTTTCCCTAGTACTATATGGAAAAACTAAATGACATAATTGGACAAGATGGTTCGATCAGGGGCTTAGCCCTATATGAGGGTTTATAGACGAGCGCTAATAGTTTACAAAAAGATGAAAAATATGAAAATCGCTCGTTACGTTTTTGAGAAATATCGATTTAAAAAAAAATATGAATTTTTTTTCCCTAGTACTATATGGAAAAACTAAATGACATACTTGGACAAAATCGCTCGTTATGTTTTTGAGAAATATCGATTTAAAAAAAATATGAATTTTTTTCCCTAGTACTATATGGAAAAACTAAATGACATAATTGGACAAAATGGTTCGATCAGGGGCTTAGCCCTATCTTAGGATTTATAAGCGAGCACTAATAGTTTAGAAAAAGATCAAAAATATGAAAATCGCTCGTTACGTTTTTGAGAAATATCGATTTAAAAAAATATGAATTTTTTCCCCCTAGTACTATATGGAAAAACTAAATGACATAATTGGACAAAATGGTTCGATCAGGGGCTTAGCCCTATATGAGGGTTTATAGACGAGCACTAATAGTTAAGAAAAAGATCAAAAATATGAAAGTCGCTCGTTACGTTTTTGAGAAATATCGATTTTAAAAAACTATGAATTTTTTTTCCCTAGTACTATATGGAAAAACTAAATGACATAATTGGACAAAATGGTTCGATCAGGGGCTTAGCCCTATATAAGGGTTTATAGACGAGCACTAATTGTTTAGAAAAAGATCAAAAATATGGAAATTGCTCGTTACGTTTTTGAGAAATATCGATTTAAAAAAAATATGAATTTTTTTCCCTAGTACTATATGGAAAAACTAAATGACATAATTGGACAAAATGGTTCGATAAGGGGCTTAGCCCTATATGAGGGTTTATAGACGAGCACTAATAGTTTAGAAAAAGATCAAAAATATGAAAATCGCTCGTTACGTTTTTGAGAAATATCGATTTTAAAAAAATATGAATTTTTTCCCCTAGTACTATATGGAAAAACTAAATGACATAATTGGACAAAATGGTTCGATCAGGGGCTTAGCCCTATATGAGGGTTTATAGACGAGCACTAATAGTTTACAAAAAGATGAAAAATATGAAAATCGCTCGTTACGTTTTTGAGAAATATCGATTTAAAAAAAATATGAATTTTTTTTCCCTAGTACTATATGGAAAAACTAAATGACATAATTGGACAAAATGGTTCCATCAGGGGCTTAGCCCTATATGAGGGTTTATAGACGAGCGCTAATAGTTAAGAAAAAGATCAAAAATATGAAAATGGCTCGTTACGTTTTTGAGAAATATCGATTTTAAAAAAATATGAATTTTTTTTCCCTAGTACTATATGGAAAAACTAAATGACATAATTGGACAAAATGGTTCGATCAGGGGCTTAGCCCTATATAAGGGTTTATAGACGAGCACTAATAGTTTAGAAAAAGATCAAAAATATGGAAATTGCTCGTTACGTTTTTGAGAAATATCGATTTTAAAAAAATATGAATTTTTTTCCCTAGTACTATATGGAAAAACTAAATGACATAATTGGACAAAATCGTTCGCTCAGGGGCTTAGCCCTATATGAGGGTTTATAGACGAGCACTAATAGTTTACAAAAAGATGAAAAACATGAAAATCGCTCGTTACGTTTTTGAGAAATATCGATTTAAAAAAAAATATGAATTTTTTTCCCTAGTACTATATGGAAAAACTAAATGACATAATTGGACATAATGGTTCGAGCAGGGGCTTAGCCCTATATGAGGGTTTATAGACGAGCACTAATAGTTTAGAAAAAGATCAAAAATATGAAAATCGCTCGTTACGTTTTTGAGAAATATCGATTTTAAAAAAATGTGATTTTATTTTCCCTAGTACTATATGGAAAAACTAAATTACATAATTGGACAAAATGGTTCGACCAGGAGCTTGGCCCTATATAAGGGTTTATAGACGAGCACTAATAGTTTAGAAAAAGATCAAAAATATGAAAATCGCTCGTTACGTTTTTGAGAAATATCGATTTAAAAAAAATATGAATTTTTTTCCCCTATTACTATATGGAAAAACTAAATGACATAATTGGACAAAATGGTTCGATCAGGGGCTTAGCCCTATATTAGGGTTTATAAGCGAGCACTAATAGTTTAGAAAAAGATCAAAAATATGAAAATCGCTCGTTACGTTTTTGAGAAATATCGATTTAAAAAAAATATGAATTTTTTTCCCCTATTACTATATGGAAAAACTAAATGACATAATTGGACAAAATGGTTCGATCAGGGGCTTGGCCCTATACGAGGGTTTATAGACGAGCACTAATAGTTTAGAAAAAGATCAAAAATATGAAAATCGCTCGTTACGTTTTTGAGAAACATCGATTTAAAAAAAATATGAATTTGTTTTTCCCTAGTACTATATGGAAAAACTAAATGACATAACTGGACAAAATGGTTCGATCAGGGGCTTAGCCCTATATAAGGGTTTATAGACGAGCACTAATAGTTTGGAAAAAGATCAAAAATATGAAAATCGCTAGTTACGTTTTTGAGAAATATCGATTTAAAAAAAATATGAATTTTTTTCCCTAGTACTATATGGAAAAACTAAATGATATAATTGGACAAAATGGTTCGATCAGGGGCTTAGCCCTATATGAGGGTTTATAGATGAGCACTAATAGTTTATAAAAAGATGAAAAATATGAAAATCGCTCATTAAGTTTTTGAGAAATATCGATTTAAAAAAAATATGAATTTTTTTTTCCCTAGTACTATATGGAAAAACTAAATGACATAACTGGACAAAATGGTTCGATCAGGGGCTTAGCCCTATATAAGGGTTTATAGACGAGCACTAATAGTTTGGAAAAAGATCAAAAATATGAAAATCGCTCGTTACGTTTTTGAGAAATATCGATTTAAAAAAAATATGAATCTTTTCCCCTAGTACTATAATGAAAAACTAAATGACATAATTGGACAAAATGGTTCGATCAGGGGCTTGGCCCTATATGAGGGTTCATAGACGAGCACTAATAGTTTAGAAAAAGATCAAAAATATGAAAATCGCTTGTTTCGTTTTTGAGAAATATCGATTTAAAAAAAATATGAATTTTTTCCCCTAGTACTATAATGAAAAACTAAATGACATAATTGGACAAAATGGTTCGATCAGGGGCTTAGCCCTATATAAGGGTTTATAGGCGAGCACTAATAGTTTAGAAAAAGATCAAAAATATGAAAATCGCTTGTTTCGTTTTTGAGAAATATCGATTTAAAAAAAATATGAATATTTTTTCCCTAGTACTATATGGAAAAACTAAATGACATAATTGGACAAGATGGTTCGATCGGGGGCTTAGCCCTATATGAGGGTTTATAGACGAGCACTAACAGTTTACAAAAAGATGAAAAATATGAAAATCGCTCGTTACGTTTTTGAGAAATGTCGATTTTAAAACAATATGAATTTTTTTCCCCTAGTACTATATGGAAAAACTAAATGACATAATTGGACAAAATGGTTCGATCAGGGGCTTAGCCCTATATGAGGGTTTATAGACGAGCACTAATAGTTTACAAAAAGATGAAAAATATGAAAATCGCTCGTTACGTTTTTGAGAAATATCGATTTAAAAAAAATATGAAGTTTTTTTCCCTAGTACTATATGGAAAAACTAAATGACATAATTGGACAAGATGGTTCGATCAGGGGCTTAGCCCTATATGAGGGTTTATAGACGAGCACTAACAGTTTACAAAAAGATGAAAAATATGAAAATCGCTCGTTACGTTTTTGAGAAATATCGATTTAAAAAAAATATGAATTTTTTCCCCTAGTACTATAATGAAAAACTAAATGACATAATTGGACAAAATGGTTCGATCAGGGGCTTGGCCCTATATGAGGGTTTATAGACGAGCACTAATAGTTTAGAAAAAGATCAAAAATATGAAAATCGCTTGTTTCGTTTTTGAGAAATATCGATTTAAAAAAAATATGAATTTTTTCCCCTAGTACTATAATGAAAAACTAAATGACATAATTGGATAAAATGGTTCGATCAGGGGCTTAGCCCTATATAAGGGTTTATAGGCGAGCACTAATAGTTTAGAAAAAGATCAAAAATATGAAAATCGCTTGTTTCGTTTTTGAGAAATATCGATTTAAAAAAAATATGAATATTTTTTCCCTAGTACTATATGGAAAAACTAAATGACATAATTGGACAAGATGGTTCGATCGGGGGCTTAGCCCTATATGAGGGTTTATAGACGAGCACTAACAGTTTACAAAAAGATGAAAAATATGAAAATCGCTCGTTACGTTTTTGAGAAATGTCGATTTTAAAACAATATGAATTTTTTTCCCCTAGTACTATATGGAAAAACTAAATGACATAATTGGACAAAATGGTTCGATCAGGGGCTTAGCCCTATATGAGGGTTTATAGACGAGCACTAATAGTTTACAAAAAGATGAAAAATATGAAAATCGCTCGTTACGTTTTTGAGAAATATCGATTTAAAAAAAATATGAATTTTTTTTCCCTAGTACTATATGGAAAAACTAAATGACATAATTGGACAAGATGGTTCGATCAGGGGCTTAGCCCTATATGAGGGTTTATAGACGAGCACTAACAGTTTACAAAAAGATGAAAAATATGAAAATCGCTCGTTACGTTTTTGAGAAATATCGATTTAAAAATAATATGAATTTTTTTTCCCTAGTACTATATGGAAAAACTAAATGACATAATTGGACAAAATGGTTCGATCAGGGCCTTAGCCCTGTATGAGGGTTTATAGACGAGCACTAATAGTTTAGAAAAAGGTCAAAAATATGAAAATCGCTCGGTACGTTTATGAGAAATATCGATTTTAAAAAATATGATTTTTTTTTCCCTAGTACTATATGGAAAAACTAAATGACATACTTGGACAAAATGGTTCGATCAGGGGCTTAGCCTTATATGAGGGTTTATAGACGACCACAAATAGTTTACAAAAAAATGAAAAATATGAAAATCGCTCGTTACGTTTTTGAGAAATAACGATTTAAAAAAATATGAATTTTTTTCCCTAGTACTATATGGAAAAACTAAAATAATTGGACAAAATGGTTCGATCAGGGGCTTAGCCCTATATAAGGGTTTATAGACGAGCACTAATAGTTTAGAAAAAGATCAAAAATATGAAAATCGCTTGTTACGTTTTTGAGAAATATCGATTTAAAAATAATATGAATTTTTTTTCCCTAGTACTATATGGAAAAACTAAATGACATAATTGGACAAAATGGTTCGATCAGGGGCTTAGCCATATATGAGGGTTTATAGACGAGCACTAATAGTTAAGAAAAAGATCAAAAATATGACAATCGCTCGTTACGTTTTTGGGAAACATCGATTTAAAAAAAATATGAATTTGTTTTCCCTAGTACTATATGGAAAAACTAAACGACATAATTGGACAAAAAGGTTCGATCAGGGGCTTAGCCCTATATGAGGGTTTATAGGCGAGCACTAATAGTTTAGAAAAAGATCAAAAATATGAAAATCGCTAGTTACGTTTTTGAGAAATATCGATTTAAAAAAAATATGAATTTTTTTCCCTAGTACTATATGGAAAAACTAAATGATATAATTGGACAAAATGGTTCGATCAGGGGCTTAGCCCTATATGAGGGTTTATAGATGAGCACTAATAGTTTATAAAAAGATGAAAAATATGAAAATCGCTCGTTAAGTTTTTGAGAAATATCGATTTTAAAAAAATATGAATTTTTTTTTCCCTAGTACTATATGGAAAAACTAAATGACATAACTGGACAAAATGGTTCGATCAGGGGCTTAGCCCTATATAAGGGTTTATAGACGAGCACTAATAGTTTGGAAAAAGATCAAAAATATGAAAATCGCTCGTTACGTTTTTGAGAAATATCGATTTAAAAAAAATATGAATCTTTTCCCCTAGTACTATAATGAAAAACTAAATGACATAATTGGACAAAATGGTTCGATCAGGGGCTTGGCCCTATATGAGGGTTCATAGACGAGCACTAATAGTTTAGAAAAAGATCAAAAATATGAAAATCGCTTGTTTCGTTTTTGAGAAATATCGATTTAAAAAAAATATGAATTTTTTCCCCTAGTACTATAATGAAAAACTAAATGACATAATTGGACAAAATGGTTCGATCAGGGGCTTAGCCCTATATAAGGGTTTATAGGCGAGCACTAATAGTTTAGAAAAAGATCAAAAATATGAAAATCGCTTGTTTCGTTTTTGAGAAATATCGATTTAAAAAAAAATATGAATATTTTTTCCCTAGTACTATATGGAAAAACTAAATGACATAATTGGACAAGATGGTTCGATTGGGGGCTTAGCCCTATATGAGGGTTTATAGACGAGCACTAACAGTTTACAAAAAGATGAAAAATATGAAAATCGCTCGTTACGTTTTTGAGAAATGTCGATTTTAAAACAATATGAATTTTTTTCCCCTAGTACTATATGGAAAAACTAAATGACATAATTGGACAAAATGGTTCGATCAGGGGCTTAGCCCTATATGAGGGTTTATAGACGAGCACTAATAGTTTACAAAAAGATGGAAAATATGAAAATCGCTCGTTACGTTTTTGAGAAATATCGATTTAAAAAAAATATGAATTTTTTTTCCCTAGTACTATATGGAAAATCTAAATGACATAATTGGACAAGATGGTTCGATCAGGGGCTTAGCCCTATATGAGGGTTTATAGACGAGCACTAACAGTTTACAAAAAGATGAAAAATATGAAAATCGCTTGTTACGTTTTTGAGAAATATCGATTTAAAAAATATATGAATTTCCCCTAGTACTATAATGAAAAACTAAATGACATAATTGGACAAAATGGTTCGATCAGGGGCTTAGCCCTATATGAGGGTTTATAGACGAGCACTAATAGTTTAGAAAAAGATCAAAAATATGAAAATCGCTTGTTTCGTTTTTGAGAAATATCGATTTAAAAAAAATATGAATTTTTTCCCCTAGTACTATAATGAAAAACTAAATGACATAATTGGACAAAATGGTTCGATCAGGGGCTTAGCCCTATATAAGGGTTTATAGGCGAGCACTAATAGTTTAGAAAAAGATCAAAAATATGAAAATCGCTTGTTTCGTTTTTGAGAAATATCGATTTAAAAAAAAATATGAATATTTTTTCCCTAGTACTATATGGAAAAACTAAATGACATAATTGGACAAGATGGTTCGATCGGGGGCTTAGCCCTATATGAGGGTTTATAGACGAGCACTAACAGTTTACAAAAAGATGAAAAATATGAAAATCGCTCGTTACGTTTTTGAGAAATGTCGATTTTAAAACAATATGAATTTTTTTCCCCTAGTACTATATGGAAAAACTAAATGACATAATTGGACAAAATGGTTCGATCAGGGGCTTAGCCCTATATGAGGGTTTATAGACGAGCACTAATAGTTTACAAAAAGATGAAAAATATGAAAATCGCTCGTTACGTTTTTGAGAAATATCGATTTAAAAAAAATATGAATTTTTTTTCCCTAGTACTATATGGAAAAACTAAATGACATAATTGGACAAGATGGTTCGATCAGGGGCTTAGCCCTATATGAGGGTTTATAGGCGAGCACTAACAGTTTACAAAAAGATGAAAAATATGAAAATCGCTCGTTACGTTTTTGAGAAATATCGATTTAAAAATAATATGAATTTTTTCTCCTAGTATTATATGGAAAAACTAAATGACATAATTGGACAAAATGGTTCGATCAGGGGCTTGGCCCTATACGAGGGCTTATAGACGAGCACTAATAGTTTAGAAAAAGATCAAAAATATGAAAATCGTTCGTTACGTTTTTGAGAAATATCGATTTAAAAAAAATATGAATTTTTTCCCCCTAGTACTATATGGAAAAAATAAATGACATAATTGGACAAGATGGTTCGATCAGGGGCTTGGCCCTATATGAGGGTTTATAGACGAGCACTAATAGTTTAGAAAAAGATCAAAAATATGAAAATCGTTCGTTACGTTTTTGAGAAATATCGATTTAAAAAAAATATGAATTTTTTTTCCCTAGTACTATATGGAAAAACAAAAATAATTGGACAAAATGGTTCGATCAGGGGCTTAGCCCTATATAAGGGTTTATAGACGAGCACTAATAGTTTAGAAAAAGATCAAAAATATGAAAATCGCTTGTTACGTTTTTGAGAAATATAGATTTAAAAAAAATATGAATTTTTTTCTCCTAGTACTATATTGAAAAACTAAATGACATAATTGGACAAAATGGTTCGATCAGGGGCTTGGCCCTATACGAGGGTTTATAGACGAGCACTAATAGTTTAGAAAAAGATCAAAAATATGAAAATCGCTCGTTACGTTTTTGAGAAATATCGATTTAAAAAAAATATGAATTTTTTTTCCCTAGTACCATATGGAAAAACTAAATGACATAATTGGACAAAATGGTTCGATCAGGGGCTTAGCCCTATATAAGAGTTTATAGACGAGCACTAATAGTTAAGAAAAAGATAAAAAATATGAAAATCGCTCATTACGTTTTTGAGAAATATCGATTTTAAAAAAATATGAATTTTTTCCCTAGTACTATATGGAAAAACTAAATGACATAATTGGACAAAATCGTTCGATCAGGGGCTTAGCCCTATATGAGGGTTTATAGACAAGCACTAATAGTGTAGAATGTGCACACATATGTGTAGCACCATAAGAATACTAATCTATGTTGTCCCACTATACGGGATCTTACTGTATAAGAATACAAATCCATGTTGTCACACTATACGGGATTTCACTGTTAATAAAAACAATTGAATACAAATAATTTGTCAATATTGGGTAGTCAGCAATAATGATCACCAGCTGACCCATTTATGAATTTTGCTTTGTATTGCGTATCAAAGACACCAGTAGCCACCCAGTTGAATTGAAAAGGTTATTTGAGATCTTATGAAAACACTATACCGTCAATGCAACCAAAATGCATTATACAAGTGAATGACTTGTATGACGTAGAAAGTGAGACACTATGGATTTGGTAATTATTAAGTTATGAATAATTAAGTTATGGTTAATTAAGTTACTAGATTATAAGTATGAATCTCATAAGTTGTATAAATAGTAAGGAAATTTGAAAAATAAAGTTTAATTCAAAATCAGAACTTAAAGGAGTAACTCGCTTTTTAATTTATAGAGCGGCCTCATAAATACATTCGCTATAGTAAAAAGCGATATCCTTATAAAAGACCATCATAATAGTTTAGAAAAAGATCAAAAATATGAAAATCGCTCGTTACGTTTTTGAGAAATATCGATTTAAAAAAATATGAATTTTTCCCTAGTACTATATGGAAAAACTAAATGACATAATTGGACAAAATGGTTCGATCAGGGGCTTAGCCTTAAATGAGGGTTTATAGACGAGCACTAAAAGTTTAGAAAAAGATCAAAAATATGAAAATCGCTCGTTACGTTTTTGAGAAATATCGATTTTAAAAAAATAAGAATTTTTTTTCCCTAGTACCATATGGAAAAACTAAATGACATAATTGGACAAAATGGTTCGATCAGGGGCTTAGCCCTATATAAGAGTTTATAGACGAGCACTAATAGTTCAGAAAAAGATAAAAAATATGAAAATCGCTCATTACGTTTTTGAGAAATATCGATTTTAAAAAAATATGAATTTTTTTCCCTAGTACTATATGGAAAAACTAAATGACATAATTGGACAAAATCGTTCGATCAGGGGCTTAGCCCTATATGAGGGTTTATAGACGAGCACTAATAGTTTACAACAAGATGAAAAACATGAAAATCGCTCGTTACGTTTTTGAGAAATATCGATTTTAAAAAAAATATGAATTTTTTTCCCTAGTACTATATGGAAAAACTAAATGACATAATTGGACAAAATGGTTCGATCAGGGGCTTAGCCCTATATGAGGGTTTAAAGACGAGCACTAATAGTTTAGAAAAAGATCAAAAATATGAAAATCGCTCGTTACGTTTTTGAGAAATATCGATTTTAAAAAAATGTGATTTTATTTTCCCTAGTACTATATGGAAAAACTAAATGACATAATTGGACAAAATGGTTCGATCAGGAGCTTGGCCCTATATAAGGGTTTATAGACGAGCACTAATAGTTTAGAAAAAGATCAAAAATATGAAAATCGCTCGTTATGTTTTTGAGAAATATCGATTTAAAAAAAATATGAATTTTTTTTCCCTAGTACTATATGGAAAAACTAAATGACATAATTGGACAAAATGGTTGGATCAGGGGCTTAGCCCTATATTAGGGTTTATAAGCGAGCACTAATAGTTTAGAAAAAGATCAAAAATATGAAAATCGCTCGTTACGTTTTTGAGAAATATCGATTTAAAAAAATATGAATTTTTTTCCCCTAGTACTATATGAAAAAACTAAATGACATAATTGGACAAAATGGTTCGATCAGGGGCTTGGCCCTATACGAGGGTTTATAGACGAGCACTAATAGTTTAGAAAAAGATCAAAAATATGAAAATCGCTCGTTACATTTTTGAGAAATATCGATTTAAAAAAAATATGAATTTTTTCCCCCTAGTACTATATGGAAAAAATAAATGACATAATTGGACAAGATGGTTCGATCAGGGGCTTGGCCCTATATGAGGGTTTATAGACGAGCACTAATAGTTTAGAAAAAGATCAAAAATATCAAAATCGTTCGTTACGTTTTTGAGAAATATCGATTTAAAAAAAATATGAATTTTTTTTCCCTAGTACTATATGGAAAAACAAAAATAATTGGACAAAATGGTTCGATCAGGGGCTTAGCCCTATATAAGGGTTTATAGACGAGCACTAATAGTTTAGAAAAAGATCAAAAATATGAAAATCGCTTGTTACGTTTTTGAGAAATATAGATTTAAAAAAAATATGAATTTTTTTCTCCTAGTACTATATTGAAAAACTAAATGACATAATTGGACAAAATGGTTCGATCAGGGGCTTGGCCCTATACGAGGGTTTATAGACGAGCACTAATAGTTTAGAAAAAGATCAAAAATATGAAAATCGCTCGTTACGTTTTTGAGAAATATCGATTTAAAAAAAATATGAATTTTTTTTCCCTAGTACCATATGGAAAAACTAAATGACATAATTGGACAAGATGGTTCGATTGGGGGCTTAGCCCTATATGAGGGTTTATAGACGAGCACTAACAGTTTACAAAAAGATGAAAAATATGAAAATCGCTCGTTACGTTTTTGAGAAATGTCGATTTTAAAACAATATGAATTTTTTTCCCCTAGTACTATATGGAAAAACTAAATGACATAATTGGACAAAATGGTTCGATCAGGGGCTTAGCCCTATATGAGGGTTTAAAGACGAGCACTAATAGTTTAGAAAAAGATCAAAAATATGAAAATCGCTCGTTACGTTTTTGAGAAATATCGATTTTAAAAAAATGTGATTTTATTTTCCCTAGTACTATATGGAAAAACTAAATGACATAATTGGACAAAATGGTTCGATCAGGAGCTTGGCCCTATATAAGGGTTTATAGACGAGCACTAATAGTTTAGAAAAAGATCAAAAATATGAAAATCGCTCGTTATGTTTTTGAGAAATATCGATTTAAAAAAAATATGAATTTTTTTTCCCTAGTACTATATGGAAAAACTAAATGACATAATTGGACAAAATGGTTGGATCAGGGGCTTAGCCCTATATTAGGGTTTATAAGCGAGCACTAATAGTTTAGAAAAAGATCAAAAATATGAAAATCGCTCGTTACGTTTTTGAGAAATATCGATTTAAAAAAATATGAATTTTTTTCCCCTAGTACTATATGAAAAAACTAAATGACATAATTGGACAAAATGGTTCGATCAGGGGCTTGGCCCTATACGAGGGTTTATAGACGAGCACTAATAGTTTAGAAAAAGATCAAAAATATGAAAATCGCTCGTTACATTTTTGAGAAATATCGATTTAAAAAAAATATGAATTTTTTCCCCCTAGTACTATATGGAAAAAATAAATGACATAATTGGACAAGATGGTTCGATCAGGGGCTTGGCCCTATATGAGGGTTTATAGACGAGCACTAATAGTTTAGAAAAAGATCAAAAATATGAAAATCGTTCGTTACGTTTTTGAGAAATATCGATTTAAAAAAAATATGAATTTTTTTTCCCTAGTACTATATGGAAAAACAAAAATAATTGGACAAAATGGTTCGATCAGGGGCTTAGCCCTATATAAGGGTTTATAGACGAGCACTAATAGTTTAGAAAAAGATCAAAAATATGAAAATCGCTTGTTACGTTTTTGAGAAATATAGATTTAAAAAAAATATGAATTTTTTTCTCCTAGTACTATATTGAAAAACTAAATGACATAATTGGACAAAATGGTTCGATCAGGGGCTTGGCCCTATACGAGGGTTTATAGACGAGCACTAATAGTTTAGAAAAAGATCAAAAATATGAAAATCGCTCGTTACGTTTTTGAGAAATATCGATTTAAAAAAAATATGAATTTTTTTTCCCTAGTACCATATGGAAAAACTAAATGACATAATTGGACAAGATGGTTCGATTGGGGGCTTAGCCCTATATGAGGGTTTATAGACGAGCACTAACAGTTTACAAAAAGATGAAAAATATGAAAATCGCTCGTTACGTTTTTGAGAAATGTCGATTTTAAAACAATATGAATTTTTTTCCCCTAGTACTATATGGAAAAACTAAATGACATAATTGGACAAAATGGTTCGATCAGGGGCTTAGCCCTATATGAGGGTTTATAGACGAGCACTAATAGTTTACAAAAAGATGGAAAATATGAAAATCGCTCGTTACGTTTTTGAGAAATATCGATTTAAAAAAAATATGAATTTTTTTTCCCTAGTACTATATGGAAAATCTAAATGACATAATTGGACAAGATGGTTCGATCAGGGGCTTAGCCCTATATGAGGGTTTATAGACGAGCACTAACAGTTTACAAAAAGATGAAAAATATGAAAATCGCTTGTTACGTTTTTGAGAAATATCGATTTAAAAAATATATGAATTTCCCCTAGTACTATAATGAAAAACTAAATGACATAATTGGACAAAATGGTTCGATCAGGGGCTTGGCCCTATATGAGGGTTTATAGACGAGCACTAATAGTTTAGAAAAAGATCAAAAATTTGAAAATCGCTTGTTTCGTTTTTGAGAAATATCGATTTAAAAAAAATATGAATTTTTTCCCCTAGTACTATAATGAAAAACTAAATGACATAATTGGACAAAATGGTTCGATCAGGGGCTTAGCCCTATATAAGGGTTTATAGGCGAGCACTAATAGTTTAGAAAAAGATCAAAAATATGAAAATCGCTTGTTTCGTTTTTGAGAAATATCGATTTAAAAAAAAATATGAATATTTTTTCCCTAGTACTATATGGAAAAACTAAATGACATAATTGGACAAGATGGTTCGATCGGGGGCTTAGCCCTATATGAGGGTTTATAGACGAGCACTAACAGTTTACAAAAAGATGAAAAATATGAAAATCGCTCGTTACGTTTTTGAGAAATGTCGATTTTAAAACAATATGAATTTTTTTCCCCTAGTACTATATGGAAAAACTAAATGACATAATTGGACAAAATGGTTCGATCAGGGGCTTAGCCCTATATGAGGGTTTATAGACGAGCACTAATAGTTTACAAAAAGATGAAAAATATGAAAATCGCTCGTTACGTTTTTGAGAAATATCGATTTAAAAAAAATATGAATTTTTTTTCCCTAGTACTATATGGAAAAACTAAATGACATAATTGGACAAGATGGTTCGATCAGGGGCTTAGCCCTATATGAGGGTTTATAGGCGAGCACTAACAGTTTACAAAAAGATGAAAAATATGAAAATCGCTCGTTACGTTTTTGAGAAATATCGATTTAAAAATAATATGAATTTTTTCTCCTAGTATTATATGGAAAAACTAAATGACATAATTGGACAAAATGGTTCGAACAGGGGCTTGGCCCTATACGAGGGCTTATAGACGAGCACTAATAGTTTAGAAAAAGATCAAAAATATGAAAATCGTTCGTTACGTTTTTGAGAAATATCGATTTAAAAAAAATATGAATTTTTTCCCCCTAGTACTATATGGAAAAAATAAATGACATAATTGGACAAGATGGTTCGATCAGGGGCTTGGCCCTATATGAGGGTTTATAGACGAGCACTAATAGTTTAGAAAAAGATCAAAAATATGAAAATCGTTCGTTACGTTTTTGAGAAATATCGATTTAAAAAAAATATGAATTTTTTTTCCCTAGTACTATATGGAAAAACAAAAATAATTGGACAAAATGGTTCGATCAGGGGCTTAGCCCTATATAAGGGTTTATAGACGAGCACTAATAGTTTAGAAAAAGATCAAAAATATGAAAATCGCTTGTTACGTTTTTGAGAAATATAGATTTAAAAAAAATATGAATTTTTTTCTCCTAGTACTATATTGAAAAACTAAATGACATAATTGGACAAAATGGTTCGATCAGGGGCTTGGCCCTATACGAGGGTTTATAGACGAGCACTAATAGTTTAGAAAAAGATCAAAAATATGAAAATCGCTCGTTACGTTTTTGAGAAATATCGATTTAAAAAAAATATGAATTTTTTTTCCCTAGTACCATATGGAAAAACTAAATGACATAATTGGACAAAATGGTTCGATCAGGGGCTTAGCCCTATATAAGAGTTTATAGACGAGCACTAATAGTTAAGAAAAAGATAAAAAATATGAAAATCGCTCATTACGTTTTTGAGAAATATCGATTTTAAAAAAATATGAATTTTTTTCCCTAGTACTATATGGAAAAACTAAATGACATAATTGGACAAAATCGTTCGATCAGGGGCTTAGCCCTATATGAGGGTTTATAGACAAGCACTAATAGTGTAGAATGTGCACACATATGTGTAGCACCATAAGAATACTAATCTATGTTGTCCCACTATACGGGATCTTACTGTATAAGAATACAAATCCATGTTGTCACACTATACGGGATTTCACTGTTAATAAAAACAATTGAATACAAATAATTTGTCAATATTGGGTAGTCAGCAATAATGATCACCAGCTGACCCATTTATGAATTTTGCTTTGTATTGCGTATCAAAGACACCAGTAGCCACCCAGTTGAATTGAAAAGGTTATTTGAGATCTTATGAAAACACTATACCGTCAATGCAACCAAAATGCATTATACAAGTGAATGACTTGTATGACGTAGAAAGTGAGACACTATGGATTTGGTAATTATTAAGTTATGAATAATTAAGTTATGGTTAATTAAGTTACTAGATTATAAGTATGAATCTCATAAGTTGTATAAATAGTAAGGAAATTTGAAAAATAAAGTTTAATTCAAAATCAGAACTTAAAGGAGTAACTCGCTTTTTAATTTATAGAGCGGCCTCATAAATACATTCGCTATAGTAAAAAGCGATATCCTTATAAAAGACCATCATAATAGTTTAGAAAAAGATCAAAAATATGAAAATCGCTCGTTACGTTTTTGAGAAATATCGATTTAAAAAAATATGAATTTTTCCCTAGTACTATATGGAAAAACTAAATGACATAATTGGACAAAATGGTTCGATCAGGGGCTTAGCCTTAAATGAGGGTTTATAGACGAGCACTAAAAGTTTAGAAAAAGATCAAAAATATGAAAATCGCTCGTTACGTTTTTGAGAAATATCGATTTTAAAAAAATAAGAATTTTTTTTCCCTAGTACCATATGGAAAAACTAAATGACATAATTGGACAAAATGGTTCGATCAGGGGCTTAGCCCTATATAAGAGTTTATAGACGAGCACTAATAGTTCAGAAAAAGATAAAAAATATGAAAATCGCTCATTACGTTTTTGAGAAATATCGATTTTAAAAAAATATGAATTTTTTTCCCTAGTACTATATGGAAAAACTAAATGACATAATTGGACAAAATCGTTCGATCAGGGGCTTAGCCCTATATGAGGGTTTATAGACGAGCACTAATAGTTTACAACAAGATGAAAAACATGAAAATCGCTCGTTACGTTTTTGAGAAATATCGATTTTAAAAAAAATATGAATTTTTTTCCCTAGTACTATATGGAAAAACTAAATGACATAATTGGACAAAATGGTTCGATCAGGGGCTTAGCCCTATATGAGGGTTTAAAGACGAGCACTAATAGTTTAGAAAAAGATCAAAAATATGAAAATCGCTCGTTACGTTTTTGAGAAATATCGATTTTAAAAAAATTTGATTTTATTTTCCCTAGTACTATATGGAAAAACTAAATGACATAATTGGACAAAATGGTTCGATCAGGAGCTTGGCCCTATATAAGGGTTTATAGACGAGCACTAATAGTTTAGAAAAAGATCAAAAATATGAAAATCGCTCGTTATGTTTTTGAGAAATATCGATTTAAAAAAAATATGAATTTTTTTTCCCTAGTACTATATGGAAAAACTAAATGACATAATTGGACAAAATGGTTGGATCAGGGGCTTAGCCCTATATTAGGGTTTATAAGCGAGCACTAATAGTTTAGAAAAAGATCAAAAATATGAAAATCGCTCGTTACGTTTTTGAGAAATATCGATTTAAAAAAATATGAATTTTTTTCCCCTAGTACTATATGAAAAAACTAAATGACATAATTGGACAAAATGGTTCGATCAGGGGCTTGGCCCTATACGAGGGTTTATAGACGAGCACTAATAGTTTAGAAAAAGATCAAAAATATGAAAATCGCTCGTTACGTTTTTGAGAAATATCGATTTAAAAAAAATATGAATTTTTTTTCCCTAGTACTATATGGAAAAACAAAAATAATTGGACAAAATGGTTCGATCAGGGGCTTAGCCCTATATAAGGGTTTATAGACGAGCACTAATAGTTTAGAAAAAGATCAAAAATATGAAAATCGCTTGTTACGTTTTTGAGATATAGATTTAAAAAAAATATGAATTTTTTTCTCCTAGTACTATATTGAAAAACTAAATGACATAATTGGACAAAATGGTTCGATCAGGGGCTTGGCCCTATACGAGGGTTTATAGACGAGCACTAATAGTTTAGAAAAAGATCAAAAATATGAAAATCGCTCGTTACGTTTTTGAGAAATATCGATTTAAAAAAAATATGAATTTTTTCCCCCTAGTACTATATGGAAAAAATAAATGACATAATTGGACAAAATGGTTCGATCAGGGGCTTAGCCCTATATGAGGGTTTATAGACGAGCACTAATAGTTTAGAAAAAGATCAAACATATGAAAATCGCTCGTTATGTTTTTGAGAAATATCGATTTAAAAATAAAATGAATTTTTTTTTCCTAGTACTATATGGAAAAACTAAATGACATAATTGGACAAAATGGTTCGATCAGGGGCTTAGCCCTATATTAGGGTTTATAAGCGAGCACTAATAGTTTAGAAAAAGATCAAAAATATGAAAATCGCTCGTTACGTTTTTGAGAAATATCGATTTAAAAAAAATATGAATTTTTTTCCCCTAGTACTATATGGAAAAACTAAATGACATAATTGGACAAAATGGTTCGATCAGGGGCTTGGCCCTATACGAGGGTTTATAGACGAGCACTAATAGTTTAGAAAAAGATCAAAAATATGAAAATCGCTCGTTACGTTTTTGAGAAATATCGATTTAAAAAAATATGAATTTTTTCCCCCTAGTACTATATGGAAAAAC
The DNA here is from genome assembly GCA_963682025.1 of Cordilura impudica. Classification (NCBI taxonomy): domain Eukaryota; kingdom Metazoa; phylum Arthropoda; class Insecta; order Diptera; family Scathophagidae; genus Cordilura; species Cordilura impudica. The sequence goes on along the minus strand of OY821518.1, from coordinate 175,148,945 downwards.
TAAATGACATAATTGGACAAAATGGTTCGATCAGGGGCTTAGCCCTATATAAGGGTTTATAGACGAGCACTAATAGTTTAGAAAAAGATCAAAAATATGAAAATCGCTCATTACGTTTTTGAGAAATATCGATTTTAAAAAAATATGAATTTTTTTCCCTAGTACTATATGGAAAAACTAAATGACATAATTGGACAAAATCGTTCGCTCAGGGGCTTAGCCCTATATGAGGGTTTATAGACGAGCACTAATAGTTTACAAAAAGATGAAAAACATGAAAATCGTTCGTTACGTTTTTGAGAAATATCGATTTAAAAAAAAATATGAATTTTTTTCCCTAGTACTATATGGAAAAACTAAATGACATAATTGGACAAAATGGTTCGAGCAGGGGCTTAGCCCTATATGAGGGTTTATAGACGAGCACTAATAGTTTAGAAAAAGATCAAAAATATGAAAATCGCTCGTTACGTTTTTGAGAAATATCGATTTTAAAAAAATGTGATTTTATTTTCCCTAGTACTATATGGAAAAACTAAATGACATAATTGGACAAAATGGTTCGATCAGGAGCTTGGCCCTATATAAGGGTTTATAGACGAGCACTAATAGTTTAGAAAAAGATCAAAAATATGAAAATCGCTCGTTATGTTTTTGAGAAATATCGATTTAAAAAAAATATGAATTTTTTTTCCCTAGTACTATATGGAAAAACTAAATGACATAATTGGACAAAATAGTTCGATCAGGGGCTTAGCCCTATCTTACGGTTTATAAGCGAGCACTAATAGTTTAGAAAAAGATCAAAAATATGAAAATTGCTCGTTACGTTTTTGAGAAATATCGATTTAAAAAAATATGAATTTTTTCCCCCTAGTACTATATGGAAAAACTAAATGACATAATTGGACAAAATGGTTCGATCAGGGGCTTAGCCCTATATGAGGGTTTATAGACGAGCACTAATAGTTAAAAAAAAGATCAAAAATATGAAAATCGCTCGTTACGTTTTTGAGAAATATCGATTTAAAAAAAACTATGAATTTTTTTCCCTAGTACTATATGGAAAAACTAAATGACATAATTGGACAAAATGGTTCGAGCAGGGGCTTAGCCCTATATGATGGTTTATAGACGAGCACTAATAGTTTAGAAAAAGATCAAAAATATGAAAATCGCTCTTTACGTTTTTGAGAAATATCGATTTTAAAAAAATGTGATTTTATTTTCCCTAGTACTATATGGAAAAACTAAATGACATAATTGGACAAAATGGTTCGATCAGGAGCTTGGCCCTATATAAGGGTTTATAGACGAGCACTAATAGTTTAGAAAAAGATCAAAAATATGAAAATCGCTCGTTATGTTTTTGAGAAATATCGATTTAAAAAAAATATGAATTTTTTTCCCTAGTACTATATGGAAAAACTAAATGATATAATTGGACAAAATGGTTCGATCAGGGGCTTAGCCCTATCTTAGGGTTTATAAGCGAGCACTAATAGTTTAGAAAAAGATCAAAAATATGAAAATCGCTCGTTACGTTTTTGAGAAATATCGATTTAAAAAAATATGAATTTTTTCCCCCTAGTACTATATGGAAAAACTAAATGACATAATTGGACAAAATGGTTCGATCAGGGGCTTAGCCCTATATAAGGGTTTATAGACGAGCACTAATAGTTTAGAAAAAGATCAAAAATTTGGAAATTGCTCGTTACGTTTTTGAGAAATATCGATTTAAAAAAAATATGAATTTTTTTTCCCTAGTACTATATGGAAAAACTAAATGACATAATTGGACAAAATGGTTCGATAAGGGGCTTAGCCCTATATGAGGGTTTATAGACGAGCACTAATAGTTTAGAAAAAGATAAAAATATGAAAATCGCTCGTTACGTTTTTGAGAAATATCGATTTTAAAAAAATATGAATTTTTTTCCCCTAGTACTATATGGAAAAACTAAATGACATAATTGGACAAAATGGTTCGATCAGGGGCTTAGCCCTATATGAGGGTTTAAAGACGAGCACTAATAGTTTACAAAAAGATCAAAAATATGAAAATCGCTCGTTACGTTTTTGAGAAATATCGATTTAAAAAAAATATGAATTTTTTTCCCCTAGTACTATATGGAAAAACTAAATGACATAATTGGACAAAATGGTTCGATCAGGGGCTTGGCCCTATACGAGGGTTTATAGACGAGCACTAATAGTTTAGAAAAAGATCAAAAATATGAAAATCGCTCGTTACGTTTTTGAGAAATATCGATTTAAAAAAATATGAATTTTTTCCCCCTAGTACTATATGGAAAAACTAAATGACATAATTGGACAAAATGGTTCGATCAGGGGCTTAGCCCTATATAAGGGTTTATAGACGAGCACTAATAGTTTAGAAAAAGATCAAAAATATGAAAATCGCTCATTACGTTTTTGAGAAATATCGATTTTAAAAAAATATGAATTTTTTTCCCTAGTACTATATGGAAAAACTAAATGACATAATTGGACAAAATCGTTCGCTCAGGGGCTTAGCCCTATATGAGGGTTTATAGACGAGCACTAATAGTTTACAAAAAGATGAAAAACATGAAAATCGTTCGTTACGTTTTTGAGAAATATCGATTTAAAAAAAAATATGAATTTTTTTCCCTAGTACTATATGGAAAAACTAAATGACATAATTGGACAAAATGGTTCGAGCAGGGGCTTAGCCCTATATGAGGGTTTATAGACGAGCACTAATAGTTTACAAAAAGATGAAAAACATGAAAATCGCTCGTTACGTTTTTGAGAAATATCGATTTAAAAAAAAATATGAATTTTTTTCCCTAGTACTATATGGAAAAACTTAATGACATAATTGGACAAAATGGTTCGAGCAGGGGCTTAGCCCTATATGAGGGTTTATAGACGAGCACTAATAGTTTAGAAAAAGATCAAAAATATGAAAATCGCTCGCTACGTTTTTGAGAAATATCGATTTTAAAAAAATGTGATTTTATTTTCCCTAGTACCATATGGAAAAACTAAATGACATAATTGGACAAAATGGTTCGATCAGGAGCTTGGCCCTATATAAGGGTTTATAGACGAGCACTAATAGTTTAGAAAAAGATCAAAAATATGAAAATCGCTCGTTATGTTTTTGAGAAATATCGATTTAAAAAAAATATGAATTTTTTTTCCCTAGTACTATATGGAAAAACTAAATGACATAATTGGACAAAATGGTTCGATCAGGGGCTTAGCCCTATCTTACGGTTTATAAGCGAGCACTAATAGTTTAGAAAAAGATCAAAAATATGAAAATCGCTCGTTACGTTTTTGAGAAATATCGATTTAAAAAAATATGAATTTTTTCCCCCTAGTACTATATGGAAAAACTAAATGACATAATTGGACAAAATGGTTCGATCAGGGGCTTAGCCCTATACGAGGGTTTATAGACGAGCACTAATAGTTAAGAAAAAGATCAAAAATATGAAAATCGCTCGTTACGTTTTTGAGAAATATCGATTTAAAAAAAACTATGAATTTTTTTCCCTAGTACTATATGGAAAAACTAAATGACATAATTGGACAAAATGGTTCGAGCAGGGGCTTAGCCCTATATGAGGGTTTATAGACGAGCACTAATAGTTTAGAAAAAGATCAAAAATATGAAAATCGCTCGTTACGTTTTTGAGAAATATCGATTTTAAAAAAATGTGATTTTATTTTCCCTAGTACTATATGGAAAAACTAAATGACATAATTGGACAAAATGGTTCGATCATGAGCTTGGCCCTATATAAGGGTTTATAGACGAGCACTAATAGTTTAGAAAAAGATCAAAAATATGAAAATCGCTCGTTATGTTTTTGAGAAATATCGATTTAAAAAAAATATGAATTTTTTTCCCTAGTACTATATGGAAAAACTAAATTACATAATTGGACAAAATGGTGCGATCAGGGGCTTAGCCCTATCTTAGGGTTTATAACCGAGCACTAATAGTTTAGAAAAAGATCAAAAATATGAAAATCGCTCGTTACGTTTTTGAGAAATATCGATTTAAAAAAATATGAATTTTTTCCCCCTAGTACTATATGGAAAAACTAAATGACATAATTGGACAAAATGGTTCGATCAGGGGCTCAGCCCTATATGAGGGTTTATAGACGAGCACTAATAGTTAAGAAAAAGATCAAAAATATGAAAATCGCTCGTTACGTTTTTGAGAAATATCGATTTTAAAAAACTATGAATTTTTTTTCCCTAGTACTATATGGAAAAACTAAATGACATAATTGGACAAAATCGTTCGCTCAGGGGCTTAGCCATATATGAGGGTTTATAGACGAGCACTAATAGTTTACAAAAAGATGAAAAACATGAAAATCGCTCGTTACGTTTTTGAGAAATATCGATTTAAAAAAAAATATGAATTTTTTTCCCTAGTACTATATGGAAAAACTTAATGACATAATTGGACAAAATGGTTCGAGCAGGGGCTTAGCCCTATATGAGGGTTTATAGACGAGCACTAATAGTTTAGAAAAAGATCAAAAATATGAAAATCGCTCGCTACGTTTTTGAGAAATATCGATTTTAAAAAAATGTGATTTTATTTTCCCTAGTACCATATGGAAAAACTAAATGACATAATTGGACAAAATGGTTCGATCAGGAGCTTGGCCCTATATAAGGGTTTATAGACGAGCACTAATAGTTTAGAAAAAGATCAAAAATATGAAAATCGCTCGTTATGTTTTTGAGAAATATCGATTTAAAAAAAATATGAATTTTTTTTCCCTAGTACTATATGGAAAAACTAAATGACATAATTGGACAAAATGGTTCGATCAGGGGCTTAGCCCTATCTTACGGTTTATAAGCGAGCACTAATAGTTTAGAAAAAGATCAAAAATATGAAAATCGCTCGTTACGTTTTTGAGAAATATCGATTTAAAAAAATATGAATTTTTTCCCCCTAGTACTATATGGAAAAACTAAATGACATAATTGGACAAAATGGTTCGATCAGGGGCTTAGCCCTATACGAGGGTTTATAGACGAGCACTAATAGTTAAGAAAAAGATCAAAAATATGAAAATCGCTCGTTACGTTTTTGAGAAATATCGATTTAAAAAAAACTATGAATTTTTTTCCCTAGTACTATATGGAAAAACTAAATGACATAATTGGACAAAATGGTTCGAGCAGGGGCTTAGCCCTATATGAGGGTTTATAGACGAGCACTAATAGTTTAGAAAAAGATCAAAAATATGAAAATCGCTCGTTACGTTTTTGAGAAATATCGATTTTAAAAAAATGTGATTTTATTTTCCCTAGTACTATATGGAAAAACTAAATGACATAATTGGACAAAATGGTTCGATCATGAGCTTGGCCCTATATAAGGGTTTATAGACGAGCACTAATAGTTTAGAAAAAGATCAAAAATATGAAAATCGCTCGTTATGTTTTTGAGAAATATCGATTTAAAAAAAATATGAATTTTTTTCCCTAGTACTATATGGAAAAACTAAATTACATAATTGGACAAAATGGTTCGATCAGGGGCTTAGCCCTATCTTAGGGTTTATAACCGAGCACTAATAGTTTAGAAAAAGATCAAAAATATGAAAATCGCTCGTTACGTTTTTGAGAAATATCGATTTAAAAAAATATGAATTTTTTCCCCCTAGTACTATATGGAAAAACTAAATGACATAATTGGACAAAATGGTTCGATCAGGGGCTCAGCCCTATATGAGGGTTTATAGACGAGCACTAATAGTTAAGAAAAAGATCAAAAATATGAAAATCGCTCGTTACGTTTTTGAGAAATATCGATTTTAAAAAACTATGAATTTTTTTTCCCTAGTACTATATGGAAAAACTAAATGACATAATAGGACAAAATGGTTCGATCAGGGGCTTAGCCCTATATAAGGGTTTATAGACGAGCACTAATAGTTTAGAAAAAGATCAAAAATATGGAAATTGCTCGTTACGTTTTTGAGAAATATCGATTTAAAAAAAATATGAATTTTTTTCCCTAGTACTATATGGAAAAACTAAATGACATAATTGGACAAAATGGTTCGATAAGGGGCTTAGCCCTATATGAGGGTTTATAGACGAGCACTAATAGTTTACAAAAAGATGAAAAATATGAAAATCGCTCGTGATGGTTTTGAGAAATATCGATTTAAAAAAAATAAGAATTTTTTTTCCCTAGTATCATATGGAAAAACTAAATGACATAATTGGACAAAATGGTTCGATCAGGGGCTTAGCCCTATATAAGAGTTTATAGACGAGCACTAATAGTTTAGAAAAAGAGCAAAGATATGAAAATCGCTCATTACGTTTTTGAGAAATATCGATTTTAAAAAAATATGAATTTTTTTCCCTAGTACTATATGGAAAAACTAAATGACATAATTGGACAAAATCGTTCGCTCAGGGGCTTAGCCATATATGAGGGTTTATAGACGAGCACTAATAGTTTACAAAAAGATGAAAAACATGAAAATCGCTCGTTACGTTTTTGAGAAATATCGATTTAAAAAAAAATATGAATTTTTTTCCCTAGTACTATATGGAAAAACTTAATGACATAATTGGACAAAATGGTTCGAGCAGGGGCTTAGCCCTATATGAGGGTTTATAGACGAGCACTAATAGTTTAGAAAAAGATCAAAAATATGAAAATCGCTCGCTACGTTTTTGAGAAATATCGATTTTAAAAAAATGTGATTTTATTTTCCCTAGTACCATATGGAAAAACTAAATGACATAATTGGACAAAATGGTTCGATCAGGAGCTTGGCCCTATATAAGGGTTTATAGACGAGCACTAATAGTTTAGAAAAAGATCAAAAATATGAAAATCGCTCGTTATGTTTTTGAGAAATATCGATTTAAAAAAAATATGAATTTTTTTTCCCTAGTACTATATGGAAAAACTAAATGACATAATTGGACAAAATGGTTCGATCAGGGGCTTAGCCCTATCTTACGGTTTATAAGCGAGCACTAATAGTTTAGAAAAAGATCAAAAATATGAAAATCGCTCGTTACGTTTTTGAGAAATATCGATTTAAAAAAATATGAATTTTTTCCCCCTAGTACTATATGGAAAAACTAAATGACATAATTGGACAAAATGGTTCGATCAGGGGCTTAGCCCTATACGAGGGTTTATAGACGAGCACTAATAGTTAAGAAAAAGATCAAAAATATGAAAATCGCTCGTTACGTTTTTGAGAAATATCGATTTAAAAAAAACTATGAATTTTTTTCCCTAGTACTATATGGAAAAACTAAATGACATAATTGGACAAAATGGTTCGAGCAGGGGCTTAGCCCTATATGAGGGTTTATAGACGAGCACTAATAGTTTAGAAAAAGATCAAAAATATGAAAATCGCTCGTTACGTTTTTGAGAAATATCGATTTTAAAAAAATGTGATTTTATTTTCCCTAGTACTATATGGAAAAACTAAATGACATAATTGGACAAAATGGTTCGATCATGAGCTTGGCCCTATATAAGGGTTTATAGACGAGCACTAATAGTTTAGAAAAAGATCAAAAATATGAAAATCGCTCGTTATGTTTTTGAGAAATATCGATTTAAAAAAAATATGAATTTTTTTCCCTAGTACTATATGGAAAAACTAAATTACATAATTGGACAAAATGGTTCGATCAGGGGCTTAGCCCTATCTTAGGGTTTATAACCGAGCACTAATAGTTTAGAAAAAGATCAAAAATATGAAAATCGCTCGTTACGTTTTTGAGAAATATCGATTTAAAAAAATATGAATTTTTTCCCCCTAGTACTATATGGAAAAACTAAATGACATAATTGGACAAAATGGTTCGATCAGGGGCTCAGCCCTATATGAGGGTTTATAGACGAGCACTAATAGTTAAGAAAAAGATCAAAAATATGAAAATCGCTCGTTACGTTTTTGAGAAATATCGATTTTAAAAAACTATGAATTTTTTTTCCCTAGTACTATATGGAAAAACTAAATGACATAATTGGACAAAATGGTTCGATCAGGGGCTTAGCCCTATATAAGGGTTTATAGACGAGCACTAATAGTTTAGAAAAAGATCAAAAATATGGAAATTGCTCGTTACGTTTTTGAGAAATATCGATTTAAAAAAAATATGAATTTTTTTCCCTAGTACTATATGGAAAAACTAAATGACATAATTGGACAAAATGGTTCGATAAGGGGCTTAGCCCTATATGAGGGTTTATAGACGAGCACTAATAGTTTACAAAAAGATCAAAAATATGAAAATCGCTCGTTACGTTTTTGAGAAATATCGATTTAAAAAATATATGAATTTTTTTTCCCTAGTACTATATGGAAAAACTAAATGACATAATTGGACAAAATGGTTCCATCAGGGGCTTAGCCCTATATGAGGGTTTATAGACGAGCACTAATAGTTAAGAAAAAGATCAAAAATATGAAAATGGCTCGTTACGTTTTTGAGAAATATCGATTTAAAAAAAATATGAATTTTTTTCCCTAGTACTATATGGAAAAACTAAATGACATAATTGGACAAAATGGTTCGATCAGGGGCTTAGCCCTATATAAGGGTTTATAGACGAGCACTAATAGTTTAGAAAAAGATCAAAAATATGGAAATTGCTCGTTACGTTTTTGAGAAATATCGATTTTAAAAAAATATGAATTTTTTTCCCTAGTACTATATGGAAAAACTAAATGACATAATTGGACAAAATCGATCGCTCAGGGGCTTAGCCCTATATGAGGGTTTATAGACGAGCACTAATAGTTTAGAAAAAGATCAAAAATATGAAAATCGCTCGTTATGTTTTTGAGAAATATCGATTTAAAAAAAATATGAATTTTTTTTCCCTAGTACTATATGGAAAAACTAAATGACATAATTGGACAAAATGGTTCGATCAGGGGCTTAGCCCTATATAAGGGTTTATAGACGAGCACTAATAGTTTAGAAAAAGATCAAAAATATGGAAATTGCTCGTTACGTTTTTGAGAAATATCGATTTAAAAAAAATATGAATTTTTTTCCCTAGTACTATATGGAAAAACTAAATGACATAATTGTACAAAATGGTTCGATAAGGGGCTTAGCCCTATATGAGGGTTTATAGGCGAGCACTAATAGTTTAGAAAAAGATCAAAAATATGAAAATCGCTCGTTACGTTTTTGAGAAATATCGATTTAAAATATATATGAATTTTTTTTCCCTAGTACTATATGGAAAAACTAAATGACATAATTGGACAAAATGGTTCCATCAGGGGCTTAGCCCTATATGAGGGTTTATAGACGAGCACTAATAGTTAAGAAAAAGATCAAAAATATGAAAATGGCTCGTTACGTTTTTGCGAAATATCGATTTAAAAAAAATATGAATTTTTTTTCCCTAGTACTATATGGAAAAACTAAATGACATAATTGGACAAAATGGTTCGATCAGGGGCTTAGCCCTATATAAGGGTTTATAGACGAGCACTAATAGTTTAGAAAAAGATCAAAAATATGGAAATTGCTCGTTACGTTTTTGAGAAATATCGATTTTAAAAAAATATGAATTTTTTCCCTAGTACTATATGGAAAAACTAAATGACATAATTGGACAAAATCGTTCGCTCAGGGGCTTAGCCCTATATGAGGGTTTATAGACGAGCACTAATAGTTTACAAAAAGATGAAAAACATGAAAATCGCTCGTTACGTTTTTGAGAAATATCGATTTAAAAAAAATATGAATTTTTTTCCCTAGTACTATATGGAAAAACTAAATGACATAATTGGACAAAATGGTTCGATCAGGGGCTTAGCCCTATATGAGGGTTTATAGACGAGCACTAATAGTTTACAAAAAGATGAAAAATATGAAAATCGCTCGTGATGGTTTTGAGAAATATCGATTTAAAAAAAATAAGAATTTTTTTTCCCTAGTATCATATGGAAAAACTAAATGACATAATTGGACAAAATGGTTCGATCAGGGGCTTAGCCCTATATAAGAGTTTATAGACGAGCACTAATAGTTTAGAAAAAGATCAAAGATATGAAAATCGCTCATTACGTTTTTGAGAAATATCGATTTTAAAAAAATATGAATTTTTTTCCCTAGTACTATATGGAAAAACTAAATGACATAATTGGACAAAATCGTTCGCTCAGGGGCTTAGCCCTATATGAGGGTTTATAGACGAGCACTAATAGTTTACAAAAAGATGAAAAACATGAAAATCGCTTATCGATTTAAAAAAAAATATGAATTTTTTTCCCTAGTACTATATGGAAAAACTAAATGACATAATTGGACAAAATGGTTCGAGCAGGGGCTTAGCCCTATATGAGGGTTTATAGACGAGCACTAATAGTTTAGAAAAAGATCAAAAATATGAAAATCGCTCGTTACGTTTTTGAGAAATATCGATTTTAAAAAAATGTGATTTTATTTTCCCTAGTACTATATGGAAAAACTAAATGACATAATTGGACAAAATGGTTCGATCAGAAGCTTGGCCCTATATAAGGGTTTATAGACGAGCACTAATAGTTTAGAAAAAGATCAAAAATATGAAAATCGCTCGTTATGTTTTTGAGAAATATCGATTTAAAAAAAATATGAATTTTTTTTCCCTAGTACTATATGGAAAAACTAAATGACATAATTGGACAAAATGGTTCGATCAGGGGCTTAGCCCTATATGAGGGTTTATAGACGAGCACTAATAGTTAAGAAAAAGATCAAAAATATGAAAATCGCTCGTTACGTTTTTGAGAAATATCGATTTAAAAAAAACTATGAATTTTTTTCCCTAGTACTATATGGAAAAACTAAATGACATAATTGGACAAAATGGTTCGAGCAGGGGCTTAGCCCTATATGAGGGTTTATAGACGAGCACTAATAGTTTAGAAAAAGATCAAAAATATGAAAATCGCTCGTTACGTTTTTGAGAAATATCGATTTTAAAAAAATGTGATTTTATTTTCCCTAGTACTATATGGAAAAACTAAATGACATAATTGGACAAAATGGTTCGATCATGAGCTTGGCCCTATATAAGGGTTTATAGACGAGCACTAATAGTTTAGAAAAAGATCAAAAATATGAAAATCGCTCGTTATGTTTTTGAGAAATATCGATTTAAAAAAAATATGAATTTTTTTCCCTAGTACTATATGGAAAAACTAAATTACATAATTGGACAAAATGGTTCGATCAGGGGCTTAGCCCTATCTTAGGGTTTATAACCGAGCACTAATAGTTTAGAAAAAGATCAAAAATATGAAAATCGCTCGTTACGTTTTTGAGAAATATCGATTTAAAAAAATATGAATTTTTTCCCCCTAGTACTATATGGAAAAACTAAATGACATAATTGGACAAAATGGTTCGATCAGGGGCTCAGCCCTATATGAGGGTTTATAGACGAGCACTAATAGTTAAGAAAAAGATCAAAAATATGAAAATCGCTCGTTACGTTTTTGAGAAATATCGATTTTAAAAAACTATGAATTTTTTTTCCCTAGTACTATATGGAAAAACTAAATGACATAATTGGACAAAATGGTTCGATCAGGGGCTTAGCCCTATATAAGGGTTTATAGACGAGCACTAATAGTTTAGAAAAAGATCAAAAATATGGAAATTGCTCGTTACGTTTTTGAGAAATATCGATTTAAAAAAAATATGAATTTTTTTCCCTAGTACTATATGGAAAAACTAAATGACATAATTGGACAAAATGGTTCGATAAGGGGCTTAGCCCTATATGAGGGTTTATAGACGAGCACTAATAGTTTACAAAAAGATCAAAAATATGAAAATCGCTCGTTACGTTTTTGAGAAATATCGATTTAAAAAATATATGAATTTTTTTTCCCTAGTACTATATGGAAAAACTAAATGACATAATTGGACAAAATGGTTCCATCAGGGGCTTAGCCCTATATGAGGGTTTATAGACGAGCACTAATAGTTAAGAAAAAGATCAAAAATATGAAAATGGCTCGTTACGTTTTTGAGAAATATCGATTTAAAAAAAATATGAATTTTTTTCCCTAGTACTATATGGAAAAACTAAATGACATAATTGGACAAAATGGTTCGATCAGGGGCTTAGCCCTATATAAGGGTTTATAGACGAGCACTAATAGTTTAGAAAAAGATCAAAAATATGGAAATTGCTCGTTACGTTTTTGAGAAATATCGATTTTAAAAAAATATGAATTTTTTTCCCTAGTACTATATGGAAAAACTAAATGACATAATTGGACAAAATCGATCGCTCAGGGGCTTAGCCCTATATGAGGGTTTATAGACGAGCACTAATAGTTTAGAAAAAGATCAAAAATATGAAAATCGCTCGTTATGTTTTTGAGAAATATCGATTTAAAAAAAATATGAATTTTTTTTCCCTAGTACTATATGGAAAAACTAAATGACATAATTGGACAAAATGGTTCGATCAGGGGCTTAGCCCTATATAAGGGTTTATAGACGAGCACTAATAGTTTAGAAAAAGATCAAAAATATGGAAATTGCTCGTTACGTTTTTGAGAAATATCGATTTAAAAAAAATATGAATTTTTTTCCCTAGTACTATATGGAAAAACTAAATGACATAATTGTACAAAATGGTTCGATAAGGGGCTTAGCCCTATATGAGGGTTTATAGGCGAGCACTAATAGTTTAGAAAAAGATCAAAAATATGAAAATCGCTCGTTACGTTTTTGAGAAATATCGATTTAAAATATATATGAATTTTTTTTCCCTAGTACTATATGGAAAAACTAAATGACATAATTGGACAAAATGGTTCCATCAGGGGCTTAGCCCTATATGAGGGTTTATAGACGAGCACTAATAGTTAAGAAAAAGATCAAAAATATGAAAATGGCTCGTTACGTTTTTGCGAAATATCGATTTAAAAAAAATATGAATTTTTTTTCCCTAGTACTATATGGAAAAACTAAATGACATAATTGGACAAAATGGTTCGATCAGGGGCTTAGCCCTATATAAGGGTTTATAGACGAGCACTAATAGTTTAGAAAAAGATCAAAAATATGGAAATTGCTCGTTACGTTTTTGAGAAATATCGATTTTAAAAAAATATGAATTTTTTCCCTAGTACTATATGGAAAAACTAAATGACATAATTGGACAAAATCGTTCGCTCAGGGGCTTAGCCCTATATGAGGGTTTATAGACGAGCACTAATAGTTTACAAAAAGATGAAAAACATGAAAATCGCTCGTTACGTTTTTGAGAAATATCGATTTAAAAAAAATATGAATTTTTTTCCCTAGTACTATATGGAAAAACTAAATGACATAATTGGACAAAATGGTTCGATCAGGGGCTTAGCCCTATATGAGGGTTTATAGACGAGCACTAATAGTTTACAAAAAGATGAAAAATATGAAAATCGCTCGTGATGGTTTTGAGAAATATCGATTTAAAAAAAATAAGAATTTTTTTTCCCTAGTATCATATGGAAAAACTAAATGACATAATTGGACAAAATGGTTCGATCAGGGGCTTAGCCCTATATAAGAGTTTATAGACGAGCACTAATAGTTTAGAAAAAGATCAAAGATATGAAAATCGCTCATTACGTTTTTGAGAAATATCGATTTTAAAAAAATATGAATTTTTTTTCCCTAGTACTATATGGAAAAACTAAATGACATAATTGGACAAAATCGTTCGCTCAGGGGCTTAGCCCTATATGAGGGTTTATAGACGAGCACTAATAGTTTACAAAAAGATGAAAAACATGAAAATCGCTCGTTACGTTTTGAGAAATATCGATTTAAAAAAAAATATGAATTTTTTCCCTAGTACTATATGGAAAAACTAAATGACATAATTGGACAAAATGGTTCGAGCAGGGGCTTAGCCCTATATGAGGGTTTATAGACGAGCACTAATAGTTTAGAAAAAGATCAAAAATATGAAAATCGCTCGTTACGTTTTTGAGAAATATCGATTTTAAAAAAATGTGATTTTATTTTCCCTAGTACTATATGGAAAAACTAAATGACCATAATTGGACAAAATGGTTCGATCAGAAGCTTGGCCCTATATAAGGGTTTATAGACGAGCACTAATAGTTTAGAAAAAGATCAAAAATATGAAAATCGCTCGTTATGTTTTTGAGAAATATCGATTTAAAAAAAATATGAATTTTTTTTCCTAGTACTATATGGAAAAACTAAATGACATAATTGGACAAAATGGTTCGATCAGGGGCTTAGCCCCTATATGAGGGTTTATAGACGAGCACTAATAGTTAAGAAAAAGATCAAAAATATGAAAATCGCTCGTTACGTTTTTGAGAAATATCGATTTAAAAAACTATGAATTTTTTTCCCTAGTACTATATGGAAAAACTAAATGACATAATTAGACAAAATGGTTCGAGCAGGGGCTTAGCCCTATATGAGGGTTTATAGACGAGCACTAATAGTTTTGAAAAAGATCAAAAATATGAAAATCGCTTGTTACGTTTTTGAGAAATATCGATTTTAAAAAAATGTGATTTTATTTTCCCTAGTACTATATGGAAAAACTAAATGACATAATTGGACAAAATGGTTCGATCAGGAGCTTGGCCCTATATAAGGGTTTATGGACGAGCACTAATAGTTTAGAAAAAGATCAAAAATATGAAAATCGCTCGTTATGTTTTGAGAAAAATCGATTTAAAAAAAATATGAATTTTTTTCCCTAGTACTATATGGAAAAAACTAAATGACATAATTGGACAAAATGGTTCGATCAGGGGCTTAGCCCTATATTAGGGTTTATAAGCGAGCACTAATAGTTTAGAAAAAGATCAAAAATATGAAAATCGCTCGTTACGTTTTTTGAGAAATATCGATTTAAAAAAATATGAATTTTTCCCCCTAGTACTATATGGAAAAACTAAATGACATAATTGGACAAAATGGTTCGATCAGGGGCTTAGCCCTATATGAGGGTTTATAGACGAGCACTAATAGTTAAGAAAAAGATCAAAAATATGAAAATCGCTCGTTACGTTTTTGAGAAATATCGAATTTAAAAAACTATGAATTTTTTTTCCCTAGTACTATATGGAAAAACTAAATGACATAATTGGACAAAATGGTTCGATCAGGGGCTTAGCCCTATATAAGGGTTTATAGACGAGCACTAATAGTTTAGAAAAAGATCAAAAATATGGAAATTGCTCGTTACGTTTTTGAGAAATATCGATTTAAAAAAAATATGAATTTTTTCCCTAGTACTATATGGAAAAACTAAATGACATAATTGGACAAAATGGTTCGATAAGGGGCTTAGCCCTATATGGGGGTTTATAGACGAGCACTAATAGTTTAGAAAAGATCAAAAATATGAAATCGCTCGTTACGTTTTTGAGAAATATCGATTTTAAAAAAATATGAATTTTTTTCCCCTAGTACTATATGGAAAAAACTAAATGACATAATTGGACAAAATGGTTCGATCAGGGGCTTAGCCCTATATGAGGGTTTATAGACGAGCACTAATAGTTTACAAAAAGATGAAAAATATGAAAATCGCTCGTTACGTTTTGAGAAATATCGATTAAAAAAAAAATATGAATTTTTTTCCTAGTACTATATGGAAAAACTAAATGACATAATTGGACAAGATGGTTCGATCAGGGGCTTAGCCCTATATGAGGGTTTATAGACGAGCGCTAATAGTTTACAAAAGATGAAAAAAATATGAAAATCGCTCGTTACGTTTTTGAGAAATATCGATTTAAAAAAAATAATGATTTTTTTTTCCCTAGTACTATATGGAAAAACTAAATGACATACTTGGACAAAATCGCTCGTTATGTTTTTGAGAAATATCGATTTAAAAAAAATATGAATTTTTTTCCCTAGTACTATATGGAAAAAACTAAATGACATAATTGGACAAAATGGTTTCGATCAGGGGCTTAGCCCTATCTTAGGATTTATAAGCGAGCACTAATAGTTTAGAAAAAGATCAAAAATATGAAAATCGCTCGTTACGTTTTTGAGAAATATCGATTTAAAAAAATATGAATTTTTTCCCCCTAGTACTATATGGAAAAACTAAATGACATAATTGGACAAAATGGTTCGATCAGGGGCTTAGCCCTATATGAGGGTTTATAGACGAGCACTAATAGTTAAGAAAAAGATCAAAAATATGAAAGTCGCTCGTTACGTTTTTGAGAAATATCGATTTTAAAAAACTATGAATTTTTTTTCCCTAGTACTATATGGAAAAACTAAATGACATAATTGGACAAAATGGTTCGATCAGGGGCTTAGCCCTATATAAGGGTTTATAGACGAGCACTAATTGTTTAGAAAAAGATCAAAAATATGGAAATTGCTCGTTACGTTTTTGAGAAATATCGATTTAAAAAAAATATGAATTTTTTTCCCTAGTACTATATGGAAAAACTAAATGACATAATTGGACAAAATGGTTCGATAAGGGGCTTAGCCCTATATGAGGGTTTATAGACGAGCACTACTAGTTTAGAAAAAGATCAAAAATATGAAAATCGCTCGTTACGTTTTTGAGAAATATCGATTTTAAAAAAATATGAATTTTTTCCCCTAGTACTATATGGAAAAACTAAATGACATAATTGGACAAAATGGTTCGATCAGGGGCTTAGCCCTATATGAGGGTTTATAGACGAGCACTAATAGTTTACAAAAAGATGAAAAATATGAAAATCGCTCGTTACGTTTTTGAGAAATATCGATTTAAAAAAAATATGAATTTTTTTTCCCTAGTACTATATGGAAAAACTAAATGACATAATTGGACAAAATGGTTCCATCAGGGGCTTAGCCCTATATGAGGGTTTATAGACGAGCGCTAATAGTTAAGAAAAAGATCAAAAATATGAAAATGGCTCGTTACGTTTTTGAGAAATATCGATTTTAAAAAAATATGAATTTTTTTTCCCTAGTACTATATGGAAAAACTAAATGACATAATTGGACAAAATGGTTCGATCAGGGGCTTAGCCCTATATAAGGGTTTATAGACGAGCACTAATAGTTTAGAAAAAGATCAAAAATATGGAAATTGCTCGTTACGTTTTTGAGAAATATCGATTTTAAAAAAATATGAATTTTTTTCCCTAGTACTATATGGAAAAACTAAATGACATAATTGGACAAAATCGTTCGCTCAGGGGCTTAGCCCTATATGAGGGTTTATAGACGAGCACTAATAGTTTACAAAAAGATGAAAAACATGAAAATCGCTCGTTACGTTTTTGAGAAATATCGATTTAAAAAAAAATATGAATTTTTTTCCCTAGTACTATATGGAAAAACTAAATGACATAATTGGACATAATGGTTCGAGCAGGGGCTTAGCCCTATATGAGGGTTTATAGACGAGCACTAATAGTTTAGAAAAAGATCAAAAATATGAAAATCGCTCGTTACGTTTTTTGAGAAATATCGATTTTAAAAAAATGTGATTTTATTTTCCCTAGTACTATATGGAAAAACTAAATTACATAATTGGACAAAATGGTTCGACCAGGAGCTTGGCCCTATATAAGGGTTTATAGACGAGCACTAATAGTTTAGAAAAAGATCAAAAATATGAAAATCGCTCGTTACGTTTTTGAGAAATATCGATTTAAAAAAAATATGAATTTTTTTCCCCTATTACTATATGGAAAAACTAAATGACATAATTGGACAAAATGGTTCGATCAGGGGCTTAGCCCTATATTAGGGTTTATAAGCGAGCACTAATAGTTTAGAAAAAGATCAAAAATATGAAAATCGCTCGTTACGTTTTTGAGAAATATCGATTTAAAAAAAATATGAATTTTTTTCCCCTATTACTATATGGAAAAACTAAATGACATAATTGGACAAAATGGTTCGATCAGGGGCTTGGCCCTATACGAGGGTTTATAGACGAGCACTAATAGTTTAGAAAAAGATCAAAAATATGAAAATCGCTCGTTACGTTTTTGAGAAATATCGATTTAAAAAAATATGAATTTTTTCCCCCTAGTACTATATGGAAAAACTAAATGACATAATTGGACAAAATGGTTCCATCAGGGGCTTAGCCCTATATGAGGGTTTATAGACGAGCACTAATAGTTAAGAAAAAGATCAAAAATATGAAAATCGCTCGTTACGTTTTTGAGAAATATCGATTTTAAAAAACTATGAATTTTTTTTCCCTAGTACTATATGGAAAAACTAAATGACATAATTGGACAAAATGGTTCGATCAGGGGCTTAGCCCTATATAAGGGTTTATAGGCGAGCACTAATAGTTTAGAAAAAGATCAAAAATATGAAAATGGCTCGTTACGTTTTTGAGAAATATCGATTTAAAAAAAATATGAATTTTTTTTCCCTAGTACTATATGGAAAAACTAAATGACATAATTGGACAAAATGGTTCGATCAGGGGCTTAGCCCTATATAAGGGTTTATAGACGAGTACTAATAGTTTAGAAAAAGATCAAAAATATGGAAATTGCTCGTTACGTTTTTGAGAAATATCGATTTTAAAAAAATATGAATTTTTTTCCCTAGTACTATATGGAAAAACTAAATGACATAATTGGACAAAATCGTTCGCTCAGGGGCTTAGCCCTATATGAGGGTTTATAGACGAGCACTAATAGTTTACAAAAAGATGAAAAACATGAAAATCGCTCGTTACGTTTTTGAGAAATATCGATTTAAAAAAAAATATGAATTTTTTTCCCTAGTACTATATGGAAAAACTAAATGACATAATTGGACATAATGGTTCGAGCATGGGCTTAGCCCTATATGAGGGTTTATAGACGAGCACTAATAGTTTAGAAAAAGATAAAAAATATGAAAATCGCTCGTTACGTTTTTGAGAAATATCGATTTTAAAAAAATGTGATTTTATTTTCCCTAGTACTATATGGAAAAACTAAATGACATAATTGGACAAAATGGTTCGATCAGGGGCTTAGCCCTATATAAGGGTTTATAGACGAGCACTAATAGTTTAGAAAAAGATCAAAAATATGGAAATTGCTCGTTACGTTTTTGAGAAATATCGATTTAAAAAAAATATGAATTTTTTTCCCTAGTACTATATGGAAAAACTAAATGACATAATTGGACAAAATGGTTCGATCAGGGGCTTAGCCCTATATGAGGGTTTATAGTCGAGCACTAATAGTTTACAAAAAGATGAAAAATATGAAAATCGCTCGTGATGGTTTTGAGAAATATCGATTTAAAAAAAATATGAATTTTTTTCCCCTAGTACTATATGGAAAAACTAAATGACATAATTGGACAAAATGGTTCGATCAGGGGCTTGGCCCTATACGAGGGTTTATAGACGAGCACTAATAGTTTAGAAAAAGATGAAAAATATGAAAATCGCTCGTTACGTTTTTGAGAAATATCGATTTTAAAAAAAATATGAATTTTTTTTCCCTAGTACTATATGGAAAAACTAAATGACATACTTGGACAAAATGGTTCGATCAGGGGCTTAGCCCTATATGAGGGTTTATAGACGAGCACAAATAGTTTACAAAAAAATGAAAAATATGAAAATCGCTCGTTACGTTTTTGAGAAATATCGATTTAAAAAATATATGAATTTTTTTTCCCTAGTACTATATGGAAAAACTAAATGACATAATTGGACAAAATGGTTCGATAAGGGGCTTAGCCCTATATGAGGGTTTATAGACGAGCACTAATAGTTTAGAAAAAGATCAAAAATATGAAAATCGCTCGTTACGTTTTTGAGAAATATCGATTTTAAAAAAATATGAATTTTTTCCCCTAGTACTATATGGAAAAACTAAATGACATAATTGGACAAAATGGTTCGATCAGGGGCTTAGCCCTATATGAGGGTTTATAGACGAGCACTAATAGTTTACAAAAAGATGAAAAATATGAAAATCGCTCGTTACGTTTTTGAGAAATATCGATTTAAAAAAAATATGAATTTTTTTTCCCTAGTACTATATGGAAAAACTAAATGACATAATTGGACAAAATGGTTCCATCAGGGGCTTAGCCCTATATGAGGGTTTATAGACGAGCGCTAATAGTTAAGAAAAAGATCAAAAATATGAAAATGGCTCGTTACGTTTTTGAGAAATATCGATTTTAAAAAAATATGAATTTTTTTTCCCTAGTACTATATGGAAAAACTAAATGACATAATTGGACAAAATGGTTCGATCAGGGGCTTAGCCCTATATAAGGGTTTATAGACGAGCACTAATAGTTTAGAAAAAGATCAAAAATATGGAAATTGCTCGTTACGTTTTTGAGAAATATCGATTTTAAAAAAATATGAATTTTTTTCCCTAGTACTATATGGAAAAACTAAATGACATAATTGGACAAAATCGTTCGCTCAGGGGCTTAGCCCTATATGAGGGTTTATAGACGAGCACTAATAGTTTACAAAAAGATGAAAAACATGAAAATCGCTCGTTACGTTTTTGAGAAATATCGATTTAAAAAAAAATATGAATTTTTTTCCCTAGTACTATATGGAAAAACTAAATGACATAATTGGACATAATGGTTCGAGCAGGGGCTTAGCCCTATATGAGGGTTTATAGACGAGCACTAATAGTTTAGAAAAAGATCAAAAATATGAAAATCGCTCGTTACGTTTTTGAGAAATATCGATTTTAAAAAAATGTGATTTTATTTTCCCTAGTACTATATGGAAAAACTAAATTACATAATTGGACAAAATGGTTCGACCAGGAGCTTGGCCCTATATAAGGGTTTATAGACGAGCACTAATAGTTTAGAAAAAGATCAAAAATATGAAAATCGCTCGTTACGTTTTTGAGAAATATCGATTTAAAAAAAATATGAATTTTTTTCCCCTATTACTATATGGAAAAACTAAATGACATAATTGGACAAAATGGTTCGATCAGGGGCTTAGCCCTATATTAGGGTTTATAAGCGAGCACTAATAGTTTAGAAAAAGATCAAAAATATGAAAATCGCTCGTTACGTTTTTGAGAAATATCGATTTAAAAAAAATATGAATTTTTTTCCCCTATTACTATATGGAAAAACTAAATGACATAATTGGACAAAATGGTTCGATCAGGGGCTTGGCCCTATACGAGGGTTTATAGACGAGCACTAATAGTTTAGAAAAAGATCAAAAATATGAAAATCGCTCGTTACGTTTTTGAGAAATATCGATTTAAAAAAATATGAATTTTTTCCCCCTAGTACTATATGGAAAAACTAAATGACATAATTGGACAAAATGGTTCCATCAGGGGCTTAGCCCTATATGAGGGTTTATAGACGAGCACTAATAGTTAAGAAAAAGATCAAAAATATGAAAATCGCTCGTTACGTTTTTGAGAAATATCGATTTTAAAAAACTATGAATTTTTTTTCCCTAGTACTATATGGAAAAACTAAATGACATAATTGGACAAAATGGTTCGATCAGGGGCTTAGCCCTATATAAGGGTTTATAGGCGAGCACTAATAGTTTAGAAAAAGATCAAAAATATGAAAATGGCTCGTTACGTTTTTGAGAAATATCGATTTAAAAAAAATATGAATTTTTTTCCCCTAGTACTATATGGAAAAACTAAATGACATAATTGGACAAAATGGTTTGATCAGGGGCTTAGCCCTATATAAGGGTTTATAGACGAGTACTAATAGTTTAGAAAAAGATCAAAAATATGGAAATTGCTCGTTACGTTTTTGAGAAATATCGATTTTAAAAAAATATGAATTTTTTTCCCTAGTACTATATGGAAAAACTAAATGACATAATTGGACAAAATCGTTCGCTCAGGGGCTTAGCCCTATATGAGGGTTTATAGACGAGCACTAATAGTTTACAAAAAGATGAAAAACATGAAAATCGCTCGTTACGTTTTTGAGAAATATCGATTTAAAAAAAAATATGAATTTTTTTCCCTAGTACTATATGGAAAAACTAAATGACATAATTGGACATAATGGTTCGAGCAGGGGCTTAGCCCTATATGAGGGTTTATAGACGAGCACTAATAGTTTAGAAAAAGATAAAAAATATGAAAATCGCTCGTTACGTTTTTGAGAAATATCGATTTTAAAAAAATGTGATTTTATTTTCCCTAGTACTATATGGAAAAACTAAATGACATAATTGGACAAAATGGTTCGATCAGGGGCTTAGCCCTATATAAGGGTTTATAGACGAGCACTAATAGTTTAGAAAAAGATCAAAAATATGGAAATTGCTCGTTACGTTTTTGAGAAATATCGATTTAAAAAAAATATGAATTTTTTTCCCTAGTACTATATGGAAAAACTAAATGACATAATTGGACAAAATGGTTCGATCAGGGGCTTAGCCCTATATGAGGGTTTATAGTCGAGCACTAATAGTTTACAAAAAGATGAAAAATATGAAAATCGCTCGTGATGGTTTTGAGAAATATCGATTTAAAAAAAATATGAATTTTTTTCCCCTAGTACTATATGGAAAAACTAAATGACATAATTGGACAAAATGGTTCGATCAGGGGCTTGGCCCTATACGAGGGTTTATAGACGAGCACTAATAGTTTAGAAAAAGATGAAAAATATGAAAATCGCTCGTTACGTTTTTGAGAAATATCGATTTTAAAAAAAATATGAATTTTTTTTCCCTAGTACTATATGGAAAAACTAAATGACATACTTGGACAAAATGGTTCGATCAGGGGCTTAGCCCTATATGAGGGTTTATAGACGAGCACAAATAGTTTACAAAAAAATGAAAAATATGAAAATCGCTCGTTACGTTTTTGAGAAATATCGATTTAAAAAATATATGAATTTTTTTTCCCTAGTACTATATGGAAAAACTAAATGACATAATTGGACAAAATGGTTCAATCAGGGGCTTAGCCCTATATGAGGGTTTATAGACGAGCGCTAATAGTTTACAAAAAGATGAAAAATATGAAAATGGCTCGTTACGTTTTTGAGAAATATCGATTTAAAAAAAATATGAATTTTTTTCCCTAGTACTATATGGAAAAACTAAAATAATTGGACAAAATGGTTCGATCGGGGGCTTAGCCCTATATAAGGGTTTATAGACGAGCACAAATAGTTTACAAAAAAATGAAAAATATGAAAATCGCTCGTTACGTTTTTGAGAAATATCGATTTAAAAAATATATGAATTTTTTTTCCCTAGTACTATATGGAAAAACTAAATGACATAATTGGACAAAATGGTTCCATCAGGGGCTTAGCCCTATATGAGGGTTTATAGACGAGCGCTAATAGTTAAGAAAAAGATCAAAAATATGAAAATGGCTCGTTACGTTTTTGAGAAATATCGATTTTAAAAAAATATGAATTTTTTTTCCCTAGTACTATATGGAAAAACTAAATGACATAATTGGACAAAATGGTTCGATCAGGGGCTTAGCCCTATATAAGGGTTTATAGACGAGCACTAATAGTTTAGAAAAAGATCAAAAATATGGAAATTGCTCGTTACGTTTTTGAGAAATATCGATTTTAAAAAAATATGAATTTTTTTCCCTAGTACTATATGGAAAAACTAAATGACATAATTGGACAAAATCGTTCGCTCAGGGGCTTAGCCCTATATGAGGGTTTATAGACGAGCACTAATAGTTTACAAAAAGATGAAAAACATGAAAATCGCTCGTTACGTTTTTGAGAAATATCGATTTAAAAAAAAATATGAATTTTTTTCCCTAGTACTATATGGAAAAACTAAATGACATAATTGGACAAAATGGTTCGAGCAGGGGCTTAGCCCTATATGAGGGTTTATAGACGAGCACTAATAGTTTAGAAAAAGATCAAAAATATGAAAATCGCTCGTTACGTTTTTGAGAAATATCGATTTTAAAAAAATGTGATTTTATTTTTCCTAGTACTATATGGAAAAACTAAATGACATAATTGGACAAAATGGTTCGATCAGAAGCTTGGCCCTATATAAGGGTTTATAGACGAGCACTAATAGTTTAGAAAAAGATCAAAAATATGAAAATCGCTCGTTATGTTTTTGAGAAATATCGATTTAAAAAAAATATGAATTTTTTTTCCCTAGTACTATATGGAAAAACTAAATGACATAATTGGACAAAATGGTTCGATCAGGGGCTTAGCCCTATATGAGGGTTTATAGACGAGCACTAATAGTTAAGAAAAAGATCAAAAATATGAAAATCGCTCGTTACGTTTTTGAGAAATATCGATTTAAAAAAAACTATGAATTTTTTCCCTAGTACTATATGGAAAAACTAAATGACATAATTAGACAAAATGGTTCGAGCAGGGGCTTAGCCCTATATGAGGGTTTATAGACGAGCACTAATAGTTTAGAAAAAGATCAAAAATATGAAAATCGCTTGTTACGTTTTTGAGAAATATCGATTTTAAAAAAATGTGATTTTATTTTCCCTAGTACTATATGGAAAAACTAAATGACATAATTGGACAAAATGGTTCGATCAGGAGCTTGGCCCTATATAAGGGTTTATGGACGAGCACTAATAGTTTAGAAAAAGATCAAAAATATGAAAATCGCTCGTTATGTTTTTGAGAAAAATCGATTTAAAAAAAATATGAATTTTTTTCCCTAGTACTATATGGAAAAACTAAATGACATAATTGGACAAAATGGTTCGATCAGGGGCTTAGCCCTATATTAGGGTTTATAAGCGAGCACTAATAGTTTAGAAAAAGATCAAAAATATGAAAATCGCTCGTTACGTTTTTGAGAAATATCGATTTAAAAAAATATGAATTTTTTCCCCCTAGTACTATATGGAAAAACTAAATGACATAATTGGACAAAATGGTTCGATCAGGGGCTTAGCCCTATATGAGGGTTTATAGACGAGCACTAATAGTTAAGAAAAAGATCAAAAATATGAAAATCGCTCGTTACGTTTTTGAGAAATATCGATTTTAAAAAACTATGAATTTTTTTTCCCTAGTACTATATGGAAAAACTAAATGACATAATTGGACAAAATGGTTCGATCAGGGGCTTAGCCCTATATAAGGGTTTATAGACGAGCACTAATAGTTTAGAAAAAGATCAAAAATATGGAAATTGCTCGTTACGTTTTTGAGAAATATCGATTTAAAAAAAATATGAATTTTTTTCCCTAGTACTATATGGAAAAACTAAATGACATAATTGGACAAAATGGTTCGATAAGGGGCTTAGCCCTATATGGGGGTTTATAGACGAGCACTAATAGTTTAGAAAAAGATCAAAAATATGAAAATCGCTCGTTACGTTTTTGAGAAATATCGATTTTAAAAAAATATGAATTTTTTTCCCCTAGTACTATATGGAAAAACTAAATGACATAATTGGACAAAATGGTTCGATCAGGGGCTTAGCCCTATATGAGGGTTTATAGACGAGCACTAATAGTTTACAAAAAGATGAAAAATATGAAAATCGCTCGTTACGTTTTTGAGAAATATCGATTAAAAAAAAATATGAATTTTTTTTCCCTAGTACTATATGGAAAAACTAAATGACATAATTGGACAAGATGGTTCGATCAGGGGCTTAGCCCTATATGAGGGTTTATAGACGAGCGCTAATAGTTTACAAAAAGATGAAAAATATGAAAATCGCTCGTTACGTTTTTGAGAAATATCGATTTAAAAAAAAATATGAATTTTTTTTCCCTAGTACTATATGGAAAAACTAAATGACATACTTGGACAAAATCGCTCGTTATGTTTTTGAGAAATATCGATTTAAAAAAAATATGAATTTTTTTCCCTAGTACTATATGGAAAAACTAAATGACATAATTGGACAAAATGGTTCGATCAGGGGCTTAGCCCTATCTTAGGATTTATAAGCGAGCACTAATAGTTTAGAAAAAGATCAAAAATATGAAAATCGCTCGTTACGTTTTTGAGAAATATCGATTTAAAAAAATATGAATTTTTTCCCCCTAGTACTATATGGAAAAACTAAATGACATAATTGGACAAAATGGTTCGATCAGGGGCTTAGCCCTATATAAGGGTTTATAGACGAGCACTAATAGTTTAGAAAAAGATCAAAAATATGGAAATTGCTCGTTACGTTTTTGAGAAATATCGATTTTAAAAAAATATGAATTTTTTTCCCTAGTACTATATGGAAAAACTAAATGACATAATTGGACAAAATCGTTCGCTCAGGGGCTTAGCCCTATATGAGGGTTTATAGACGAGCACTAATAGTTTACAAAAAGATGAAAAACATGAAAATCGCTCGTTACGTTTTTGAGAAATATCGATTTAAAAAAAAATATGAATTTTTTTCCCTAGTACTATATGGAAAAACTAAATGACATAATTGGACATAATGGTTCGAGCAGGGGCTTAGCCCTATATGAGGGTTTATAGACGAGCACTAATAGTTTAGAAAAAGATCAAAAATATGAAAATCGCTCGTTACGTTTTTGAGAAATATCGATTTTAAAAAAATGTGATTTTATTTTCCCTAGTACTATATGGAAAAACTAAATTACATAATTGGACAAAATGGTTCGACCAGGAGCTTGGCCCTATATAAGGGTTTATAGACGAGCACTAATAGTTTAGAAAAAGATCAAAAATATGAAAATCGCTCGTTACGTTTTTGAGAAATATCGATTTAAAAAAAATATGAATTTTTTTCCCCTATTACTATATGGAAAAACTAAATGACATAATTGGACAAAATGGTTCGATCAGGGGCTTAGCCCTATATTAGGGTTTATAAGCGAGCACTAATAGTTTAGAAAAAGATCAAAAATATGAAAATCGCTCGTTACGTTTTTGAGAAATATCGATTTAAAAAAAATATGAATTTTTTTCCCCTATTACTATATGGAAAAACTAAATGACATAATTGGACAAAATGGTTCGATCAGGGGCTTGGCCCTATACGAGGGTTTATAGACGAGCACTAATAGTTTAGAAAAAGATCAAAAATATGAAAATCGCTCGTTACGTTTTTGAGAAATATCGATTTAAAAAAATATGAATTTTTTCCCCCTAGTACTATATGGAAAAACTAAATGACATAATTGGACAAAATGGTTCCATCAGGGGCTTAGCCCTATATGAGGGTTTATAGACGAGCACTAATAGTTAAGAAAAAGATCAAAAATATGAAAATCGCTCGTTACGTTTTTGAGAAATATCGATTTTAAAAAACTATGAATTTTTTTTCCCTAGTACTATATGGAAAAACTAAATGACATAATTGGACAAAATGGTTCGATCAGGGGCTTAGCCCTATATAAGGGTTTATAGGCGAGCACTAATAGTTTAGAAAAAGATCAAAAATATGAAAATGGCTCGTTACGTTTTTGAGAAATATCGATTTAAAAAAAATATGAATTTTTTTTCCCTAGTACTATATGGAAAAACTAAATGACATAATTGGACAAAATGGTTCGATCAGGGGCTTAGCCCTATATAAGGGTTTATAGACGAGTACTAATAGTTTAGAAAAAGATCAAAAATATGGAAATTGCTCGTTACGTTTTTGAGAAATATCGATTTTAAAAAAATATGAATTTTTTTCCCTAGTACTATATGGAAAAACTAAATGACATAATTGGACAAAATCGTTCGCTCAGGGGCTTAGCCCTATATGAGGGTTTATAGACGAGCACTAATAGTTTACAAAAAGATGAAAAACATGAAAATCGCTCGTTACGTTTTTGAGAAATATCGATTTAAAAAAAAATATGAATTTTTTTCCCTAGTACTATATGGAAAAACTAAATGACATAATTGGACATAATGGTTCGAGCAGGGGCTTAGCCCTATATGAGGGTTTATAGACGAGCACTAATAGTTTAGAAAAAGATAAAAAATATGAAAATCGCTCGTTACGTTTTTGAGAAATATCGATTTTAAAAAAATGTGATTTTATTTTCCCTAGTACTATATGGAAAAACTAAATGACATAATTGGACAAAATGGTTCGATCAGGGGCTTAGCCCTATATAAGGGTTTATAGACGAGCACTAATAGTTTAGAAAAAGATCAAAAATATGGAAATTGCTCGTTACGTTTTTGAGAAATATCGATTTAAAAAAAATATGAATTTTTTTCCCTAGTACTATATGGAAAAACTAAATGACATAATTGGACAAAATGGTTCGATCAGGGGCTTAGCCCTATATGAGGGTTTATAGACGAGCACTAATAGTTTACAAAAAGATGAAAAATATGAAAATCGCTCGTGATGGTTTTGAGAAATATCGATTTAAAAAAAATATGAATTTTTTTCCCCTAGTACTATATGGAAAAACTAAATGACATAATTGGACAAAATGGTTCGATCAGGGGCTTGGCCCTATACGAGGGTTTATAGACGAGCACTAATAGTTTAGAAAAAGATGAAAAATATGAAAATCGCTCGTTACGTTTTTGAGAAATATCGATTTTAAAAAAAATATGAATTTTTTTTCCCTAGTACTATATGGAAAAACTAAATGACATACTTGGACAAAATGGTTCGATCAGGGGCTTAGCCCTATATGAGGGTTTATAGACGAGCACAAATAGTTTACAAAAAAATGAAAAATATGAAAATCGCTCGTTACGTTTTTGAGAAATATCGATTTAAAAAATATATGAATTTTTTTTCCCTAGTACTATATGGAAAAACTAAATGACATAATTGGACAAAATGGTTCAATCAGGGGCTTAGCCCTATATGAGGGTTTATAGACGAGCGCTAATAGTTTACAAAAAGATGAAAAATATGAAAATGGCTCGTTACGTTTTTGAGAAATATCGATTTAAAAAAAATATGAATTTTTTTCCCTAGTACTATATGGAAAAACTAAAATAATTGGACAAAATGGTTCGATCGGGGGCTTAGCCCTATATAAGGGTTTATAGACGAGCACAAATAGTTTACAAAAAAATGAAAAATATGAAAATCGCTCGTTACGTTTTTGAGAAATATCGATTTAAAAAATATATGAATTTTTTTTCCCTAGTACTATATGGAAAAACTAAATGACATAATTGGACAAAATGGTTCCATCAGGGGCTTAGCCCTATATGAGGGTTTATAGACGAGCGCTAATAGTTAAGAAAAAGATCAAAAATATGAAAATGGCTCGTTACGTTTTTGAGAAATATCGATTTTAAAAAAATATGAATTTTTTTTCCCTAGTACTATATGGAAAAACTAAATGACATAATTGGACAAAATGGTTCGATCAGGGGCTTAGCCCTATATAAGGGTTTATAGACGAGCACTAATAGTTTAGAAAAAGATCAAAAATATGGAAATTGCTCGTTACGTTTTTGAGAAATATCGATTTTAAAAAAATATGAATTTTTTTCCCTAGTACTATATGGAAAAACTAAATGACATAATTGGACAAAATCGTTCGCTCAGGGGCTTAGCCCTATATGAGGGTTTATAGACGAGCACTAATAGTTTACAAAAAGATGAAAAACATGAAAATCGCTCGTTACGTTTTTGAGAAATATCGATTTAAAAAAAAATATGAATTTTTTTCCCTAGTACTATATGGAAAAACTAAATGACATAATTGGACATAATGGTTCGAGCAGGGGCTTAGCCCTATATGAGGGTTTATAGACGAGCACTAATAGTTTAGAAAAAGATCAAAAATATGAAAATCGCTCGTTACGTTTTTGAGAAATATCGATTTTAAAAAAATGTGATTTTATTTTCCCTAGTACTATATGGAAAAACTAAATTACATAATTGGACAAAATGGTTCGACCAGGAGCTTGGCACTATATAAGGGTTTATAGACGAGCACTAATAGTTTAGAAAAAGATCAAAAATATGAAAATCGCTCGTTACGTTTTTGAGAAATATCGATTTAAAAAAAATATGAATTTTTTTCCCCTATTACTATATGGAAAAACTAAATGACATAATTGGACAAAATGGTTCGATCAGGGGCTTAGCCCTATATTAGGGTTTATAAGCGAGCACTAATAGTTTAGAAAAAGATCAAAAATATGAAAATCGCTCGTTACGTTTTTGAGAAATATCGATTTAAAAAAAATATGAATTTTTTTCCCCTATTACTATATGGAAAAACTAAATGACATAATTGGACAAAATGGTTCGATCAGGGGCTTGGCCCTATACGAGGGTTTATAGACGAGCACTAATAGTTTAGAAAAAGATCAAAAATATGAAAATCGCTCGTTACGTTTTTGAGAAATATCGATTTAAAAAAATATGAATTTTTTCCCCCTAGTACTATATGGAAAAACTAAATGACATAATTGGACAAAATGGTTCCATCAGGGGCTTAGCCCTATATGAGGGTTTATAGACGAGCACTAATAGTTAAGAAAAAGATCAAAAATATGAAAATCGCTCGTTACGTTTTTGAGAAATATCGATTTTAAAAAACTATGAATTTTTTTTCCCTAGTACTATATGGAAAAACTAAATGACATAATTGGACAAAATGGTTCGATCAGGGGCTTAGCCCTATATAAGGGTTTATAGACGAGCACTAATAGTTTAGAAAAAGATCAAAAATATGAAAATGGCTCGTTACGTTTTTGAGAAATATCGATTTAAAAAAAATATGAATTTTTTTTCCCTAGTACTATATGGAAAAACTAAATGACATAATTGGACAAAATGGTTCGATCAGGGGCTTAGCCCTATATAAGGGTTTATAGACGAGTACTAATAGTTTAGAAAAAGATCAAAAATATGGAAATTGCTCGTTACGTTTTTGAGAAATATCGATTTTAAAAAAATATGAATTTTTTTCCCTAGTACTATATGGAAAAACTAAATGACATAATTGGACAAAATCGTTCGCTCAGGGGCTTAGCCCTATATGAGGGTTTATAGACGAGCACTAATAGTTTACAAAAAGATGAAAAACATGAAAATCGCTCGTTACGTTTTTGAGAAATATCGATTTAAAAAAAAATATGAATTTTTTTCCCTAGTACTATATGGAAAAACTAAATGACATAATTGGACATAATGGTTCGAGCAGGGGCTTAGCCCTATATGAGGGTTTATAGACGAGCACTAATAGTTTAGAAAAGGATAAAAAATATGAAAATCGCTCGTTACGTTTTTGAGAAATATCGATTTTAAAAAAATGTGATTTTATTTTCCCTAGTACTATATGGAAAAACTAAATGACATAATTGGACAAAATGGTTCGATCAGGGGCTTAGCCCTATATAAGGGTTTATAGACGAGCACTAATAGTTTAGAAAAAGATCAAAAATATGGAAATTGCTCGTTACGTTTTTGAGAAATATCGATTTAAAAAAAATATGAATTTTTTTCCCTAGTACTATATGGAAAAACTAAATGACATAATTGGACAAAATGGTTCGATCAGGGGCTTAGCCCTATATGAGGGTTTATAGACGAGCACTAATAGTTTACAAAAAGATGAAAAATATGAAAATCGCTCGTGATGGTTTTGAGAAATATCGATTTTAAAAAAATATGAATTTTTTTCCCCTAGTACTATATGGAAAAACTAAATGACATAATTGGACAAAATGGTTCGATCAGGGGCTTGGCCCTATACGAGGGTTTATAGACGAGCACTAATAGTTTAGAAAAAGATCAAAAATATGAAAATCGCTCGTTACGTTTTTGAGAAATATCGATTTAAAAAAATATGAATTTTTTCCCCCTAGTACTATATGGAAAAACTAAATGACACAATTGGACAAAATGGTTCCATCAGGGGCTTAGCCCTATATGAGGGTTTATAGACGAGCACTAATAGTTAAGAAAAAGATCAAAAATATGAAAATCGCTCGTTACGTTTTTGAGAAATATCGATTTTAAAAAACTATGAATTTTTTTTCCCTAGTACTATATGGAAAAACTAAATGACATAATTGGACAAAATGGTTCGATCAGGGGCTTAGCCCTATATAAGGGTTTATAGACGAGCACTAATAGTTTAGAAAAAGATCAAAAATATGAAAATGGCTCGTTACGTTTTTGAGAAATATCGATTTAAAAAAAATATGAATTTTTTTTCCCTAGTACTATATGGAAAAACTAAAATAATTGGACAAAATGGTTCGATCAGGGGCTTAGCCCTATATGAGGGTTTATAGACGAGCACTAATAGTTTAGAAAAAGATCAAAAATATGAAAATCGCTCGTTACGTTTTTGAGAAATATCGATTTTAAAAAAATGTGATTTTATTTTCCCTAGTACTATATGGAAAAACTAAATGACATAATTGGACAAAATGGTTCGATCAGGGGCTTAGCCCTATATAAGGGTTTATAGACGAGCACTAATAGTTTAGAAAAAGATCAAAAATATGGAAATTGCTCGTTACGTTTTTGAGAAATATCGATTTAAAAAAAATATGAATTTTTTTCCCTAGTACTATATGGAAAAACTAAATGACATAATTGGACAAAATGGTTCGATCAGGGGCTTAGCCCTATATGAGGGTTTATAGACGAGCACTAATAGTTTACAAAAAGATGAAAAATATGAAAATCGCTCGTGATGGTTTTGAGAAATATCGATTTAAAAAAAATATGAATTTTTTTCCCCTAGTACTATATGGAAAAACTAAATGACATAATTGGACAAAATGGTTCGATCAGGGGCTTGGCCCTATACGAGGGTTTATAGACGAGCACTAATAGTTTAGAAAAAGATGAAAAATATGAAAATCGCTCGTTACGTTTTTGAGAAATATCGATTTTAAAAAAAATATGAATTTTTTTTCCCTAGTACTATATGGAAAAACTAAATGACATACTTGGACAAAATGGTTCGATCAGGGGCTTAGCCCTATATGAGGGTTTATAGACGAGCACAAATAGTTTACAAAAAAAAGAAAAATATGAAAATCGCTCGTTACGTTTTTGAGAAATATCGATTTAAAAAATATATGAATTTTTTTTCCCTAGTACTATATGGAAAAACTAAATGACATAATTGGACAAAATGGTTCAATCAGGGGCTTAGCCCTATATGAGGGTTTATAGACGAGCGCTAATAGTTTACAAAAAGATGAAAAATATGAAAATGGCTCGTTACGTTTTTGAGAAATATCGATTTAAAAAAAATATGAATTTTTTTCCCTAGTACTATATGGAAAAACTAAAATAATTGGACAAAATGGTTCGATCGGGGGCTTAGCCCTATATAAGGGTTTATAGACGAGCACAAATAGTTTACAAAAAAATGAAAAATATGAAAATCGCTCGTTACGTTTTTGAGAAATATCGATTTAAAAAATATATGAATTTTTTTTCCCTAGTACTATATGGAAAAACTAAATGACATAATTGGACAAAATGGTTCCATCAGGGGCTTAGCCCTATATGAGGGTTTATAGACGAGCGCTAATAGTTAAGAAAAAGATCAAAAATATGAAAATGGCTCGTTACGTTTTTGAGAAATATCGATTTTAAAAAAATATGAATTTTTTTCCCTGGTACTATATGGAAAAACTAAATGACATAATTGGACAAAATCGTTCGCTCAGGGGCTTAGCCCTATATGAGGGTTTATAGACGAGCACTAATAGTTTACAAAAAGATGAAAAACATGAAAATCGCTCGTTACGTTTTTGAGAAATATCGATTTAAAAAAAAATATGAATTTTTTTCCCTAGTACTATATGGAAAAACTAAATGACATAATTGGACATAATGGTTCGAGCAGGGGCTTAGCCCTATATGAGGGTTTATAGACGAGCACTAATAGTTTAGAAAAAGATCAAAAATATGAAAATCGCTCGTTACGTTTTTGAGAAATATCGATTTTAAAAAAATGTGATTTTATTTTCCCTAGTACTATATGGAAAAACTAAATTACATAATTGGACAAAATGGTTCGACCAGGAGCTTGGCCCTATATAAGGGTTTATAGACGAGCACTAATAGTTTAGAAAAAGATCAAAAATATGAAAATCGCTCGTTACGTTTTTGAGAAATATCGATTTAAAAAAAATATGAATTTTTTTCCCCTATTACTATATGGAAAAACTAAATGACATAATTGGACAAAATGGTTCGATCAGGGGCTTAGCCCTATATTAGGGTTTATAAGCGAGCACTAATAGTTTAGAAAAAGATCAAAAATATGAAAATCGCTCGTTACGTTTTTGAGAAATATCGATTTAAAAAAAATATGAATTTTTTTCCCCTATTACTATATGGAAAAACTAAATGACATAATTGGACAAAATGGTTCGATCAGGGGCTTGGCCCTATACGAGGGTTTATAGACGAGCACTAATAGTTTAGAAAAAGATCAAAAATATGAAAATCGCTCGTTACGTTTTTGAGAAATATCGATTTAAAAAAATATGAATTTTTTCCCCCTAGTACTATATGGAAAAACTAAATGACATAATTGGACAAAATGGTTCCATCAGGGGCTTAGCCCTATATGAGGGTTTATAGACGAGCACTAATAGTTAAGAAAAAGATCAAAAATATGAAAATCGCTCGTTACGTTTTTGAGAAATATCGATTTTAAAAAACTATGAATTTTTTTTCCCTAGTACTATATGGAAAAACTAAATGACATAATTGGACAAAATGGTTCGATCAGGGGCTTAGCCCTATATAAGGGTTTATAGACGAGCACTAATAGTTTAGAAAAAGATCAAAAATATGAAAATGGCTCGTTACGTTTTTGAGAAATATCGATTTAAAAAAAATATGAATTTTTTTTCCCTAGTACTATATGGAAAAACTAAATGACATAATTGGACAAAATGGTTCGATCAGGGGCTTAGCCCTATATAAGGGTTTATAGACGAGTACTAATAGTTTAGAAAAAGATCAAAAATATGGAAATTGCTCGTTACGTTTTTGAGAAATATCGATTTTAAAAAAATATGAATTTTTTTCCCTAGTACTATATGGAAAAACTAAATGACATAATTGGACAAAATCGTTCGCTCAGGGGCTTAGCCCTATATGAGGGTTTATAGACGAGCACTAATAGTTTACAAAAAGATGAAAAACATGAAAATCGCTCGTTACGTTTTTGAGAAATATCGATTTAAAAAAAAATATGAATTTTTTTCCCTAGTACTATATGGAAAAACTAAATGACATAATTGGACATAATGGTTCGAGCAGGGGCTTAGCCCTATATGAGGGTTTATAGACGAGCACTAATAGTTTAGAAAAGGATAAAAAATATGAAAATCGCTCGTTACGTTTTTGAGAAATATCGATTTTAAAAAAATGTGATTTTATTTTCCCTAGTACTATATGGAAAAACTAAATGACATAATTGGACAAAATGGTTCGATCAGGGGCTTAGCCCTATATAAGGGTTTATAGACGAGCACTAATAGTTTAGAAAAAGATCAAAAATATGGAAATTGCTCGTTACGTTTTTGAGAAATATCGATTTAAAAAAAATATGAATTTTTTTCCCTAGTACTATATGGAAAAACTAAATGACATAATTGGACAAAATGGTTCGATCAGGGGCTTAGCCCTATATGAGGGTTTATAGACGAGCACTAATAGTTTACAAAAAGATGAAAAATATGAAAATCGCTCGTGATGGTTTTGAGAAATATCGATTTTAAAAAAATATGAATTTTTTTCCCCTAGTACTATATGGAAAAACTAAATGACATAATTGGACAAAATGGTTCGATCAGGGGCTTGGCCCTATACGAGGGTTTATAGACGAGCACTAATAGTTTAGAAAAAGATCAAAAATATGAAAATCGCTCGTTACGTTTTTGAGAAATATCGATTTAAAAAAATATGAATTTTTTCCCCCTAGTACTATATGGAAAAACTAAATGACACAATTGGACAAAATGGTTCCATCAGGGGCTTAGCCCTATATGAGGGTTTATAGACGAGCACTAATAGTTAAGAAAAAGATCAAAAATATGAAAATCGCTCGTTACGTTTTTGAGAAATATCGATTTTAAAAAACTATGAATTTTTTTTCCCTAGTACTATATGGAAAAACTAAATGACATAATTGGACAAAATGGTTCGATCAGGGGCTTAGCCCTATATAAGGGTTTATAGACGAGCACTAATAGTTTAGAAAAAGATCAAAAATATGAAAATGGCTCGTTACGTTTTTGAGAAATATCGATTTAAAAAAAATATGAATTTTTTTTCCCTAGTACTATATGGAAAAACTAAAATAATTGGACAAAATGGTTCGATCAGGGGCTTAGCCCTATATGAGGGTTTATAGACGAGCACTAATAGTTTAGAAAAAGATCAAAAATATGAAAATCGCTCGTTACGTTTTTGAGAAATATCGATTTTAAAAAAAATATGAATTTTTTTCCCCTAGTACTATATGGAAAAACTAAATGACATAATTGGACAAAATGGTTCGATCAGGGGCTTAGCCCTATATGAGGGTTTATAGACGAGCACTAATAGTTTACAAAAAGATGAAAAATATGAAAATCGCTCGTGATGGTTTTGAGAAATATCGATTTAAAAAAAATAAGAATTTTTTTTCCCTAGTATCATATGGAAAAACTAAATGACATAATTGGACAAAATGGTTCGATCAGGGGCTTAGCCCTATATAAGAGTATATAGACGAGCACTAATAGTTTAGAAAAAGATCAAAAATATGAAAATGGCTCGTTACGTTTTTGAGAAATATCGATTTAAAAAAATATGAATTTTTTCCCCCTAGTACTATATGGAAAAACTAAATGACATAATTGGACAAAATGGTTCGATAAGGGGCTTAGCCCTATATGAGGGTTTATAGACGAGCACTAATAGTTTAGAAAAAGATCAAAAATATGAAAATCGCTCGTTACGTTTTTGAGAAATATCGATTTTAAAAAATTATGAATTTTTTTTCCCTAGTACTATATGGAAAAACTAAATGACATAATTGGACAAAATGGTTCGATCAGGGGCTTAGCCCTATATAAGGGTTTATAGACGAGCACTAATTGTTTAGAAAAAGATCAAAAATATGGAAATTGCTCGTTACGTTTTTGAGAAATATCGATTTAAAAAAATATGAATTTTTTCCCCCTAGTACTATATGGAAAAACTAAATGACACAATTGGACAAAATGGTTCCATCAGGGGCTTAGCCCTATATGAGGGTTTATAGACGAGCACTAATAGTTAAGAAAAAGATCAAAAATATGAAAATCGCTCGTTACGTTTTTGAGAAATATCGATTTTAAAAAACTATGAATTTTTTTTCCCTAGTACTATATGGAAAAACTAAATGACATAATTGGACAAAATGGTTCGATCAGGGGCTTAGCCCTATATAAGGGTTTATAGACGAGCACTAATAGTTTAGAAAAAGATCAAAAATATGAAAATGGCTCGTTACGTTTTTGAGAAATATCGATTTAAAAAAAATATGAATTTTTTTTCCCTAGTACTATATGGAAAAACTAAAATAATTGGACAAAATGGTTCGATCAGGGGCTTAGCCCTATATGAGGGTTTATAGACGAGCACTAATAGTTTAGAAAAAGATCAAAAATATGAAAATCGCTCGTTACGTTTTTGAGAAATATCGATTTTAAAAAAAATATGAATTTTTTTCCCCTAGTACTATATGGAAAAACTAAATGACATAATTGGACAAAATGGTTCGATCAGGGGCTTAGCCCTATATGAGGGTTTATAGACGAGCACTAATAGTTTAGAAAAAGATCAAAAATATGAAAATCGCTCGTTACGTTTTTGAGAAATATCGATTTAAAAAAAATATGAATTTTTTTCCCCTATTACTATATGGAAAAACTAAATGACATAATTGGACAAAATGGTTCGATCAGGGGCTTAGCCCTATATTAGGGTTTATAAGCGAGCACTAATAGTTTAGAAAAAGATCAAAAATATGAAAATCGCTCGTTACGTTTTTGAGAAATATCGATTTAAAAAAAATATGAATTTTTTTCCCCTATTACTATATGGAAAAACTAAATGACATAATTGGACAAAATGGTTCGATCAGGGGCTTGGCCCTATACGAGGGTTTATAGACGAGCACTAATAGTTTAGAAAAAGATCAAAAATATGAAAATCGCTCGTTACGTTTTTGAGAAATATCGATTTAAAAAAATATGAATTTTTTCCCCCTAGTACTATATGGAAAAACTAAATGACATAATTGGACAAAATGGTTCCATCAGGGGCTTAGCCCTATATGAGGGTTTATAGACGAGCACTAATAGTTAAGAAAAAGATCAAAAATATGAAAATCGCTCGTTACGTTTTTGAGAAATATCGATTTTAAAAAACTATGAATTTTTTTTCCCTAGTACTATATGGAAAAACTAAATGACATAATTGGACAAAATGGTTCGATCAGGGGCTTAGCCCTATATAAGGGTTTATAGGCGAGCACTAATAGTTTAGAAAAAGATCAAAAATATGAAAATGGCTCGTTACGTTTTTGAGAAATATCGATTTAAAAAAAATATGAATTTTTTTTCCCTAGTACTATATGGAAAAACTAAATGACATAATTGGACAAAATGGTTCGATCAGGGGCTTAGCCCTATATAAGGGTTTATAGACGAGTACTAATAGTTTAGAAAAAGATCAAAAATATGGAAATTGCTCGTTACGTTTTTGAGAAATATCGATTTTAAAAAAATATGAATTTTTTTCCCTAGTACTATATGGAAAAACTAAATGACATAATTGGACAAAATCGTTCGCTCAGGGGCTTAGCCCTATATGAGGGTTTATAGACGAGCACTAATAGTTTACAAAAAGATGAAAAACATGAAAATCGCTCGTTACGTTTTTGAGAAATATCGATTTAAAAAAAAATATGAATTTTTTTCCCTAGTACTATATGGAAAAACTAAATGACATAATTGGACATAATGGTTCGAGCAGGGGCTTAGCCCTATATGAGGGTTTATAGACGAGCACTAATAGTTTAGAAAAAGATAAAAAATATGAAAATCGCTCGTTACGTTTTTGAGAAATATCGATTTTAAAAAAATGTGATTTTATTTTCCCTAGTACTATATGGAAAAACTAAATGACATAATTGGACAAAATGGTTCGATCAGGGGCTTAGCCCTATATAAGGGTTTATAGACGAGCACTAATAGTTTAGAAAAAGATCAAAAATATGGAAATTGCTCGTTACGTTTTTGAGAAATATCGATTTAAAAAAAATATGAATTTTTTTCCCTAGTACTATATGGAAAAACTAAATGACATAATTGGACAAAATGGTTCGATCAGGGGCTTAGCCCTATATGAGGGTTTATAGACGAGCACTAATAGTTTACAAAAAGATGAAAAATATGAAAATCGCTCGTGATGGTTTTGAGAAATATCGATTTAAAAAAAATATGAATTTTTTTCCCCTAGTACTATATGGAAAAACTAAATGACATAATTGGACAAAATGGTTCGATCAGGGGCTTGGCCCTATACGAGGGTTTATAGACGAGCACTAATAGTTTAGAAAAAGATGAAAAATATGAAAATCGCTCGTTACGTTTTTGAGAAATATCGATTTTAAAAAAAATATGAATTTTTTTTCCCTAGTACTATATGGAAAAACTAAATGACATACTTGGACAAAATGGTTCGATCAGGGGCTTAGCCCTATATGAGGGTTTATAGACGAGCACAAATAGTTTACAAAAAAATGAAAAATATGAAAATCGCTCGTTACGTTTTTGAGAAATATCGATTTAAAAAATATATGAATTTTTTTTCCCTAGTACTATATGGAAAAACTAAATGACATAATTGGACAAAATGGTTCAATCAGGGGCTTAGCCCTATATGAGGGTTTATAGACGAGCGCTAATAGTTTACAAAAAGATGAAAAATATGAAAATGGCTCGTTACGTTTTTGAGAAATATCGATTTAAAAAAAATATGAATTTTTTTCCCTAGTACTATATGGAAAAACTAAAATAATTGGACAAAATGGTTCGATCGGGGGCTTAGCCCTATATAAGGGTTTATAGACGAGCACAAATAGTTTACAAAAAAATGAAAAATATGAAAATCGCTCGTTACGTTTTTGAGAAATATCGATTTAAAAAATATATGAATTTTTTTTCCCTAGTACTATATGGAAAAACTAAATGACATAATTGGACAAAATGGTTCCATCAGGGGCTTAGCCCTATATGAGAGTTTATAGACGAGCGCTAATAGTTAAGAAAAAGATCAAAAATATGAAAATGGCTCGTTACGTTTTTGAGAAATATCGATTTTAAAAAAATATGAATTTTTTTTCCCTAGTACTATATGGAAAAACTAAATGACATAATTGGACAAAATGGTTCGATCAGGGGCTTAGCCCTATATAAGGGTTTATAGACGAGCACTAATAGTTTAGAAAAAGATCAAAAATATGGAAATTGCTCGTTACGTTTTTGAGAAATATCGATTTTAAAAAAATATGAATTTTTTTCCCTAGTACTATATGGAAAAACTAAATGACATAATTGGACAAAATCGTTCGCTCAGGGGCTTAGCCCTATATGAGGGTTTATAGACGAGCACTAATAGTTTACAAAAAGATGAAAAACATGAAAATCGCTCGTTACGTTTTTGAGAAATATCGATTTAAAAAAAAATATGAATTTTTTTCCCTAGTACTATATGGAAAAACTAAATGACATAATTGGACATAATGGTTCGAGCAGGGGCTTAGCCCTATATGAGGGTTTATAGACGAGCACTAATAGTTTAGAAAAAGATCAAAAATATGAAAATCGCTCGTTACGTTTTTGAGAAATATCGATTTTAAAAAAATGTGATTTTATTTTCCCTAGTACTATATGGAAAAACTAAATTACATAATTGGACAAAATGGTTCGACCAGGAGCTTGGCCCTATATAAGGGTTTATAGACGAGCACTAATAGTTTAGAAAAAGATCAAAAATATGAAAATCGCTCGTTACGTTTTTGAGAAATATCGATTTAAAAAAAATATGAATTTTTTTCCCCTATTACTATATGGAAAAACTAAATGACATAATTGGACAAAATGGTTCGATCAGGGGCTTAGCCCTATATTAGGGTTTATAAGCGAGCACTAATAGTTTAGAAAAAGATCAAAAATATGAAAATCGCTCGTTACGTTTTTGAGAAATATCGATTTAAAAAAAATATGAATTTTTTTCCCCTATTACTATATGGAAAAACTAAATGACATAATTGGACAAAATGGTTCGATCAGGGGCTTGGCCCTATACGAGGGTTTATAGACGAGCACTAATAGTTTAGAAAAAGATCAAAAATATGAAAATCGCTCGTTACGTTTTTGAGAAATATCGATTTAAAAAAATATGAATTTTTTCCCCCTAGTACTATATGGAAAAACTAAATGACATAATTGGACAA
The DNA here is from genome assembly GCA_963682025.1 of Cordilura impudica. Classification (NCBI taxonomy): domain Eukaryota; kingdom Metazoa; phylum Arthropoda; class Insecta; order Diptera; family Scathophagidae; genus Cordilura; species Cordilura impudica. Next base: position 175,107,504 of record OY821518.1, on the reverse strand, counting down.
AATGGTTCCATCAGGGGCTTAGCCCTATATGAGGGTTTATAGACGAGCACTAATAGTTAAGAAAAAGATCAAAAATATGAAAATCGCTCGTTACGTTTTTGAGAAATATCGATTTTAAAAAACTATGAATTTTTTTTCCCTAGTACTATATGGAAAAACTAAATGACATAATTGGACAAAATGGTTCGATCAGGGGCTTAGCCCTATATAAGGGTTTATAGACGAGCACTAATAGTTTAGAAAAAGATCAAAAATATGAAAATGGCTCGTTACGTTTTTGAGAAATATCGATTTAAAAAAAATATGAATTTTTTTTCCCTAGTACTATATGGAAAAACTAAATGACATAATTGGACAAAATGGTTCGATCAGGGGCTTAGCCCTATATAAGGGTTTATAGACGAGTACTAATAGTTTAGAAAAAGATCAAAAATATGGAAATTGCTCGTTACGTTTTTGAGAAATATCGATTTTAAAAAAATATGAATTTTTTTCCCTAGTACTATATGGAAAAACTAAATGACATAATTGGACAAAATCGTTCGCTCAGGGGCTTAGCCCTATATGAGGGTTTATAGACGAGCACTAATAGTTTACAAAAAGATGAAAAACATGAAAATCGCTCGTTACGTTTTTGAGAAATATCGATTTAAAAAAAAATATGAATTTTTTTCCCTAGTACTATATGGAAAAACTAAATGACATAATTGGACATAATGGTTCGAGCAGGGGCTTAGCCCTATATGAGGGTTTATAGACGAGCACTAATAGTTTAGAAAAGGATAAAAAATATGAAAATCGCTCGTTACGTTTTTGAGAAATATCGATTTTAAAAAAATGTGATTTTATTTTCCCTAGTACTATATGGAAAAACTAAATGACATAATTGGACAAAATGGTTCGATCAGGGGCTTAGCCCTATATAAGGGTTTATAGACGAGCACTAATAGTTTAGAAAAAGATCAAAAATATGGAAATTGCTCGTTACGTTTTTGAGAAATATCGATTTAAAAAAAATATGAATTTTTTTCCCTAGTACTATATGGAAAAACTAAATGACATAATTGGACAAAATGGTTCGATCAGGGGCTTAGCCCTATATGAGGGTTTATAGACGAGCACTAATAGTTTACAAAAAGATGAAAAATATGAAAATCGCTCGTGATGGTTTTGAGAAATATCGATTTTAAAAAAATATGAATTTTTTTCCCCTAGTACTATATGGAAAAACTAAATGACATAATTGGACAAAATGGTTCGATCAGGGGCTTGGCCCTATACGAGGGTTTATAGACGAGCACTAATAGTTTAGAAAAAGATCAAAAATATGAAAATCGCTCGTTACGTTTTTGAGAAATATCGATTTAAAAAAATATGAATTTTTTCCCCCTAGTACTATATGGAAAAACTAAATGACACAATTGGACAAAATGGTTCCATCAGGGGCTTAGCCCTATATGAGGGTTTATAGACGAGCACTAATAGTTAAGAAAAAGATCAAAAATATGAAAATCGCTCGTTACGTTTTTGAGAAATATCGATTTTAAAAAACTATGAATTTTTTTTCCCTAGTACTATATGGAAAAACTAAATGACATAATTGGACAAAATGGTTCGATCAGGGGCTTAGCCCTATATAAGGGTTTATAGACGAGCACTAATAGTTTAGAAAAAGATCAAAAATATGAAAATGGCTCGTTACGTTTTTGAGAAATATCGATTTAAAAAAAATATGAATTTTTTTTCCCTAGTACTATATGGAAAAACTAAAATAATTGGACAAAATGGTTCGATCAGGGGCTTAGCCCTATATGAGGGTTTATAGACGAGCACTAATAGTTTAGAAAAAGATCAAAAATATGAAAATCGCTCGTTACGTTTTTGAGAAATATCGATTTTAAAAAAAATATGAATTTTTTTCCCCTAGTACTATATGGAAAAACTAAATGACATAATTGGACAAAATGGTTCGATCAGGGGCTTAGCCCTATATGAGGGTTTATAGACGAGCACTAATAGTTTACAAAAAGATGAAAAATATGAAAATCGCTCGTGATGGTTTTGAGAAATATCGATTTAAAAAAAATAAGAATTTTTTTTCCCTAGTATCATATGGAAAAACTAAATGACATAATTGGACAAAATGGTTCGATCAGGGGCTTAGCCCTATATAAGAGTATATAGACGAGCACTAATAGTTTAGAAAAAGATCAAAAATATGAAAATGGCTCGTTACGTTTTTGAGAAATATCGATTTAAAAAAAATATGAATTTTTTTTCCCTAGTACTATATGGAAAAACTAAAATAATTGGACAAAATGGTTCGATCAGGGGCTTAGCCCTATATGAGGGTTTATAGACGAGCACTAATAGTTTGGAAAAAGATCAAAAATATGAAAATCGCTCGTTACGTTTTTGAGAAATATCGATTTTAAAAAAATATGAATTTTTTTCCCCTAGTACTATATGGAAAAACTAAATGACATAATTGGACAAAATGGTTCGATCAGGGGCTTAGCCCTATATGAGGGTTTATAGACGAGCACAAATAGTTTACAAAAAAATGAAAAATATGAAAATCGCTCGTTACGTTTTTGAGAAATATCGATTTAAAAAATATATGAATTTTTTTTCCCTAGTACTATATGGAAAAACTAAATGACATAATTGGACAAAATGGTTCCATCATGGGCTTAGCCCTATATGAGGGTTTATCGACGAGCACTAATAGTTAAGAAAAAGATCAAAAATATGAAAATCGCTCGTTACGTTTTTGAGAAATATCGATTTTAAAAAACTATGAATTTTTTTTCCCTAGTACTATATGGAAAAACTAAATGACATAATTGGACAAAATGGTTCGATCAGGGGCTTAGCCCTATATAAGGGTTTATAGACGAGCACTAATAGTTTAGAAAAAGATCAAAAATATGGAAATTGCTCGTTACGTTTTTGAGAAATATCGATTTAAAAAAAATATGAATTTTTTTCCCTAGTACTATATGGAAAAACTAAATGACATAATTGGACAAAATGGTTCGATCAGGGGCTTAGCCCTATATGAGGGTTTATAGACGAGCACTAATAGTTTACAAAAAGATGAAAAATATGAAAATCGCTCGTGATGGTTTTGAGAAATATCGATTTAAAAAAAATAAGAATTTTTTTTCCCTAGTATCATATGGAAAAACTAAATGACATAATTGGACAAAATGGTTCGATCAGGGGCTTAGCCCTATATAAGAGTTTATAGACGAGCACTAATAGTTTAGAAAAAGATCAAAAATATGAAAATCGCTCATTACGTTTTTGAGAAATATCGATTTTAAAAAAATATGAATTTTTTTCCCTAGTACTATATGGAAAAACTAAATGACATAATTGGACAAAATCGTTCGCTCAGGGGCTTAGCCCTATATGAGGGTTTATAGAAGAGCACTAATAGTTTACAAAAAGATGAAAAACATGAAAATCGCTCGTTACGTTTTTGAGAAATATCGATTTAAAAAAAAATATGAATTTTTTTCCCTAGTACTATATGGAAAAACTAAATGACATAATTGGACAAAATGGTTCGAGCAGGGGCTTAGCCCTATATGAGGGTTTATAGACGAGCACTAATAGTTTAGAAAAAGATCAAAAATATGAAAATCGCTCGTTACGTTTTTGAGAAATATCGATTTTAAAAAAATGTGATTTTATTTTCCCTAGTACTATATGGAAAAACTAAATGACATAATTGGACAAAATGGTTCGATCAGGAGCTTGGCCCTATATAAGGGTTTATAGACGAGCACTAATAGTTAAGAAAAAGATCAAAAATATGAAAATCGCTCGTTACGTTTTTGAGAAATATCGATTTAAAAAAAACTATGAATTTTTTTCCCTAGTACTATATGGAAAAACTAAATGACATAATTGGACAAAATGGTTCGAGCAGGGGCTTAGCCCTATATGAGGGTTTATAGACGAGCACTAATAGTTTAGAAAAAGATCAAAAATATGAAAATCGCTCGTTATGTTTTTGAGAAATATCGATTTAAAAAAAATATGAATTTTTTTTCCCTAGTACTATATGGAAAAACTAAATGACATAATTGGACAAAATGGTTCGATCAGGGGCTTAGCCCTATCTTACGGTTTATAAGCGAGCACTAATAGTTTAGAAAAAGATCAAAAATATGAAAATCGCTCGTTACGTTTTTGAGAAATATCGATTTAAAAAAATATGAATTTTTTCCCCCTAGTACTATATGGAAAAACTAAATGACACAATTGGACAAAATGGTTCGATCAGGGGCTTAGCCCTATATGAGGGTTTATAGACGAGCACAAAAAAATTAAAAATATGAAAATCGCTCGTTACGTTTTTGAGAAATATCGATTTAAAAAATATATGAATTTTTTTTCCCTAGTACTATATGGAAAAACTAAATGACATAATTGGACAAAATGGTTCCATCAGGGGCTTAGCCCTATATGAGGGTTTATAGACGAGCACTAATAGTTAAGAAAAATATCAAAAATATGAAAATCGCTCGTTACGTTTTTGAGAAATATCGATTTTAAAAAACTATGAATTTTTTTTCCCTAGTACTATATGGAAAAACTAAATGACATAATTGGACAAAATGGTTCGATCAGGGGCTTAGCCCTATATAAGGGTTTATAGACGAGCACTAATAGTTTAGAAAAAGATCAAAAATATGGAAATTGCTCGTTACGTTTTTGAGAAATATCGATTTAAAAAAAATATGAATTTTTTTCCCTAGTACTATATGGAAAAACTAAATGACATAATTGGACAAAATGGTTCGATCAGGGGCTTAGCCCTATATGAGGGTTTATAGACGAGCACTAATAGTTTACAAAAAGATGAAAAATATGAAAATCGCTCGTGATGGTTTTGAGAAATATCGATTTAAAAAAAATAAGAATTTTTTTTCCCTAGTATCATATGGAAAAACTAAATGACATAATTGGACAAAATGGTTCGATCAGGGGCTTAGCCCTATATAAGAGTTTATAGACGAGCACTAATAGTTTAGAAAAAGATCAAAAATATGAAAATCGCTCATTACGTTTTTGAGAAATATCGATTATAAAAAATATGAATTTTTTCCCTAGTACTATATGGAAAAACTAAATGACATAATTGGACAAAAGCGTTCGCTCAGGGGCTTAGCCCTATATGAGGGTTTATAGACGAGCACTAATAGTTTACAAAAAGATGAAAAACATGAAAATCGCTCGTTACGTTTTTGAGAAATATCGATTTAAAAAAAAATATGAATTTTTTTCCCTAGTACTATATGGAAAAACTAAATGACATAATTGGACAAAATGGTTCGATCAGGGGCTTAGCCCTATATGAGGGTTTATAGACGAGCACTAATAGTTTAGAAAAAGATCAAAAATATGAAAATCGCTCGTTACGTTTTTGAGAAATATCGATTTTAAAAAAATGTGATTTTATTTTCCCTAGTACTATATGGAAAAACTAAATGACATAATTGGACAAAATGGTTCGATCAGGAGCTTGGCCCTATATAAGGGTTTATAGACGAGCACTAATAGTTTAGAAAAAGATCAAAAATATGAAAATCGCTCGTTATGTTTTTGAGAAATATCGATTTAAAAAAAATATTAATTTTTTTTCCCTAGTACTATATGGAAAAACTAAATGACATAATTGGACAAAATGGTTCGATCAGGGGCTTAGCCCTATCTTACGGTTTATAAGCGAGCACTAATAGTTTAGAAAAAGATCAAAAATATGAAAATCGCTCGTTACGTTTTTGAGAAATATCGATTTAAAAAAATATGAATTTTTTCCCCCTAGTACTATATGGAAAAACTAAATGACATAATTGGACAAAATGGTTCGATCAGGGGCTTAGCCCTATATGAGGGTTTATAGACGAGCACTAATAGTTTACAAAAAGATGAAAAATATGAAAATCGCTCGTGACGGTTTTGAGAAATATCGATTTAAAAAAAATAAGAATTTTTTTTCCCTAGTATCATATGGAAAAACTAAATGACATAATTGGACAAAATGGTTCGATCAGGGGCTTAGCCCTATATAAGAGTTTATAGACGAGCACTAATAGTTTAGAAAAAGATCAAAAATATGAAAATCGCTCATTACGTTTTTGAGAAATATCGATTTTAAAAAAATATGAATTTTTTTCCCTAGTACTATATGGAAAAACTAAATGACATAATTGGACAAAATCGTTCGCTCAGGGGCTTAGCCCTATATGAGGGTTTATAGACGAGCACTAATAGTTTACAAAAAGATGAAAAACATGAAAATCGCTCGTTACGTTTTTGAGAAATATCGATTTAAAAAAAAATATGAATTTTTTTCCCTAGTACTATATGGAAAAACTAAATGACATAATTGGACAAAATGGTTCGAGCAGGGGCTTAGCCTTATATGAGGGTTTATAGACGAGCACTAATAGTTTAGAAAAAGATCAAAAATATGAAAATCGCTCGTTACGTTTTTGAGAAATATCGATTTTAAAAAAATGTGATTTTATTTTCCCTAGTACTATATGGAAAAACTAAATGACATAATTGGACAAAATGGTTCGATCAGGAGCTTGGCCCTATATAAGGGTTTATAGACGAGCACTAATAGTTTAGAAAAAGATCAAAAATATGAAAATCGCTCGTTATGTTTTTGAGAAATATCGATTTAAAAAAAATATGAATTTTTTTTCCCTAGTACTATATGGAAAAACTAAATGACATAATTGGACAAAATGGTTCGATCAGGGGCTTAGCCCTATCTTACGGTTTATAAGCGAGCACTAATAGTTTAGAAAAAGATCAAAAATGTGAAAATCGCTCGTTACGTTTTTGAGAAATATCGATTTAAAAAAATATGAATTTTTTCCCCCTAGTACTATATGGAAAAACTAAATGACACAATTGGACAAAATGGTTCGATCAGGGGCTTAGCCCTATATGAGGGTTTATAGACGAGCACTAATAGTTAAGAAAAAGATCAAAAATATAAAAATCGCTCGTTACGTTTTTGAGAAATATCGATTTAAAAAAAACTATGAATTTTTTTCCCTAGTACTATATGGAAAAACTAAATGACATAATTGGACAAAATGGTTCGAGCAGGGGCTTAGCCCTATATGAGGGTTTATAGACGAGCACTAATAGTTTACAAAAAGATAAAAAATATGAAAATCGCTCGTTACGTTTTTGAGAAATATCGATTTTAAAAAAATGTGATTTTATTTTCCCTAGTACTATATGGAAAAACTAAATGACATAATTGGACAAAATGGTTCGATCAGGAGCTTGGCCATATATAAGGGTTTATAGACGAGCACTAATAGTTTAGAAAAAGATCAAAAATATGAAAATCGCTCGTTATGTTTTTGAGAAATATCGATTTAAAAAAAATATGAATTTTTTTTCCCTAGTACTATATGGAAAAACTAAATGACATAATTGGACAAAATGGTTCGATCAGGGGCTTAGCCCTATCTTAGGGTTTATAAGCGAGCACTAATAGTTTAGAAAAAGATCAAAAATATGAAAATCGCTCGTTACGTTTTTGAGAAATATCGATTTAAAAAAATATGAATTTTTTCCCCCTAGTACTATATGGAAAAACTAAATGACATAATTGGACAAAATGGTTCGATCAGGGGCTTAGCCCTATATGAGGGTTTATAGACGAGCACTAATAGTTAAGAAAAAGATCAAAAATATGAAAATCGCTCGTTACGTTTTTGAGAAATATCGATTTTAAAAAACTATGAATTTTTTTTCCCTAGTACTATATGGAAAAACTAAATGACATAATTGGACAAAATGGTTCGATCAGGGGCTTAGCCCTATATAAGGGTTTATAGACGAGCACTAATAGTTTAGAAAAAGATAAAAAATATGGAAATTGCTCGTTACGTTTTTGAGAAATATCGATGTAAAAAAAATATGAATTTTTTTCCCTAGTACTATATGGAAAAACTAAATGACATAATTGGACAAAATGGTTCGATAAGGGGCTTAGCCCTATATGAGGGTTTATAGACGAGCACTAATAGTTTAGAAAAAGATCAAAAATATGAAAATCGCTCGTTACGTTTTTGAGAAATATCGATTTTAAAAAAATATGAATTTTTTTCCCCTAGTACTATATGGAAAAACTAAATGACATAATTGGACAAAATGGTTCAATCAGGGGCTTAGCCCTATATGAGGGTTTATAGACGAGCACTAATAGTTTACAAAAAGATGAAAAATATGAAAATCGCTCGTTACGTTTTTGAGAAATATCGATTTAAAAAAAATATGAATTTTTTTTCCCTAGTACTATATGGAAAAACTAAATGCCATAATTGGACAAGATGGTTCGATCAGGGGCTTAGCCCTATATGAGGGTTTATAGACGAGCGCTAATAGTTTACAAAAAGATGAAAAATATGAAAATCGCTCGTTACGTTTTTGAGAAATATCGATTTAAAAAAATATGAATTTTTTTTCCCTAGTACTATATGGAAAAACTAAATGACGTACTTGGACAAAATGGTTCGATCAGGGGCTTAGCCCTATATGAGGGTTTATAGACGAGCACAAATAGTTTACAAAAAAATTAAAAATATGAAAATCGCTCGTTACGTTTTTGAGAAATATCGATTTAAAAAATATATGAATTTTTTTTCCCTAGTACTATATGGAAAAAATAAATGACATAATTGGACAAAATGGTTCAATCAGGGGCTTAGCCCTATATGAGGGTTTATAGACGAGCGCTAATAGTTTACAAAAAGATGAAAAATATGAAAATGGCTCGTTACGTTTTTGAGAAATATCGATTTAAAAAAAATATGAATTTTTTTTCCCTAGTACTATATGGAAAAACTAAAATAATTGGACAAAATGGTTCGATCGGGGGCTTAGCCCTATATAAGGGTTTATAGACGAGCACAAATAGTTTAGAAAAAGATTAAAAATATGAAAATCGCTCGTTACGCTTTTGAGAAATATCGATTTTAAAAAAATATGAATTTGTTTTCCCTAGTACTATATGGAAAAACTAAATGACATAATTGGACAAAATCGTTCGATCAGGGACTTAGCCCTATATGAGGGTTTATAGACGAGCACTAATAGTTTACAAAAAGATGAAAAATATGAAAATCGCTAGTTACGTTTTTGAGAAATATCGATTTAAAAAATATATGAATTTTTTTTCCCTAGTACTATATGGAAAAACTAAATGACATAATTGGACAAAATGGTTCGATCAGGGGCTTAGCCCTATATAAGAGTTTATAGACGAGCACTAATAGTTTAGAAAAAGATCAAAAATATGAAAATCGCTCGTTACGGTTTTGAGAAACATCGATTTAAAAAAAATGATTTTTTTTCCCTAGTACTATATGGGAAAACTAAATGACTTAATTGGACAAAAAGGTTCGATCAGGGGCTTAGCCCTATATGAGGGTTTATAGGCGAGCACTAATAGTTTAGAAAAAGATTAAAAATATGAAAATCGCTCGTTAAGTTTTTGAGAAATATCGATTTTAAAAAAATATTATTTATTTATTTATTTATTTCAGTCTATGGATACAATATTATCCTTACAGACTAGCATCTAAATCTAAAGTAAATAACTTATTTTAACAAATTATTTAAAATTACTTTAAAATTTATGTTAGTTAAACTTAAATCTAATTGATTACAATGATTATTATATAATCTCATAGCCCTAGTTAATGGTTCATTCATAGCGTAATCAGTTCTATGAATATCAATATGAAAAAAAGTTACTTTATTTCTAAGTGACCGTGGAGGCACATATATCTTAATAGCATGTAATAAAACTGGGCAATCAATTAAACCCCAAATAATGCCGTGCAAAAAACTAAGGGAAAAGATCTTTCTCCTAACCTCTAAAGTTTTCATTGAAATTAATGCACATTTATCTGCATAAGAAGCAATAATATTTGAAGGAGCTGGCGAGGAAAATTTTAAAAAAGAAAGAGCATATTTTATAAATTTTATCTGAATTCTTTCAATTCTATTAATATGAATTTCAGCACTGGGTCCACATATAAATGAGGCATATTCTAATTTTTGATCTTACAAAGCAAGTGAATAACGCTTTCTTTGTATAATGATCAAAACAATTATCAGAATTACGACGGATAAAAGCATACATTGCATAAGCTTTTGGAATCATATAGTTTAAATGATTATTAAAAGATAGTTCAATATCAAATACTGCCCCCAGATCTAAAATTTCATCAACAGATGATAAAATAAAAGTTTTTATCCTATATTCAGACAATAAAATATTACGACGCCTATGATACGACATAGATAAGCATTTACCTACATTAAAAGGTAGACCATTTCGATCAGACCAAGAGACAACTCTATCCAAGTCCTCCTGAAGATCAAGTACATCCCTGGGGCAAGAGATTTTGTTTAAAAATTTTTCAAATCGTCCGCATACAAAAGAATCTGGGAGTTTTAAAACAGTTAGTTATATCATTGATAAAAACATTAAATAAAAGTGGACCCAAAATACTACCTTGGGGAATCCCCGAAGTAGGCACAAAGACATCTGAACAGACACCATCAATAGATACATCAGAATATCTGCCAGTCAAATAATTTCGAAACCAAGACAGCATTTCCGAGTGAAACCCAATCTTGGAAAGTTTTAATAAAAGAAGCTCATGCGGTACACGATCAAATGCTTTCGCAAAATCAGTGTAAATTGTGTCAACTTGTAATCCTTTTCAAAACTGCTTATACAGAATTGAGTAAAGACAGCTAAATTAGAAGTTGTCGACCTCCCAGCCATAAACCCATGCTGAGATATAGTGATATATCTTTTCAAATTAAAGAAAAGTTTATCATACACAATATGCTCAAAGATTTTTGCAATATTAGTCAATTTAGATATTGGTCTATAATTACAGACATTATTCTTATTACCAGATTTATGAACAGGCAGAATAGAAGTGTACTTCCATCTCTGAATGAAATAACCAGCACTTAAAGATTTATTGAAAATTATCTTAAGCGGTAAAATTAAAGAAAAATAACACTTTTTTAAGAGAAATGCTGGAACACCATCATTATCACATTTAAAGGAATTAGAAAGTTTTCCAATACCCTCAATAATATCTTGATCAGAAATTTGCATTGTTCCAAAGTCAAAATACGAACCAGTTCCATCAAAATCAAACTGATTAAGTTGAAAAGAGTCATCATTGAAATTAGATTGGAAATATAAAGAAAAAAGATTTAGAGAGGCATTCAAAGTATTAGACGTTAAGCTATTATAATTCATTTATAGGAATTGAAGAACTATTTCTTTTAGAATTCACGAAGCTCCAAAATCGTTTAGGATTATGTTTAACCGAATCGTTAAAACTCATTATGTACTGGTTGTACAAAAACTTATTGAGAAAATTAAATTCTCTTTCATAATGAAGAAATTTTTGTTTATCCACAGCATTATTTGTGGATTTATACTTTTTATGGAAATTATTTCTAAGATTTTTTAACTTTTTTAAACTTTTCGTATACCATGGCAATTTATGCACTTTTGGATTAGCTAAAGGGATGTTATTCTGAAAAATATTTAAAATATTAGATAAGAAAATTTCATAACAAATAGCAACAATATCACTAGTCAATAAATCAGACCAATTTAAATTATTAATTATAGCATTTAATGCATTAAAATCACAATTATAGTAATTATACCGTATATTATCATTACTCGTACAAGATATATATTCATAAAATTCAACTTCAATTTCTAAACCTGAATGATGCAAAGTGGCAGGTGAAATCGGAAAAGTGGACTCAATAAGTGAGAACTTTAAATCAGAATTTAGAAAAACTAAATCAAGAATTTTATTTAGTTTATTATAAACAGTATTGATTTGTTGCAAATCAAGACTAAAAACTGAATCAATAAGATTTATCTCAAAAGTTTTATTAACATTACTTGGAAGAAACACATCCGAGTTAGGTACTTCATACCAAAATACATCACTCAAATTAAAATCACCTAGTACACATAACTTATCATTATTATTATTAATGCGGTCATACAGCTCTACAATATTAGAAACATAAGCACCATAAAGTTCCTCAGAACTCTTTGGAGGAATATAGGAAACACAAACAAATAATTCATATCCAACCGCCTTTATAGACACACATAATTGATCAAGTAGTGTATCCATATTAGCTAACAGTATAACTCTGCAACATAAAGACTTTTTTACAGCAATGAGGACACCTCCTCCTTTCTCACAACCAGACTTTACAGTATCCCGATCTTTTCGGTACACTTGATAAAGATTAGGATTAAAAAATTCTTCACTGTAGAAATCCGAGTTAAGCCAACTTTCAGTAATAACAAAGACATCATAATAACACTGGGATGAATAAGAAGTAAATAATGACGATTTAGTCCTCATTCCCGAAACATTATGGTAATAAATTTTTAATGAACTAGAATTGACTGTTACGTTTGGCCCTGTGGATCCGTTTTTTTTGGAAAAAACTTAAAAGGACGCACTTTGATCGCTGATGTCCAGAGATCAGGTTTAAAAAGATTTTCATAAACAGCAGCTGAAACACCCAGTTTAAAGTTTATAAATTTTAACTCATCTATAGAAGCTTCTTTCTTAATCAATTTATGACATGCAACATGTTCTTTATCAATATTCAGATGTTTTGTAACATAAGATATAATATTTTCTTCTGTAACAGAAGTTTTAAAGGATGATAAGTGGACCCATTTCATTTTAGGAACCACTTCTAATTCAGAATTAGAATTCACTCCAACCACTACTTTACGTTTTTTAGGATGTTTTTTCCTCTTAGTAACGTGACTCCAATCTTGAGCATTCGACAAAACATCGGAATTAAAATCCGCTGCATTCGCATCACTGAACGATTTATTCACATCATCATCAATAACAGCATTAGTTTCCAGTTGATTAACAGAATTAACAGCAGCCACAACAGCATTAACTTCATTATCACCATTAATTGGAGCCGTTTTTTTAACATGAAAATCACCATTAACAGCCAAATTATTTTTAACAGCATTTGTATGAGCAGAAGTACCAACAGCAGTTTGTTTAGCATAGCTACAAACAGGTCGATCATCAAAAGAATTGTTTGTTGTTGTTTGCAAACGAGAAGGAATAGGCAAAGTAGAAATAAAACTAGTTTTGTTTATAGGCAAACTGCGGTGAGACGTAGAATTTTCATTATTGTATATTCCTTTGTTATCCAAAAATTGTGAGAATAACATTTTTATTTGCATCATTTCATATGACAATAAACTAATTTTTTGTATCAAATCACGGGATGTATGTAAACAATTGTCGCAATTAAATACAATATTTTCAAAAACAGTGAGAGTATTAAATGCATTTTCATCCTCCACTTTAGCACACACTTTATGAAATTTGCACTGGCAAACCTCACAAGTAATTACACAGTTTATTTGGATGTTTTTAAAACACTTTGAACAAACGATTTTTTCCGACGGCATTACAGACAACCAGTCTTATTGACAGCAGAAACTAAACTGAATTTTTTTTTCCCTAGTACTATATGGAAAAACTAAATGACATAATTGGACAAAATGGTTCGATCAGGGGCTTAGCCCTATTTAGGGGTTTATAGACGAGCAGTAATAGTTTAGAAAAAGATCAAAAATATGAAAATCGCTCGTTACGTTTTTGAGAAACATCGATTTAAAAAAATATGAATTTTTTTCCCTAGTACTATATGGAAAAACTAAATGACATAATTGGACAAAATGGTTCGATCAGGGGCTTGGCCCTATACGAGGGTTTATAGACGAGCACTAATAGTTTAGAAAAAGATCAAAAATATGAAAATCGCTCGTTACGTTTTTAAGAAATATCGATTTAAAAAAATATGAATTTTTTCCCCCTAGTACTATATGGAAAAACTAAATGACATAATTGGACAAAATGGTTCGATCAGGGGCTTAGCCCTACTTAAGGGTTTATAGACGAGCAGTAATAGTTTAGAAAAAGATCAAAAATATGAAAATCGCTCGTTACGTTTTTGAGAAACATCGATTTAAAAAATATATGATTTTTTTTCCCCTAGTACTATATGGAAAAACTAAATGACATAATTGGACAAAATGGTTCAATCAGGGGCTTAGCCCTATATGAGGGTTTATAGACGAGCGCTAATAGTTTACAAAAATATGAAAATGGCTCGTTACGTTTTTGAGAAATATCGATTTAAAAAAAATATGAATTTTTTTTCCCTAGTACTATATGGAAAAACTAAAATAATTGGACAAAATGGTTCGATCGGGGGCTTAGCCCTATATAAGGGTTTATAGACGAGCACAAATAGTTTAGAAAAAGATTAAAAATATGAAAATCGCTCGTTACGCTTTTGAGAAATATCGATTTTAAAAAAATATGAATTTGTTTTCCCTAGTACTATATGGAAAAACTAAATGACATAATTGGACAAAATCGTTCGATCAGGGACTTAGCCCTATATGAGGGTTTATAGACGAGCACTAATAGTTTACAAAAAGATGAAAAATATGAAAATCGCTAGTTACGTTTTTGAGAAATATCGATTTAAAAAATATATGAATTTTTTTTCCCTAGTACTATATGGAAAAACTAAATGACATAATTGGACAAAATGGTTCGATCAGGGGCTTAGCCCTATATGAGGGTTTATAGACGAGCACTAATAGTTTACAAAAAGATGAAAAATATGAAAATCGCCCGTTACGTTTTTGAGAAATATCGATTTAAAAAAAATAAGAATTTTTTTTCCCTAGTACTATATGGAAAAACTAAATGACATAATTGGACAAAATGGTTCGATCAGGGGCTTAGCCCTATATAAGAGTTTATAGACGAGCACTAATAGTTTAGAAAAAGATCAAAAATATGAAAATCGCTCGTTACGTTTTTGAGAAACATCGATTTAAAAAAAATGATTTTTTTTCCCTAGTACTATATGGAAAAACTAAATGACATAATTGGACAAAATGGTTCGATCAGAGGCTTAGCCCTATTTAAGGGTTTATAGACGAGCAGTAATAGTTTAGAAAAAGATCAAAAATATGAAAATCGCTCGTTACGTTTTTGAGAAACATCGATTTAAAAAAAATATGAATTTTTTTTCCCTAGTACTATATGGAAAAACTAAATGACATAAATGGACAAAATGGTTCGATCAGGGGCTTGGCCCTATACGAGGGTTTATAGACGAGCACTAATAGTTTAGAAAAAGATCAAAAATATGAAAATCGCTCGTTACGTTTTTAAGAAATATCGATTTAAAAAAATATGAATTTTTTCCCCCTAGTACTATATGGAAAAACTAAATGACATAATTGGACAAAATGGTTCGATCAGGGGCTTAGCCCTATATAAGAGTTTATAGACGAGCACTAATAGTTTAGAAAAAGATCAAAAATATGAAAATCGCTCGTTACGTTTTTGAGAAATATCGATTTTAAAAAAATTATGAATTTTTTTCCCCTGGTACTATATGGAAAAACTAAATGACATAATTGGACAAAATGGTTCGATCAGGGGCTTAGCCCTATATAAGAGTTTATAGACGAGCACTAATAGTTTAGAAAAAGATCAAAAATATGAAAATCGCTCATTACGTTTTTGAGAAATATCGATTTTAAAAAAATATGAATTTTTTTCCCTAGTACTATATGGAAAAACTAAATGACATAATTGGACAAAATCGTTCGATCAGGGGCTTAGCCCTATATGAGGGTTTATA
Organism: Cordilura impudica; assembly: GCA_963682025.1. Lineage (NCBI taxonomy): Eukaryota > Metazoa > Arthropoda > Insecta > Diptera > Scathophagidae > Cordilura > Cordilura impudica. Next base: position 175,091,670 of record OY821518.1, on the reverse strand, counting down.
GACGAGCACAAATAGTTTACAAAAAAATGAAAAATATGAAAATCGCTCGTTACGTTTTTGAGAAATATCGATTTAAAAAATATATGAATTTTTTTCCCTAGTACTATATGGAAAAACTAAATGACATAATTGGACAAAATGGTTCAATCAGGGGCTTAGCCCTATATGAGGGTTTATAGACGAGCGCTAATAGTTTACAAAAAGATGAAAAATATGAAAATGGCTCGTTACGTTTTTGAGAAATATCGATTTAAAAAAAATATGAATTTTTTTTCCCTAGTACTATATGGAAAAACTAAAATAATTGGACAAAATGGTTCGATCGGGGGCTTAGCCCTATATAAGGGTTTATAGACGAGCACAAATAGTTTAGAAAAAGATTAAAAATATGAAAATCGCTCGTTACGCTTTTGAGAAATATCGATTTTAAAAAAATATGAATTTGTTTTCCCTAGTACTATATGGAAAAACTAAATGACATAATTGGACAAAATCGTTCGATCAGGGACTTAGCCCTATATGAGGGTTTATAGACGAGCACTAATAGTTTACAAAAAGATTAAAAATATGAAAATCGCTAGTTACGTTTTTGAGAAATATCGATTTAAAAAATATATGAATTTTTTTTCCCTAGTACTATATGGAAAAACTAAATGACATAATTGGACAAAATGGTTCGATCAGGGGCTTAGCCCTATATGAGGGTTTATAGACGAGCACTAATAGTTTACAAAGAGATGAAAAATATGAAAATCGCTCGTTACGTTTTTGGGAAATATCGATTTAAAAAAAATAAGAATTTTTTTTCCCTAGTACTATATGGAAAAACTAAATGACATAATTGGACAAAATGGTTCGATCAGCGGCTTAGCCCTATATAAGAGTTTATAGACGAGCACTAATAGTTTAGAAAAAGATCAAAAATATGAAAATCGCTCGTTACGTTTTTGAGAAACATCGATTTAAAAAAAATTATTTTTTTTTCCCTAGTACTATATGGGAAAACTAAATGACATAATTGGACAAAAAGGTTCGATCAGGGGCTTAGCCCTATATGAGGGTTTATAGGCGAGCACTAATAGTTTAGAAAAAGATCAAAAATATGAAAATCGCTCGTTAAGTTTTTGAGAAATATCGATTTTAAAAAAATATGAATTTTTTTTCCCTAGTACTATATGGAAAAACTAAATGACATAATTGGACAAAATGGTTCGATCAGGGGCTTAGCCCTATTTAAGGGTTTATAGACGAGCAGTAATAGTTTAGAAAAAGATCAAAAATATGAAAATCGCTCGTTACGTTTTTGAGAAACATCGATTTAAAAAAAATATGAATTTTTTTTCCCTAGTACTATATGGAAAAACTAAATGACATAATTGGACAAAATGGTTCGATCAGGGGCTTGGCCCTATACGAGGGTTTATAGACGAGCACTAATAGTTTAGAAAAAGATCAAAAATATGAAAATCGCTCGTTACGTTTTTAAGAAATATCGATTTAAAAAAATATGAATTTTTTCCCCCTAGTACTATATGGAAAAACTAAATGACATAATTGGACAAAATCGTTCGATCAGGGACTTAGCCCTATATGAGGGTTTATAGACGAGCACTAATATTTTACAAAAAGATGAAAAATATGAAAATCGCTAGTTACGTTTTTGAGAAATATCGATTTAAAAAAAATAAGAATTTTTTTTCCCTAGTACTATACGGAAAAACTAAATGACATAATTGGACAAAATGGTTCGATCAGGGGCTTAGCCCTATATAAGAGTTTATAGACGAGCACTAATAGTTTAGAAAAAGATCAAAAATATGAAAATCGCTCGTTACGTTTTTGAGAAACATCGATTTAAAAAAAATTATTTTTTTTTCCCTAGTACTATATGGGAAAACTAAATGACATAATTGGACAAAAAGGTTCGATCAGGGGCTTAGCCCTATATGAGGGTTTATAGGCGAGCACTAATAGTTTAGAAAAAGATCAAAAATATGAAAATCGCTCGTTAAGTTTTTGAGAAATATCGATTTTAAAAAAATATGAATTTTTTTTCCCTAGTACTATATGGAAAAACTAAATGACATAATTGGACAAAATGGTTCGATCAGGGGCTTGGCCCTATTTAAGGGTTTATAGACGAGCAGTAATAGTTTAGAAAAAGATCAAAAATATGAAAATCGCTCGTTACGTTTTTGAGAAACATCGATTTAAAAAAAATATGAATTTTTTTTCCCTAGTACTATATGGAAAAACTAAATGACATAATTGGACAAAATGGTTCGATCAGGGGCTTGGCCCTATACGAGGGTTTATAGACGAGCACTAATAGTTTAGAAAAAGATCAAAAATATGAAAATCGCTCGTTACGTTTTTAAGAAATATCGATTTAAAAAAATATGAATTTTTTCCCCCTAGTACTATATGGAAAAACTAAATGACATAATTGGACAAAATGGTTCGATCAGGGGCTTAGCCCTATATAAGGGTTTATAGACGAGCACTAATAGTTTAGAAAAAGATCAAAAATATGGAAATTGCTCGTTACGTTTTTGAGAAATATCGATTTTAAAAAAATATGAATTTTTTTCCCTAGTACTATATGGAAAAACTAAATGACATAATTGGACAAAATCGTTCGATCAGGGGCTTAGCCCTATATGATTGTTTATAGACGAGCACTAATAGTTTAGAAAAAGATCAAAAATGTGAAAACGCTCGTTATGTTTTTGAGAAATATCGATTTAAAAAAAATATGAATTTTTTTTCCCTAGTACTATATGGAAAAACTAAATGACATAATTGGACAAAATGGTTCGATCAGGGGCTTAGCCCTATGTTAGGGTTTATAAGCGAGCACTAATAGTTTAGAAAAAGATCAAAAATATGAAAATCGCTCGTTACGTTTTTGAGAAATATTGATTTAAAAAAAATATGAATTTTTTTCCCCTAGTACTATATGGAAAAACTAAATGGCTTGGCCCTATACGAGGGTTTATAGACGAGCACTAATAGTTTAGAAAAAGATCAAAAATATGAAAATCGCTCGTTACGTTTTTGAGAAATATCGATTTAAAAAAATATGAATTTTTTCCCCCTAGTACTATATGGAAAAACTAAATGACATAATTGGACAAAATGGTTCGATCAGGGGCTTAGCCCTATATGAGGGTTTATAGACGAGCACTAATAGTTAAGAAAAAGATCAAAAATATGAAAATCGCTCGTTACGTTTTTGAGAAATATCGATTTTAAAAAACTATGAATTTTTTTTCCCTAGTACTATATGGAAAAACTAAATGACATAATTGGACAAAATGGTTCGATCAGGGGCTTAGCCCTATATAAGGGTTTATAGACGAGCACTAATAGTTTAGAAAAAGATCAAAAATATGGAAATTGCTCGTTACGTTTTTGAGAAATATCGATTTAAAAAAAATATGAATTTTTTTCCCTAGTACTATATGGAAAAACTAAATGACATAATTGGAAAAAATGGTTCGATCAGGGGCTTAGCCCTATATAAGGGTTTATAGACGAGCACTAATAGTTTAGAAAAAGATCAAAAATATGGAAATTGCTCGTTACGTTTTTGAGAAATATCGATTTAAAAAAAAATATGAATTTTTTTCCCTAGCACTATATGGAAAAACTAAATGACATAATTGGACAAAATGGTTCGATAAGGGGCTTAGCCCTATATGAGGGTTTATAGACGAGCACTAATAGTTTAGAAAAAGATCAAAAATATGAAAATCGCTCGTTACGTTTTTGAGAAATATCGATTTTAAAAAAATATGAATTTTTTTCCCCTAGTACTATATGGAAAAACTAAATGACATAATTGGACAAAATGGTTCGATCAGGGGCTTAGCCCTATATGAGGGTTTATAGATGAGCACTAATAGTTTACAAAAAGATGAAAAATATGAAAATCGCTCGTTACGTTTTTGAGAAATATCGATTTAAAAAAAATATGAATTTTTTTTCCCTAGTACTATATGGAAAAACTAAATGACATAATTGGACAAGATGGTTCGATCAGGGGCTTAGCCCTATATGAGGGTTTATAGACGAGCGCTAATAGTTTACAAAAAGATGAAAAATATGAAAATCGCTCGTTACGTTTTTGAGAAATATCGATTTAAAAAAAATATGAATTTTTTTCCCTAGTACTATATGGAAAAACTAAATGACATACTTGGACAAAATGGTTCGATCAGGGGCTTAGCCCTATATAAGGGTTTATAGACGAGCACAAATAGTTTACAAAAAAATGAAAAATATGAAAATCGCTCGTTACGTTTTTGAGAAATATCGATTTAAAAAATATATGAATTTTTTTTCCCTAGTACTATATGGAAAAACTAAATGACATAATTGGACAAAATGGTTCAATCAGCGGCTTAGCCCTATATGAGGGTTTATAGACGAGCGCTAATAGTTTACAAAAAGATGAAAAATATGAAAATGGCTCGTTACGTTTTTGAGAAATATCGATTTAAAAAAAATATGAATTTTTTTTCCCTAGTACTATATGGAAAAACTAAAATAATTGGACAAAATGGTTCGATCGGGGGCTTAGCCCTATATAAGCGTTTATAGACGAGCACAAATAGTTTAGAAAAAGATCAAAAATATGAAAATCGCTCGTTACGCTTTTGAGAAATATCGATTTTAAAAAAATATGAATTTGTTTTCCCTAGTACTATATGGAAAAACTAAATGACATAATTGGACAAAATCGTTCGATCAGGGACTTAGCCCTATATGAGGGTTTATAGACGAGCACTAATAGTTTACAAAAAGATGAAAAATATGAACATCGCTAGTTACGTTTTTGAGAAATATCGATTTAAAAAATATATGAATTTTTTTTCCCTAGTACTATATGGAAAAACTAAATGACATAATTGGACAAAATGGTTCGATCAGGGGCTTAGCCCTATATGAGGGTTTATAGACGAGCACTAATAGTTTAGAAAAAGATCAAAAATATGGAAATTGCTCGTTACGTTTTTGAGAAATATCGATTTAAAAAAAAATATGAATTTTTTTCCCTAGCACTATATGGAAAAACTAAATGACATAATTGGACAAAATGGTTCGATAAGGGGCTTAGCCCTATATGAGGGTTTATAGACGAGCACTAATAGTTTAGAAAAAGATCAAAAATATGAAAATCGCTCGTTACGTTTTTGAGAAATATCGATTTTAAAAAAATATGAATTTTTTTCCCCTAGTACTATATGGAAAAACTAAATGACATAATTGGACAAAATGGTTCGATCAGGGGCTTAGCCCTATATGAGGGTTTATAGATGAGCACTAATAGTTTACAAAAAGATGAAAAATATGAAAATCGCTCGTTACGTTTTTGAGAAATATCGATTTAAAAAAAATATGAATTTTTTTTCCCTAGTACTATATGGAAAAACTAAATGACATAATTGGACAAGATGGTTCGATCAGGGGCTTAGCCCTATATGAGGGTTTATAGACGAGCGCTAATAGTTTACAAAAAGATGAAAAATATGAAAATCGCTCGTTACGTTTTTGAGAAATATCGATTTAAAAAAAATATGAATTTTTTTCCCTAGTACTATATGGAAAAACTAAATGACATACTTGGACAAAATGGTTCGATCAGGGGCTTAGCCCTATATAAGGGTTTATAGACGAGCACAAATAGTTTACAAAAAAATGAAAAATATGAAAATCGCTCGTTACGTTTTTGAGAAATATCGATTTAAAAAATATATGAATTTTTTTTCCCTAGTACTATATGGAAAAACTAAATGACATAATTGGACAAAATGGTTCAATCAGCGGCTTAGCCCTATATGAGGGTTTATAGACGAGCGCTAATAGTTTACAAAAAGATGAAAAATATGAAAATGGCTCGTTACGTTTTTGAGAAATATCGATTTAAAAAAAATATGAATTTTTTTTCCCTAGTACTATATGGAAAAACTAAAATAATTGGACAAAATGGTTCGATCGGGGGCTTAGCCCTATATAAGCGTTTATAGACGAGCACAAATAGTTTAGAAAAAGATCAAAAATATGAAAATCGCTCGTTACGCTTTTGAGAAATATCGATTTTAAAAAAATATGAATTTGTTTTCCCTAGTACTATATGGAAAAACTAAATGACATAATTGGACAAAATCGTTCGATCAGGGACTTAGCCCTATATGAGGGTTTATAGACGAGCACTAATAGTTTACAAAAAGATGAAAAATATGAACATCGCTAGTTACGTTTTTGAGAAATATCGATTTAAAAAATATATGAATTTTTTTTCCCTAGTACTATATGGAAAAACTAAATGACATAATTGGACAAAATGGTTCGATCAGGGGCTTAGCCCTATATGAGGGTTTATAGACGAGCACTAATAGTTTAGAAAAAGATCAAAAATATGAAAATCGCTCGTTACGTTTTTGAGAAACATCGATTTAAAAAAAATGATTTTTTTTCCCTAGTACTATATGGGAAAACTAAATGACATAATTGGACAAAAAGGTTCGATCAGGGGCTTAGCCCTATATGAGGGTTTATAGGCGAGCACTAATAGTTTAGAAAAAGATCAAAAATATGAAAATAGCTCGTTAAGTTTTTGAGAAATATCGATTTTAAAAAAATATGAATTTTTTTTCCCTAGTACTATATGGAAAAACTAAATGACATAATTGGACAAAATGGTTCGATCAGGGGCTTAGCCCTATTTAAGGGTTTATAGACGAGCAGTAATAGTTTAGAAAAAGATCAAAAATATGAAAATCGCTCGTTACGTTTTTGAGAAATATCGATTTTAAAAAAATTATGAATTTTTTTCCCCTGGTACTATATGGAAAAACTAAATGACATAATTGGACAAAATGGTTCGATCAGGGGCTTAGCCCTATATAAGAGTTTATAGACGAGCACTAATAGTTTAGAAAAAGATCAAAAATATGAAAATCGCTCACTACGTTTTTGAGAAATATCGATTTTAAAAAAATATGAATTTTTTTCCCTAGTACTATATGGAAAAACTAAATGACATAATTGGACAAAATCGTTCGATCAGGGGCTTAGTCCTATATGAGGGTTTATAGACGAGCACTAATAGTTTACAAAAAGATGAAAAACATGAAAATCGCTTGTTACGTTTTTGAGAAATATCGATTTAAAAAAAAATATGAATTTTTTTCCCTAGTACTATATGGAAAAACTAAATGACATAATTGGACAAAATGGTTCGAGCAGGGGCTTAGCCCTATATGAGGGTTTATAGGCGAGCACTAATAGTTTAGAAAAAGATCAAAAATATGAAAATCGCTCGTTACGTTTTTGAGAAATATGGATTTTAAAAAAATGTGATTTTATTTTCCCTAGTACTATATGGAAAAACTAAATGACATAATTGGACAAAATGGTTCGATCAGGAGCTTGGCCCTATATAAGGGTTTATAGACGAGCACTAACAGTTTAGAAAAAGATGAAAAATGTGAAAACGCTCGTTATGTTTTTGAGAAATATCGATTTAAAAAAAATATGAATTTTTTTTCCCTAGTACTATATGGAAAAACTAAATGACATAATTGGACAAAATGGTTCGATCAGGGGCTTGGCCCTATACGAGGGTTTATAGACGAGCACTAATAGCTTAGAAAAAGATCAAAAATATGAAAATCGCTCGTTACGTTTTTGAGAAATATCGATTTAAAAAAATATGAATTTTTTCCCCCTAGTACTATATGGAAAAACTAAATGACATAATTGGACAAAATGGTTCGATCAGGGGCTTAGCCCTATATGAGGGTTTATAGACGAGCACTAATAGTTAAGAAAAAGATCAAAAATATGAAAATCGCTCGTTACGTTTTTGAGAAATATCGATTTTAAAAAACTATGAATTTTTTTTCCCTAGTACTATATGGAAAAACTAAATGACATAATTGGACAAAATGGTTCGATCAGGGGCTTAGCCCTATATAAGGGTTTATAGACGAGCTCTAATAGTTTAGAAAAAGATCAAAAATATGGAAATTGCTCGTTACGTTTTTGAGAAATATCGATTTAAAAAAACTATGAATTTTTTTCCCTAGTACTATATGGAAAAACTAACTGACATAATTGGACAAAATGGTTCGATCAGGGGCTTAGCCCTATATGAGGGTTTATAGACGAGCACTAATAGTTTACAAAAAGATGAAAAATATGAAAATCGCTCGTGACGGTTTTGAGAAATATCGATTTAAAAAAAATAAGAATTTTTTTTCCCTAGTATCATATGGAAAAACTAAATGACATAATTGGACAAAATGGTTCGATCAGGGGCTTAGCCCTATATAAGAGTTTATAGACGAGCACTAATAGTTTAGAAAATGATCAAAAATATGAAAATCGCTCGTTACGTTTTTGAGAAATATCGATTTTAAAAAATATGAATTTTTTTCCCCTAGTACTATATGGAAAAACTAAATGACATAATTGGACAAAATGGTTCGATCAGGGGCTTAGCCCTATATGAGGGTTTATAGACGAGCACTAATAGTTTACAAAAAGATGAAAAATATGAAAATCGCTAGTTACGTTTTTGAGAAATATCGATATAAAAAAATATGAATTTTTTTTCCCTAGTACTATATGGAAAAACTAAAATAATTGGACAAAATGGTTCGATCGGGGGCTTAGCCCTATATATGGGTTTATAGACGAGCACAAATAGTTTAGAAAAAGATCAAAAATATGAAAATCGCTCGTTACGCTTTTGAGAAATATCGATTTTAAAAAAATATGATTTTATTTTCCCTAGTACTATATGGAAAAACTAAATGACATAATTGGACAAAATGGTTCGATCAGGAGCTTGGCCCTATATAAGGGTTTATAGACGAGCACTAATAGTTTAGAAAAAGATCAAAAATATGAAAATCGCTCGTTATGTTTTTGAGAAATATCGATTTAAAAAAATATGAATTTTTTCCCCCTAGTACTATATGGAAAAACTAAATGACATAATTGGACAAAATGGTTCGATCAGGGGCTTAGCCCTATATGAGGGTTTATAGAAGAGCACTAATAGTTAAAAAAAAGATCAAAAATATGAAAATCGCTCGTTACGTTTTTGAGAAATATCGATTTTAAAAAACTATGAATTTTTTTTCCCTAGTACTATATGGAAAAACTAAATGACATAATTGGACAAAATGGTTCGATCAGGGGCTTAGCCCTATATAAGGGTTTATAGACGAGCACTAATAGTTTAGAAAAAGATCAACAATATGGAAATTGCTCGTTACGTTTTTGAGAAATATCGATATAAAAAAAATATGAATTTTTTTCCCTAGTACTATATGGAAAAACTAAATGACATAATTGGACAAAATGGTTCGATAAGGGGCTTAGCCCTATACGAGGGTTTATAGACGAGCACTAATAGTTTAGAAAAAGATCAAAAATATGAAAATCGCTCGTTACGTTTTTGAGAAATATCGATTTTAAAAAAATATGAATTTTTTTCCCCTAGTACTATATGGAAAAACTAAATGACATAATTGGACAAAATGGTTCGATCAGGGGCTTAGCCCTATATGAGGGTTTATAGACGAGCACCAATAGTTTACAAAAAGATGAAAAATATGAAAATCGCTCGTTACGTTTTTGAGAAATATCGATTTAAAAAGAATATGAATTTTTTTTCCCTAGTACTATATGGAAAAACTAAATGACATAATTGGACAAGAAGGTTCGATCAGGGGCTTAGCCCTATATGAGGGTTTATAGACGAGCGCTAATAGTTTACAAAAAGATGAAAAATATGAAAATCGCTCGTTACGTTTTTGAGAAATATCGATTTAAAAAAAATATGAATTTTTTTTCCCTAGTACTATATGGAAAAACTAAATGACATACTTGGACAAAATGGTTCAATCAGGGGCTTAGCCCTATATGAGGGTATATAGACGAGCGCTAATAGTTTACAAAAAGATGAAAAATATGAAAATGGCTCGTTACGTTTTTGAGAAATATCGATTTTAAAAAAATATGCATTTTTTTTCCCTAGTACTATATGGAAAAACTAAAATAATTGGACAAAATGGTTCGATCGGGGGCTTAGCCCTATATAAGGGTTTATAGACGAGCACAAATAGTTTAGAAAAAGATCAAAGATATGAAAATCGCTCGTTACGCTTTTGAGAAATATCGATTTTAAAAAAATATGAATTTTTTTTCCCTAGTACTATATGGAAAAACTAAATGACATAATTGGACAAAATCGTTCGATCAGGGACTTAGCCCTATATGAGGGTTTATAGACGAGCACTAATAGTTTACAAAAAGATGAAAAATATGAAAATCACTAGTTACGTTTTTGAGAAATATCGATTTAAAAAATATATGAATTTTTTTTCCCTAGTACTATATGGAAAAACTAAATGACATAATTGGACAAAATGGTTCGATCAGGGGCTTAGCCCTATATGAGGGTTTATAGACGAGCACTAATAGTTTACAAAAAGATGAAAAACATGAAAATCGCTCGTTACGTTTTTGAGAAATATCGATTTAAAAAAAATATGAATTTTTTTCCCTAGTACTATATGGAAAAACTAAATGACATAATTGGACAAAATGGTTCGATCAGGGACTTAGCCCTATATGAGGGTTTATAGACGAGCACAAATAGTTTAGAAAAAGATCAAAAATATGAAAATCGCTCGTTACGCTTTTGAGAAATATCGATTTTAAAAAAATATGATTTTATTTTCCCTAGTACTATATGGAAAAACTAAATGACATAATTGGACAAAATGGTTCGATCAGGAGCTTGGCCCTATATAAGGGTTTATAGACGAGCACTAATAGTTTAGAAAAAGATCAAAAATATGAAAATCGCTCGTTATGTTTTTGAGAAATATCGATTTAAAAAAATATGAATTTTTTCCCCCTAGTACTATATGGAAAAACTAAATGACATAATTGGACAAAATGGTTCGATCAGGGGCTTAGCCCTATATGAGGGTTTATAGAAGAGCACTAATAGTTAAAAAAAAGATCAAAAATATGAAAATCGCTCGTTACGTTTTTGAGAAATATCGATTTTAAAAAACTATGAATTTTTTTTCCCTAGTACTATATGGAAAAACTAAATGACATAATTGGACAAAATGGTTCGATCAGGGGCTTAGCCCTATATAAGGGTTTATAGACGAGCACTAATAGTTTAGAAAAAGATCAACAATATGGAAATTGCTCGTTACGTTTTTGAGAAATATCGATATAAAAAAAATATGAATTTTTTTCCCTAGTACTATATGGAAAAACTAAATGACATAATTGGACAAAATGGTTCGATAAGGGGCTTAGCCCTATACGAGGGTTTATAGACGAGCACTAATAGTTTAGAAAAAGATCAAAAATATGAAAATCGCTCGTTACGTTTTTGAGAAATATCGATTTTAAAAAAATATGAATTTTTTTCCCCTAGTACTATATGGAAAAACTAAATGACATAATTGGACAAAATGGTTCGATCAGGGGCTTAGCCCTATATGAGGGTTTATAGACGAGCACCAATAGTTTACAAAAAGATGAAAAATATGAAAATCGCTCGTTACGTTTTTGAGAAATATCGATTTAAAAAGAATATGAATTTTTTTTCCCTAGTACTATATGGAAAAACTAAATGACATAATTGGACAAGAAGGTTCGATCAGGGGCTTAGCCCTATATGAGGGTTTATAGACGAGCGCTAATAGTTTACAAAAAGATGAAAAATATGAAAATCGCTCGTTACGTTTTTGAGAAATATCGATTTAAAAAAAATATGAATTTTTTTTCCCTAGTACTATATGGAAAAACTAAATGACATACTTGGACAAAATGGTTCAATCAGGGGCTTAGCCCTATATGAGGGTATATAGACGAGCGCTAATAGTTTACAAAAAGATGAAAAATATGAAAATGGCTCGTTACGTTTTTGAGAAATATCGATTTTAAAAAAATATGCATTTTTTTTCCCTAGTACTATATGGAAAAACTAAAATAATTGGACAAAATGGTTCGATCGGGGGCTTAGCCCTATATAAGGGTTTATAGACGAGCACAAATAGTTTAGAAAAAGATCAAAGATATGAAAATCGCTCGTTACGCTTTTGAGAAATATCGATTTTAAAAAAATATGAATTTTTTTTCCCTAGTACTATATGGAAAAACTAAATGACATAATTGGACAAAATCGTTCGATCAGGGACTTAGCCCTATATGAGGGTTTATAGACGAGCACTAATAGTTTACAAAAAGATGAAAAATATGAAAATCACTAGTTACGTTTTTGAGAAATATCGATTTAAAAAATATATGAATTTTTTTTCCCTAGTACTATATGGAAAAACTAAATGACATAATTGGACAAAATGGTTCGATCAGGGGCTTAGCCCTATATGAGGGTTTATAGACGAGCACTAATAGTTTACAAAAAGATGAAAAACATGAAAATCGCTCGTTACGTTTTTGAGAAATATCGATTTAAAAAAAATATGAATTTTTTTCCCTAGTACTATATGGAAAAACTAAATGACATAATTGGACAAAATGGTTCGATCAGGGACTTAGCCCTATATGAGGGTTTATAGACGAGCACTAATAGTTTAGAAAAAGATCAAAAATATGAAAATCGCTCGTTACGTTTTTAAGAAATATCGATTTAAAAAAATATGAATTTTTTCCCCCTAGTACTATATGGAAAAACTAAATGACATAATTGGACAAAATGGTTCGATCAGGGGCTTAGCCCTATATAAGAGTTTATAGACGAGCACTAATAGTTTAGAAAAAGATCAAAAATATGAAAATCGCTCGTTACGTTTTTGAGAAATATCGATTTTAAAAAAATTATGAATTTTTTTCCCCTAGTACTATATGGAAAAACTAAATGACATAATTGGACAAAATGGTTCGATCAGGGGCTTAGCCCTATATAAGAGTTTATAGACGAGCACTAATAGTTTAGAAAAAGATCAAAAATATGAAAATCGCTCACTACGTTTTTGAGAAATATCGATTTTAAAAAAATATGAATTTTTTTCCCTAGTACTATATGGAAAAACTAAATGACATAATTGGACAAAATCGTTCGATCAGGGGCTTAGTCCTATATGAGGGTTTATAGACGAGCACTAATAGTTTACAAAAAGATGAAAAACATGAAAATCGCTTGTTACGTTTTTGAGAAATATCGATTTAAAAAAAAATATGAATTTTTTTCCCTAGTACTATATGGAAAAACTAAATGACATAATTGGACAAAATGGTTCGAGCAGGGGCTTAGCCCTATATGAGGGTTTATAGGCGAGCACTAATAGTTTAGAAAAAGATCAAAAATATGAAAATCGCTCGTTACGTTTTTGAGAAATATGGATTTTAAAAAAATGTGATTTTATTTTCCCTAGTACTATATGGAAAAACTAAATGACATAATTGGACAAAACGGTGCGATCAGGAGCTTGGCCCTCTATAAGGGTTTATAGACGAGCACTAATAGTTTAGAAAAAGATCAAAAATGTGAAAACGCTCGTTATGTTTTTGAGAAATATCGATTTAAAAAAAATATGAATTTTTTTTCCCTAGTACTATATGGAAAAACTAAATGACATAATTGGACAAAATGGTTCGAGCAGGGGCTTAGCCCTATCTTAGGGTTTATAAGCGAGCACTAATAGTTTAGAAAAAGATCAAAAATATGAAAATCGCTCGTTACGTTTTTGAGAAATATCGATTTAAAAAAAATATGAATTTTTTTCCCCTAGTACTATATGGAAAAACTAAATGACATAATTGGACAAAATGGTTCGATCAGGGGCTTGGCCCTATACGAGTGTTTATAGACGAGCACTAATAGTTTAGAAAAAGATCAAAAATATGCAAATCGCTCGTTACGTTTTTGAGAAATATCGATTTTAAAAAATATGAATTTTTTCCCCCTAGTACTATATGGAAAAACTAAATGACATAATTGGACAAAATGGTTCGATCAGGGGCTTGGCCCTATACGAGTGTTTATAGACGAGCACTAATAGTTTAGAAAAAGATCAAAAATATGCAAATCGCTCGTTACGTTTTTGAGAAATATCGATTTTAAAAAATATGAATTTTTTCCCCCTAGTACTATATGGAAAAACTAAATGACATAATTGGACAAAATGGTTCGATCAGGGGCTTAGCCCTATATGAGGGTTTATAGACGAGCACTAATAGTTTAGAAAAAGATCAAAAATATGGAAATTGCTCGTTACGTTTTTGAGAAATATCGATTTAAAAAAAATATGAATTTTTTTCCCTAGTACTATATGGAAAAACTAACTGACATAATTGGACAAAATGGTTCGGTCAGGGGCTTAGCCCTATTTAAGGGTTTATAGACGAGCAGTAATAGTTTAGAAAAAGATCAAAAATATGAAAATCGCTCGTTACGTTTTTGAGAAACATCGATTTAAAAAAAATAAGAATTTTTTTTCCCTAGTACTATATGGAAAAACTAAATGACATAATTGGACAAAATGGTTCGATCAGGGGCTTAGCCCTATATAAGAGTTTATAGACGAGCACTAATAGTTTAGAAAAAGATCAAAAATATGAAAATCGCTCGTTACGTTTTTGAGAAACATCGATTTAAAAAAAATGATTTTTTTTCCCTAGTACTATATGGGAAAACTAAATGACATAATTGGACAAAAAGGTTCGATCAGGGGCTTAGCCCTATATGAGGGTTTATAGGCGAGCACTAATAGTTCAGAAAAAGATCAAAAATATGAAAATCGCTCGTTAAGTTTTTGAGAAATATCGATTTTAAAAAAATATGAATTTTTTTTCCCTAGTACTATATGGAAAAACTAAATGACATAATTGGACAAAATGGTTCGATCAGGGGCTTAGCCCTATTTAAGGGTTTATAGACGAGCAGTAATAGTTTAGAAAAAGATCAAAAATATGAAAATCGCTCGTTACGTTTTTGAGAAACATCGATTTAAAAAAAATATGAATTTTTTTTCCCTAGTAGTTACTATATGGAAAAACTAAATGACATAATTGGACAAAATGGTTCGATCAAGGGCTTGGCCCTATACGAGGGTTTATAGACGAGCACTAATAGTTTAGAAAAAGATCAAAAATATGAAAATCGCTCGTTACGTTTTTAAGAAATATCGATTTAAAAAAATATGAATTTTTTCCCCCTAGTACTATATGGAAAAACTAAATGACATAATTGGACAAAATGGTTCGATCAGGGGCTTAGCCCTATATAAGAGTTTATAGACGAGCACTAATAGTTTAGAAAAAGATCAAAAATATGAAAATCGCTCGTTACGTTTTTGAGAAATATCGATTTTAAAAAAATTATGAATTTTTTTCCCCTGGTACTATATGGAAAAACTAAATGACATAATTGGACAAAATGGTTCGATCAGGGGCTTAGCCCTATATAAGAGTTTATAGACGAGCACTAATAGTTTAGAAAAAGATCAAAAATATGAAAATCGCTCATTACGTTTTTGAGAAATATCGATTTTAAAAAAATATGAATTTTTTTCCCTAGTACTATATGGAAAAACTAAATGACATAATTGGACAAAATCGTTCGATCAGGGGCTTAGCCCTATATGAGGGTTTATAGACGAGCACTAATAGTTTAGAAAAATATCAAAAATGTGAAAACGCTCGTTATGTTTTTGAGAAATATCGATTTAAAAAAAATATGAATTTTTTTTCCCTAGTACTATATGGAAAAACTAAATGACATAATTGGACAAAATGGTTCGATCAGGGGCTTAGCCCTATATGAGGGTTTATAGACGAGCACTAATAGTTAAGAAAAAGATCAAAAATATGAAAATCGCTCGTTACGTTTTTGAGAAATATCGATTTTAAAAAACTATGAATTTTTTTCCCTAGTACTATATGGAAAAACTAAATGACATAATTGGACAAAATGGTTCGATCAGGGGCTTAGCCCTATATAAGGGTTTATAGACGAGCACTAATGGTTTAGAAAAAGATCAAAAATATGGAAATTGCTCGTTACGTTTTTGAGAAATATCGATTTAAAAAAAATATGAATTTTTTTCCCTAGTACTATATGGAAAAACTAAATGACATAATTGGACAAAATGGTTCGATCAGGGGCTTAGCCCTATATAAGGGTTTATAGACGAGCACGAATAGTTTAGAAAAAGATCAAAAATATGGAAATTGCTCGTTACGTTTTTGAGAAATATCGATTTAAAAAAAATATGAATTTTTTTCCCTAGTACTATATGGAAAAACTAAATGACATAATTGGACAAAATGGTTCGATATGGGGCTTAGCCCTATATGAGGGTTTATAGACGAGCACTAATAGTTTAGAAAAAGATCAAAAATATGAAAATCGCTCTTTACGTTTTTGAGAAATATCGATTTTAAAAAAATATGAATTTTTTTCCCCTAGTACTATATGGAAAAACTAAATGACATAATTGGACAAAATGGTTCGATCAGGGGCTTAGCCCTATATGAGGGTTTATAGACGAGCACTAATAGTTTAAAAAAAGATGAAAAATATGAAAATCGCTCGTTACGTTTTTGAGAAATATCGATTTAAAAAAAATATGAATTTTTTTTCCCTAGTACTATATGGAAAAACTAAATGACATAATTGGACAAAATGGTTCGATCAGGGGCTTGGCCCTATACGAGGGTTTATAGACGAGCACTAATAGTTTAGAAAAAGATCAAAAATATGAAAATCGCTCGTTACGTTTTTGAGAAATATCGATTTAAAAAAATATGAATTTTTTCCCCCTAGTACTATATGGAAAAACTAAATGACATAATTGGACAAAATGGTTCGATCAGGGGCTTAGCCCTATATGAGGGTTTATAGACGAGCACTAATAGTTAAGAAAAAGATCAAAAATATGAAAATCGCTCGTTACGTTTTTGAGAAATATCGATTTTAAAAAACTATGAATTTTTTTTCCCTAGTACTATATGGAAAAACTAAATGACATAATTGGACAAAATGGTTCGATCAGGGGCTTAGCCCTATATAACGGTTTATAGACGAGCACTAATAGTTTAGAAAAAGATCAAAAATATGGAAATTGCTCGTTACGTTTTTGAGAAATATCGATTTAAAAAAAATATGAATTTTTTTCCCTAGTACTATATGGAAAAACTAAATGACATAATTGGACAAAATGGTTCGATCAGGGGCTTAGCCCTATATAAGGGTTTATAGACGAGCATTAATAGTTTAGAAAAAGATCAAAAATATGGAAATTGCTCGTTACGTTTTTGAGAAATATCGATTTAAAAAAAATATGAATTTTTTTCCCTAGTACTATATGGAAAAACTAAATGACATAATTGGACAAAATGGTTCGACAAGGGGCTTAGCCCTATATGAGGGTTTATAGACGAGCACTAATAGTTTAGAAAAAGATCAAAAATATGAAAATCGCTCGTTACGTTTTTGAGAAATATCGATTTTAAAAAAATATGAATTTTTTTCCCCTAGTACTATATGGAAAAACTAAATGACATAATTGGACAAAATGGTTCGATCAGGGGCTTAGCCCTATATGAGGGTTTATAGACGAGCACTAATAGTTTACAAAAAGATGAAAAATATGAAAATCGCTCGTTACGTTTTTGAGAAATATCGATTTAAAAAAAATATGAATTTTTTTTCCCTAGTACTATATGGAAAAACTAAATGACATAATTGGACAAGATGGTTCGATCAGGGGCTTAGCCCTATATGAGGGTTTATAGACGAGCGCTAATAGTTTACAAAAAGATGAAAAATATGAAAATCGCTCGTTACGTTTTTGAGAAATATCGATTTAAAAAAAATATGAATTTTTTTTCCCTAGTACTATATGGAAAAACTAAATGACATACTTGGACAAAATGGTTCGATCAGGGGCTTAGCCCTATATGAGGGTTTATAGACGAGCACAAATAGTTTACAAAAAAATGAAAAATATGAAAATCGCTCGTTACGTTTTTGAGAAATATCGATTTAAAAAATATATGAATTTTTTTTCCCTAGTGCTATATGGAAAAACTAAATGACATAATTGGACAAAATGGTTCAATCAGGGGCTTAGCCCTATATGAGGGTTTATAGACGAGCACTAATAGTTTACAAAAAGATGAAAAATATGAAAATGGCTCGTTACGTTTTTGAGAAATATCGATTTAAAAAAAATATGAATTTTTTTTCCCTAGTACTATATGGAAAAACTAAAATAATTGGACAAAATGGTTCGATCGGGGGCTTAGCCCTATATAAGGGTTTATAGACGAGCACAAATAGTTTAGAAAAAGATCAAAGATATGAAAATCGCTCGTTACGCTTTTGAGAAATATCGATTTTAAAAAAATATGAATTTGTTTTCCCTAGTACTATATGGAAAAACTAAATGACATAATTGGACAAAATCGTTCGATCAGGGACTTAGCCCTATATGAGGGTTTATAGACGAGCACTAATAGTTTACAAAAAGATGAAAAATATGAAAATCGCTAGTTACGTTTTTGAGAAATATCGATTTAAAAAATATATGAATTTTTTTTTCCCTAGTACTATATGGAAAAACTAAATGACATAATTGGACAAAATGGTTCGATCAGGGGCTTAGCCCTATATGAGGGTTTGTAGACGAGCACTAATAGTTTACAAAAAGATGAAAAATATGACAATCGCTCGTTACGTTTTTGAGAAATATCGATTTAAAAAAAATAAGAATTTTTTTTCCCTAGTACTATATGGAAAAACTAAATGACATAATTGGACAAAATGGTTCGATCAGGGGCTTAGCCCTATATAAGAGTTTATAGACAAGCACTAATAGTTTAGAAAAAGATAAAAAATATGAAAATCGCTCGTTACGTTTTTGAGAAACATCGATTTAAAAAAAATGATTTTTTTTCCCCTAGTACTATATGGGAAAACTAAATGACATAATTGGACAAAAAGGTTCGATCAGGGGCTTAGCCCTATATGAGGGTTTATAGGCGAGCACTAATAGTTTAGAAAAAGATCAAAAATATGAAAATAGCTCGTTAAGTTTTTGAGAAATATCGATTTTAAAAAAATATGAATTTTTTTTCCCTAGTACTATATGGAAAAACTAAATGACATAATTGGACAAAATGGTTCGATCAGGGGCTTAGCCCTATTTAAGGGTTTATAGACGAGCAGTAATAGTTTAGAAAAAGATCAAAAATATGAAAATCGGTCGTTACGTTTTTGAGAAACATCGATTTAAAAAAAATATGAATTTTTTTCCCTAGTACTATATGGAAAAACTAAATGACATAATTGGACAAAATGGTTCGATCAGGGGCTTGGCCCTATACGAGGGTTTATAGACGAGCACTAATAGTTTAGAAAAAGATCAAAAATATGAAAATCGCTCGTTACGTTTTTAAGAAATATCGATTTAAAAAAATATGAATTTTTTCCCCCTAGTACTATATGGAAAAACTAAATGACATAATTGGACAAAATGGTTCGATCAGGGGCTTAGCCCTATATAAGAGTTTATAGACGATCACTAATAGTTTAGAAAAAGATCAAAAATATGAAAATCGCTCGTTACGTTTTTGAGAAATATCGATTTTAAAAAAATTATGAATTTTTTTCCCCTGGTACTATATGGAAAAACTAAATGACATAATTGGACAAAATGGTTCGATCAGGGGCTTAGCCCTATATAAGAGTTTATAGACGAGCACTAATAGTTTAGAAAAAGATCAAAAATATGAAAATCGCTCATTACGTTTTTGAGAAATATCGATTTTAAAAAAATATGAATTTTTTTCCCTAGTACTATATGGAAAAACTAAATGACATAATTGGACAAAATCGTTCGATCAGGGGCTTAGCCCTTTATGAGGGTTTATAGACGAGCACTAATAGTTTACAAAAAGATGAAAAACATGAAAATCGCTCGTTACGTTTTTGAGAAATATCGATTTTAAAAAAATATGAATTTTTTTCCCTAGTACTATATGGAAAAACTAAATGACATAATTGGACAAAATGGTTCGATCAGGAGCTTGGCCCTATATAAGGGTTTATAGACGAGCACTAATAGTTTAGAAAAAGATCAAAAATGTGAAAACGCTCGTTATGTTTTTGAGAAATATCGATTTAAAAAAAATATGAGTTTTTTTTCCCTAGTACTATATGGAAAAACTAAATGACATAATTGGACAAAATGGTTCGATCAGGGGCTTAGCCCTATCTTAGGGTTTATAAGCGAGCACTAATAGTTTAGAAAAAGATCAAAAATATGAAAATCGCTCGTTACGTTTTTGAGAAATATCGATTTAAAAAAATATGAATTTTTCCCCCTAGTACTATATGGAAAAACTAAATGACATAATTGGACAAAATGGTTCGATCAGGGGCTTAGCCCTATATGAGGTTTTATAGACGAGCACTAATAGTTTAGAAAAAGATCAAAAATATGAAAATCGCTCTTTACATTTTTGAGAAATATCGATTTTAAAAAAATATGAATTTTTTTCCCCTAGTACTATATGGAAAAACTAAATGACATAATTGGACAAAATGGTTCGATCAGGGGCTTAGCCCTATATGAGGGTTTATAGACGAGCGCCAATAGTTTACAAAAAGATGAAAAATATGAAAATCGCTCGTTACGTTTTTGAGAAATATCGATTTAAAAAAAATATGAATTTTTTTTCCCTAGTACTATATGGAAAAACTAAATGACATAATTGGACAAAATGGTTCGATCAGGGGCTTGGCCCTATACGAGGGTTTATAGACGAGCACTAATAGTTTAGAAAAAGATCAAAAATATGAAAATCGCTCGTTACGTTTTTGAGAAATATCGATTTAAAAAAATATGAATTTTTTCCCCCTAGTACTATATGGAAAAACTAAATGACATAATTGGACAAAATGGTTCGATCAGGGGCTTAGCCCTATATGAGGGTTTATAGACGAGCACTAATAGTTAAGAAAAAGATCAAAAATATGAAAATCGCTCGTTACGTTTTTGAGAAATATCGATTTTAAAAAACTATGAATTTTTTTTCCCTAGTACTATATGGAAAAACTAAATGACATAATTGGACAAAATGGTTCGATCAGGGGCTTAGCCCTATATAAGGGTTTATAGACGAGCACTAATAGTTTAGAAAAAGATCAAAAATATGGAAATTGCTCGTTACGTTTTTGAGAAATATCGATTTAAAAAAAATATGAATTTTTTTCCCTAGTACTATATGGAAAAACTAAATGACATAATTGGACAAAATGGTTCGATCAGGGGCTTAGCCCTATATAAGGGTTTATAGACGAGCACTAATAGTTTAGAAAAAGATCAAAAATATGGAAATTGCTCGTTACGTTTTTGAGAAATATCGATTTAAAAAAAATATGAATTTTTTCCCCTAGTACTATATGGAAAAACTAAATGACATAATTGGACAAAATGGTTCGATAAGGGGCTTAGCCCTATATGAGGGTTTATAGACGAGCACTAATAGTTTAGAAAAAGATCAAAAATATGAAAATCGCTCGTTACGTTTTTGAGAAATATCGATTTTAAAAAAATATGAATTTTTTTCCCCTAGTACTATATGGAAAAACTAAATGACATAATTGGACAAAATGGTTCGATCAGGGGCTTAGCCCTATATGAGGGTTTATAGACGAGCACTAATAGTTTACAAAAAGATGAAAAATATGAAAATCGCTCGTTACGTTTTTGAGAAATATCGATTTAAAAAAAATATGAATTTTTTTTCCCTAGTACTATATGGAAAAACTAAATGACATAATTGGACAAGATGGTTCGATCAGGGGCTTAGCCCTATATGAGGGTTTATAGACGAGCGCTAATAGTTTACAAAAAGATGAAAAATATGAAAATCGCTCGTTACGTTTTTGAGAAATATCGATTTAAAAAAAATATGAATTTTTTTTCCCTAGTACTATATGGAAAAACTAAATGACATACTTGGACAAAATGGTTCGATCAGGGGCTTAGCCCTATATGAGGGTTTATAGACGAGCACAAATAGTTTACAAAAAAATGAAAAATATGAAAATCGCTCGTTACGTTTTTGAGAAATATCGATTTAAAAAATATATGAATTTTTTTTCCCTAGTACTATATGGAAAAACTAAATGACATAATTGGACAAAATGGTTCAATCAGGGGCTTAGCCCTATATGAGGGTTTATAGACGAGCGCTAATAGTTTACAAAAAGATGAAAAATATGAAAATGGCTCGTTACGTTTTTGAGAAATATCGATTTAAAAAAAATATGAATTTTTTTCCCTAGTACTATATGGAAAAACTAAAATAATTGGACAAAATGGTTCGATCGGGGGCTTAGCCCTATATAAGGGTTTATAGACGAGCACAAATAGTTTAGAAAAAGATCAAAAATATGAAAATCGCTCGTTACGCTTTTGAGAAATATCGATTTTAAAAAAATATGAATTTGTTTTCCCTAGTACTATATGGAAAAACTAAATGACATAATTGGACAAAATCGTTCGATCAGGGACTTAGCCCTATATGAGGGTTTATAGACGAGCACTAATAGTTTACAAAAAGATGAAAAATATGAAAATCGCTAGTTACGTTTTTGAGAAATATCGATTTAAAAAATATATGAATTTTTTTTTCCCTAGTACTATATGGAAAAACTAAATGACATAATTGGACAAAATGGTTCGATCAGGGGCTTAGCCCTATATGAGGGTTTATAGACGAGCACTAATAGTTAAGAAAAAGATCAAAAATATGAAAATCGCTCGTTACGTTTTTGAGAAATATCGATTTAAAAAAAAAATGAATTTTTTTCCCTAGTACTATATGGAAAAACTAAATGACATAATTGGACAAAATGGTTCGATCAGGGGCTTAGCCCTATATAAGGGTTTATAGACGAGCACTAAAAGTTTAGAAAAAGATCAAAAATATGGAAATTGCTCGTTACGTTTTTGAGAAATATCGATTTAAAAAAAATATGAATTTTTTCCCCTAGTACTATATGGAAAAACTAAATGACATAATTGGACAAAATGGTTCGATAAGGGGCTTAGCCCTATATGAGGGTTTATAGACGAGCACTAATAGTTTAGAAAAAGATCAAAAATATGAAAATCGCTCGTTACGTTTTTGAGAAATATCGATTTTAAAAAAATATGAATTTTTTTCCCCTAGTACTATATGGAAAAACTAAATGACATAATTGGACAAAATGGTTCGATCAGGGGCTTAGCCCTATATGAGGGATTATAGACGAGCACTAATAGTTTACAAAAAGATGAAAAATATGAAAATCGCTCGTTACGTTTTTGAGAAATATCGATTTAAAAAAAATATGAATTTTTTTTCCCTAGTACTATATGGAAAAACTAAATGACATAATTGGACAAGATGGTTCGATCAGGGGCTTAGCCCTATATGAGGGTTTATAGACGAGCGCTAATAGTTTACAAAAAGATGAAAAATATGAAAATCGCTCGTTACGTTTTTGAGAAATATCGATTTAAAAAAAATATGAATTTTTTTTCCCTAGTACTATATGGAAAAACTAAATGACATACTTGGACAAAATGGTTCGATCAGGGGCTTAGCCCTATATGAGGGTTTATAGACGAGCACAAATAGTTTACAAAAAAATGAAAAATATGAAAATCGCTCGTTACGTTTTTGAGAAATATCGATTTAAAAAATATATGAATTTTTTTTCCCTAGTACTATATGGAAAAACTAAATGACATAATTGGACAAAATGGTTCAATCAGGGGCTTAGCCCTATATGAGGGTTTATAGACGAGCGCTAATAGTTTACAAAAAGATGAAAAATATGAAAATGGCTCGTTACGTTTTTGAGAAATATCGATTTAAAAAAAATATGAATTTTTTTCCCTAGTACTATATGGAAAAACTAAAATAATTGGACAAAATGGTTCGATCGGGGGCTTAGCCCTATATAAGGGTTTATAGACGAGCACAAATAGTTTAGAAAAAGATCAAAAATATGAAAATCGCTCGTTACGCTTTTGAGAAATATCGATTTTAAAAAAATATGAATTTGTTTTCCCTAGTACTATATGGAAAAACTAAATGACATAATTGGACAAAATCGTTCGATCAGGGACTTAGCCCTATATGAGGGTTTATAGACGAGCACTAATAGTTTACAAAAAGATGAAAAATATGAAAATCGCTAGTTACGTTTTTGAGAAATATCGATTTAAAAAATATATGAATTTTTTTTTCCCTAGTACTATATGGAAAAACTAAATGACATAATTGGACAAAATGGTTCGATCAGGGGCTTAGCCCTATATGAGGGTTTGTAGACGAGCACTAATAGTTTACAAAAAGATGAAAAATATGAAAATCGCTCGTTACGTTTTTGAGAAATATCGATTTAAAAAAAATAAGAATTTTTTTTCCCTAGTACTATATGGAAAAACTAAATGACATAATTGGACAAAATGGTTCGATCAGGGGCTTAGCCCTATATAAGAGTTTATAGACAAGCACTAATAGTTTAGAAAAAGATAAAAAATATGAAAATCGCTCGTTACGTTTTTGAGAAACATCGATTTAAAAAAAATGATTTTTTTTCCCCTAGTACTATATGGGAAAACTAAATGACATAATTGGACAAAATGGTTCGATCAGGGGCTTAGCCCTATCTTAGGGTTTATAAGCGAGCACTAATAGTTTAGAAAAAGATCAAAAATATGAAAATCGCTCGTTACGTTTTTGAGAAATATCGATTTAAAAAAATATGAATTTTTTTCCCCTAGTACTATATGGAAAAATTAAATGACATAATTGGACAAAATGGTTCGATCAGGGGCTTAGCCCTATATGAGGTTTTATAGACGAGCACTAATAGTTTAGAAAAAGATCAAAAATATGAAAATCGCTCTTTACGTTTTTGAGAAATATCGATTTTAAAAAAATATGAATTTTTTTCCCCTAGTACTATATGGAAAAACTAAATGACATAATTGCACAAAATGGTTCGATCAGGGGCTTAGCCCTATATGAGGGTTTATAGACGAGCACTAATAGTTTACAAAAAGATGAAAAATATGAAAATCGCTCGTTACATTTTTGAGAAATATCGATTTAAAAAAAATATGAAATTTTTTTCCCTAGTACTATATGGAAAAACTAAATGACATAATTGGACAAAATGGTTCGATCGGGGGCTTGGCCCTATACGAGGGTTTATAGAAGAGCACTAATAGTTTAGAAAAAGATCAAAAATATGAAAATCGCTCGTTACGTTTTTGAGAAATATCGATTTAAAAAAATATGAATTTTTTCCCCCTAGTACTATATGGAAAAACTAAATGACATAATTGGACAAAATGGTTCGATCAGGGGCTTAGCCCTATATGAGGGTTTATAGACGAGCACAAATAGTTTAGAAAAAGATCAAAAATATGAAAATCGCTCGTTACGCTTTTGAGAAATATCGATTTTAAAAAAATATGAATTTGTTTTCCCTAGTACTATATGGAAAAACTAAATGACATAATTGGACAAAATCGTTCGATCAGGGACTTAGCCCTATATGAGGGTTTATAGACGAGCACTAATAGTTTAGAAAAAGATCAAAAATATGGAAATTGCTCGTTACGTTTTTGAGAAATATCGATTTAAAAAAAATATGAATTTTTTTCCCTAGTACTATATGGAAAAACTAAATGACATAATTGGACAAAATGGTTCGATCAGGGGCTTAGCCCTATATAAGGGTTTATAGACGAGCACTAATAGTTTAGAAAAAGATCAAAAATATGGAAATTGCTCGTTACGTTTTTGAGAAATATCGATTTAAAAAAAATATGAATTTTTTTCCCTAGTACTATATGGAAAAACTAAATGACATAATTGGACAAAATGGTTCGGTCAGGGGCTTAGCCCTATATAAGGGTTTATAGACGAGCACTAATAGTTTAGAAAAAGATCAAAAATATGGAAATTGCTCGTTACGTTTTTGAGAAATATCGATTTAAAAAAAATATGAATTTTTTTCCCTAGTACTATATGGAAAAACTAAATGACATAATTGGACAAAATGGTTCGATAAGGGGCTTAGCCCTATATGAGGGTTTATAGACGAGCACTAATAGTTTAGAAAAAGATCAAAAATATGAAAATCGCTCGTTACGTTTTTGAGAAATATCGATTTTAAAAAAATATGAATTTTTTTCCCCTAGTACTATATGGAAAAACTAAATGACATAATTGGACAAAATGGTTCGATCATGGGCTTAGCCCTATATGAGGTTTATAGACGAGCACTAATAGTTTACAAAAAGATGCAAAATATGAAAATCGCTCGTTACGTTTTTGAGAAATATCGATTTAAAAAAAATATGAATTTTTTTTCCCTAGTACTATATGGAAAAACTAAATGACATACTTGGACAAAATGGTTCGATCAGGGGCTTAGCCCTATATGAGGGTTTATAGACGAGCACTAATAGTTTACAAAAAGATGAAAAATATGAAAATCGCTAGTTACGTTTTTGAGAAATATCGATTTAAAAAATATATGAATTTTTTTTTCCCTAGTACTATATGGAAAAACTAAATGACATAATTGGACAAAATGGTTCGATCAGGGGCTTAGCCCTATATGAGGGTTTGTAGACGAGCACTAATAGTTTACAAAAAGATGAAAAATATGAAAATCGCTCGTTACGTTTTTGAGAAATATCGATTTAAAAAAAATAAGAATTTTTTTTCCCTAGTACTATATGGAAAAACTAAATGACATAATTGGACAAAATGGTTCGATCAGGGGCTTAGCCCTATATAAGAGTTTATAGACAAGCACTAATAGTTTAGAAAAAGATAAAAAATATGAAAATCGCTCGTTACGTTTTTGAGAAACATCGATTTAAAAAAAATGATTTTTTTCCCCTAGTACTATATGGGAAAACTAAATGACATAATTGGACAAAATGGTTCGATCAGGGGCTTAGCCCTATCTTAGGGTTTATAAGCGAGCACTAATAGTTTAGAAAAAGATCAAAAATATGAAAATCGCTCGTTACGTTTTTGAGAAATATCGATTTAAAAAAATATGAATTTTTTCCCCCTAGTACTATATGGAAAAACTAAATGACATAATTGGACAAAATGGTTCGATCAGGGGCTTAGCCCTGTATGAGGTTTTATAGACGAGCACTAATAGTTTAGAAAAAGATCAAAAATATGAAAATCGCTCTTTACGTTTTTGAGAAATATCGATTTTAAAAAAATATGAATTTTTTTCCCCTAGTACTATATGGAAAAACTAAATGACATAATTGGACAAAATGGTTCGATCAGGGGCTTAGCCCTATATGAGGGTTTATAGACGAGCACTAATAGTTTACAAAAAGATGAAAAATATGAAAATCGCTCGTTACGTTTTTGAGAAATATCGATTTAAAAAAAATATGAATTTTTTTTCCCTAGTACTATATGGAAAAACTAAATGACATAATTGGACAAAATGGTTCGATCAGGGGCTTGGCCCTATACGAGGGTTTATAGACGAGCACTAATAGTTTAGAAAAAGATCAAAAATATGAAAATCGCTCGTTACGCTTTTGAGAAATATCGATTTTAAAAAAATATGAATTTGTTTTCCCTAGTACTATATGGAAAAACTAAATGACATAATTGGACAAAATCGTTCGATCAGGGACTTAGCCCTATATGAGGGTTTATAGACGAGCACTAATAGTTTACAAAAAGATGAAAAATATGAAAATCGCTAGTTACGTTTTTGAGAAATATCGATTTAAAATATATATGAATTTTTTTTTCCCTAGTACTATATGGAAAAACTAAATGACATAATTGGACAAAATGGTTCGATCAGGGGCTTAGCCCTATATGAGGGTTTGTAGACGAGCACTAATAGTTTACAAAAAGATGAAAAATATGAAAATCGCTCGTTACGTTTTTGAGAAATATCGATTTAAAAAAAATAAGAATTTTTTTTCCCTAGTACTATATGGAAAAACTAAATGACATAATTGGACAAAATGGTTCGATCAGGGGCTTAGCCCTATATAAGAGTTTATAGACAAGCACTAATAGTTTAGAAAAAGATAAAAAATATGAAAATCGCTCGTTACGTTTTTGAGAAACATCGATTTAAAAAAAATGATTTTTTTCCCCTAGTACTATATGGGAAAACTAAATGACATAATTGGACAAAATGGTTCGATCAGGGGCTTAGCCCTATCTTAGGGTTTATAAGCGAGCACTAATAGTTTAGAAAAAGATCAAAAATATGAAAATCGCTCGTTACGTTTTTGAGAAATATCGATTTAAAAAAATATGAATTTTTTCCCCCTAGTACTATATGGAAAAACTAAATGACATAATTGGACAAAATGGTTCGATCAGGGGCTTAGCCCTATATGAGGTTTTATAGACGAGCACTAATAGTTTAGAAAAAGATCAAAAATATGAAAATCGCTCTTTACGTTTTTGAGAAATATCGATTTAAAAAAAATATGAATTTTTTTCCCCTAGTACTATATGGAAAAACTAAATGACATAATTGGACAAAATGGTTCGATCAGGGGCTTAGCCCTATATGAGGGTTTATAGACGAGCACTAATAGTTTACAAAAAGATGAAAAATATGAAAATCGCTCGTTACATTTTTGAGAAATATCGATTTTAAAAAAATATGAAATTTTTTTCCCTAGTACTATATGGAAAAACTAAATGACATAATTGGACAAAATGGTTCGATCGGGGGCTTGGCCCTATACGAGGGTTTATAGACGAGCACTAATAGTTTAGAAAAAGATCAAAAATATGAAAATCGCTCGTTACGTTTTTGAGAAATATCGATTTAAAAAAATATGAATTTTTTCCCCCTAGTACTATATGGAAAAACTAAATGACATAATTGGACAAAATGGTTCGATCAGGGGCTTAGCCCTATATGAGGGTTTATAGACGAGCACAAATAGTTTAGAAAAAGATCAAAAATATGAAAATCGCTCGTTACGCTTTTGAGAAATATCGATTTTAAAAAAATATGAATTTGTTTTCCCTAGTACTATATGGAAAAACTAAATGACATAATTGGACAAAATCGTTCGATCAGGGACTTAGCCCTATATGAGGGTTTATAGACGAGCACTAATAGTTTAGAAAAAGATCAAAAATATGGAAATTGCTCGTTACGTTTTTGAGAAATATCGATTTAAAAAAAATATGAATTTTTTTCCCTAGTACTATATGGAAAAACTAAATGACATAATTGGACAAAATGGTTCGATCAGGGGCTTAGCCCTATATAAGGGTTTATAGACGAGCACTAATAGTTTAGAAAAAGATCAAAAATATGGAAATTGCTCGTTACGTTTTTGAGAAATATCGATTTAAAAAAAATATGAATTTTTTTCCCTAGTACTATATGGAAAAACTAAATGACATAATTGGACAAAATGGTTCGGTCAGGGGCTTAGCCCTATATAAGGGTTTATAGACGAGCACTAATAGTTTAGAAAAAGATCAAAAATATGGAAATTGCTCGTTACGTTTTTGAGAAATATCGATTTAAAAAAAATATGAATTTTTTTCCCTAGTACTATATGGAAAAACTAAATGACATAATTGGACAAAATGGTTCGATAAGGGGCTTAGCCCTATATGAGGGTTTATAGACGAGCACTAATAGTTTAGAAAAAGATCAAAAATATGAAAATCGCTCGTTACGTTTTTGAGAAATATCGATTTTAAAAAAATATGAATTTTTTTCCCCTAGTACTATATGGAAAAACTAAATGACATAATTGGACAAAATGGTTCGATCATGGGCTTAGCCCTATATGAGGGTTTATAGACGAGCACTAATAGTTTACAAAAAGATGAAAAATATGAAAATCGCTCGTTACGTTTTTGAGAAATATCGATTTAAAAAAAATATGAATTTTTTTTCCCTAGTACTATATGGAAAAACTAAATGACATAATTGGACAAAATGGTTCGATCAGGGGCTTAGCCCTATTTAAGGGTTTATAGACGAGCAGTAATAGTTTAGAAAAAGATCAAAAATATGAAAATCGGTCGTTACGTTTTTGAGAAACATCGATTTAAAAAAAATATGAATTTTTTTCCCTAGTACTATATGGAAAAACTAAATGACATAATTGGACAAAATGGTTCGATCAGGGGCTTGGCCCTATACGAGGGTTTATAGACGAGCACTAATAGTTTAGAAAAAGATCAAAAATATGAAAATCGCTCGTTACGTTTTTAAGAAATATCGATTTAAAAAAATATGAATTTTTTCCCCCTAGTACTATATGGAAAAACTAAATGACATAATTGGACAAAATGGTTCGATCAGGGGCTTAGCCCTATATAAGAGTTTATAGACGATCACTAATAGTTTAGAAAAAGATCAAAAATATGAAAATCGCTCGTTACGTTTTTGAGAAATATCGATTTTAAAAAAATTATGAATTTTTTTCCCCTGGTACTATATGGAAAAACTAAATGACATAATTGGACAAAATGGTTCGATCAGGGGCTTAGCCCTATATAAGAGTTTATAGACGAGCACTAATAGTTTAGAAAAAGATCAAAAATATGAAAATCGCTCATTACGTTTTTGAGAAATATCGATTTTAAAAAAATATGAATTTTTTTCCCTAGTACTATATGGAAAAACTAAATGACATAATTGGACAAAATCGTTCGATCAGGGGCTTAGCCCTTTATGAGGGTTTATAGACGAGCACTAATAGTTTACAAAAAGATGAAAAACATGAAAATCGCTCGTTACGTTTTTGAGAAATATCGATTTTAAAAAAATATGAATTTTTTTCCCTAGTACTATATGGAAAAACTAAATGACATAATTGGACAAAATGGTTCGATCAGGAGCTTGGCCCTATATAAGGGTTTATAGACGAGCACTAATAGTTTAGAAAAAGATCAAAAATGTGAAAACGCTCGTTATGTTTTTGAGAAATATCGATTTAAAAAAATATGAATTTTTTTTCCCTAGTACTATATGGAAAAACTAAATGACATAATTGGACAAAATGGTTCGATCAGGGGCTTAGCCCTATCTTAGGGTTTATAAGCGAGCACTAATAGTTTAGAAAAAGATCAAAAATATGAAAATCGCTCGTTACGTTTTTGAGAAATATCGATTTAAAAAAATATGAATTTTTCCCCCTAGTACTATATGGAAAAACTAAATGACATAATTGGACAAAATGGTTCGATCAGGGGCTTAGCCCTATATGAGGTTTTATAGACGAGCACTAATAGTTTAGAAAAAGATCAAAAATATGAAAATCGCTCTTTACATTTTTGAGAAATATCGATTTTAAAAAAATATGAATTTTTTTCCCCTAGTACTATATGGAAAAACTAAATGACATAATTGGACAAAATGGTTCGATCAGGGGCTTAGCCCTATATGAGGGTTTATAGACGAGCGCCAATAGTTTACAAAAAGATGAAAAATATGAAAATCGCTCGTTACGTTTTTGAGAAATATCGATTTAAAAAAAATATGAATTTTTTTTCCCTAGTACTATATGGAAAAACTAAATGACATAATTGGACAAAATGGTTCGATCAGGGGCTTGGCCCTATACGAGGGTTTATAGACGAGCACTAATAGTTTAGAAAAAGATCAAAAATATGAAAATCGCTCGTTACGTTTTTAAGAAATATCGATTTAAAAAAATATGAATTTTTTCCCCCTAGTACTATATGGAAAAACTAAATGACATAATTGGACAAAATGGTTCGATCAGGGGCTTAGCCCTATATAAGAGTTTATAGACGATCACTAATAGTTTAGAAAAAGATCAAAAATATGAAAATCGCTCGTTACGTTTTTGAGAAATATCGATTTTAAAAAAATTATGAATTTTTTTCCCCTGGTACTATATGGAAAAACTAAATGACATAATTGGACAAAATGGTTCGATCAGGGGCTTAGCCCTATATAAGAGTTTATAGACGAGCACTAATAGTTTAGAAAAAGATCAAAAATATGAAAATCGCTCATTACGTTTTTGAGAAATATCGATTTTAAAAAAATATGAATTTTTTTCCCTAGTACTATATGGAAAAACTAAATGACATAATTGGACAAAATCGTTCGATCAGGGGCTTAGCCCTTTATGAGGGTTTATAGACGAGCACTAATAGTTTACAAAAAGATGAAAAACATGAAAATCGCTCGTTACGTTTTTGAGAAATATCGATTTTAAAAAAATATGAATTTTTTTCCCTAGTACTATATGGAAAAACTAAATGACATAATTGGACAAAATGGTTCGATCAGGAGCTTGGCCCTATATAAGGGTTTATAGACGAGCACTAATAGTTTAGAAAAAGATCAAAAATGTGAAAACGCTCGTTATGTTTTTGAGAAATATCGATTTAAAAAAATATGAATTTTTTTTCCCTAGTACTATATGGAAAAACTAAATGACATAATTGGACAAAATGGTTCGATCAGGGGCTTAGCCCTATATAAGAGTTTATAGACAAGCACTAATAGTTTAGAAAAAGATAAAAAATATGAAAATCGCTCGTTACGTTTTTGAGAAACATCGATTTAAAAAAAATGATTTTTTTCCCCTAGTACTATATGGGAAAACTAAATGACATAATTGGACAAAATGGTTCGATCAGGGGCTTAGCCCTATCTTAGGGTTTATAAGCGAGCACTAATAGTTTAGAAAAAGATCAAAAATATGAAAATCGCTCGTTACGTTTTTGAGAAATATCGATTTAAAAAAATATGAATTTTTTCCCCCTAGTACTATATGGAAAAACTAAATGACATAATTGGACAAAATGGTTCGATCAGGGGCTTAGCCCTATATGAGGTTTTATAGACGAGCACTAATAGTTTAGAAAAAGATCAAAAATATGAAAATCGCTCTTTACGTTTTTGAGAAATATCGATTTTAAAAAAATATGAATTTTTTTCCCCTAGTACTATATGGAAAAACTAAATGACATAATTGGACAAAATGGTTCGATCAGGGGCTTAGCCCTATATGAGGGTTTATAGACGAGCACTAATAGTTTACAAAAAGATGAAAAATATGAAAATCGCTCGTTACATTTTTGAGAAATATCGATTTTAAAAAAATATGAAATTTTTTTCCCTAGTACTATATGGAAAAACTAAATGACATAATTGGACAAAATGGTTCGATCGGGGGCTTGGCCCTATACGAGGGTTTATAGACGAGCACTAATAGTTTAGAAAAAGATCAAAAATATGAAAATCGCTCGTTACGTTTTTGAGAAATATCGATTTAAAAAAATATGAATTTTTTCCCCCTAGTACTATATGGAAAAACTAAATGACATAATTGGACAAAATGGTTCGATCAGGGGCTTAGCCCTATATGAGGGTTTATAGACGAGCACAAATAGTTTAGAAAAAGATCAAAAATATGAAAATCGCTCGTTACGCTTTTGAGAAATATCGATTTTAAAAAAATATGAATTTGTTTTCCCTAGTACTATATGGAAAAACTAAATGACATAATTGGACAAAATCGTTCGATCAGGGACTTAGCCCTATATGAGGGTTTATAGACGAGCACTAATAGTTTAGAAAAAGATCAAAAATATGGAAATTGCTCGTTACGTTTTTGAGAAATATCGATTTAAAAAAAATATGAATTTTTTTCCCTAGTACTATATGGAAAAACTAAATGACATAATTGGACAAAATGGTTCGATCAGGGGCTTAGCCCTATATAAGGGTTTATAGACGAGCACTAATAGTTTAGAAAAAGATCAAAAATATGGAAATTGCTCGTTACGTTTTTGAGAAATATCGATTTAAAAAAAATATGAATTTTTTTCCCTAGTACTATATGGAAAAACTAAATGACATAATTGGACAAAATGGTTCGGTCAGGGGCTTAGCCCTATATAAGGGTTTATAGACGAGCACTAATAGTTTAGAAAAAGATCAAAAATATGGAAATTGCTCGTTACGTTTTTGAGAAATATCGATTTAAAAAAAATATGAATTTTTTTCCCTAGTACTATATGGAAAAACTAAATGACATAATTGGACAAAATGGTTCGATAAGGGGCTTAGCCCTATATGAGGGTTTATAGACGAGCACTAATAGTTTAGAAAAAGATCAAAAATATGAAAATCGCTCGTTACGTTTTTGAGAAATATCGATTTTAAAAAAATATGAATTTTTTTCCCCTAGTACTATATGGAAAAACTAAATGACATAATTGGACAAAATGGTTCGATCATGGGCTTAGCCCTATATGAGGGTTTATAGACGAGCACTAATAGTTTACAAAAAGATGAAAAATATGAAAATCGCTCGTTACGTTTTTGAGAAATATCGATTTAAAAAAAATATGAATTTTTTTTCCCTAGTACTATATGGAAAAACTAAATGACATAATTGGACAAAATGGTTCGATCAGGGGCTTAGCCCTATTTAAGGGTTTATAGACGAGCAGTAATAGTTTAGAAAAAGATCAAAAATATGAAAATCGGTCGTTACGTTTTTGAGAAACATCGATTTAAAAAAAATATGAATTTTTTTCCCTAGTACTATATGGAAAAACTAAATGACATAATTGGACAAAATGGTTCGATCAGGGGCTTGGCCCTATACGAGGGTTTATAGACGAGCACTAATAGTTTAGAAAAAGATCAAAAATATGAAAATCGCTCGTTACGTTTTTAAGAAATATCGATTTAAAAAAATATGAATTTTTTCCCCCTAGTACTATATGGAAAAACTAAATGACATAATTGGACAAAATGGTTCGATCAGGGGCTTAGCCCTATATAAGAGTTTATAGACGATCACTAATAGTTTAGAAAAAGATCAAAAATATGAAAATCGCTCGTTACGTTTTTGAGAAATATCGATTTTAAAAAAATTATGAATTTTTTTCCCCTGGTACTATATGGAAAAACTAAATGACATAATTGGACAAAATGGTTCGATCAGGGGCTTAGCCCTATATAAGAGTTTATAGACGAGCACTAATAGTTTAGAAAAAGATCAAAAATATGAAAATCGCTCATTACGTTTTTGAGAAATATCGATTTTAAAAAAATATGAATTTTTTTCCCTAGTACTATATGGAAAAACTAAATGACATAATTGGACAAAATCGTTCGATCAGGGGCTTAGCCCTTTATGAGGGTTTATAGACGAGCACTAATAGTTTACAAAAAGATGAAAAACATGAAAATCGCTCGTTACGTTTTTGAGAAATATCGATTTTAAAAAAATATGAATTTTTTTCCCTAGTACTATATGGAAAAACTAAATGACATAATTGGACAAAATGGTTCGATCAGGAGCTTGGCCCTATATAAGGGTTTATAGACGAGCACTAATAGTTTAGAAAAAGATCAAAAATGTGAAAACGCTCGTTATGTTTTTGAGAAATATCGATTTAAAAAAATATGAATTTTTTTTCCCTAGTACTATATGGAAAAACTAAATGACATAATTGGACAAAATGGTTCGATCAGGGGCTTAGCCCTATCTTAGGGTTTATAAGCGAGCACTAATAGTTTAGAAAAAGATCAAAAATATGAAAATCGCTCGTTACGTTTTTGAGAAATATCGATTTAAAAAAATATGAATTTTTCCCCCTAGTACTATATGGAAAAACTAAATGACATAATTGGACAAAATGGTTCGATCAGGGGCTTAGCCCTATATGAGGTTTTATAGACGAGCACTAATAGTTTAGAAAAAGATCAAAAATATGAAAATCGCTCTTTACATTTTTGAGAAATATCGATTTTAAAAAAATATGAATTTTTTTCCCCTAGTACTATATGGAAAAACTAAATGACATAATTGGACAAAATGGTTCGATCAGGGGCTTAGCCCTATATGAGGGTTTATAGACGAGCGCCAATAGTTTACAAAAAGATGAAAAATATGAAAATCGCTCGTTACGTTTTTGAGAAATATCGATTTAAAAAAAATATGAATTTTTTTTCCCTAGTACTATATGGAAAAACTAAATGACATAATTGGACAAAATGGTTCGATCAGGGGCTTGGCCCTATACGAGGGTTTATAGACGAGCACTAATAGTTTAGAAAAAGATCAAAAATATGAAAATCGCTCGTTACGTTTTTGAGAAATATCGATTTAAAAAAATATGAATTTTTTCCCCCTAGTACTATATGGAAAAACTAAATGACATAATTGGACAAAATGGTTCGATCACGGGCTTAGCCCTATATGAGGGTTTATAGACGAGCACTAATAGTTAAGAAAAAGATCAAAAATATGAAAATCGCTCGTTA
This sequence comes from Cordilura impudica, assembly GCA_963682025.1. NCBI lineage: Eukaryota > Metazoa > Arthropoda > Insecta > Diptera > Scathophagidae > Cordilura > Cordilura impudica. The sequence goes on along the minus strand of OY821518.1, from coordinate 175,055,264 downwards.
CGTTTTTGAGAAATATCGATTTTAAAAAACTATGAATTTTTTTTCCCTAGTACTATATGGAAAAACTAAATGACATAATTGGACAAAATGGTTCGATCAGGGGCTTAGCCCTATATAAGGGTTTATAGACGAGCACTAATAGTTTAGAAAAAGATCAAAAATATGGAAATTGCTCGTTACGTTTTTGAGAAATATCGATTTAAAAAAAATATGAATTTTTTTCCCTAGTACTATATGGAAAAACTAAATGACATAATTGGACAAAATGGTTCGATCAGGGGCTTAGCCCTATATAAGGGTTTATAGACGAGCACTAATAGTTTAGAAAAAGATCAAAAATATGGAAATTGCTCGTTACGTTTTTGAGAAATATCGATTTAAAAAAAATATGAATTTTTTCCCCTAGTACTATATGGAAAAACTAAATGACTTAATTGGACAAAATGGTTCGATAAGGGGCTTAGCCCTATATGAGGGTTTATAGACGAGCACTAATAGTTTAGAAAAAGATCAAAAATATGAAAATCGCTCGTTACGTTTTTGAGAAATATCGATTTTAAAAAAATATGAATTTTTTTCCCCTAGTACTATATGGAAAAACTAAATGACATAATTGGACAAAATGGTTCGATCAGGGGCTTAGCCCTATATGAGGGTTTATAGACGAGCACTAATAGTTTACAAAAAGATGAAAAATATGAAAATCGCTCGTTACGTTTTTGAGAAATATCGATTTAAAAAAAATATGAATTTTTTTTCCCTAGTACTATATGGAAAAACTAAATGACATAATTGGACAAGATGGTTCGATCAGGGGCTTAGCCCTATATGAGGGTTTATAGACGAGCGCTAATAGTTTACAAAAAGATGAAAAATATGAAAATCGCTCGTTACGTTTTTGAGAAATATCGATTTAAAAAAAATATGAATTTTTTTTCCCTAGTACTATATGGAAAAACTAAATGACATACTTGGACAAAATGGTTCGATCAGGGGCTTAGCCCTATATGAGGGTTTATAGACGAGCACAAATAGTTTACAAAAAAATGAAAAATATGAAAATCGCTCGTTACGTTTTTGAGAAATATCGATTTAAAAAATATATGAATTTTTTTTCCCTAGTACTATATGGAAAAACTAAATGACATAATTGGACAAAATGGTTCAATCAGGGGCTTAGCCCTATATGAGGGTTTATAGACGAGCGCTAATAGTTTACAAAAAGATGAAAAATATGAAAATGGCTCGTTACGTTTTTGAGAAATATCGATTTAAAAAAAATATGAATTTTTTTCCCTAGTACTATATGGAAAAACTAAAATAATTGGACAAAATGGTTCGATCGGGGGCTTAGCCCTATATAAGGGTTTATAGACGAGCACAAATAGTTTAGAAAAAGATCAAAAATATGAAAATCGCTCGTTACGCTTTTGAGAAATATCGATTTTAAAAAAATATGAATTTGTTTTCCCTAGTACTATATGGAAAAACTAAATGACATAATTGGACAAAATCGTTCGATCAGGGACTTAGCCCTATATGAGGGTTTATAGACGAGCACTAATAGTTTACAAAAAGATGAAAAATATGAAAATCGCTAGTTACGTTTTTGAGAAATATCGATTTAAAAAATATATGAATTTTTTTTTCCCTAGTACTATATGGAAAAACTAAATGACATAATTGGACAAAATGGTTCGATCAGGGGCTTAGCCCTATATGAGGGTTTATAGACGAGCACTAATAGTTAAGAAAAAGATCAAAAATATGAAAATCGCTCGTTACGTTTTTGAGAAATATCGATTTAAAAAAAAAATGAATTTTTTTCCCTAGTACTATATGGAAAAACTAAATGACATAATTGGACAAAATGGTTCGATCAGGGGCTTAGCCCTATATAAGGGTTTATAGACGAGCACTAAAAGTTTAGAAAAAGATCAAAAATATGGAAATTGCTCGTTACGTTTTTGAGAAATATCGATTTAAAAAAAATATGAATTTTTTCCCCTAGTACTATATGGAAAAACTAAATGACATAATTGGACAAAATGGTTCGATAAGGGGCTTAGCCCTATATGAGGGTTTATAGACGAGCACTAATAGTTTAGAAAAAGATCAAAAATATGAAAATCGCTCGTTACGTTTTTGAGAAATATCGATTTTAAAAAAATATGAATTTTTTTCCCCTAGTACTATATGGAAAAACTAAATGACATAATTGGACAAAATGGTTCGATCAGGGGCTTAGCCCTATATGAGGGATTATAGACGAGCACTAATAGTTTACAAAAAGATGAAAAATATGAAAATCGCTCGTTACGTTTTTGAGAAATATCGATTTAAAAAAAATATGAATTTTTTTTCCCTAGTACTATATGGAAAAACTAAATGACATAATTGGACAAGATGGTTCGATCAGGGGCTTAGCCCTATATGAGGGTTTATAGACGAGCGCTAATAGTTTACAAAAAGATGAAAAATATGAAAATCGCTCGTTACGTTTTTGAGAAATATCGATTTAAAAAAAATATGAATTTTTTTTCCCTAGTACTATATGGAAAAACTAAATGACATACTTGGACAAAATGGTTCGATCAGGGGCTTAGCCCTATATGAGGGTTTATAGACGAGCACAAATAGTTTACAAAAAAATGAAAAATATGAAAATCGCTCGTTACGTTTTTGAGAAATATCGATTTAAAAAATATATGAATTTTTTTTCCCTAGTACTATATGGAAAAACTAAATGACATAATTGGACAAAATGGTTCAATCAGGGGCTTAGCCCTATATGAGGGTTTATAGACGAGCGCTAATAGTTTACAAAAAGATGAAAAATATGAAAATGGCTCGTTACGTTTTTGAGAAATATCGATTTAAAAAAAATATGAATTTTTTTCCCTAGTACTATATGGAAAAACTAAAATAATTGGACAAAATGGTTCGATCGGGGGCTTAGCCCTATATAAGGGTTTATAGACGAGCACAAATAGTTTAGAAAAAGATCAAAAATATGAAAATCGCTCGTTACGCTTTTGAGAAATATCGATTTTAAAAAAATATGAATTTGTTTTCCCTAGTACTATATGGAAAAACTAAATGACATAATTGGACAAAATCGTTCGATCAGGGACTTAGCCCTATATGAGGGTTTATAGACGAGCACTAATAGTTTACAAAAAGATGAAAAATATGAAAATCGCTAGTTACGTTTTTGAGAAATATCGATTTAAAAAATATATGAATTTTTTTTTCCCTAGTACTATATGGAAAAACTAAATGACATAATTGGACAAAATGGTTCGATCAGGGGCTTAGCCCTATATGAGGGTTTGTAGACGAGCACTAATAGTTTACAAAAAGATGAAAAATATGAAAATCGCTCGTTACGTTTTTGAGAAATATCGATTTAAAAAAAATAAGAATTTTTTTTCCCTAGTACTATATGGAAAAACTAAATGACATAATTGGACAAAATGGTTCGATCAGGGGCTTAGCCCTATATAAGAGTTTATAGACAAGCACTAATAGTTTAGAAAAAGATAAAAAATATGAAAATCGCTCGTTACGTTTTTGAGAAACATCGATTTAAAAAAAATGATTTTTTTTCCCCTAGTACTATATGGGAAAACTAAATGACATAATTGGACAAAATGGTTCGATCAGGGGCTTAGCCCTATCTTAGGGTTTATAAGCGAGCACTAATAGTTTAGAAAAAGATCAAAAATATGAAAATCGCTCGTTACGTTTTTGAGAAATATCGATTTAAAAAAATATGAATTTTTTTCCCCTAGTACTATATGGAAAAATTAAATGACATAATTGGACAAAATGGTTCGATCAGGGGCTTAGCCCTATATGAGGTTTTATAGACGAGCACTAATAGTTTAGAAAAAGATCAAAAATATGAAAATCGCTCTTTACGTTTTTGAGAAATATCGATTTTAAAAAAATATGAATTTTTTTCCCCTAGTACTATATGGAAAAACTAAATGACATAATTGCACAAAATGGTTCGATCAGGGGCTTAGCCCTATATGAGGGTTTATAGACGAGCACTAATAGTTTACAAAAAGATGAAAAATATGAAAATCGCTCGTTACATTTTTGAGAAATATCGATTTAAAAAAAATATGAAATTTTTTTCCCTAGTACTATATGGAAAAACTAAATGACATAATTGGACAAAATGGTTCGATCGGGGGCTTGGCCCTATACGAGGGTTTATAGAAGAGCACTAATAGTTTAGAAAAAGATCAAAAATATGAAAATCGCTCGTTACGTTTTTGAGAAATATCGATTTAAAAAAATATGAATTTTTTCCCCCTAGTACTATATGGAAAAACTAAATGACATAATTGGACAAAATGGTTCGATCAGGGGCTTAGCCCTATATGAGGGTTTATAGACGAGCACAAATAGTTTAGAAAAAGATCAAAAATATGAAAATCGCTCGTTACGCTTTTGAGAAATATCGATTTTAAAAAAATATGAATTTGTTTTCCCTAGTACTATATGGAAAAACTAAATGACATAATTGGACAAAACCGTTCGATCAGGGACTTAGCCCTATATGAGGGTTTATAGACGAGCACTAATAGTTTAGAAAAAGATCAAAAATATGGAAATTGCTCGTTACGTTTTTGAGAAATATCGATTTAAAAAAAATATGAATTTTTTTCCCTAGTACTATATGGAAAAACTAAATGACATAATTGGACAAAATGGTTCGATCAGGGGCTTAGCCCTATATAAGGGTTTATAGACGAGCACTAATAGTTTAGAAAAAGATCAAAAATATGGAAATTGCTCGTTACGTTTTTGAGAAATATCGATTTAAAAAAAATATGAATTTTTTTCCCTAGTACTATATGGAAAAACTAAATGACATAATTGGACAAAATGGTTCGGTCAGGGGCTTAGCCCTATATAAGGGTTTATAGACGAGCACTAATAGTTTAGAAAAAGATCAAAAATATGGAAATTGCTCGTTACGTTTTTGAGAAATATCGATTTAAAAAAAATATGAATTTTTTTCCCTAGTACTATATGGAAAAACTAAATGACATAATTGGACAAAATGGTTCGATAAGGGGCTTAGCCCTATATGAGGGTTTATAGACGAGCACTAATAGTTTAGAAAAAGATCAAAAATATGAAAATCGCTCGTTACGTTTTTGAGAAATATCGATTTTAAAAAAATATGAATTTTTTTCCCCTAGTACTATATGGAAAAACTAAATGACATAATTGGACAAAATGGTTCGATCATGGGCTTAGCCCTATATGAGGGTTTATAGACGAGCACTAATAGTTTACAAAAAGATGAAAAATATGAAAATCGCTCGTTACGTTTTTGAGAAATATCGATTTAAAAAAAATATGAATTTTTTTTCCCTAGTACTATATGGAAAAACTAAATGACATACTTGGACAAAATGGTTCGATCAGGGGCTTAGCCCTATATGAGGGTTTATAGACGAGCACTAATAGTTTACAAAAAGATGAAAAATATGAAAATCGCTAGTTACGTTTTTGAGAAATATCGATTTAAAAAATATATGAATTTTTTTTTCCCTAGTACTATATGGAAAAACTAAATGACATAATTGGACAAAATGGTTCGATCAGGGGCTTAGCCCTATATAAGAGTTTATAGACAAGCACTAATAGTTTAGAAAAAGATAAAAAATATGAAAATCGCTCGTTACGTTTTTGAGAAACATCGATTTAAAAAAAATGATTTTTTTCCCCTAGTACTATATGGGAAAACTAAATGACATAATTGGACAAAATGGTTCGATCAGGGGCTTAGCCCTATCTTAGGGTTTATAAGCGAGCACTAATAGTTTAGAAAAAGATCAAAAATATGAAAATCGCTCGTTACGTTTTTGAGAAATATCGATTTAAAAAAATATGAATTTTTTCCCCCTAGTACTATATGGAAAAACTAAATGACATAATTGGACAAAATGGTTCGATCAGGGGCTTAGCCCTGTATGAGGTTTTATAGACGAGCACTAATAGTTTAGAAAAAGATCAAAAATATGAAAATCGCTCTTTACGTTTTTGAGAAATATCGATTTTAAAAAAATATGAATTTTTTTCCCCTAGTACTATATGGAAAAACTAAATGACATAATTGGACAAAATGGTTCGATCAGGGGCTTAGCCCTATATGAGGGTTTATAGACGAGCACTAATAGTTTACAAAAAGATGAAAAATATGAAAATCGCTCGTTACGTTTTTGAGAAATATCGATTTAAAAAAAATATGAATTTTTTTTCCCTAGTACTATATGGAAAAACTAAATGACATAATTGGACAAAATGGTTCGATCAGGGGCTTGGCCCTATACGAGGGTTTATAGACGAGCACTAATAGTTTAGAAAAAGATCAAAAATATGAAAATCGCTCGTTACGCTTTTGAGAAATATCGATTTTAAAAAAATATGAATTTGTTTTCCCTAGTACTATATGGAAAAACTAAATGACATAATTGGACAAAATCGTTCGATCAGGGACTTAGCCCTATATGAGGGTTTATAGACGAGCACTAATAGTTTACAAAAAGATGAAAAATATGAAAATCGCTAGTTACGTTTTTGAGAAATATCGATTTAAAATATATATGAATTTTTTTTTCCCTAGTACTATATGGAAAAACTAAATGACATAATTGGACAAAATGGTTCGATCAGGGGCTTAGCCCTATATGAGGGTTTGTAGACGAGCACTAATAGTTTACAAAAAGATGAAAAATATGAAAATCGCTCGTTACGTTTTTGAGAAATATCGATTTAAAAAAAATAAGAATTTTTTTTCCCTAGTACTATATGGAAAAACTAAATGACATAATTGGACAAAATGGTTCGATCAGGGGCTTAGCCCTATATAAGAGTTTATAGACAAGCACTAATAGTTTAGAAAAAGATAAAAAATATGAAAATCGCTCGTTACGTTTTTGAGAAACATCGATTTAAAAAAAATGATTTTTTTCCCCTAGTACTATATGGGAAAACTAAATGACATAATTGGACAAAATGGTTCGATCAGGGGCTTAGCTCTATCTTAGGGTTTATAAGCGAGCACTAATAGTTTAGAAAAAGATCAAAAATATGAAAATCGCTCGTTACGTTTTTGAGAAATATCGATTTAAAAAAATATGAATTTTTTCCCCCTAGTACTATATGGAAAAACTAAATGACATAATTGGACAAAATGGTTCGATCAGGGGCTTAGCCCTATATGAGGTTTTATAGACGAGCACTAATAGTTTAGAAAAAGATCAAAAATATGAAAATCGCTCTTTACGTTTTTGAGAAATATCGATTTTAAAAAAATATGAATTTTTTTCCCCTAGTACTATATGGAAAAACTAAATGACATAATTGGACAAAATGGTTCGATCAGGGGCTTAGCCCTATATGAGGGTTTATAGACGAGCACTAATAGTTTACAAAAAGATGAAAAATATGAAAATCGCTCGTTACATTTTTGAGAAATATCGATTTTAAAAAAATATGAAATTTTTTTCCCTAGTACTATATGGAAAAACTAAATGACATAATTGGACAAAATGGTTCGATCGGGGGCTTGGCCCTATACGAGGGTTTATAGACGAGCACTAATAGTTTAGAAAAAGATCAAAAATATGAAAATCGCTCGTTACGTTTTTGAGAAATATCGATTTAAAAAAATATGAATTTTTTCCCCCTAGTACTATATGGAAAAACTAAATGACATAATTGGACAAAATGGTTCGATCAGGGGCTTAGCCCTATATGAGGGTTTATAGACGAGCACAAATAGTTTAGAAAAAGATCAAAAATATGAAAATCGCTCGTTACGCTTTTGAGAAATATCGATTTTAAAAAAATATGAATTTGTTTTCCCTAGTACTATATGGAAAAACTAAATGACATAATTGGACAAAATCGTTCGATCAGGGACTTAGCCCTATATGAGGGTTTATAGACGAGCACTAATAGTTTAGAAAAAGATCAAAAATATGGAAATTGCTCGTTACGTTTTTGAGAAATATCGATTTAAAAAAAATATGAATTTTTTTCCCTAGTACTATATGGAAAAACTAAATGACATAATTGGACAAAATGGTTCGATCAGGGGCTTAGCCCTATATAAGGGTTTATAGACGAGCACTAATAGTTTAGAAAAAGATCAAAAATATGGAAATTGCTCGTTACGTTTTTGAGAAATATCGATTTAAAAAAAATATGAATTTTTTTCCCTAGTACTATATGGAAAAACTAAATGACATAATTGGACAAAATGGTTCGGTCAGGGGCTTAGCCCTATATAAGGGTTTATAGACGAGCACTAATAGTTTAGAAAAAGATCAAAAATATGGAAATTGCTCGTTACGTTTTTGAGAAATATCGATTTAAAAAAAATATGAATTTTTTTCCCTAGTACTATATGGAAAAACTAAATGACATAATTGGACAAAATGGTTCGATAAGGGGCTTAGCCCTATATGAGGGTTTATAGACGAGCACTAATAGTTTAGAAAAAGATCAAAAATATGAAAATCGCTCGTTACGTTTTTGAGAAATATCGATTTTAAAAAAATATGAATTTTTTTCCCCTAGTACTATATGGAAAAACTAAATGACATAATTGGACAAAATGGTTCGATCATGGGCTTAGCCCTATATGAGGGTTTATAGACGAGCACTAATAGTTTACAAAAAGATGAAAAATATGAAAATCGCTCGTTACGTTTTTGAGAAATATCGATTTAAAAAAAATATGAATTTTTTTTCCCTAGTACTATATGGAAAAACTAAATGACATACTTGGACAAAATGGTTCGATCAGGGGCTTAGCCCTATATGAGGGTTTATAGACGAGCACTAATAGTTTACAAAAAGATGAAAAATATGAAAATCGCTAGTTACGTTTTTGAGAAATATCGATTTAAAAAATATATGAATTTTTTTTTCCCTAGTACTATATGGAAAAACTAAATGACATAATTGGACAAAATGGTTCGATCAGGGGCTTAGCCCTATATGAGGGTTTGTAGACGAGCACTAATAGTTTACAAAAAGATGAAAAATATGAAAATCGCTCGTTACGTTTTTGAGAAATATCGATTTAAAAAAAATAAGAATTTTTTTTCCCTAGTACTATATGGAAAAACTAAATGACATAATTGGACAAAATGGTTCGATCAGGGGCTTAGCCCTATATAAGAGTTTATAGACAAGCACTAATAGTTTAGAAAAAGATAAAAAATATGAAAATCGCTCGTTACGTTTTTGAGAAACATCGATTTAAAAAAAATGATTTTTTTCCCCTAGTACTATATGGGAAAACTAAATGACATAATTGGACAAAATGGTTCGATAAGGGGCTTAGCCCTATATGAGGGTTTATAGACGAGCACTAATAGTTTAGAAAAAGATCAAAAATATGAAAATCGCTCGTTACGTTTTTGAGAAATATCGATTTTAAAAAAATATGAATTTTTTTCCCCTAGTACTATATGGAAAAACTAAATGACATAATTGGACAAAATGGTTCGATCATGGGCTTAGCCCTATATGAGGGTTTATAGACGAGCACTAATAGTTTACAAAAAGATGAAAAATATGAAAATCGCTCGTTACGTTTTTGAGAAATATCGATTTAAAAAAAATATGAATTTTTTTTCCCTAGTACTATATGGAAAAACTAAATGACATACTTGGACAAAATGGTTCGATCAGGGGCTTAGCCCTATATGAGGGTTTATAGACGAGCACTAATAGTTTACAAAAAGATGAAAAATATGAAAATCGCTAGTTACGTTTTTGAGAAATATCGATTTAAAAAATATATGAATTTTTTTTTCCCTAGTACTATATGGAAAAACTAAATGACATAATTGGACAAAATGGTTCGATCAGGGGCTTAGCCCTATATGAGGGTTTGTAGACGAGCACTAATAGTTTACAAAAAGATGAAAAATATGAAAATCGCTCGTTACGTTTTTGAGAAATATCGATTTAAAAAAAATAAGAATTTTTTTTCCCTAGTACTATATGGAAAAACTAAATGACATAATTGGACAAAATGGTTCGATCAGGGGCTTAGCCCTATATAAGAGTTTATAGACAAGCACTAATAGTTTAGAAAAAGATAAAAAATATGAAAATCGCTCGTTACGTTTTTGAGAAACATCGATTTAAAAAAAATGATTTTTTTCCCCTAGTACTATATGGGAAAACTAAATGACATAATTGGACAAAATGGTTCGATCAGGGGCTTAGCCCTATCTTAGGGTTTATAAGCGAGCACTAATAGTTTAGAAAAAGATCAAAAATATGAAAATCGCTCGTTACGTTTTTGAGAAATATCGATTTAAAAAAATATGAATTTTTTCCCCCTAGTACTATATGGAAAAACTAAATGACATAATTGGACAAAATGGTTCGATCAGGGGCTTAGCCCTGTATGAGGTTTTATAGACGAGCACTAATAGTTTAGAAAAAGATCAAAAATATGAAAATCGCTCTTTACGTTTTTGAGAAATATCGATTTTAAAAAAATATGAATTTTTTTCCCCTAGTACTATATGGAAAAACTAAATGACATAATTGGACAAAATGGTTCGATCAGGGGCTTAGCCCTATATGAGGGTTTATAGACGAGCACTAATAGTTTACAAAAAGATGAAAAATATGAAAATCGCTCGTTACGTTTTTGAGAAATATCGATTTAAAAAAAATATGAATTTTTTTTCCCTAGTACTATATGGAAAAACTAAATGACATAATTGGACAAAATGGTTCGATCAGGGGCTTGGCCCTATACGAGGGTTTATAGACGAGCACTAATAGTTTAGAAAAAGATCAAAAATATGAAAATCGCTCGTTACGCTTTTGAGAAATATCGATTTTAAAAAAATATGAATTTGTTTTCCCTAGTACTATATGGAAAAACTAAATGACATAATTGGACAAAATCGTTCGATCAGGGACTTAGCCCTATATGAGGGTTTATAGACGAGCACTAATAGTTTACAAAAAGATGAAAAATATGAAAATCGCTAGTTACGTTTTTGAGAAATATCGATTTAAAATATATATGAATTTTTTTTCCCTAGTACTATATGGAAAAACTAAATGACATAATTGGACAAAATGGTTCGATCAGGGGCTTAGCCCTATATGAGGGTTTGTAGACGAGCACTAATAGTTTACAAAAAGATGAAAAATATGAAAATCGCTCGTTACGTTTTTGAGAAATATCGATTTAAAAAAAATAAGAATTTTTTTTCCCTAGTACTATATGGAAAAACTAAATGACATAATTGGACAAAATGGTTCGATCAGGGGCTTAGCCCTATATAAGAGTTTATAGACAAGCACTAATAGTTTAGAAAAAGATAAAAAATATGAAAATCGCTCGTTACGTTTTTGAGAAACATCGATTTAAAAAAAATGATTTTTTTCCCCTAGTACTATATGGGAAAACTAAATGACATAATTGGACAAAATGGTTCGATCAGGGGCTTAGCCCTATCTTAGGGTTTATAAGCGAGCACTAATAGTTTAGAAAAAGATCAAAAATATGAAAATCGCTCGTTACGTTTTTGAGAAATATCGATTTAAAAAAATATGAATTTTTTCCCCCTAGTACTATATGGAAAAACTAAATGACATAATTGGACAAAATGGTTCGATCAGGGGCTTAGCCCTATATGAGGTTTTATAGACGAGCACTAATAGTTTAGAAAAAGATCAAAAATATGAAAATCGCTCTTTACGTTTTTGAGAAATATCGATTTTAAAAAAATATGAATTTTTTTCCCCTAGTACTATATGGAAAAACTAAATGACATAATTGGACAAAATGGTTCGATCAGGGGCTTAGCCCTATATGAGGGTTTATAGACGAGCACTAATAGTTTACAAAAAGATGAAAAATATGAAAATCGCTCGTTACGTTTTTGAGAAATATCGATTTAAAAAAAATATGAATTTTTTTTCCCTAGTACTATATGGAAAAACTAAATGACATAATTGGACAAAATGGTTCGATCAGGGGCTTGGCCCTATACGAGGGTTTATAGACGAGCACTAATAGTTTAGAAAAAGATCAAAAATATGAAAATCGCTCGTTACGTTTTTGAGAAATATCGATTTAAAAAAATATGAATTTTTTCCCCCTAGTACTATATGGAAAAACTAAATGACATAATTGGACAAAATGGTTCGATCAGGGGCTTAGCCCTATATGAGGGTTTATAGACGAGCACTAATAGTTAAGAAAAAGATCAAAAATATGAAAATCGCTCGTTACGTTTTTGAGAAATATGGATTTTAAAAAACTATGAATTTTTCTTCCCTAGTACTATATGGAAAAACTAAATGACATAATTGGACAAAATGGTTCGATCAGGGGCTTAGCCCTATATAAGGGTTTATAGACGAGCACTAATAGTTTAGAAAAAGATCAAAAATATGGAAATTGCTCGTTACGTTTTTGAGAAATATCGATTTAAAAAAAATATGAATTTTTTTCCCTAGTACTATATGGAAAAACTAAATGACATAATTGGACAAAATGGTTCGATCAGGGGCTTAGCCCTATATAAGGGTTTATAGACGAGCGCTAATAGTTTACAAAAAGATGAAAAATATGAAAATGGCTCGTTACGTTTTTGAGAAATATCGATTTAAAAAAAATATGAATTTTTTTTCCCTAGTACTATATGGAAAAACTAAAATAATTGGACAAAATGGTTCGATCGGGGGCTTAGCCCTATATAAGGGTTTATAGACGAGCACAAATAGTTTAGAAAAAGATCAAAAATATGAAAATACCTCGTTACGCTTTTGAGAAATATCGATTTTAAAAAAATATGAATTTGTTTTCCCTAGTACTAATAGTTTAGAAAAAGATAAAAAATATGAAAATCGCTCGTTACGTTTTTGAGAAACATCGATTTAAAAAAAATGATTTTTTTTCCCCTAGTACTATATGGGAAAACTAAATGACATAATTGGACAAAATGGTTCGATCAGGGGCTTAGCCCTATCTTAGGGTTTATAAGCGAGCACTAATAGTTTAGAAAAAGATCAAAAATATGAAAATCGCTCGTTACGTTTTTGAGAAATATCGATTTAAAAAAATATGAATTTTTTCCCCCTAGTACTATATGGAAAAACTAAATGGACAAAATGGTTCGATCAGGGGCTTAGCCCTATATGAGGTTTTATAGACGAGCACTAATAGTTTAGAAAAAGATCAAAAATATGAAAATCGCTCTTTACGTTTTTGAGAAATATCGATTTTAAAAAAATATGAATTTTTTTCCCCTAGTACTATATGGAAAAACTAAATGACATAATTGGACAAAATGGTTCGATCAGGGGCTTAGCCCTATATGAGGGTTTATAGACGAGCACTAATAGTTTACAAAAAGATGAAAAACATGAAAATCGCTCGTTACGTTTTTGAGAAATATCGATTTAAAAAAAATATGAATTTTTTTTCCCTAGTACTATATGGAAAAACTAAATGACATAATTGGACAAAATGGTTCGATCAGGGGCTTGGCCCCATACGAGGGTTTATAGACGAGCACTAATAGTTTAGAAAAAGATCAAAAATATGAAAATCGCTCGTTACGTTTTTGAGAAATATCGATTTAAAAAAATATGAATTTTTTCCCCCTAGTACTATATGGAAAAACTAAATGACATAATTGGACAAAATGGTTCGATCAGGGGCTTAGCCCTATATGAGGGTTTATAGGCGAGCACAGATAGTTTAGAAAAAGATCAAAAATATGAAAATCGCTCGTTACGCTTTTGAGAAATATCGATTTTAAAAAAATATGAATTTGTTTTCCCTAGTACTATATGGAAAAACTAAATGACATAATTGGACAAAATCGTTCGATTAGGGACTTAGCCCTATATGAGGGTTTATAGACGAGCACTAATAGTTTACAAAAAGATGAAAAATATGAAAATCGCTAGTTACGTTTTTGAGAAATATCGATTTAAAAAATATATGAATTTTTTTTTCCCTAGTACTATATGGAAAAACTAAATGACATAATTGGACAAAATGGTTCGATCAGGGGCTTAGCCCTATATGAGGGTTTGTAGACGAGCACTAATAGTTTACAAAAAGATGAAAAATATGAAAATCGCTCGTTACGTTTTTGAGAAATATCGATTTAAAAAAAATAAGAATTTTTTTTCCCTAGTACTATATGGAAAAACTAAATGACATAATTGGACAAAATGGTTCGATCAGGGGCTTAGCCCTATATAAGAGTTTATAGACAAGCACTAATAGTTTAGAAAAAGATAAAAAATATGAAAATCGCTCGTTACGTTTTTGAGAAACATCGATTTAAAAAAAATGATTTTTTTCCCCCTAGTACTATATGGGAAAACTAAATGACATAATTGGACAAAATGGTTCGATCAGGGGCTTAGCCCTATCTTAGGGTTTATAAGCGAGCACTAATAGTTTAGAAAAAGATCAAAAATATGAAAATCGCTCGTTACGTTTTTGAGAAATATCGATTTAAAAAAATATGAATTTTTTCCCCCTAGTACTATATGGAAAAACTAAATGACATAATTGGACAAAATGGTTCGATCAGGGGCTTAGCCCTATATGAGGTTTTATAGACGAGCACTAATAGTTTAGAAAAAGATCAAAAATATGAAAATCGCTCTTTACGTTTTTGAGAAATATCGATTTTAAAAAAATATGAATTTTTTTCCCCTAGTACTATATGGAAAAACTAAATGACATAATTGGACAAAATGGTTCGATCAGGGGCTTAGCCCTATATGAGGGTTTATAGACGAGCACTAATAGTTTACAAAAAGATGAAAAATATGAAAATCGCTCGTTACGTTTTTGAGAAATATCGATTTAAAAAAAATATGAATTTTTTTTCCCTAGTACTATATCGAAAAACTAAATGACATAATTGGACAAAATGGTTCGATCAGGGGCTTGGCCCTATACGAGGGTTTATAGACGAGCACTAATAGTTTAGAAAAAGATCAAAAATATGAAAATCGCTCGTTACGTTTTTGAGAAATATCGATTTAAAAAAATATGAATTTTTTCCCCCTAGTACTATATGGAAAAACTAAATGACATAATTGGACAAAATGGTTCGATCAGGGGTTTAGCACTATATGAGGGTTTATAGACGAGCACTAATAGTTAAGAAAAAGATCAAAAATATGGAAATTGCTCGTTACGTTTTTGAGAAATATCGATTTAAAAAAAATATGAATTTTTTTCCCTAGTACTATATGGAAAAACTAAATGACATAATTGGACAAAATGGTTCGATCAGGGGCTTAGCCCTATATAAGGGTTTATAGACGAGCACTAATAGTTTAGAAAAAGATCAAAAATATGGAAATTGCTCGTTACGTTTTTGAGAAATATCGATTTAAAAAAAATATGAATTTTTTTCCCTAGTACTATATGGAAAAACTAAATGACATAATTGGACAAAATGGTTCGATCAGGGGCTTAGCCCTATATAAGGGTTTATAGACGAGCGCTAATAGTTTACAAAAAGATGAAAAATATGAAAATGGCTCGTTACGTTTTTGAGAAATATCGATTTAAAAAAAATATGAATTTTTTTCCCTAGTACTATATGGAAAAACTAAAATAATTGGACAAAATGGTTCGATCGGGGGCTTAGCCCTATATAAGGGTTTATAGACGAGCACAAATAGTTTAGAAAAAGATCAAAAATATGAAAATCGCTCGTTACGCTTTTGAGAAATATCGATTTTAAAAAAATATGAATTTGTTTTCCCTAGTACTATATGGAAAAACTAAATGACATAATTGGACAAAATCGTTCGATCAGGGACTTAGCCCTATATGAGGGTTTATAGACGAGCACTAATAGTTTACAAAAAGATGAAAAATATGAAAATCGCTAGTTACGTTTTTGAGAAATATCGATTTAAAAAATATATGAATTTTTTTTCCCTAGTACTATATGGAAAAACTAAATGACATAATTGGACAAAATGGTTCGATCAGGGGCTTAGCCCTATATGAGGGTTTGTAGACGAGCACTAATAGTTTACAAACAGATGAAAAATATGAAAATCGCTCGTTACGTTTTTGAGAAATATCGATTTAAAAAAAATAAGAATTTTTTTTCCCTAGTACTATATGGAAAAACTAAATGACATAATTGGACAAAATGGTTCGATCAGGGGCTTAGCCCTATATAAGAGTTTATAGACAAGCACTAATAGTTTAGAAAAAGATAAAAAATATGAAAATCGCTCGTTACGTTTTTGAGAAACATCGATTTAAAAAAAATGATTTTTTTTCCCCTAGTACTATATGGGAAAACTAAATGACATAATTGGACAAAATGGTTCGATCAGGGGCTTAGCCCTATCTAGGGTTTATAAGCGAGCACTAATAGTTTAGAAAAAGATCAAAAATATGAAAATCGCTCGTTACGTTTTTGAGAAATATCGATTTAAAAAAATATGAATTTTTTCCCCCTAGTACTATATGGAAAAACTAAATGACATAATTGGACAAAATGGTTCGATCAGGGGCTTAGCCCTATATGAGGTTTTATAGACGAGCACTAATAGTTTAGAAAAAGATCAAAAATATGAAAATCGCTCGTTACGCTTTTGAGAAATATCGATTTTAAAAAAATATGAATTTGTTTTCCCTAGTACTATATGGAAAAACTAAATGACATAATTGGACAAAATCGTTCGATCAGGGACTTAGCCCTATATGAGGGTTTATAGACGAGCACTAATAGTTTACAAAAAGATGAAAAATATGAAAATCGCTAGTTACGTTTTTGAGAAATATCGATTTAAAATATATATGAATTTTTTTTTCCCTAGTACTATATGGAAAAACTAAATGACATAATTGGACAAAATGGTTCGATCAGGGGCTTAGCCCTATATGAGGGTTTGTAGACGAGCACTAATAGTTTACAAAAAGATGAAAAATATGAAAATCGCTCGTTACGTTTTTGAGAAATATCGATTTAAAAAAAATAAGAATTTTTTTTCCCTAGTACTATATGGAAAAACTAAATGACATAATTGGACAAAATGGTTCGATCAGGGGCTTAGCCCTATATAAGAGTTTATAGACAAGCACTAATAGTTTAGAAAAAGATAAAAAATATGAAAATCGCTCGTTACGTTTTTGAGAAACATCGATTTAAAAAAAATGATTTTTTTCCCCTAGTACTATATGGGAAAACTAAATGACATAATTGGACAAAATGGTTCGATCAGGGGCTTAGCCCTATCTTAGGGTTTATAAGCGAGCACTAATAGTTTAGAAAAAGATCAAAAATATGAAAATCGCTCGTTACGTTTTTGAGAAATATCGATTTAAAAAAATATGAATTTTTTCCCCCTAGTACTATATGGAAAAACTAAATGACATAATTGGACAAAATGGTTCGATCAGGGGCTTAGCCCTATATGAGGTTTTATAGACGAGCACTAATAGTTTAGAAAAAGATCAAAAATATGAAAATCGCTCTTTACGTTTTTGAGAAATATCGATTTTAAAAAAATATGAATTTTTTTCCCCTAGTACTATATGGAAAAACTAAATGACATAATTGGACAAAATGGTTCGATCAGGGGCTTAGCCCTATATGAGGGTTTATAGACGAGCACTAATAGTTTACAAAAAGATGAAAAATATGAAAATCGCTCGTTACGTTTTTGAGAAATATCGATTTAAAAAAAATATGAATTTTTTTTCCCTAGTACTATATGGAAAAACTAAATGACATAATTGGACAAAATGGTTCGATCAGGGGCTTGGCCCTATACGAGGGTTTATAGACGAGCACTAATAGTTTAGAAAAAGATCAAAAATATGAAAATCGCTCGTTACGTTTTTGAGAAATATCGATTTAAAAAAATATGAATTTTTTCCCCCTAGTACTATATGGAAAAACTAAATGACATAATTGGACAAAATGGTTCGATCAGGGGCTTAGCCCTATATGAGGGTTTATAGACGAGCACTAATAGTTAAGAAAAAGATCAAAAATATGAAAATCGCTCGTTACGTTTTTGAGAAATATGGATTTTAAAAAACTATGAATTTTTTTTCCCTAGTACTATATGGAAAAACTAAATGACATAATTGGACAAAATGGTTCGATCAGGGGCTTAGCCCTATATAAGGGTTTATAGACGAGCACTAATAGTTTAGAAAAAGATCAAAAATATGGAAATTGCTCGTTACGTTTTTGAGAAATATCGATTTAAAAAAAATATGAATTTTTTTCCCTAGTACTATATGGAAAAACTAAATGACATAATTGGACAAAATGGTTCGATCAGGGGCTTAGCCCTATATAAGGGTTTATAGACGAGCGCTAATAGTTTACAAAAAGATGAAAAATATGAAAATGGCTCGTTACGTTTTTGAGAAATATCGATTTAAAAAAAATATGAATTTTTTTTCCCTAGTAAAGGGTGTTTTTTATTGAGTTATAAAACTTTAAGTTGGCATCACTTTTTTAACTGGCGGCCATTTTGTCAGCTGTCAAGTGATTAATATTTAGTTTGGTTTGCCATTTCATCATGAACAGGCTGACAAAAGAACAACGCTTGCAAATCGTGCAAATTTATTTCGAAAATAATGGTTCAGTTCGCGAAGTTTACCGCAAGCTCCGTCCATTTTATGGTCGACATAATCGTCCATCAGAGCAATTAATTCGGTTAACCATGGATCGTTTTCGCACTACGTTTACTCTTTGTGATAATACGCATCCGTAGAGACGTCGAATAGTGCGCACCGAAGAAACAATTGCCGCTGTAGAGCAAAGTGTTGAAGAGGACCCGAATGAATCGATTCGCCACCGTGCACAGCAATTGGAGCTTTGTCCATCAACTTTATGGAAGATTTTGCGCAAAGATCTTGGCTTGCGACCTTACAAGATCCAGCTTGTGCAAGAATTAAAGCCGCGAGACCATGCAACGCGTCGTGATTTTGGTGTATGGGCCGAAAATGAGATTGGTCTCGATGCTGATTTTCATCGCAAAATTTTGTTCAGTGATGAGGCTAATTTTTGGTTGAATGGCTACGTCAACAAGCAAAATTGCCGCATTTGGAGTGAAGAAAATCCACATGAGACCCTTGACACGCCATTACATCCACAAAAACTGACTGTTTGGTGTGCTCTATGGGCTGGTGGAGTCATTGGGCCATACTTCTTCCGAAATAATGCTGGAGAGTCAGTTACCGTTAATGGAGACCGGTATAGGGCCATGATAAGCGACTATTTTGTTCCCGATTTGGATGGCATGAATGTGGATGAGTTGTGGTTCCAACAAGGCGGCGCTACATGCCACGCAGCGCACGCCACGATCGATTTATTGAAGGAAACATTCGATGAGCGCATAATTTCGCGGAATGGACCTGTCAATTGGCCACCAAGATCGTGTGATTTGACACCATTGGATTATTTTCTTTGGGGATATGTGAAGTCGCTCGTCTACGCCAACAAACCAGAAACGTTAGGGGACTTGGAAGCCAACATTCGTGGCGTTATTGCCAACATACGGCCCCATATGCTCCAAAAAGTGGTTGAAAATTGGACCTGTAGAATTGGCTTTATTCGAGCCAGCCGCGGCAGCCACATGCCCGAAATCATATTTAAAAATTAATGGCATAAAATTATCCTTCCAATAAAGCCAAATTGAAGGACATTAAAACGATTTTCTTGTGTTTTATTTCAATTCGAAGTTTTATAACTCAATTAAAAACACCCTTTACTATATGGAAAAACTAAAATAATTGGACAAAATGGTTCGATCGGGGGCTTAGCCCTATATAAGGGTTTATAGACGAGCACAAATAGTTTAGAAAAAGATCAAAAATATGAAAATACCTCGTTACGCTTTTGAGAAATATCGATTTTAAAAAAATATGAATTTGTTTTCCCTAGTACTAATAGTTTAGAAAAAGATAAAAAATATGAAAATCGCTCGTTACGTTTTTGAGAAACATCGATTTAAAAAAAATGATTTTTTTTCCCCTAGTACTATATGGGAAAACTAAATGACATAATTGGACAAAATGGTTCGATCAGGGGCTTAGCCCTATCTTAGGGTTTATAAGCGAGCACTAATAGTTTAGAAAAAGATCAAAAATATGAAAATCGCTCGTTACGTTTTTGAGAAATATCGATTTAAAAAAATATGAATTTTTTCCCCCTAGTACTATATGGAAAAACTAAATGGACAAAATGGTTCGATCAGGGGCTTAGCCCTATATGAGGTTTTATAGACGAGCACCAATAGTTTAGAAAAAGATCAAAAATATGAAAATCGCTCTTTACGTTTTTGAGAAATATCGATTTTAAAAAAATATGAATTTTTTTCCCCTAGTACTATATGGAAAAACTAAATGACATAATTGGACAAAATGGTTCGATCAGGGGCTTAGCCCTATATGAGGGTTTATAGACGAGCACTAATAGTTTACAAAAAGATGAAAAACATGAAAATCGCTCGTTACGTTTTTGAGAAATATCGATTTAAAAAAAATATGAATTTTTTTTCCCTAGTACTATATGGAAAAACTAAATGACATAATTGGACAAAATGGTTCGATCAGGGGCTTGGCCCCATACGAGGGTTTATAGACGAGCACTAATAGTTTAGAAAAAGATCAAAAATATGAAAATCGCTCGTTACGTTTTTGAGAAATATCGATTTAAAAAAATATGAATTTTTTCCCCCTAGTACTATATGGAAAAACTAAATGACATAATTGGACAAAATGGTTCGATCAGGGGCTTAGCCCTATATGAGGGTTTATAGGCGAGCACAGATAGTTTAGAAAAAGATCAAAAATATGAAAATCGCTCGTTACGCTTTTGAGAAATATCGATTTTAAAAAAATATGAATTTGTTTTCCCTAGTACTATATGGAAAAACTAAATGACATAATTGGACAAAATCGTTCGATCAGGGACTTAGCCCTATATGAGGGTTTATAGACGAGCACTAATAGTTTACAAAAAGATGAAAAATATGAAAATCGCTAGTTACGTTTTTGAGAAATATCGATTTAAAAAATATATGAATTTTTTTTTCCCTAGTACTATATGGAAAAACTAAATGACATAATTGGACAAAATGGTTCGATCAGGGGCTTAGCCCTATATGAGGGTTTGTAGACGAGCACTAATAGTTTACAAAAAGATGAAAAATATGAAAATCGCTCGTTACGTTTTTGAGAAATATCGATTTAAAAAAAATAAGAATTTTTTTTCCCTAGTACTATATGGAAAAACTAAATGACATAATTGGACAAAATGGTTCGATCAGGGGCTTAGCCCTATATAAGAGTTTATAGACAAGCACTAATAGTTTAGAAAAAGATAAAAAATATGAAAATCGCTCGTTACGTTTTTGAGAAACATCGATTTAAAAAAAATGATTTTTTTCCCCCTAGTACTATATGGGAAAACTAAATGACATAATTGGACAAAATGGTTCGATCAGGGGCTTAGCCCTATCTTAGGGTTTATAAGCGAGCACTAATAGTTTAGAAAAAGATCAAAAATATGAAAATCGCTCGTTACGTTTTTGAGAAATATCGATTTAAAAAAATATGAATTTTTTCCCCCTAGTACTATATGGAAAAACTAAATGACATAATTGGACAAAATGGTTCGATCAGGGGCTTAGCCCTATATGAGGTTTTATAGACGAGCACTAATAGTTTAGAAAAAGATCAAAAATATGAAAATCGCTCTTTACGTTTTTGAGAAATATCGATTTTAAAAAAATATGAATTTTTTTCCCCTAGTACTATATGGAAAAACTAAATGACATAATTGGACAAAATGGTTCGATCAGGGGCTTAGCCCTATATGAGGGTTTATAGACGAGCACTAATAGTTTACAAAAAGATGAAAAATATGAAAATCGCTCGTTACGTTTTTGAGAAATATCGATTTAAAAAAAATATGAATTTTTTTTCCCTAGTACTATATCGAAAAACTAAATGACATAATTGGACAAAATGGTTCGATCAGGGGCTTGGCCCTATACGAGGGTTTATAGACGAGCACTAATAGTTTAGAAAAAGATCAAAAATATGAAAATCGCTCGTTACGTTTTTGAGAAATATCGATTTAAAAAAATATGAATTTTTTCCCCCTAGTACTATATGGAAAAACTAAATGACATAATTGGACAAAATGGTTCGATCAGGGGCTTAGCCCTATATGAGGGTTTATAGACGAGCACTAATAGTTAAGAAAAAGATCAAAAATATGGAAATTGCTCGTTACGTTTTTGAGAAATATCGATTTAAAAAAAATATGAATTTTTTTCCCTAGTACTATATGGAAAAACTAAATGACATAATTGGACAAAATGGTTCGATCAGGGGCTTAGCCCTATATAAGGGTTTATAGACGAGCACTAATAGTTTAGAAAAAGATCAAAAATATGGAAATTGCTCGTTACGTTTTTGAGAAATATCGATTTAAAAAAAATATGAATTTTTTTCCCTAGTACTATATGGAAAAACTAAATGACATAATTGGACAAAATGGTTCGATCAGGGGCTTAGCCCTATATAAGGGTTTATAGACGAGCGCTAATAGTTTACAAAAAGATGAAAAATATGAAAATGGCTCGTTACGTTTTTGAGAAATATCGATTTAAAAAAAATATGAATTTTTTTCCCTAGTACTATATGGAAAAACTAAAATAATTGGACAAAATGGTTCGATCGGGGGCTTAGCCCTATATAAGGGTTTATAGACGAGCACAAATAGTTTAGAAAAAGATCAAAAATATGAAAATCGCTCGTTACGCTTTTGAGAAATATCGATTTTAAAAAAATATGAATTTGTTTTCCCTAGTACTATATGGAAAAACTAAATGACATAATTGGACAAAATCGTTCGATCAGGGACTTAGCCCTATATGAGGGTTTATAGACGAGCACTAATAGTTTACAAAAAGATGAAAAATATGAAAATCGCTAGTTACGTTTTTGAGAAATATCGATTTAAAAAATATATGAATTTTTTTTCCCTAGTACTATATGGAAAAACTAAATGACATAATTGGACAAAATGGTTCGATCAGGGGCTTAGCCCTATATGAGGGTTTGTAGACGAGCACTAATAGTTTACAAACAGATGAAAAATATGAAAATCGCTCGTTACGTTTTTGAGAAATATCGATTTAAAAAAAATAAGAATTTTTTTTCCCTAGTACTATATGGAAAAACTAAATGACATAATTGGACAAAATGGTTCGATCAGGGGCTTAGCCCTATATAAGAGTTTATAGACAAGCACTAATAGTTTAGAAAAAGATAAAAAATATGAAAATCGCTCGTTACGTTTTTGAGAAACATCGATTTAAAAAAAATGATTTTTTTTCCCCTAGTACTATATGGGAAAACTAAATGACATAATTGGACAAAATGGTTCGATCAGGGGCTTAGCCCTATCTAGGGTTTATAAGCGAGCACTAATAGTTTAGAAAAAGATCAAAAATATGAAAATCGCTCGTTACGTTTTTGAGAAATATCGATTTAAAAAAATATGAATTTTTTCCCCCTAGTACTATATGGAAAAACTAAATGACATAATTGGACAAAATGGTTCGATCAGGGGCTTAGCCCTATATGAGGTTTTATAGACGAGCACTAATAGTTTAGAAAAAGATCAAAAATATGAAAATCGCTCTTTACGTTTTTGAGAAATATCGATTTTAAAAAAATATGAATTTTTTTCCCCTAGTACTATATGGAAAAACTAAATGACATAATTGGACAAAATGGTTCGATCAGGGGCTTAGCCCTATATGAGGGTTTATAGACGAGCACTAATAGTTTACAAAAAGATGAAAAATATGAAAATCGCTCGTTACGTTTTTGAGAAATATCGATTTAAAAAAAATATGAATTTTTTTTCCCTAGTACTATATGGAAAAACTAAATGACATAATTGGAGAAAATGGTTCGATCAGGGGCTTGGCCCTATACGAGGGTTTATAGACGAGCACTAATAGTTTAGAAAAAGATCAAAAATATGAAAATCGCTCGTTATGTTTTTGAGAAATATCGATTTAAAAAAATATGAATTTTTTCCCCCTAGTACTATATGGAAAAACTAAAGGACATAATTGGACAAAATGGTTCGATCAGGGGCTTAGCCCTATATGAGGGTTTATAGACGAGCACTAATAGTTAAGAAAAAGATCAAAAATGTGGAAATTGCTCGTTACGTTTTTGAGAAATATCGATTTAAAAAAAATATGAATTTTTTTCCCTAGTACTATATGGAAAAACTAAATGACATAATTGGACAAAATGGTTCGATCAGGGGCTTAGCCCTATATAAGGGTTTATAGACGAGCACTAATAGTTTAGAAAAAGATCAAAAATATGGAAATTGCTCGTTACGTTTTTGAGAAATATCGATTTAAAAAAAATATGAATTTTTTTCCCTAGTACTATATGGAAAAACTAAATGACATAATTGGACAAAATGGTTCGATCAGGGGCTTAGCCCTATATAAGGGTTTATAGACGAGCGCTAATAGTTTACAAAAAGATGAAAAATATGAAAATGGCTCGTTACGTTTTTGAGAAATATCGATTTAAAAAAAATATGAATTTTTTTTCCCTAGTACTATATGGAAAAACTAAAATAATTGGACAAAATGGTTCGATCGGGGGCTTAGCCCTATATAAGGGTTTATAGACGAGCACAAATAGTTTAGAAAAAGATCAAAAATATGAAAATCGCTCGTTACGCTTTTGAGAAATATCGATTTTAAAAAAATATGAATTTGTTTTCCCTAGTACTATATGGAAAAACTAAATGACATAATTGGACAAAATCGTTCGATCAGGGACTTAGCCCTATATGAGGGTTTATAGACGAGCACTAATAGTTTACAAAAAGATAAAAAATATGAAAATCGCTAGTTACGTTTTTGAGAAATATCGATTTAAAAAATATATGAATTTTTTTTTCCCTAGTACTATATGGAAAAACTAAATGACATAATTGGACAAAATGGTTCGATCAGGGGCTTAGCCCTATATGAGGGTTTGTAGACGAGCACTAATAGTTTACAAACAGATGAAAAATATGAAAATCGCTCGTTACGTTTTTGAGAAATATCGATTTAAAAAAAATAAGAATTTTTTTTCCCTAGTACTATATGGAAAAACTAAATGCCATAATTGGACAAAATGGTTCGATCAGGGGCTTAGCCCTATATAAGAGTTTATAGACAAGCACTAATAGTTTAGAAAAAGATAAAAAATATGAAAATCGCTCGTTACGTTTTTGAGAAACATCGATTTAAAAAAAATGATTTTTTTTCCCCTAGTACTATATGGGAAAACTAAATGACATAATTGGACAAAATGGTTCGATCAGGGGCTTAGCCCTATCTTAGGGTTTATAAGCGAGCACTAATAGTTTAGAAAAAGATCAAAAATATGAAAATCGCTCGTTACGTTTTTGAGAAATATCGATTTAAAAAAATATGAATTTTTTCCCCCTAGTACTATATGGAAAAACTAAATGACATAATTGGACAAAATGGTTCGATCAGGGGCTTAGCCCTATATGAGGTTTTATAGACGAGCACTAATAGTTTAGAAAAAGATCAAAAATATGAAAATCGCTCTTTACGTTTTTGAGAAATATCGATTTTAAAAAAATATGAATTTTTTTCCCCTAGTACTATATGGAAAAACTAAATGACATAATTGGACAAAATGGTTCGATCAGGGGCTTAGCCCTATATGAGGGTTTATAGACGAGCACTAATAGTTTACAAAAAGATGAAAAATATGAAAATCGCTCGTTACGTTTTTGAGAAATATCGATTTAAAAAAAATATGAATTTTTTTTCCCTAGTACTATATGGAAAAACTAAATGACATAATTGGAGAAAATGGTTCGATCAGGGGCTTGGCCCTATACGAGGGTTTATAGACGAGCACTAATAGTTTAGAAAAAGATCAAAAATATGAAAATCGCTCGTTACGTTTTTGAGAAATATCGATTTAAAAAAATATGAATTTTTTCCCCCTAGTACTATATGGAAAAACTAAATGACATAATTGGACAAAATGGTTCGATCAGGGGCTTAGCCCTATATGAGGGTTTATAGACGAGCACAAATAGTTTAGAAAAAGATCAAAAATATGAAAATCGCTCGTTACGCTTTTGAGAAATATCGATTTTAAAAAAATATGAATTTGTTTTCCCTAGTACTATATGGAAAAACTAAATGACATAATTGGACAAAATCGTTCGATCAGGGACTTAGCCCTATATGAGGGTTTATAGACGAGCACTAATAGTTTACAAAAAGATGAAAAATATGAAAATCGCTAGTTACGTTTTTGAGAAATATCGATTTAAAAAATATATGAATTTTTTTTCCCTAGTACTATATGGAAAAACTAAATGACATAATTGGACAAAATGGTTCGATCAGGGGCTTAGCCCTATATGAGGGTTTGTAGACGAGCACTAATAGTTTACAAAAAGATGAAAAATATGAAAATCGCTCGTTACGTTTTTGAGAAATATCGATTTAAAAAAAATAAGAATTTTTTTTCCCTAGTACTATATGGAAAAACTAAATGACATAATTGGACAAAATGGTTCGATCAGGGGCTTAGCCCTATATAAGAGTTTATAGACAAGCACTAATAGTTTAGAAAAAGATAAAAAATATGAAAATCGCTCGTTACGTTTTTGAGAAACATCGATTTAAAAAAAATGATTTTTTTTCCCCTAGTACTATATGGGAAAACTAAATGACATAATTGGACAAAATGGTTCGATCAGGGGCTTAGCCCTACCTTAGGGTTTATAAGCGAGCACTAATAGTTTAGAAAAAGATCAAAAATATGAAAATCGCTCGTTACGTTTTTGAGAAATATCGATTTAAAAAAATATGAATTTTTTCCCCCTAGTACTATATGGAAAAACTAAATGACATAATTGGACAAAATGGTTCGATCAGGGGCTTAGCCCTATATGAGGTTTTATAGACGAGCACTAATAGTTTAGAAAAAGATCAAAAATATGAAAATCGCTCTTTACGTTTTTGAGAAATATCGATTTTAAAAAAATATGAATTTTTTTCCCCTAGTACTATATGGAAAAACTAAATGACATAATTGGACAAAATGGTTCGATCAGGGGCTTAGCCCTATATGAGGGTTTATAGACGAGCACTAATAGTTTACAAAAAGATGAAAAATATGAAAATCGCTCGTTACGTTTTTGAGAAATATCGATTTAAAAAAAATATGAATTTTTTTCCCTAGTACTATATGGAAAAACTAAATGACATAATTGGACAAAATGGTTCGATCAGGGGCTTGGCCCTATACGAGGGTTTATAGACGAGCACTAATAGTTTAGAAAAAGATCAAAAATATGAAAATCGCTCGTTACGTTTTTGAGAAATATCGATTTAAAAAAATATGAATTTTTTCCCCCTATTACTATATGGAAAAACTAAATGACATAATTGGACAAAATGGTTCGATCAGGGGCTTAGCCCTATATGAGGGTTTATAGACGAGCACTAATAGTTAAGAAAAAGATCAAAAATATGAAAATCGCTCGTTACGTTTTTGAGAAATATCGATTTTAAAAAACTATGAATTTTTTTTCCCTAGTACTATATGGAAAAACTAAATGACATAATTGGACAAAATGGTTCGATCAGGGGCTTAGCCCTATATAAGGGTTTATAGACGAGCACTAATAGTTTAGAAAAAGATCAAAAATATGGAAATTGCTCGTTACGTTTTTGAGAAATATCGATTTAAAAAAAATATGAATTTTTTTCCCTAGTACTATATGGAAAAACTAAATGACATAATTGGACAAAATGGTTCGATCAGGGGCTTAGCCCTATATAAGGGTTTATAGACGAGCACTAATAGTTTAGAAAAAGATCAAAAATATGGAAATTGCTCGTTACGTTTTTGAGAAATATCGATTTTAAAAAACTATGAATTTTTTTTCCCTAGTACTATATGGAAAAACTAAATGACATAATTGGACAAAATGGTTCGATCAGGGGCTTAGCCCTATATGAGGGTTTGTAGACGAGCACTAATAGTTTACAAACAGATGAAAAATATGAAAATCGCTCGTTACGTTTTTGAGAAATATCGATTTAAAAAAAATAAGAATTTTTTTTCCCTAGTACTATATGGAAAAACTAAATGACATAATTGGACAAAATGGTTCGATCAGGGGCTTAGCCCTATATAAGAGTTTATAGACAAGCACTAATAGTTTAGAAAAAGATAAAAAATATGAAAATCGCTCGTTACGTTTTTGAGAAACATCGATTTAAAAAAAATGATTTTTTTTCCCCTAGTACTATATGGGAAAACTAAATGACATAATTGGACAAAATGGTTCGATCAGGGGCTTAGCCCTATCTTAGGGTTTATAAGCGAGCACTAATAGTTTAGAAAAAGATCAAAAATATGAAAATCGCTCGTTACGTTTTTGAGAAATATCGATTTAAAAAAATATGAATTTTTTCCCCCTAGTACTATATGGAAAAACTAAATGACATAATTGGACAAAATGGTTCGATCAGGGGCTTAGCCCTATATGAGGTTTTATAGACGAGCACTAATAGTTTAGAAAAAGATCAAAAATATGAAAATCGCTCTTTACGTTTTTGAGAAATATCGATTTTAAAAAAATATGAATTTTTTTCCCCTAGTACTATATGGAAAAACTAAATGACATAATTGGACAAAATGGTTCGATCAGGGGCTTAGCCCTATATGAGGGTTTATAGACGAGCACTAATAGTTTACAAAAAGATGAAAAATATGAAAATCGCTCGTTACGTTTTTGAGAAATATCGATTTAAAAAAAATATGAATTTTTTTCCCTAGTACTATATGGAAAAACTAAATGACATAATTGGAGAAAATGGTTCGATCAGGGGCTTGGCCCTATACGAGGGTTTATAGACGAGCACTAATAGTTTAGAAAAAGATCAAAAATATGAAAATCGCTCGTTACGTTTTTGAGAAATATCGATTTAAAAAAATATGAATTTTTTCCCCCTAGTACTATATGGAAAAACTAAATGACATAATTGGACAAAATGGTTCGATCAGGGGCTTAGCCCTATATGAGGGTTTATAGACGAGCACAAATAGTTTAGAAAAAGATCAAAAATATGAAAATCGCTCGTTACGCTTTTGAGAAATATCGATTTTAAAAAAATATGAATTTGTTTTCCCTAGTACTATATGGAAAAACTAAATGACATAATTGGACAAAATCGTTCGATCAGGGACTTAGCCCTATATGAGGGTTAATAGACGAGCACTAATAGTTTACAAAAAGATGAAAAATATGAAAATCGCTAGTTACGTTTTTGAGAAATATCGATTTAAAAAATATATGAATTTTTTTTCCCTAGTACTATATGGAAAAACTAAATGACATAATTGGACAAAATGGTTCGATCAGGGGCTTAGCCCTATATGAGGGTTTGTAGACGAGCACTAATAGTTTACAAAAAGATGAAAAATATGAAAATCGCTCGTTACGTTTTTGAGAAATATCGATTTAAAAAAAATAAGAATTTTTTTTCCCTAGTACTATATGGAAAAACTAAATGACATAATTGGACAAAATGGTTCGATCAGGGGCTTAGCCCTATATAAGAGTTTATAGACAAGCACTAATAGTTTAGAAAAAGATAAAAAATATGAAAATCGCTCGTTACGTTTTTGAGAAACATCGATTTAAAAAAAATGATTTTTTTTCCCCTAGTACTATATGGGAAAACTAAATGACATAATTGGACAAAATGGTTCGATCAGGGGCTTAGCCCTACCTTAGGGTTTATAAGCGAGCACTAATAGTTTAGAAAAAGATCAAAAATATGAAAATCGCTCGTTACGTTTTTGAGAAATATCGATTTAAAAAAATATGAATTTTTTCCCCCTAGTACTATATGGAAAAACTAAATGACATAATTGGACAAAATGGTTCGATCAGGGGCTTAGCCCTATATGAGGTTTTATAGACGAGCACTAATAGTTTAGAAAAAGATCAAAAATATGAAAATCGCTCTTTACGTTTTTGAGAAATATCGATTTTAAAAAAATATGAATTTTTTTCCCCTAGTACTATATGGAAAAACTAAATGACATAATTGGACAAAATGGTTCGATCAGGGGCTTAGCCCTATATGAGGGTTTATAGACGAGCACTAATAGTTTACAAAAAGATGAAAAATATGAAAATCGCTCGTTACGTTTTTGAGAAATATCGATTTAAAAAAAATATGAATTTTTTTCCCTAGTACTATATGGAAAAACTAAATGACATAATTGGACAAAATGGTTCGATCAGGGGCTTGGCCCTATACGAGGGTTTATAGACGAGCACTAATAGTTTAGAAAAAGATCAAAAATATGAAAATCGCTCGTTACGTTTTTGAGAAATATCGATTTAAAAAAATATGAATTTTTTCCCCCTATTACTATATGGAAAAACTAAATGACATAATTGGACAAAATGGTTCGATCAGGGGCTTAGCCCTATATGAGGGTTTATAGACGAGCACTAATAGTTAAGAAAAAGATCAAAAATATGAAAATCGCTCGTTACGTTTTTGAGAAATATCGATTTTAAAAAACTATGAATTTTTTTTCCCTAGTACTATATGGAAAAACTAAATGACATAATTGGACAAAATGGTTCGATCAGGGGCTTAGCCCTATATAAGGGTTTATAGACGAGCACTAATAGTTTAGAAAAAGATCAAAAATATGGAAATTGCTCGTTACGTTTTTGAGAAATATCGATTTAAAAAAAATATGAATTTTTTTCCCTAGTACTATATGGAAAAACTAAATGACATAATTGGACAAAATGGTTCGATCAGGGGCTTAGCCCTATATAAGGGTTTATAGACGAGCACTAATAGTTTAGAAAAAGATCAAAAATATGGAAATTGCTCGTTACGTTTTTGAGAAATATCGATTTTAAAAAACTATGAATTTTTTTTCCCTAGTACTATATGGAAAAACTAAATGACATAATTGGACAAAATGGTTCGATCAGGGGCTTAGCCCTATATAAGGGTTTATAGACGAGCACTAATAGTTTAGAAAAAGATCAAAAATATGGAAATTGCTCGTTACGTTTTTGAGAAATATCGATTTAAAAAAAATATGAATTTTTTTCCCTAGTACTATATGGAAAAACTAAATGACATAATTGGACAAAGTGGTTCGATCAGGGGCTTAGCCCTATATAAGGGTTTATAGACGAGCACTAATAGTTTAGAAAAAGATCAAAAATATGGAAATTGCTCGTTACGTTTTTGAGAAATATCGATTTAAAAAAAATATGAATTTTTTTCCCTAATACTATATGGAAAAACTAAATGACATAATTGGACAAAATGTTTCGATCAAGGGCTTAGCCCTATATAAGGGTTTATAGACGAGCACTAATAGTTTAGAAAAAGATCAAAAATATGGAAATTGCTCGTTACGTTTTTGAGAAATATCGATTTAAAAAAAATATGAATTTTTTTCCCTAGTACTATATGGAAAAACTAAATGACATAATTGGACAAAATGGTTCGATAAGGGGCTTAGCCCTATATGAGGGTTTATAGACGAGCACTAATAGTTTAGAAAAAGATCAAAAATATGAAAATCGCTCGTTACGTTTTTGAGAAATATCGATTTTAAAAAAATATGAATTTTTTTCCCCTAGTACTATATGGAAAAACTAAATGACATAATTGGACAAAATGGTTCGATCAGGGGCTTAGCCCTATATGAGGGTTTATAGACGAGCGCTAATAGTTTACAAAAAGATGAAAAATATGAAAATCGCTCGTTACGTTTTTGAGAAATATCGATTTAAAAAAAATATGAATTTTTTTTCCCTAGTACTATATGGAAAAACTAAATGACATAATTGGACAAGATGGTTCGATCAGGGGCTTAGCCCTATATGAGGGTTTATAGACGAGCGCTAATAGTTTACAAAAAGATGAAAAATATGAAAATCGCTCGTTACGTTTTTGAGAAATATCGATTTAAAAAAAATATGAATTTTTTTTCCCTAGTACTATATGGAAAAACTAAATGACATACTTGGACAAAATGGTTCGATCAGGGGCTTAGCCCTATATGAGGGTTTATAGACGAGCACAAATAGTTTACAAAAAAATGAAAAATATGAAAATCGCTCGTTACGTTTTTGAGAAATATCGATTTAAAAAATATATGAATTTTTTTTCCCTAGTACTATATGGAAAAACTAAATGACATAATTGGACAAAATGGTTCAATCAGGGGCTTAGCCGTATATGAGGGTTTATAGACGAGCGCTAATAGTTTACAAAAAGATGAAAAATATGAAAATGGCTCGTTACGTTTTTGAGAAATATCGATTTAAAAAAAATATGATTTTTTTTTCCCTAGTACTATATGGAAAAACTAAAATAATTGGACAAAATGGTTCGATCGGGGGCTTAGCCCTATATGAGGGTTTATAGACGAGCGCTAATAGTTTACAAAAAGATGAAAAATATGAAAATCGCTCTTTACGTTTTTGAGAAATATCGATTTAAAAAATATATGAATTTTTTTTTCCCTAGTACTATATGGAAAAACTAAATGACATAATTGGACAAAATGGTTCGATCAGGGGCTTAGCCCTATATGAGGGTTTGTAGACGAGCACTAATAGTTTACAAAAAGATGAAAAATATGAAAATCGCTCGTTACGTTTTTGAGAAATATCGATTTAAAAAAAATAAGAATTTTTTTTCCCTAGTACTATATGGAAAAACTAAATGACATAATTGGACAAAATGGTTCGATCAGGGGCTTAGCCCTATATAAGAGTTTATAGACAAGCACTAATAGTTTAGAAAAAGATAAAAAATATGAAAATCGCTCGTTACGTTTTTGAGAAACATCGATTTAAAAAAAATGATTTTTTTTCCCCTAGTACTATATGGGAAAACTAAATGACATAATTGGACAAAATGGTTCGATCAGGGGCTTAGCCCTATCTTAGGGTTGATAAGCGAGCACTAATAGTTTAGAAAAAGATCAAAAATATGAAAATCGCTCGTTACGTTTTTGAGAAATATCGATTTTAAAAAATATGAATTTTTTCCCCCAGTACTATATGGAAAAACTAAATGACATAATTGGACAAAATGGTTCGATCAGGGGCTTAGCCCTATATGAGGTTTTATAGACGAGCACTAATAGTTTAGAAAAAGATCAAAAATATGAAAATCGCTCTTTACGTTTTTGAGAAATATCGATTTTAAAAAAATATGAATTTTTTTCCCCTAGTACTATATGGAAAAACTAAATGACATAATTGGACAAAATGGTTCGATCAGGGGCTTAGCCCTATATGAGGGTTTATAGACGAGCACTAATAGTTTACAAAAAGATGAAAAATATGAAAATCGCTCGTTACGTTTTTGAGAAATATCGATTTAAAAAAAATAAGAATTTTTTTTCCCTAGTACTATATGGAAAAACTAAATGACATAATTGGACAAAATGGTTCGATCAGGGGCTTAGCCCTATATAAGAGTTTATAGACAAGCACTAATAGTTTAGAAAAAGATAAAAAACATGAAAATCGCTCGTTACGTTTTTGAGAAACATCGATTTAAAAAAAATGATTTTTTTTCCCCTAGTACTATATGGGAAAACTAAATGACATAATTGGACAAAATGGTTCGATCAGGGGCTTAGCCCTATCTTAGGGTTTATAAGCGAGCACTAATAGTTTAGAAAAAGATCAAAAATATGAAAATCGCTCGTTACGTTTTTGAGAAATATCGATTTAAAAAAATATGAATTTTTTCCCCCTAGTACTATATGGAAAAACTAAATGACATAATTGGACAAAATGGTTCGATCAGGGGCTTGGCCCTATACGAGGGTTTATAGACGAGCACTAATAGTTTAGAAAAAGATCAAAAATATGAAAATCGCTCGTTACGTTTTTGAGAAATATCGATTTAAAAAATATGAATTTTTTTCCCCCTAGTACTATATGGAAAAACTAAATGACATAATTGGACAAAATGGTTCGATCAGGGGCTTAGCCCTATATGAGGGTTTATAGACGAGCACTAATAGTTAAGAAAAAGATCAAAAATATGAAAATCGCTCGTTACGTTTTTGAGAAATATCGATTTTAAAAAACTATGAATTTTTTTTCCCTAGTACTATATGGAAAAACTAAATGACATAATTGGACAAAATGGTTCGATCGGGGGCTGAGCCCTATATAAGGGTTTATAGACGAGCACTAATAGTTTAGAAAAAGATCAAAAATATGAAAATCGCTCGTTACGTTTTTGAGAAATATCGATTTTAAAAAAATATGAATTTTTTTCCCCTAGTACTATATGGAAAAACTAAATGACATAATTGGACAAAATGGTTCGATCAGGGGCTTAGCCCTATATGAGGGTTTATAGACGAGCACTGATAGTTTACAAAAAGATGAAAAATATGAAAATCGCTCGTTACGTTTTTGAGAAATATCGATTTAAAAAAAATATGAATTTTTTTTCCCTAGTACTATATGGAAAAACTAAATGACATAATTGGACAAGATGGTTCGATCAGGGGCTTAGCCCTATATGAGGGTTTATAGACGAGCGCTAATAGTTTACAAAAAGATGAAAAATATGAAAATCGCTCGTTACGTTTTTGAGAAATATCGATTTAAAAAAAATATGAATTTTTTTTCCCTAGTACTATATGGAAAAACTAAATGACATACTTGGACAAAATGGTTCGATCAGGGGCTTAGCCCTATATGAGGGTTTATAGACGAGCACAAATAGTTTACAAAAAAATGAAAAATATGAAAATCGCTCGTTACGTTTTTGAGAAATATCGATTTAAAAAATATATGAATTTTTTTTCCCTAGTACTATATGGAAAAACTAAATGACATAATTGGACAAAATGGTTCAATCAGGGGCTTAGCCCTATATGAGGGTTTATAGACGAGCGCTAATAGTTTACAAAAAGATGAAAAATATGAAAATGGCTCGTTACGTTTTTGAGAAATATCGATTTAAAAAAAATATGAATTTTTTTTCCCTAGTACTATATGGAAAAACTAAAATAATTGGACAAAATGGTTCGATCGGGGGCTTAGCCCTATATAAGGGTTTATAGACGAGCACTAATAGTTTAGAAAAAGATCAAAAATATGAAAATCGCTCTTTACGTTTTTGAGAAATATCGATTTTAAAAAAATATGAATTTTTTTCCCCTAGTACTATATGGAAAAACTAAATGACATAATTGGACAAAATGGTTCGATCAGGGGCTTAGCCCTATATGAGGGTTTATAGACGAGCACTAATAGTTTACAAAAAGATGAAAAATATGAAAATCGCTCGTTACGTTTTTGAGAAATATCGATTTAAAAAAAATAAGAATTTTTTTTCCCTAGTACTATATGGAAAAACTAAATGACATAATTGGACAAAATGGTTCGATCAGGGGCTTAGCCCTATATAAGAGTTTATAGACAAGCACTAATAGTTTAGAAAAAGATAAAAAAATATGAAAATCGCTCGTTACGTTTTTGAGAAACATCGATTTAAAAAAAATGATTTTTTTTCCCCTAGTACTATATGGGAAAACTAAATGACATAATTGGACAAAATGGTTCGATCAGGGGCTTAGCCCTATCTTAGGGTTTATAAGCGAGCACTAATAGTTTAGAAAAAGATCAAAAATATGAAAATCGCTCGTTACGTTTTTGAGAAATATCGATTTAAAAAAATATGAATTTTTTCCCCCTAGTACTATATGGAAAAACTAAATGACATAATTGGACAAAATGGTTCGATCAGGGGCTTGGCCCTATACGAGGGTTTATAGACGAGCACTAATAGTTTAGAAAAAGATCAAAAATATGAAAATCGCTCGTTACGTTTTTGAGAAATATCGATTTAAAAAATATGAATTTTTTTCCCCCTAGTACTATATGGAAAAACTAAATGACATAATTGGACAAAATGGTTCGATCAGGGGCTTAGCCCTATATGAGGGTTTATAGACGAGCACTAATAGTTAAGAAAAAGATCAAAAATATGAAAATCGCTCGTTACGTTTTTGAGAAATATCGATTTTAAAAAACTATGAATTTTTTTTCCCTAGTACTATATGGAAAAACTAAATGACATAATTGGACAAAATGGTTCGATCGGGGGCTGAGCCCTATATAAGGGTTTATAGACGAGCACTAATAGTTTAGAAAAAGATCAAAAATATGAAAATCGCTCGTTACGTTTTTGAGAAATATCGATTTTAAAAAAATATGAATTTTTTTCCCCTAGTACTATATGGAAAAACTAAATGACATAATTGGACAAAATGGTTCGATCAGGGGCTTAGCCCTATATGAGGGTTTATAGACGAGCACTGATAGTTTACAAAAAGATGAAAAATATGAAAATCGCTCGTTACGTTTTTGAGAAATATCGATTTAAAAAAAATATGAATTTTTTTTCCCTAGTACTATATGGAAAAACTAAATGACATAATTGGACAAGATGGTTCGATCAGGGGCTTAGCCCTATATGAGGGTTTATAGACGAGCGCTAATAGTTTACAAAAAGATGAAAAATATGAAAATCGCTCGTTACGTTTTTGAGAAATATCGATT
Source organism: Cordilura impudica (assembly GCA_963682025.1). NCBI lineage: Eukaryota > Metazoa > Arthropoda > Insecta > Diptera > Scathophagidae > Cordilura > Cordilura impudica. The sequence goes on along the minus strand of OY821518.1, from coordinate 175,018,458 downwards.
TAAAAAAAATATGAATTTTTTTTCCCTAGTACTATATGGAAAAACTAAATGACATACTTGGACAAAATGGTTCGATCAGGGGCTTAGCCCTATATGAGGGTTTATAGACGAGCACAAATAGTTTACAAAAAAATGAAAAATATGAAAATCGCTCGTTACGTTTTTGAGAAATATCGATTTAAAAAATATATGAATTTTTTTTCCCTAGTACTATATGGAAAAACTAAATGACATAATTGGACAAAATGGTTCAATCAGGGGCTTAGCCCTATATGAGGGTTTATAGACGAGCGCTAATAGTTTACAAAAAGATGAAAAATATGAAAATGGCTCGTTACGTTTTTGAGAAATATCGATTTAAAAAAAATATGAATTTTTTTTCCCTAGTACTATATGGAAAAACTAAAATAATTGGACAAAATGGTTCGATCGGGGGCTTAGCCCTATATAAGGGTTTATAGACGAGCACAAATAGTTTAGAAAAAGATCAAAAATATGAAAATCGCTCGTTACGCTTTTGAGAAATATCGATTTTAAAAAAATATGAATTTGTTTTCCCTAGTACTATATGGAAAAACTAAATGACATAATTGGACAAAATCGTTCGATCAGGGACTTAGCCCTATATGAGGGTTTATAGACGAGCACCAATAGTTTACAAAAAGATGAAAAATATGAAAATCGCTAGTTACGTTTTTGCGAAATATCGATTTAAAAAATATATGAATTTTTTTTTCCCTAGTACTATATGGAAAAACTAAATGACATAATTGGACAAAATGGTTCGATCAGGGGCTTAGCCCTATATGAGGGTTTGTAGACGAGCACTAATAGTTTACAAAAAGATAAAAAATATGAAAATCGCTCGTTACGTTTTTGAGAAATATCGATTTAAAAAAAATAAGAATTTTTTTTCCCTAGTACTATATGGAAAAACTAAATGACATAATTGGACAAAATGGTTCGATCAGGGGCTTAGCCCTATATAAGAGTTTATAGACGAGCACTAATAGTTTAGAAAAAGATAAAAAATATGAAAATCGCTCGTTACGTTTTTGAGAAACATCGATTTAAAAAAAATATGAATTTTTTTCCCTAGTACTATATGGAAAAACTAAATGACATAATTGGACAAAATGGTTCGATCAGGGGCTTGGCCCTATACGAGGGTTTATAGACGAGCACTAATAGTTTAGAAAAAGATCAAAAATATGAAAATCGCTCGTTACGTTTTTAAGAAATATCGATTTAAAAAAATATGAATTTTTTCCCCCTAGTACTATATGGAAAAACTAAATGACATAAGGACAAAATGATTCGATCAGGGACTTAGCCCTATATAAGAGTTTATAGACGAGCACTAATAGTTTAGAAAAAGATCAAAAATATGAAAATCGCTCGTTACGTTTTTGAGAAATATCGATTTTAAAAAAATTATGAATTTTTTTCCCTAGTACTATATGGAAAAACTAAATGACATAATTGGACAAAATGGTTCGATCAGGGGCTTGGCCCTATACGAGGGTTTATAGACGAGCACTAATAGTTTAGAAAAAGATCAAAAATATGAAAATCGCTCGTTACGTTTTTAAGAAATATCGATTTAAAAAAATATGAATTTTTTCCCCCTAGTACTATATGGAAAAACTAAATGACATAAGGAAAAAATGGTTCGATCAGGGACTTAGCCCTATATAAGAGTTTATAGACGAGCACTAATAGTTTAGAAAAAGATCAAAAATATGAAAATCGCTCGTTACGTTTTTGAGAAATATCGATTTTAAAAAAATTATGAATTTTTTTCCCCTGGTACTATATGGAAAAACTAAATGACATAATTGGACAAAATGGTTCGATCAAGGGCTTAGCCCTATATAAGAGTTTATAGACGAGCACTAATAGTCTCGAAAAAGATCAAAAATATGAAAATCGCTCATTACGTTTTTGAGAAATATCGATTTTAAAAAAATATGAATTTTTTTCCCTAGTACTATATGGAAAAACTAAATGACATAATTGGACAAAATCGTTCGATCAGGGGCTTAGCCCTATATGAGGTTTTATAGACGAGCACTAATAGTTAAGAAAAAGATCAAAAATATGAAAATCGCTCGTTACGTTTTTGAGAAATATCGATTTTAAAAAACTATGAATTTTTTTTCCCTAGTACTCTATGGAAAAACTAACTGACATAATTGGACAAAACGGTTCGATCAGGGGCTTAGCCCTATATGAGGGTTTATAGACGAGCACTAATAGTTTACAAAAAGATGAAAAATGTGAAAACGCTCGTTATGTTTCTGAGAAATATCGATTTAAAAAAAATATGAATTTTTTTTCCCTAGTACTATATGGAAAAACTAAATGACATAATTGGACAAAATGGTTCGATCAGGGGCTTAGCCCTATCTTAGGGTTTATAAGCGAGCACTAATAGTTTAGAAAAAGATCAAAAATATGAAAATCGCTCGTTACGTTTTTGAGAAATATCGATTTAAAAAAATATGAATTTTTTCCCCCTAGTACTATATGGAAAAACTAAATGACATAATTGGACAAAATGGTTCGATCAGGGGCTTAGCCCTATATGAGGTTTTATAGACGAGCACTAATAGTTAAGAAAAAGATCAAAAATATGAAAATCGCTCGTTACGTTTTTGAGAAATATCGATTTTAAAAAACTATGAATTTTTTTTCCCTAGTAATATATGGAAAAACTAACTGACATAATTGGACAAAACGGTTCGATCAGGGGCTTAGCCCTATATGAGGGTTTATAGACGAGCACTAATAGTTTACAAAAAGATGAAAAATATGAAAATCGCTCGTGACGGTTTTGAGAAATATCGATTTAAAAAAAATAAGAATTTTTTTTCCCTAGTATCATATGGAAAAACTAAATGACATAATTGGACAAAATGGTTCGATCAGGGGCTTAGCCCTATATAAGAGTTTATAGACGAGCACTAATAGTTTAGAAAAAGATCAAAAATATGAAAATCTCTCGTTACGTTTTTGAGAAATATCGATTTTAAAAAAATATGAATTTTTTTCCCCTCGTACTATATGGAAAAACTAAATGACATAATTGGACAAAATGGTTCGATCAGGGGCTTAGCCCTATATGAGGGTTTATAGACGAGCACTAATAGTTTACAAAAAGATGAAAAATATGAAAATCGCTAGTTACGTTTTTGAGAAATATCGATTTAAAAAAAATATGAATTTTTTTTCCCTAGTACTATATGGAAAAACTAAAATAATTGGACAAAATGGTTCGATCGGGGGCTTAGCCCTATATATGGGTTTATAGACGAGCACAAATAGTTTAGAAAAAGATCAAAAATATGAAAATCGCTCGTTACGCTTTTGAGAAATATCGATTTTAAAAAAATATGATTTTATTTTCCCTAGTACTATATGGAAAAACTAAATGACATAATTGGACAAAATGGTTCGATCAGGAGCTTGGCCCTATATAAGGGTTTATAGACGAGCACTAATAGTTTAGAAAAAGATCAAAAATATGAAAATCGCTCATTATGTTTTTGAGAAATATCGATTTAAAAAAAATATGAACTTTTTTTTCCCTAGTACTATATGGAAAAACTAAATGACATAATTGGACAAAATGGTTCGATCAGGGGCTTAGCCCTATCTTAGGGTTTATAAGCGAGCACTAATAGTTTAGAAAAAGATCAAAAATATGAAAATCGCTCGTTACGTTTTTGAGAAATATCTATTTAAAAAAATATGAATTTTTTCCCCCTAGTACTATATGGAAAAACTAAATGACATAATTGGACAAAATGGTTCGATCAGGGGCTTAGCCCTATATGAGGGTTTATAGAAGAGCACTAATAGTTAAGAAAAAGATCAAAAATATGAAAATCGCTCGTTACGTTTTTGAGAAATATCGATTTTAAAAAACTATGAATTTTTTTTCCCTAGTACTATATGGAAAAACTAAATGACATAATTGGACAAAATGGTTCGATCAGGGGCTTAGCCCTATATAAGGGTTTATAGACGAGCACTAATAGTTTAGAAAAAGATCAAAAATATGGAAATTGCTCGTTACGTTTTTGAGAAATATCGATTTAAAAAAAATATGAATTTTTTTCCCTAGTACTATATGGAAAAACTAAATGACATAATTGGACAAAATGGTTCGATAAGGGGCTTAGCCCTATATGAGGGTTTATAGACGAGCACTAATAGTTTAGAAAAAGATCAAAAATATGAATATCGCTCGTTACGTTTTTGAGAAATATCGATTTTAAAAAAATATGAATTTTTTTCCCTTAGTACTATATGGAAAAACTAAATGACATAATTGACAAGATGGTTCGATCAGGGGCTTAGCCCTATATGAGGGTTTATAGACGAGCGCTAATAGTTTACAAAAAGATAAAAAATATGAAAATCGCTCGTTACGTTTTTGAGAAATATCGATTTAAAAAAAATATGAATTTTTTTTCCCTAGTACTATATGGAAAAACTAAATGACATACTTGGACAAAATGGTTCGATCAGGGGTTTAGACCTATATGAGGGTTTATAGAAGAGCACAAATAGTTTACAAAAAAATGAAAAATATGAAAATCGCTCGTTACGTTTTTGAGAAATATCGATTTAAAAAATATATGAATTTTTTTTCCCTAGTACTATATAGAAAAACTAAATGACATAATTGGACAAAATGGTTCAATCAGGGGCTTAGCCCTATATGAGGGTTTATAGACGAGCGCTAATAGTTTACAAAAAGATCAAAAATATGAAAATCGCTCGTTACGTTTTTGAGAAATATCTATTTAAAAAAATATGAATTTTTTCCCCCTAGTACTATATGGAAAAACTAAATGACATAATTGGACAAAATGGTTCGATCAGGGGCTTAGCCCTATATGAGGGTTTATAGAAGAGCACTAATAGTTAAGAAAAAGATCAAAAATATGAAAATCGCTCGTTACGTTTTTGAGAAATATCGATTTTAAAAAACTATGAATTTTTTTTCCCTAGTACTATATGGAAAAACTAAATGACATAATTGGACAAAATGGTTCGATCAGGGGCTTAGCCCTATATAAGGGTTTATAGACGAGCACTAATAGTTTAGAAAAAGATCAAAAATATGGAAATTGCTCGTTACGTTTTTGAGAAATATCGATTTAAAAAAAATATGAATTTTTTTCCCTAGTACTATATGGAAAAACTAAATGACATAATTGGACAAAATGGTTCGATAAGGGGCTTAGCCCTATATGAGGGTTTATAGACGAGCACTAATAGTTTAGAAAAAGATCAAAAATATGAATATCGCTCGTTACGTTTTTGAGAAATATCGATTTAAAAAAAATATGAATTTTTTTTCCCTAGTACTATATGGAAAAACTAAAATAATTGGACAAAATGGTTCGATCGGGGGCTTAGCCCTATATAAGGGTTTATAGACGAGCACAAATAGTTTAGAAAAAGATCAAAGATATGAAAATCGCTCGTTACGCTTTTGAGAAATATCGATTTTAAAAAAATATGAATTTGTTTTCCCTAGTACTATATGGAAAAACTAAATGACATAATTGGACAAAACCGTTCGATCAGGGACTTAGCCCTATATGAGGGTTTATAGACGAGCACTAATAGTTTACAAAAAGTTGAAAAATATGAAAATCACTGGTTACGTTTTTGAGAAATATCGATTTAAAAAATATATGAATTTTTTCCCTAGTACTATATGGAAAAACTAAATGACATAATTGGACAAAATGGTTCGATCAGTGGCTTAGCCCTATATGAGGGTCTATAGACGAGCACTAATAGTTTACAAAAAGATGAAAAATATGAAAATCGCTCGTTACGTTTTTGAGAAATATCGATTTAAAAAAAATAAGAATTTTTAAATGACATAATTGGACAAAATGGTTCGATCAGGGGCTTAGCCCTATATAAGAGTTTATAGACGAGCACTAATAGTTTAGAAAAAGATCAAAAATATGAAAATCGCTCATCACGTTTTTGAGAAATATCGATTTTAAAAAAATATGAATTTTTTTCCCTAGTACTATATGGAAAAACTAAATGACATAATTGGACAAAATCGTTCGATCAGGGGCTTAGTCCTATATGAGGGTTTATAGACGAGCACTAATAGTTTACAAAAAGATGAAAAATGTGAAAATCGCTCGTGACGGTTTTGAGAAATATCGATTTAAAAAAAATAAGAATTTTTTTTCCCTAGTATCATATGGAAAAACTAAATGACATAATTGGACAAAATGGTTCGATCAGGGGCTTAGCCCTATATAAGAGTTTATAGACGAGCACTAATAGTTTAGAAAAAGATCAAAAATATGAAAATCTCTCGTTACGTTTTTGAGAAATATCGATTTTAAAAAAATATGAATTTTTTTCCCCTAGTACTATATGGAAAAACTAAATGACATAATTGGACAAAATGGTTCGATCAGGGGCTTAGCCCTATATGAGGGTTTATAGACGAGCACTAATAGTTTACAAAAAGATGAAAAATATGAAAATCGCTAGTTACGTTTTTGAGAAATATCGATTTAAAAAAAATATGAATTTTTTTCCCTAGTACTATATGGAAAAACTAAAATAATTGGACAAAATGGTTCGATCGGGGGCTTAGCCCTATATATGGGTTTATAGACGAGCACAAATAGTTTAGAAAAAGATCAAAAATATGAAAATCGCTCGTTACGCTTTTGAGAAATATCGATTTTAAAAAAATATGATTTTATTTTCCCTAGTACTATATGGAAAAACTAAATGACATAATTGGACAAAATGGTTCGATCAGGAGCTTGGCCCTATATAAGGGTTTATAGACGAGCACTAATAGTTTAGAAAAAGATCAAAAATATGAAAATCGCTCATTATGTTTTTGAGAAATATCGATTTAAAAAAAATATGAATTTTTTTTTCCCTAGTACTATATGGAAAAACTAAATGACATAATTGGACAAAATGGTTCGATCAGGGGCTTAGCCCTATCTTAGGGTTTATAAGCGAACACTAATAGTTTAGAAAAAGATCAAAAATATGAAAATCGCTCGTTACGTTTTTGAGAAATATCTATTTAAAAAAATATGAATTTTTTCCCCCTAGTACTATATGGAAAAACTAAATGACATAATTGGACAAAATGTTTCGATCAGGGGCTTAGCCCTATATGAGGGTTTATAGAAGAGCACTAATAGTTAAGAAAAAGATCAAAAATATGAAAATCGCTCGTTACGTTTTTGAGAAATATCGATTTTAAAAAACTATGAATTTTTTTTCCCTAGTACTATATGGAAAAACTAAATCACATAATTGGACAAAATGGTTCGATCAGGGGCTTAGCCCTATATAAGGGTTTATAGACGAGCACTAATAGTTTAGAAAAAGATCAAAAATATGGAAATTGCTCGTTACGTTTTTGAGAAATATCGATTTAAAAAAAATATGAATTTTTTTCCCTAGTACTATATGGAAAAACTAAATGACATAATTGGACAAAATGGTTCGATAAGGGGCTTAGCCCTATATGAGGGTTTATAGACGAGCACTAATATAGGCTTTAAATAAATTGAACAAATCAACTGCGTCTGTTCGCCTTCAGCGTTAGTTTATTAATGCCTCACCATTTTACAATTCAAAGCTTAGCAACTAGAACTTATTTTATTAGCATAATAGGGATAACATAAGTAAGAAAGAGACATATATAGTTAAGAAGAATATTCTAGAAAACATGGAAATTATAAAACCGTTATCCTGGAATTTTAAATAATATTTAGAGAAATTCACAATAATGACAGGTACACTGTGCATAAATTATATAATCATACACTGTAAATATACTGCTACAATTCGGCCGTCCTGACCATGAGATCCCCCGATCTCATACTATTTACATGACACTTCACGTCCTCTAAACCAAGGTCTCATATTAGATGCCGCCCAAACGCCCCTATAGGGCGTACGCGACTGTTGGAACCCTTTTACGTCTTCGATCAAGTAACGATCATTCCGTAATACCTTCGATATTCTATATGGACCTTTATACTTTGGTATTAACTTTCGGGATACACCAGTTGTAGAATCAAAGTTCTTCACCATTACGTAGTTACCATCCTTATATTCAGTCGGCGGCTTTCTCCGCCTGTCAACATATCGCGCATTGTAGTCTTGCAGTCTCTTCTGTTTTTCGGCTGCCCTATCCCTGATCGCACCACGATCATCCTGAAAAGTTTCCCCATTACAAAGAGTTTCCCTCAACAAATCAGCAACCTTTCCTTTTTGCCCCTTACCAAACAACATTACACTAGGATGCTCTCCTACCGACCTATGTACCGTGTTATTCAAGGTATATTCTACCTGCTCAAGTACTGTGTCCCAATAGACTCCCCCTTCAGGATCCACTAACTTCGCTAACATTGGACCTATCGACCTATTAACTCTTTCAACTTGGCCATTAGCCTGAGGTGAACCGGTAGCTATCAACACATGAGCAACATTGTTTTCCTTCAAGAAATCTGCGAAATCCCCAGACGTAAAACAAGCTCCTCTATCACTTATCACACACCTGGGGCGACTATAAGATCTAAAATAGTTCTTCAATGCCAAGATAGCCTCTTTCGAATTAGTAGTCTTCGTCGGATACAACCTAACAAACTTAGTACATGCATCAATGACGACAAGAATATGTTTCACCACCCTACCATTGTCTACCGGACCAAAATGGTCTATGTGTATCACGTCAAATGGTCCATTCGATTTCGGAATACTGTGCAAAAAACCTTCTTCCTTACCATGCTTAGAAGAGTATACAATACAATTCAAGCAATTTTCTATATGTCTCGATGCCTTCGCCCTGACTTTCGAAAACCAATAACCTTTCAGTATGAGCTCAGTCATCTTATCAATACCAACATGACCCATTTCATCGTGATACTTATATAAAATATGATCCTCCATATCCTCAGGGACACAAAACAACAATCCACCACTCTTCGTTTTCCTATACAGCACACCATTTCTCATCTCATACAACCCATGTTCGCTTCCCTGAAGCCTGCTCTTTATATCTTCCAACTTCTGATCCCTATTCTGACAAATAACCAAGTTCTCTTCAAATGTATTTGATTCAATTATCATTATGTTAGTGCTCCTACTTAATGCATCAACATGCTGCATCCGTTTACCCGATCGATGTTCCAGCACATACTCATAATTCTGGAGTTCCAGAGCCCACCGCGAAATTCTTGGATTTAGTTCTCTTTTGTTGAGTGTCAATGTCAAAGAATTGCAATCGGTTACAATTTTAAACTTACGTCCCTGTAAATATATCCGAAAACGCCTCAATGCGTAAATTATAGCCAATGTTTCAAGTTCAAAGCTGTGATATTTTGATTCCGCTTCTGTCATCCTTTTCGAAAAATAAAAAATCGGATGGAACTTACCATCTTCTTTTTTCTGCAGTAATACAGCTCCAAAACCAACAGAACTAGCATCACAGTGAAGTTCAGTTTCATCATTGGGATCGTATAACGCTAATATTGGCGACTCCATTAACTTTTCCTTAAGTAACTCAAAAGCATTTAACTCAATATCACCAAAAACAAATTTTCTATCCTTCTTCGTCAAATCATACAACGGTTTTGCAATGAGCGAAAAGTCCTTGACAAACCTACGAAAATACGAGCACAAACCTAAAAAACTCTGTACTGCATGCTGTTTGTCAGGTATAGGAAAATCCCTTATAGCCTGCAGTCCCTTCTCATCGGCTCTAATTCCATCACCATCAATGGTGTATCCTAAATATTTCACCGATGTCAGTAAAAATTCGCATTTATCATGCCTCAGCTCTAAGTTATTCTCAACCAATCATGATGTCGTCTAAATAAATAATGATTTTATCATCCTTCACCATATCAGCAAAAACCTTATTCACAAATCTCTGAAAAATAGATGGTGCGTTTTTCAAGCCAAATGGCATTCTCAAAAATTCAAACTGACCCAAAGGTGTTACGAAGGATGTATATTTAACCGAATCTTTCTGAACAAAAACATGAAAAAATCCGTTTTTCAAATCTAATTTCGTAAAGAACTTTTTCCCAGAGAGCCTATCTAACAAATCATCAATCAAAGGAATAGGATAACTGTCCTTAATAGTAACCTTGTTCAAAACGCGGTAGTCTACACACATCCTTAAATCCCCTGTTTTCTTTCTTACCAACACAATCGGTGATACAAACTCTGATTCACTCGGCCGTATGTATCCTTTATCCAAATATTCGTCCAATAGACTTTGCAATTCAGTTCTCTCCGCGTACGACAGTCTTCTAGGACTGCAACTAAAACATTTCTCGTCATTCAATCTCAATTTAATTTCACTATATATCTTTGGTTTAGAAGGACGCTCAGGTCGTACATAATAATTATTATACAATTCACCTAATCTAATTCTATCCTTATATTCAATTCCATTCTCTACAACAAAATCAAAACGATCATTATCCTCAACATCAATAGATAAAATAGCCCTTCCGAAATCTAATTCATCTTTCTCTTCACTAACCCCTGTGCAAGATATGAACTTAAATCCCGCACTACGCAAAAAATCCCTACCCAATACACATTCATATGCCATCGATTCGTCCGGTACGACCAACATTTCCAAACTTAAAACCCTATCATTTACCTTTGTGAAACAACTAAACTTTCCATAAACATTTAACTTAGATTTATTAATACCAAAAAATTCAATATTGGAACATAAAAGATCATCAAAATTCACTAATCCTACAATACTTGATCTTCTCACAAAGCTGGCCGCACTACCCGAATCGATTAGGCATTCTAAAGAAAAATCATAATTAAAACTAGAATATAAACAAAACTTAAAATACCTTACATATTCATTACCATCAACCAGTTGGACCGCTACCTTTCTTTCCGGACAAGCTGCAACACGATGAGATACACTTCCACATCCATAGCAAGCTCCCATTTGTCTCTTTGGCTTTTGACATTCAGCTGCAAAGTGCCCGAACGAATTACAGTTGTAACATCTGAATTTACTTTCCGAATTTGACTGGTCACCTTTTTTCTGTTGAAATTGTTTTGGTTGCTTCAATTCAATTCTCGAAAATGATTGTAATAGCTGGGTTTTGTTTGTATAACATTGCAAACTAGCCTGCACTTTCAATTGGTTATCAGGAATGCCTTCAATTATTTGGTCAATCAGCTCATCGTCATCAATACCAATTTTATTTGATAAAATTACTTTTTCATTATAGTAATCTACAAATGATTCACCATATCTCCACTTTCGGTTCTCAAAATTGCGACGCATCATCATTTTATTTTCCTTTGTACAGAAAATTTCTTTCATCTCGTTCAAAATTTTATCTGTGCTTTCGTGAATGAAATTTGGTTTTGAGTGTAACCACATCTGAGCTTTTCCCTTCAACTTACACATTAGTAGGGCCTTTGCTGTATTTTCCCCTACATTATATACACCACTTATGCTTCTAAACTGGGTTATCCATATTTCAGGAAACAGTCCACCATCATAATCCGAAATCATATCTTTAAGGGTGTTAAAACATACATTTATTTTGTCATCAGGGCCCCAGCACAATTTTTCCACTTCGTTCGAAACCCTTTCGGAAGAAAAATCTTTTTCAACCGACTCGCTTTGACGCCTTTCATTTTCTGCAATGATTTTTAATAAATCATTTTCTTTGCGAAGCAACTCTCTTTCACGTTTTATGAGTTCCAACTCTTTGCTCAATAACTCATTTAAAAATGCATTTCCACCCTTATTGAATTTGCTGCGTTGCTGGGAGACTGCACCCTCTTGTTGTACTGCACTATCATTTTCCTCCTGTTGAGCCAAACAATCATTTTCCTCCTGTTGAGCCAAACAATCATTTTCTTTCCGTTTAACACCACAATCATTTTCTTTGTCTCCACAATCATTTTCAAAATTTTCATTCTCCACACTCGTTATTTCATCAGCATTTTCACCTGTTTCCATAATTGGGTATGCACCTCTTTCATTATCCGGTAACTGGTTCAGTCTTAGAAGAAGCGCGTTTTTTGTACCTGTTGATGGCAAGCCCAGATGCTGCAGCCAATGGCGCAACTGGGCAGCCGTATAAGTACCACTAGCACCTTCCATAATTACCGATCACTTTTTCTTTTTTTTTCTTAAATTTTATTTTTTTTTTAAATTATTCTTTTTACCGTTTATAAAAAATTTTCTATATATTTTTTTTATTTTTTTTTTCTCGATCCCACTTCTGAGATTATAGGCTTTAAATAAATTGAACAAATCAACTGCGTCTGTTCGCCTTCAGCGTTAGTTTATTAATGCCTCACCATTTTACAATTCAAAGCTTAGCAACTAGAACTTATTTTATTAGCATAATAGGGATAACATAAGTAAGAAAGAGACATATATAGTTAAGAAGAATATTCTAGAAAACATGGAAATTATAAAACCGTTATCCTGGAATTTTAAATAATATTTAGAGAAATTCACAATAATGACAGGTACACTGTGCATAAATTATATAATCATACACTGTAAATATACTGCTACACTAATAGTTTAGAAAAAGATCAAAAATATGAAAATCGCTCGTTACGTTTTTGAGAAATATCGATTTTAAAAAAATATGAATTTTTTTCCCCTAGTACTATATGGAAAAACTAAATGACATAATTGGACAAAATGGTTCGATCAGGGGCTTAGCCCTATAAGAGGGTTTATAGACGAGCACTAATAGTTTACAAAAAGATGAAAAATATGAAAATCGCTCGTTACGTTTTTGAGAAATATCGATTTAAAAAGAATATGAATTTTTTTTCCCTAGTACTATATGGAAAAACTAAATGACATAATTGGACAAGATGGTTCGATCAGGGGCTTAGCCCTATATGAGGGTTTATAGACGAGCGCTAATAGTTTACAAAAAGATGAAAAATATGAAAATCGCTCGTTACGTTTTTGAGAAATATCGATTTAAAAAAAATATGAATTTTTTTTCCCTAGTACTATATGGAAAAACTAAATGACATACTTGGACAAAATGGTTCGATCAGGGGTTTAGCCCTATATGAGGGTTTATAGACGAGCACAAATAGTTTACAAAAAAATGAAAAATATGAAAATCGCTCGTTACGTTTTTGAGAAATATCGATTTAAAAAACATATGAATTTTTTTTCCCTAGTACTATATAGAAAAACTAAATGACATAATTGGACAAAATGGTTCAATCAGGGGCTTAGCCCTATATGAGGGTTTATAGACGAGCGCTAATAGTTTACAAAGAGATGAAAAATATGAAAATGGCTCGTTACGTTTTTGAGAAATATCGATTTTAAAAAAATATGAATTTTTTTTCCCTAGTACTATATGGAAAAACTAAAATAATTGGACAAAATGGTTCGATCGGGGGCTTAGCCCTATATAAGGGTTTATAGACGAGCACAAATAGTTTAGAAAAAGATCAAAGATATGAAAATCGCTAGTTACGCTTTTGAGAAATATCGATTTTAAAAAAATATGAATTTGTTTTCCCTAGTACTATATGGAAAAACTAAATGACATAATTGGACAAAACCGTTCGATCAGGGACTTAGCCCTATATGAGGGTTTATAGACGAGCACTAATAGTTTACAAAAAGTTGAAAAATATGAAAATCACTGGTTACGTTTTTGAGAAATATCGATTTAAAAAATATATGAATTTTTTCCCTAGTACTATATGGAAAAACTAAATGACATAATTGGACAAAATGGTTCGATCAGTGGCTTAGCCCTATATGAGGGTCTATAGACGAGCACTAATAGTTTACAAAAAGATGAAAAATATGAAAATCGCTCGTTACGTTTTTGAGAAATATCGATTTAAAAAAAATAAGAATTTTTTTTCCTAGTACTATATGGAAAAACTAAATGACATAATTGGACAAAATGGTTCGATCAGGGGCTTAGCCCTATATAAGAGTTTATAGACGAGCACCAATAGTTTAGAAAAAGATCAAAAATATGAAAATCGCTCGTTACGATTTTGAGAAACATCGATTTAAAAAAAATGATTTTTTTTTCCCTAGTACTATATGGGAAAACTAAATGACATAATTGGACAAAAAGGTTCGATCAGGGGCTTAGCCCTATACGAGGGTTTATAGGCGAGCACTAATAGTTTAGAAAAAGATCAAAAATATGAAAATCGCTCGTTAAGTTTTTGAGAAATATCGATTTTAAAAAAATATGAATTTTTTTTCCCTAGTACTATATGGAAAAACTAAATAACATAATTGGACAAAATGGTTCGATCAGGGGCTTAGCCCTATTTAAGGGTTTATAGACGAGCAGTAATAGTTTAGAAAAAGATCAAAAATATGAAAATCGCTCGTTACGTTTTTGAGAAACATCGATTTAAAAAAAATATGAATTTTTTTTCCCTAGTACTATATGGAAAAACTAAATGACATAATTGGACAAAATGGTTCGATCAGGGGCTTGGCCCTATACGAGGGTTTATAGACGAGCACTAATAGTTTAGAAAAAGATCAAAAATATGAAAATCGCTCGTTACGTTTTTAAGAAATATCGATTTAAAAAAATATGAATTTTTTCCCCCTAGTACTATATGGAAAAACTAAATGACATAATTGGACAAAATGGTTCGATCAGGGGCTTAGCCCTATATAAGAGTTTATAGACGAGCACTAATAGTTTAGAAAAAGATCAAAAATATGAAAATCGCTCATTACGTTTTTGAGAAATATCGATTTTAAAAAAATATGAATTTTTTTCCCTAGTACTATATGGAAAAACTAAATGACATAATTGGACAAAATCGTTCGATCAGGGGCTTAGTCCTATATGAGGGTTTATAGACGAGCACTAATAGTTTACAAAAAGATGAAAAACATGAAAATCGCTCGTTACGTTTTTGAGAAATATCGATTTAAAAAAATATATGAATTTTTTTCCCTAGTACTATATGGAAAAACTAAATGACATAATTGGACAAAATGGTTCGAGCAGGGGCTTAGCCCTATATGAGGGTTTATAGACGAGCACTAATAGTTTAGAAAAAGATCAAAAATATGAAAATCGCTCGTTACGTTTTTGAGAAATATCGATTTTAAAAAAATGTGATTTTATTTTCCCTAGTACTATATGGAAAAACTAAATGACATAATTGGACAAAATGGTTCGATCAGGGGCTTAGCCCTATATGAGGGTTTATAGACGAGCACTAATAGTTTAGAAAAAGATCAAAAATATGGAAATTGCTCGTTACGTTTTTGAGAAATATCGATTTAAAAAAAATATGAATTTTTTCCCTAGTACTATATGGAAAAACTAACTGACATAATTGGACAAAATGGTTCGATCAGGGGCTTAGCCCTATACGAGGGTTTATAGACGAGCACTAATAGTTTACAAAAAGATGAAAAATATCAAAATCGCTCGTGACGGTTTTGAGAAATATCGATTTAAAAAAAATAAGAATTTTTTTTCCCTAGTATCGTATGGAAAAACTAAATGACATAATTGGACAAAATGGTTCGATCAGGGGCTTAGCTCTATATAAGAGTTTATAGACGAGCACTAATAGTTTAGAAAAAGATCAAAAATATGAAAATCGCTCGCTACGTTTTTGAGAAATATCGATTTTAAAAAAATATGAATTTTTTTCCCCTAGTACTATATGGAAAAACTAAATGACATAATTGGACAAAATGGTTCGATCAGGGGCTTAGCCCTATATGAGGGTTTATAGACGAGCACTAATAGTTTACAAAAAGATGAAAAATATGAAAATCGCTCGTTACGTTTTTGAGAAATATCGATTTAAAAAAAATATGAATTTTTTTTCCCTAGTACTATATGGAAAAACTAAATGACATAATTGGACAAGATGGTTCGATCAGGGGCTTAGCCCTATATGAGGGTTTATAGACGAGCGCTAATAGTTTACAAAAAGATAAAAAATATGAAAATCGCTCGTTACGTTTTTGAGAAATATCAATTTAAAAAAAATATGAATTTTTTTTCCCTAGTACAAAATGGTTCGATCAGGGGCTTGGCCCTATACGAGGGTTTATAGACGAGCACTAATAGTTTAGAAAAAGATCAAAAATATGAAAATCGCTCGTTACGTTTTTAAGAAATATCGATTTAAAAAAATATGAATTTTTTCCCCCTAGTACTATATGGAAAAACTAAATGACATAATTGGACAAAATGGTTCGATCAGGGGCTTAGCCCTATGTAAGAGTTTATAGACGAGCACTAATAGTTTAGAAAAAGATCAAAAATATGAAAATCGCTCGTTACGTTTTTGAGAAATATCGATTTTAAAAAAATTATGAATTTTTTTCCCCTAGTACTATATGGAAAAACTAAATGACATAATTGGACAAAATGGTTCGATCAGGGGCTTAGCCCTATATAAGAGTTTATAGACGAGCACTAATAGTTTAGAAAAGGATCAAAAATATGAAAATCGCTCATTACGTTTTTGAGAAATATCGATTTTAAAAAAATATGAATTTTTTTCCCTAGTACTATATGGAAAAAATAAATGACATAATTGGACAAAATCGTTCGATCAGGGGCTTAGTCCTATATGAGGGTTTATAGACGAGCACTAATAGTTTACAAAAAGATGAAAAACATGAAAATCGCTCGTTACGTTTTTGAGAAATATCGATTTAAAAAAAAATATGAATTTTTTTCCCTAGTACTATATGGAAAAACTAAATGACATAATTGGACAAAATGGTTCGAGCAGGGGCTTAGCCCTATATGAGGGTTTATAGACGAGCACTAATAGTTTAGAAAAAGATCAAAAATATGAAAATCGCTCGTTACGTTTTTGAGAAATATCGATTTTAAAAAAATGTGATTTTATTTTCCCTAGTACTATATGGAAAAACTAAATGACATAATTGGACAAAATGGTTCGATCAGGAGCTTGGCCCTCTATAAGGGTTTATAGACGAGCACTAATAGTTTAGGAAAAGATCAAAAATGTGAAAACGCTCGTTATGTTTTTGAGAAATATCGATTTAAAAAAAATATGAATTTTTTTTCCCTAGTACTATATGGAAAAACTAAATGACATAATTGGACAAAATGGTTCGATCAGGGGCTTAGCCCTATCTTAGGGTTTATAAGCGAGCACTAATAGTTTAGAAAAAGATCAAAAATATGAAAATCGCTCGTTACGTTTTTGAGAAATATCGATTTAAAAAAAATATGAATTTTTTTCCCCTAGTACTATATGGAAAAACTAAATGACATAATTGGACAAAATGGTTCGATCAGGGGCTTGGCCCTATACGAGGGTTTATAGACGAGCACTAATAGTTTAGAAAAAGATCAAAAATATGAAAATCGCTCGTTACGTTTTTGAGAAATATCGATTTAAAAAAATATGAATTTTTTCCCCCTAGTACTATATGGAAAAACTAAATGACATAATTGGACAAAATGGTTCGATCAGGGGCTTAGCCCTATATGAGGGTTTATAGACGAGCACTAATAGTTTAGAAAAAGATCAAAAATATGGAAATTGCTCGTTACGTTTTTGAGAAATATCGATTTAAAAAAAATATGAATTTTTTTCCCTAGTACTATATGGAAAAACTAACTGACATAATTGGACAAAATGGTTCGATCAGGGGCTTAGCCCTATATGAGGGTTTATAGACGAGCACTAATAGTTTACAAAAAGATGAAAAATATGAAAATCGCTCGTGACGGTTTTGAGAAATATCGATTTAAAAAAATAAGAATTTTTTTTCCCTAGTATCATATGGAAAAACTAAATGACATAATTGGACAAAATGGTTCGATCAGGGGCTTAGCCCTATATAAGAGTTTATAGACGAGCACAAATAGTTTAGAAAAAGATCAAAAATATGAAAATCGCTCGCTACGTTTTTGAGAAATATCGATTTTAAAAAAATATGAATTTTTTTCCCCTAGTACTATATGGAAAAACTAAATGACATAATTGGACAAAATGGTTCGATCAGGGGCTTAGCCCTATATGAGGGTTTATAGACGAGCACCAATAGTTTACAAAAAGATGAAAAATATGAAAATCGCTCGTTACGTTTTTGAGAAATATCGATTTAAAAAAAATATGAATTTTTTTTCCCTAGTACTATATGGAAAAACTAAATGACATAATTGGACAAGATGGTTCGATCAGGGGCTTAGCCCTATATGAGGGTTTATAGACGAGCGCTAATAGTTTACAAAAAGATGAAAAATATGAAAATCGCTCGTTACGTTTTTGAGAAATATCGATTTAAAAAAAATATGAATTTTTTTTCCCTAGTACTATATGGAAAAACTAAATGACATACTTGGACAAAATGGTTCGATCAGGGGCTTAGCCCTATATGAGGGTTTATAGACGAGCACAAATAGTTTACAAAAAAATGAAAAATATGAAAATCGCTGGTTACGTTTTTGAGAAATATCGATTTTAAAAATATAAGAATTTTTTTCCCTAGTACTATATGGAAAAACTAAATGACATAATTGGACAAAATGGTTCAATCAGGGGCTTAGCCCTATATGAGGGTTTATAGACGAGCGCTAATAGTTTACAAAAAGATGAAAAATATGAAAATCGCTCGCTACGTTTTTGAGAAATATCGATTTAAAAAAAATATGAATTTTTTTCCCTAGTACTATATGGAAAAACTAAAATAATTGGACAAAATGGTTCGATCGGGGGCTTAGCCCTATATATGGGTTTATAGACGAGCACTAATAGTTTACAAAAAGATGAAAAATATGAAAATCGCTAGTTACGTTTTTGAGAAATATCGATTTAAAAAATATATGAATTTTTTTTCCCTAGTACTATATGGAAAAACTAAATGACATAATTGGACAAAATGGTTCGATCAGGGGCTTAGCCCTATATGAGGGTTTATAGACGAGCACTAATAGTTTACAAAAAGATGAAAAATATGAAAATCGCTCGTTACGGTTTTGAGAAATATCGATTTAAAAAAAATAAGAATTTTTTTTCGATAGTACTATATGGAAAAACTAAATGACATAATTGGACAAAATGGTCCGATCAGGGGCTTAGCCCTATATAAGAGTTTATAGACGAGCATTAATAGTTTAGAAAAAGATCAAAAATATGAAAATCGCTCGTTACGTTTTTGAGAAACATCGATTTAAAAAAAATGATTTTTTTTTCCCTAGTACTATATGGGAAAACTAAAAGACATAATTGGACAAAAAGGTTCGATCAGGGGCTTAGCCCTATATGAGGGTATATAGGCGAGCACTAATAGTTTAGAAAAAGATCAAAAATATGAAAATCGCTCGTTAAGTTTTTGAGAAATATCGATTTTAAAAAAATATGCATTTTATTTTCCTTAGTACTATATGGAAAAACTAAATGACATAATTGGACAAAATGGTTCGATCAGGGGCTTAGCCCTATTTAAGGGTTTATAGACGAGCAGTAATAGTTTAGAAAAATATCAAAAATATGAAAATCGCTCGTTACGTTTTTGAGAAATATCGATTTAAAAAAATATGAATTTTTTCCCCCTAGTACTATATGGAAAAACTAAATGACATAATTGGACAAAATGGTTCGATCAGGGGCTTAGCCCTGTATGAGTGTTTATAGACGAGCACTAGTAGTTAAGAAAAAGATCAAAAATATGAAAATCGCTCGTTACGTTTTTGAGAAATATCGATTTTAAAAAACTATGAATTTTTTTTCCCTAGTACTATATGGAAAAACTAAATGACATAATTGGAAAAAATGGTTCGATCAGGGGCTTAGCCCTATATAAGGGTTTATAGACGAGCACTAATAGTTTAGGAAAAGATCAAAAATATGGAAATTGCTCGTTATGTTTTTGAGAAATATCGATTTTAAAAAAATATGAATTTTTTTCCCTAGTACTATATGGAAAAACTAAATGACATAATTGGACAAAATGGTTCGATCAGGGGCTTAGCCCTATATGAGGGTTTATAGATGAGCACTAATAGTTTACAAAAAGATGAAAAATATGAAAATCGCTCCTTACGGTTTTGACAAATATCGATTTAAAAAAAATAAGAATTTTTTTCCCCTAGTATCATATGGAAAAACTAAATGACATAATTGGACAAAATGGTTCGATCAGGGGCTTAGCCCTATATAAGAGTTTATAGACGAGCACTAATAGTTTAGAAAAAGATCAAAAATATGAAAATCGCTCGTTACGTTTTTGAGAAATATCGATTTTAAAAAAATATGAATTTTTTCCCCTTAGTACTATATGGAAAAACTAAATGACATAATTGGACAAGATGGTTCGATCAGGGTCTTAGCCCTATATGAGGGTTTATAGACGAGCACTAACAGTTTACATAAAGATGAAAAATATGAAAATCGCTCGTTACGTTTTTGAGAAATATCGATTTAAAAATAATATGAATTTTTTTCCCTAGTACTATATGGAAAAACTAAATGACATAATTGGACAAAATGGTTCGATCAGGGCCTTAACCCTGTATGAGGGTTTATAGACGAGCACTAATAGTTTAGAAAAAGGTCAAAAATATGAAAATCGCTCGTTACGTTTTTGAGAAATATCGATTTTAAAAAATATGAATTTTTTTTTCCCTAGTACTATATGGAAAAACTAAATGACATACTTGGACAAAATGGTTCGATCAGGGGCTTAGCCCTATATGAGGGTTTATAGACGAGCACAAATAGTTTACAAAAAAATTAAAAATATGAAAATCGCTCGTTACGTTTTTGAGAAATATCGATTTAAAAAATATATGATTTTTTTTCCCTAGTACTATATGGAAAAACTAAATGACATAATTGGACAAAATGGTTCAATCAGGGGCTTAGCCCTATAAGAGGGTTTATAGACGAGCGCTAATAGTTTACAAAAAGATGAAAAATATGAAAATCGCTCGTTACGTTTTTGAGAAATATCGATTTAAAAAAAATATGAATTTTTTTCCCTAGTACTATATGGAAAAACTAAAATAATTGGACAAAATGGTTCGATCGGGGGCTTAGCCCTATCTAAGGGTTTATAGACGAGCACAAATAGTTTAGAAAAAGATCAAAAATATGAAAATCGCTCGTTACGTTTTTGAGAAATATCGATTTTAAAAAAATATGAATTTGTTTTCCCTAGTACTATATGGAAAAATTAAATGACATAATTGGACAAAATCGTTCGATCAGGGACTTAGCCCTATATGAGGGTTTATAGACGAGCACTAATAGTTTACAAACAGATGAAAAATATGAAATTCGCTAGTTACGTTTTTGAGAAATATCGATTTAAAAAATATATGAATTTTTTTTCCCCTAGTACTATATGGAAAAACTAAATGACATAATTGGACAAAATGGTTCGATCAGGGGCTTAGCCCTATATGAGGGTTTATAGACGAGCACTAATAGTTTACAAAAAGATGAAAAATATGAAAATCGCTCGTTACGTTTTTGAGAAATATCGATTTAAAAAAAATATGAATTTTTTTTCCTAGTACTATATGGAAAAACTAAATGACATAATTTGACAAAATGGTTCGATCAGGGGCTTAGCCCTATATGAGGGTTTATAGATGAGCACTAATAGTTTACAAAAAGATGAAAAATATGAAAATCGCTCCTTACGGTTTTGACAAATATCGATTTAAAAAAAATAAGAATTTTTTTCCCCTAGTATCATATGGAAAAACTAAATGACATAATTGGACAAAATGGTTCGATCAGGGGCTTAGCCCTATATAAGAGTTTATAGACGAGCACTAATAGTTTAGAAAAAGATCAAAAATATGAAAATCGTTCGTTACGTTTTTGAGAAATATCGATTTTAAAAAAATATGAATTTTTTCCCCTTAGTACTATATGGAAAAACTAAATGACATAATTGGACAAGACGGTTCGATCAGGGTCTTAGCCCTATATGAGGGTTTATAGACGAGCACTAACAGTTTACATAAAGATGAAAAATATGAAAATCGCTCGTTACGTTTTTGAGAAATATCGATTTAAAAATAATATGAATTTTTTTCCCTACTACTATATGGAAAAACTAAATGACATAATTGGACAAAATGGTTCGATCAGGGCCTTAACCCTGTATGAGGGTTTATAGACGAGCACTAATAGTTTAGAAAAAGGTCAAAAATATGAAAATCGCTCGTTACGTTTTTGACAAATATCGATTTTAAAAAATATGAATTTTTTTTTCCCTAGTACTATATGGAAAAACTAAATGACATACTTGGACAAAATGGTTCGATCAGGGGCTTAGCCCTATATGAGGGTTTATAGACGAGCACAAATAGTTTACAAAAAAATGAAAAATATGAAAATCGCTCGTTACGTTTTTGAGAAATATCGATTTAAAAAATATATGAATTTTTTTTCCCTAGTACTATATGGAAAAACTAAATGACATAATTGGACAAAATGGTTCAATCAGGGGCTTAGCCCTATATGAGGGTTTATAGACGAGCGCTAATAGTTTACAAAAAGATGAAAAATATGAAAATCGCTCGTTACGTTTTTGAGAAATATCGATTTAAAAAAAATATGAATTTTTTTCCTTAGTACTATATGGAAAAACTAAAATAATTGGACAAAATGCTTCGATCGGGGGCTTAGCCCTATCTAAGGGTTTATAGTCGAGCACAAATAGTTTAGAAAAAGATCAAAAATATGAAAATCGCTCGTTACGTTTTTGAGAAATATCGATTTTAAAAAAATATGAATTTGTTTTCCCTAGTACTATATGGAAAAATTAAATGACATAATTGGACAAAATCGTTCGATCAGGGACTTAGCCCTATATGAGGGTTTATAGACGAGCACTAATAGTTTACAAACAGATGAAAAATATGAAATTCGCTAGTTACGTTTTTGAGAAATATCGATTTAAAAAATATATGAATTTTTTTTTCCCTAGTACTATATGGAAAAACTAAATGACATAATTGGACAAAATGGTTCGATCAGGGGCTTAGCCCTATATGAGGGTTTATAGACGAGCACTAATAGTTTATAAAAAGATGAAAAATATGAAAATCGCTCGTTACGTTTTTGAGAAATATCGATTTTAAAAAAATATGAATTTTTTTTCCCTAGTACTATATGGAAGAACTAAATGACATAATTGGACAAAATAGTTCGATCAGGGGCTTAGCCGTATTTAAGGGTTTATAGACGAGCAGTAATAGTTTAGAAAAAGATCAAAAATATGAAAATCGCTCGTTACGTTTTCGAGAAACATCGATTTTAAAAAATATGAATTTTTTCCCTAGTACTATATGGAAAAACTAAATGACATAATTGGACAAAATGGTTCGATCAGGGGCTTATCCCTATATGAGGGTTTATAGACGAGTGCTAATAGTTTAGAAAGAGATAAAAAATATGAAAATCGCTCGTTACGTTTTTGAGAAATATCTATTGAAAAAAATTATGAATTTTTTTTCCCTAGTACTATATGGAAAAACTAAATGACATAATAGGGCAAAATGGTTCGATCAGGGGCTTAGCCCTATATGAGGGTTTATAGACGAGCAATAATAGTTTACAAAAAGATGAAAAATATGAAAAGCGCTCGTTACGTTATTGAGAAATATCGATTTTAGAAAAATATGAATTTTTTTCCCCTAGTACTATATGGAAAAACTAAATGATATAATTGGACAAAATGGTTCGATCAGGGGCTTAGCCCTATATGAGGGTTTATAGACGAGCACTAATAGTTTACAAAAAGATGAAAAATATGAAAATCGCTCGTTACGTTTTTGAGAAATATCGATTTAAAAATATATGAATTTTTTTCCCTAGTACTATATGGAAAAACTAAATGACATAATTGGACAAGATGGTTCGATCAGGGGCTTAGCCCTATATGAGGGTTTATAGACGAGCACTAATAGTTTACAAAAAGATGAAAAATATGAAAATCGCTCGTTACGGTTTTGAGAAATATCGATTTAAAAAAAATAAGAATTTTTTTCCTAGTATCATATGGAAAAACAAAATGGTACGATCAGGGGCTTAGCCCTATATAAGAGTTTATAGACGAGCACTAATAGTTTAGAAAAAGATCAAAAATATGAAAATCGCTCGTTACGTTTTTGAGAAATATCGATTTTAAAAAAATATGAATTTTTCCCCTGGTACTATATGGAAAAACTAAATGACATAATTGGACAAAATGGTTCGATCAGGGGCTTAGCCCTATATGAGGGTTTATAGACGAGCACTAATAGTTTACAAAAAGATGAAAAATATGAAAATCGCTCGCTACGTTTTTGAGAAATATCGATTTAAAAAAAATATGAATTTTTTTTCCCTAGTACTATATGGAAAAACTAAATGCATAATTGGACAAGATGGTTCGATCAGGGGCTTAGCCCTATATGAGGGTTTATAGACGAGCACTAACAGTTTACATAAAGATGAAAAATATGAATATCGCTCGTTACGTTTTTGAGAAATATCGATTTAAAAATAATCAGAATTTTTTTTCCCTAGTACTATATGGAAAAACTAAATGACATAATTGGACAAAATGGTTCGATTAGGGCCTTAGCCCTATATGAGGGTTTATAGACGAGCACTAATAGTTTACAAAAAGATGAAAAATATGAAAATCGCTCGTTACGTTTTTGAGAAATATCGATTTAAAAAAAATATGAATTTTTTTTTTCCCTAGTACTATATGGAAAAACTAAATGACATAATTGGACAACATGGTTCGATCAGGGGCTTAGCCCTATATGAGGGTTTATAGACGAGCACTAATAGTTTACAAAAAGATGAAAAATATGAAAATCGCTCGTTACGTTTTTGAGAAATATCGATTTTAAAAAAATATGAATTTTTTCCCCTGGTACTATATGTGTTGAAGCTAGAACATAAGAATTTTGATTTAAAAAAGAATACACAATTACATAACCTTGAAGTTTTAACATGTAAAGTAAAGTAATAAATTTGGGTTTTTACTGTACCAGTTTTTATGTATTAGAATAAAGATAAGAACAATGCATTGGTATTCTTGACGAATGCATTTTTGTGTGTTGATCAGGTAACGACCCGTGGTTTGATTTTATTTGTTTGCTTTACAGCTACACATATTACCGTGTAGCATACATAATATGAGATAAGATTCCTGCTTAGAATTAAAAATAGTTTTATAAGTTGTAATCTTTTATGTAAATACATTTCCCACATGGGTTGGTTTCATGTGGAAAACGTATGTTTAATAGTTTTTAAAGTATTTAGGAAATTATATATAAGTAGGGAAAAATTGTAAATAAAGGTCTGTTCAATTTGAAACGCTCAAACGATTGTGTCGTCTAATTCATTTTATATTCGCTCTCGCTATCTAGTCGAAAACATTGGTGACCCCTAAAAAACACTAAAAAATTAAACAAATTTTAGTTTCCCCCCACCAGTGGTAAGGAACTCGAAAATTTGTTTTTAGTGGATTTTGAACGCGAAAGAAAGGAAAATAATAAATAAAAAAAATTTTTTTGTTGTTGAATTAAAAGTAAAGTCGGTCGCGCCGTGCATATATAAAAAAAAAAAAAAAAAAAAGTGAAAAAAGAGGGTAAAGTAATTTTTGCATTAATTTTTATTTACATTCTTTTTCTATATTAAATTTACGAAATGGCCGCGATTCAAGTTATTAAGGATCAGGAAACGTTAGGGAACGACATAGCGGCCTGCTACAATTCGCTGAGCAAATTAGCTCAGAGTAATGTAGCGGGAAATGAATTGACAGTACAAGTCCGTGAGCTGAGGACATCATTGTATACATTGGTAGAGCAATTTGAAAAAAATGATAAAGAACTCCGACCGCCCTCAGCCACATTGGAGCACAATGCGTACTTCAAAACGGACTTTGTGGATAAAGTTAGGAGGGCGATGACAAATTTTGAGAGTTTATATGGTAGTTTAAAAGAAAGACTACAAACGGAACAGAAAGCAGCGTCTTTAAAAGCTTCGACAAAAGTAGGAGGCAGTACAGGGGGTACGCAGGTGCAAAAGCCACCTCCAAGTGCACCTGCAGACACTTCGCTTTCATTTCCAAAACCTCTGCCATATGCGTCTAAAAAAGAACAAGAACACAATTTCCAAAATCATGGACTGATGCGTCAGTTCCAATATGTTCTTGACGACTTTGAGGCAAAAATTTACAAATTTAAAAATAAGGAGGTCTCTGTAGACATCCTTAAAGAAAAATATAAAATAACAGAACAAGTGTTCATGCAGTACATGGGACATTATCCGGACGATGAATTGAGGTGTTTTATGCATTGAGGGATCGTTATCAGGGAATACCCGGCATAGAAAGCTATGCCAAGTCCCTTTCATTTCAATTACCCTCTATAGACATTCCGAAATTCAGCGGAAATGTTGTAGAATGGGATACATTTAGGGAGTTATTTGAAGAGTTGATAATTGATCAACCAATTTCAAATATCCAAAAAATGTGTATTTTAAAAACAAAAATAGTCGGAGAAGCAGCAAGGAAAATTTCTAAGCTGTCGGCTAAAGACGAAAATTTTGAGACTGCCTGGAGTATATTGAAAGATCATTACTCAAATAAAAGGGCAACAACCTCAATTTATTTCAAGTCTATAATAGACGCTCCTTTCGTAATTTATAATGAACGAAGTGTAAAAAACTTCATTGAGATTATAAATGAGAGCGTACAGGCTCTTGGAGCTATGAAAATGGAATACGAAGAAATGTACCAAGCATTTATGTGTTTCGTACTTCAGCGAAAATTGGATGAAAAATTAAGAATCCAATTTGAGCAGCATTTGGGGAAATCAAGAGATCTGCCAAAATTGGATGATCTCTTAGAATTCCTCAAACAAATGCATTATTCTTTGGAGGCAAGCCGACTGGTAAATCCTTCGGGAAATGAACAAAAATCTTGGGAGGCAAGCCGAAATGTTGCAAATCCTTCAAGATATGGAGGTCAGTATGCTCAGGGGGCAGGTCAGAGAACAAATCCCTCAAAAAATGCTTTAAAAATAAAGTGCCCACTAAGTTGTGCAGTTGGACATCTCTTATATAGATGTTCCAAATTTAGAAGCCTCCCCATCAAAGAGAAATGGGATAAGGTAGTTGAACATAATGTGTGTTCCAAATGTCTCAACACTGGTCATACAAAAAAGGCATGTACCAGTAATTTTGTTTGCAGAACTTGCAATGGTGACCATCATTCTCTTCTTCATAGAGAGAAAATACCTCAAAAAACTGTTTTGGTAAACTGTGATGAGGATGAAGATGTTATTTTATCCACAGCAATAGTAGAAGTTAAAAACGATAATAACAAATGGGTAAACTGCCGCGTCCTGCTGGATGGTGGATCGCAGGTTAATATTATTTCTAAAGAATTTAGAAATAAATTAAAATTAAAAGGTCTTAAAATAAACAGACAATTTGAGGGATTAAAGGTGAAAAAATCATCAGCTCATGAAAAGGTTGGAATTATTATGAGGTCAAAAGCGACTGATTATAATACCTTTTTAAATGCGGTAGTCATGGATAAATTTGTGTCAAATGTACCAGGGATACAAATGTTGGCTGGAAATTTTCCAGAAATCATTAAGTTAGCGGACCCTGGGTATAATATTCCAAATGGAGTTGATTTGCTTTTATCCAATTAATTTGTATTTGACCTTATATGCGATGGCAAAATACAGGATAAAAAGACGAATACAAAATTGCAAAACACTAAATTAGGGTGGGTTGCATATAGTATGATAAAAATAGATGGTTCCAAACCAGAACCAAATATCGTCGCAACAGTGGTAACATCAGGCGATGAACTATTAAAAAAATTCTGGGAAATCGAAGAAATCCCACAAATAAACAAATTAACGGTGTTAGAAAAAGAGTGTGAGAAATTTTTTAATGAAAACGTAAAAATATTATCCGATGGTAAATTTCAAGTGGCGTTGCCATTTAAAAATAACCCTAAAGGGTTAGGAAATTCAAGCTTAATAGCTAAAAGACGTTTTTTTGCCCTTGAGAGAAAATTGGAAAAGAACCATGATTTAAGAGTTCAGTATAGCGATTTCCTCAAGAAATATTTAGATATGGGTCATATGAAGCTTATGACCAACGGTTTACAAATAAGCAGTGGTTATTATTTACCACATCATTGTGTTTTACGTCCAGAAAGTACGACTACAAAGTTAAGGGTGGTATTTGATGCGTCATGTAAAACAACTACGAATATTTCGTTGAATGATATAATTCATACCGGTCCTAGAATTCAGGAGGATCTTTTTAACATTTTATTACGTTTTAGAAAGCATCGTTATGTGTTTTCTGCCGACATTGAGAAAATGTACAGACAAATATGGGTAACAGAAGCTGATCAAAAGTATCAATTGATATTTTGGCGTTGGAATCCCAATGAAAACTTAAAAACATATGCACTTAAAACTGTAAGTTATGGTAAAGCATCAGCTCCATATTTGGCAGTTAAATGCCTACAAAAGATTGCAGACTGGAAAACAAACCAATTTCTAAAAGAATCAGATGCGATTAGATTTGATTTTTATATGGATGATTTAATGACAGGAGGAGACTGTCTGAAATCAGTAAAAGTATTACGGCAAAATATAAATAATATTATGTTAGAATTTGAAATGCCCTTAAGAAAGTGGTGTGCCAATGATAAGTCATTGTTAGAAGACGTTGACGAAGAAGATATGGAAGTAAACTTACAAATAGAATCAGAGGAACTGAATTCTGTTAAAACACTTGGTATTATCTGGAATCCAAATTCAGATGAATTAAGGCTTAAATGTAAATGGGTATCACAGGAAAAAATCACTAAACGTACCATATTAGGTGAGGTTTCAAGACTGTTTGATCCACTTGGTTTAGTTGGACCGGTAATAGTTACTACCAAGATACTTTTGCAGGACTTGTGGAAGTTAAAAATAGATTGGGATGAAAAAGTTCCTGAAGAAACCAGTTCCAAATGGAAGTTGATTAAGGAAAATTTTTATCACCTAGATGAATTAAAAGTACCTAGACATATAATCTGTGTCAAACCAGCGCAAGTGGAGTTACATGGGTTCTGTGATGCGTCTATGAAAGCATATGGTGCAGCGGTATATATTAGGTCAGTTGATAGCTTTGGGAAGGTGTTTACCCAATTAGCAGCATCAAAATCAAGGGTTGCTCCAACTAAAACAATTACACTGCCAAGATTAGAACTTTGTGCAGGTGTATTATTAGTAGACCTAATGAAAGTCGTTATTAAAAGTTTAAATATGAAGTTAGACGATATAGTGTATTATTCAGATTCTTCTATAGTTTTAAGCTGGATTAAATTAGAACCAGCTCGTTTGCATATATTCGTGTCGAATAGAGTAAGCGCAATTCAGTCAAATAGTGACGTCTCGCAATGGAGACATGTTAAATCGGAAGAAAATCCTGCTGACCTTATATCAAGAGGATTGTTAGGTAAAGAAATCCTCAATAATAGTTTCTGGTTTGAAGGTCCTAAATTTCTAGAACAAATAGATTACCAAGAACCGGAAATGGATTTAACAAGTGAAAAAATACCTGAGCTAAAGAAAAGTAAAGTTATGTTAGCAGTTCAGAAAAATAATTGGATGTATGGTAAAATTAACCATAAAAATAATTTCAATTTTTTACAAAATGTTATTGCTTACATTATTAAATTTATCAATAATGCTAGGAAGGGCACTAGAAAATCTTTTATAACATATAGGAAGAAGGCCTTGGTATTGATAATTAAAGAAATTCAAAAGGATAATTTTTATGATGAAATAAAAGTACTAAAGTCGCAGAAGATTTTAAGTAAATCATCTCAATTATCAAATTTATGTCCAATACTAGATGAGAACAATATCATTCGTGTAGGGGGTAGGTTGCAAAATAGCAGCTTGCCGTATGAGGCTAGACACCCCATGCTTTTGCCTTACAATGATAAAATCGTAGAATTGTTAATAGAATATTTACATGTTCAACATTTGCATGTAGGTCCACAAGGATTATTGGCAATTGTCAGACAACAATTTTGGCCATTACGTGGACGACAATTAGTTAAAAAGATTGTAAATAGGTGTTATAGGTGCTTTAGAGTAGAACCAACAAAATTGCACCAATTAATGGGAAATTTACCAGAAGATCGTGTAATTAGAACAAGGCCATTTCTTAATGTGGGAATTGATTTTCTTGGTCCAATAACAATTCATTATAAGGTTAGAGGAAAAAAGACAGATAAGTCATATGTATGCGTATTTGTCTGCTTTACTACTAAAGCTGCCCATTTAGAAGTTGTATCAGACTTAACTTCAGCAGCCTTTATAGGGGCTTTAAAAAGGTTTGTAGCCAGAAGAGGTTGTCCATTGAAAATTTATTCTGATAATGGTACTAACTTTGTAGGAGCAGCAAACAGCCTTAATGAAATTTTTCATTTGTTTGCCAGTGAGCAGCATAAGGCCAATGTAAACGATTTTTGTACTTCACGTAATATCGAATGGTTGAATATACCAGCCAGATCACCACATGTGGGGGGATTATGGGAAGCGTGCGTGAAATCTGTTAAAAAGCATTTTTACAAAGTAACGGAAGGAATAATGACGTACGAAGAGTTGTACACACTGATGACACAGATAGAGTCCGTTTTAAATTCTCGTCCGCTCACTCCATTGTCGGACGATCCTAATGATTTTAAAGTTTTAACACCAGGAAATTTTTTAATTGGGGAATCATTTTCGACATTTATTGACTCTACAAGCAATAAATGTTATCTTGGGATGCGTGAACATTGGAAAGCCGTGCAAATAAATATGGAGGAATTCTGGAGGAGGTGGTCTTCATAATATTTGTCCGAACTGCAAAAAAGGTACAAATGGAATAAACCATGTACGAATATAGAAATAGGTACTCTTGTCCTCCTAAAAGATGAAAACAGTCCTCCAATGAGCTGGAGGCGGGGGAGGGTCATCCGCACCATAATGGGTTCAGATGTGTTATGTAGAATGGTGGACGTAAGGACCAGCAATGGGGAAACCAAAAGGTCAGTCCACAATGTTTGTCCTTTTCCTACCGAAGAAAATGAAGAAGTACTGGACACATCATCCAGTGAAGTAAATTCTACAAAGAGAAATCTAAACAAAAGAATGGATAATCCATCTTCAAAGACAAAGAAAAGAATGGACTTTCCATCTTTAAATAATGAAAATTTAAATAATAAAAATATAAATAAAAATCACCCAAGAAGTGATAATTCAAAAAGAATTAAAAATAAGAATATGTTAGCGGTATTATTAACACTACTAGCGATTATAAGACCTGTTAGATCACAGTTTAATGTAAGTAGGTTTGAGAACAAGGCAGGGATATTCTTTGACAAGGTAGCAACGGTAGGGTTAACCAGAACATGGTGGAACATAGCAGTACATATAAATATCAGCGAATATGTGGCATCGATGAAGTCCCTTGATGCAGCAATGCTGTCACTTTCCAATCTGAAAAGAAAAGAAGCCATATACCTGTCGTCATCTTATCAAAATTTATTAACGATTTATGAGAGGATTTTGAACAAAAATGATATGATAATGTCTTCAAACCCAAAAAGACAGAAAAGATCACTTCTGCCATTTATTGGAGGCGTGTACCATTCGTTATTTGGACTAATGGATGAAGAGCACGCGGAACAAGTGCAGCAAAAGATAAAGCAGAATACCAATAATAATGAATATTTGCTCAATATTGTCCGCAATATGTCATCAATACAAGATATGACAATGGACATAATAAAAAATCAAAACAAAGCTATTTTTAAAAATATTCAGACACTTAGTGGCGCTATCCAAACACTTGAAGCGGAAATGCACGAAACAAAAGATGAAGCTGATAATATCAAGGCGATATCAAATATTCTAATGTCGCTGGATATATTTGAGAAAATACAAGATGACATCATTGGAGCCGTTTTCAACGCGAAGGGAAATTTCCTTAATGGTATACTACCCTTAAAAAAGTTCAGAAATCAAATTGAACTCATCAAGGCAAACATAAACAAAAATTTGAGATTGCCAACGGAAGAACCGGTCGAATAGGCTAAGGTAGCTAAAGTATCGACTCGAACGACATCAGAATTTGTGCTTTTCAATATTCAAATTCCCTTAATAAATAATGAAGTATTTTACGCATATGAAATCTACACATACCCCACAACACATGACGGGTTCTCGATTAGCATTCATACCAGCAGCAGATATTTCCTTATAGATGAAAGAAGAACATTGTACTACGTTTTGAACGGTGATAATTTTGAGCATTGCCAGAAGATGAGGGATCTCACACTATGTCATCAAGTCCACCCTCTATTCAACACCAGATCTACAAATAACTGCGAAATTCAATTGTTTCTGAAATCAAGAAAAATACCAGATAGCTGTGGCATACAAATTAAAAAGGTCTACAACTACTGGCGACAAACACATGCATCTAATACATGGATATTCTCGGTGTACGAAGATACTTCAGCAGAAGTAACGTGCAATGGAAGGACGCAACATCTTACTGTGAGTAGTTCTGGAATCTTTACTATGCAATCGGAATGTCGTTTGGAAGCAGCTGATATACAATTGTGGGCGTACGACGCTTATACATCCCAAGCTAGTTATGTGTTTCCATCCATAAATATATCCAAGTTTATTCCTTCCATAACACATCTCAAATTAAAAAGTGAAATGGAGATGTATAAAATCCCAGATATACCACCATCAACAAAAATATTTGGTTTCCCACTTCCTGCTGAACTTGACATCCATCACCTCACTCATTATGGAATGAGTATGACCACTTGGGTCGTCATCATCTTCATCCTAAGTGCCTTATTTTGGATCTTCAGAAGAACGTGTAAAATGTCATCTAGATACCTGCCTGCTGCCGTTGCGCTACCTCGTTTAGTTTATGGTAGCATTAAATAAGTAATTTGATTCTGTTTTTTCTTTGTTTTTGAAAGATTAGAATCTTTCAAGGCCGGCAGAATGTTCAAGCTAGAACATAAGAATTTTGATTTAAAAAAGAATACACAATTACATAACCTTGAAGTTTTAACATGTAAAGTAAAGTAATAAATTTGGGTTTTTACTGTACCAGTTTTTATGTATTAGAATAAAGATAAGAACAATGCATTGGTATTCTTGACGAATGCATTTTTGTGTGTTGATCAGGTAACGACCCGTGGTTTGATTTTATTTGTTTGCTTTACAGCTACACATATTACCGTGTAGCATACATAATATGAGATAAGATTCCTGCTTAGAATTAAAAATAGTTTTATAAGTTGTAATCTTTTATGTAAATACATTTCCCACATGGGTTGGTTTCATGTGGAAAACGTATGTTTAATAGTTTTTAAAGTATTTAGGAAATTATATATAAGTAGGGAAAAATTGTAAATAAAGGTCTGTTCAATTTGAAACGCTCAAACGATTGTGTCGTCTAATTCATTTTATATTCGCTCTCGCTATCTAGTCGAAAACATTGGTGACCCCTAAAAAACACTAAAAAATTAAACAAATTTTAGTTTCCCCCCACCAGTGGTAAGGAACTCGAAAATTTGTTTTTAGTGGATTTTGAACGCGAAAGAAAGGAAAATAATAAATAAAAAAAAATTTTTTTGTTGTTGAATTAAAAGTAAAGTCGGTCGCGCCGTGCATATAAAAAAAAAAAAAAAAAAAAGTGAAAAAAGAGGGTAAAGTAATTGTTGCATTAATTTTTATTTACATTATTTTTTATATTAAATTTACGAAATGGCCGCGATTCAAGTTATTAAGGATCATGAAACGTTAGGGAACGACATAGCGGCCTGCTACAATTCGCTGAGCAAATTAGCTCAGAGTAATGTAGCGGGAAATGAATTGACAGAACAAGTCCGTGAGCTGAGGACATCATTGTATACATTGGTAGAGCAATTTGAAAAAAATTATAAAGAACTCCGACCGCCCTCAGCCACATTGGAGCACAATGCGTACTTCAAAACGGACTTTGTGGATAAAGTTAGGAGGGCGATGACAAATTTT
Organism: Cordilura impudica; assembly: GCA_963682025.1. Classification (NCBI taxonomy): domain Eukaryota; kingdom Metazoa; phylum Arthropoda; class Insecta; order Diptera; family Scathophagidae; genus Cordilura; species Cordilura impudica. The sequence continues at coordinate 174,984,280 of OY821518.1, read as the reverse complement.
GAGAGTTTATATGGTAGTTTAAAAGAAAGACTACAAACGGAACAGAGAGCAGCGTCTTTAAAAGCTTCGACAAAAGTAGGAGGCAGTACAGGGGGTACGCAGGTGCAAAAGCCACCTCCAAGTGCACCTGCAGACACTTCGCTTTCATTTCCAAAACCTCTGCCATATGCGTCTAAAAAAGAACAAGAACACAATTTCCAAAATCATGGACTGATACGTCAGTTCCAATATGTTCTTGACGACTTTGAGGCAAAAATTTACAAATTTAAAAATAAGGAGGTCTCTGTAGACATCGTTAAAGAAAAATATAAAATAACAGAACAAGTGTTCATGCAGTACATGGGACATTATCCGGACGATGAATTGAGGTGTTTTATGCATTGAGGGATCGTTATCAGGGAATACCCGGCATAGAAAGCTATGCCAAGTCCCTTCCATTTCAATTACCCTCTATAGACATTCCGAAATTCAGCGGAAATGTTGTAGAATGGGATACATTTAGGGAGTTATTTGAAGAGTTGATAATTGATTAACCAATTTCAAATATCCAAAAAATGTGTATTTTAAAAACAAAAATAGTCGGAGAAGCAGCAAGGAAAATTTCTAAGCTGTCGGCTAAAGACGAAAATTTTGAGACTACCTGGAGTATATTGAAAGATCATTACTCAAATAAAAGGGCAACAACCTCAATTTATTTCAAGTCTATAATAGACGCTCCTTTCGTAATTTATAATGAACGAAGTGTAAAAAACTTCATTGAGATTATAAATGAGAGCGTACAGGCTCTTGGAGCTATGAAAATGGAATACGAAGAAATGTACCAAGCATTTATGTGTTTCGTACTTCTGCGAAAATTGGATGAAAAATTAAGAATCCAATTTGAGCAGCATTTGGGGAAATCAAGAGATCTGCCAAAATTGGATGATCTCTTAGAATTCCTCAAACAAATGCATTATTCTTTGGAGGCAAGCCAACTGATCATGGGAAAGGACAAAGGGGTGGTAAATCCTTCGGGAAATGAACAAAAATCTTGGGAGGCAAGCCGAAATGTTGCAAATCCTTCAAGATATGGAGTTCAGTATGCTCAGGGGGCAGGTCAGAGGACAAATCCCTCAAAAAATGCTTTAAAAATAAAGTGCCCACTAAGTTGTGCAGTTGGACATCTCTTATATAGATGTTCCAAATTTAGAAGCTTCCCCATCAAAGAGAAATGGGATAAGGTAGTTGAACATAATGTGTGTTCCAAATGTCTCAACACTGGTCATACAAAAAAGGCATGTACCAGTAATTTTGTTTGCAGAACTTGCAATGGTGACCATCATTCTCTTCTTCATAGAGAGAAAATACCTCAAAAAACTGTTTTGGTAAACTGTGATGAGGATGAAGATGTTATTTTATCCACAGCAATAGTAGAAGTTAAAAACGATAATAACAAATGGGTAAACTGCCGCGTCCTGCTGGATGGTGGATCGCAGGTTAATATTATTTCTAAAGAATTTAGAAATAAATTAAAATTAAAAGGTCTTAAAATAAACAGACAATTTGAGGGATTAAAGATGAAAAAATCATCAGCTCATGAAAAGGTTGGAATTATTATGAGGTCAAAAGCGACTGATTATAATACCTTTTTAAATGCGGTAGTCATGGATAAATTTGTGTCAAATGTACCAGGGATACAAATGATGGCTGGAAATTTTCCAGAAATCATTAAGTTAGCGGACCCTGGGTATAATATTCCAAATGGAGTAGATTTGCTTTTATCCAATCAATTTGTATTTGACCTTATATGCGATGGCAAAATACAGGATAAAAAGACGAATACAAAATTGCAAAACACTAAATTAGGGTGGGTTGCATATAGTATGACAAAAATAGATGGTTCCAAACCAGAACCAAATATCGTCGCAACAGTGGTAACATCAGGCGATGAACTATTAAAAAAATTCTGGGAAATCGAAGAAATCCCACAAATAAACAAATTAACGGTGTTAGAAAAAGAGTGTGAGAAATTTTTTAATGAAAACGTAAAAATATTATCCGATGGTAAATTTCAAGTGGCGTTGCCATTTAAAAATAACCCTAAAGGGTTAGGAAATTCAAGCTTAATAGCTAAAAGACGTTTTTTTGCCCTTGAGAGAAAATTGGAAAAGAACCATGATTTAAGAGTTCAGTATAGCGATTTCCTCAAGAAATATTTAGATATGGGTCATATGAAGCTTATGACCAACGGTTTACAAATAAGCAGTGGTTATTATTTACCACATTATTGTGTTTTACGTCCAGAAAGTACGACTACAAAATTAAGGGTGGTATTTGATGCGTCATGTAAAACAACTACGAATATTTCGTTGAATGATATAATTCATACCGGTCCTAGAATTCAGGAGGATCTTTTTAACATTTTATTACGTTTTAGAAAGCATCGTTATGTGTTTTCTGCCGACATTGAGAAAATGTACAGACAAATATGGGTAACAGAAGCTGATCAAAAGTATCAATTGATATTTTGGCGTTGGAATCCCAATGAAAACTTAAAAACATATGCACTTAAAACTGTAAGTTATGGTAAAGCATCAGCTCCATATTTGGCAGTTAAATGCCTACAAAAGATTGCAGACTGGAAAACAAACCAATTTCTAAAAGAATCAGATGCGATTAGATTTGATTTTTATATGGATGATTTAATGACAGGAGGAGACTGTCTGAAATCAGTAAAAGTATTACGGCAAAATATAAATAATATTATGTTAGAATTTGAAATGCCCTTAAGAAAGTGGTGTGCCAATGATAAGTCATTGTTAGAAGACGTTGACGAAGAAGATATGGAAGTAAACTTACAAATAGAATCAGAGGAACTGAATTCTGTTAAAACACTTGGTATTATCTGGAATCCAAATTCAGATGAATTAAGGCTTAAATGTAAATGGGTATCACAGGAAAAAATCACTAAACGTACCATATTAGGTGAGGTTTCAAGACTGTTTGATCCACTTGGTTTAGTTGGACCGGTAATAGTTACTACCAAGATACTTTTGCAGGACTTGTGGAAGTTAAAAATAGATTGGGATGAAAAAGTTCCTGAAGAAACCAGTTCCAAATGGAAGTTGATTAAGGAAAATTTTTATCACCTAGATGAATTAAAAGTATTATTAGTAGACCTAATGAAAGTCGTTATTAAAAGTTTAAAGATGAAGTTAGACGATATAGTGTATTATACAGATTCTTCTATAGTTTTAAGCTGGATTAAATTAGAACCAGCTCGTTTGCATATATTCGTGTCGAATAGAGTAAGCGCAATTCAGTCAAATAGTGACGTCTCGAAATGGAGACATGTTAAATCGGAAGAAAATCCTGCTGACCTAATATCAAGAGGATTGTTAGGTAAAGAAATCCTCAATAATAGTTTCTGGTTTGAAGGTCCTAAATTTCTAGAACAAATAGATTACCAAGAACCGGAAATGGATTTAACAAGTGAAAAAATACCTGAGCTAAAGAAAAGTAAAGTTATGTTAGCAGTTCAGAAAAATAATTGGATGTATGGTAAAATTAACCATAAAAATAATTTCAATTTTTTACAAAATGTTATTGCTTACATTATTAAATTTATCAATAATGCTAGGAAGGGCACTAGAAAATCTTTTATAACATATAGGAAGAAGGCCTTGGTATTGATAATTAAAGAAATTCAAAATGATAATTTTTATGATGAAATAAAAGTACTAAAGTCACAGAAGATTTTAAGTAAATCATCTCAATTATCAAATTTATGTCCAATACTAGATGAGAACAATATCATTCGTGTAGGGGGTAGGTTGCAAAATAGCAGCTTGCCGTATGAGGCTATACACCCCATGCTTTTGCCTTACAATGATAAAATCGTAGAATTGTTAATAGAATATTTACATGTTCAACATTTGCATGTAGGTCCACAAGGATTATTGGCAATTGTCAGACAACAATTTTGGCCATTACGTGGACGACAATTAGTTAAAAAGATTGTAAATAGGTGTTATAGGTGCTTTAGAGTAGAACCAACAAAATTGCACCAATTAATGGGAAATTTAGATAGAGTCCGTTTTAAATTCTCGTCCGCTCACTCCATTGTCGGACGATCCTAATGATTTTAAAGTTTTAACGCCAGGAAATTTTTTAATTGGGGAATCATTTTCGACATTTATTGACTCTACAAGCAATAAATGTTATCTTGGGATGCGTGAACATTGGAAAGCCGTGCAAATAAATATGGAGGAATTCTGGAGGAGGTGGTCTTCAGAATATTTGTCCGAACTGCAAAAAAGGTACAAATGGAATAAACCATGTACGAATATAGAAATAGGTACTCTTGTCCTCCTAAAAGATGAAAACAGTCCTCCAATGATGAAAATTTAAATAATAAAAATATAAATAAAAATCACCCAAGAAGTGATAATTCAAAAAGAATTAAAAATAAGAATATGTTAGCGGTATTATTAACACTACTAGCGATTATAAGTCCTGTTAGATCACAGTTTAATGTAAGTAGGTTTGAGAACAAGGCAGGGATATTCTTCGACAAGGTAGCAACGGTAGGGTTAACCAGAACATCGTGGAACATAGCAGTACATATAAATATCAGCGAATATGTGGCATCGATGAAGTCCCTTGATGCAGCAATGCTGTCACTTTCCAATCTGAAAAGAAAAGAAGAATACCTGTCGTCATCTTATCAAAATTTATTAACGATTTATGAGAGGATTTTGAACAAAAATGATATGATAATGTCTTCAAACCCAAAAAGACAGAAAAGATCACTTCTGCCATTTATTGTAGGCGTGTACCATTCGTTATTTGGACTAATGGATGAAGAGCACGCGGAACAAGTGTCGCAAAAGATAAAGCAGAATACCAAAAATAATGAATATTTGCTCAATATTGTCCGAAATATGTCATCAATACAAGATATGACAATGGACATAACAAAAAATCAAAACAAAGCTATTTTTAAAAATATTCAGACACTTAGTGGCGCTATCCAAACACTTGAAGCGGAAATGCAAGAAACAAAAGATGAAGCTGATAATATCAAGGCGATATCAAATATTCTAATGTCGCTGGATATATTTGAGAAAACACAAGATGACATCATTGGAGCCGTTTTCAACGCGAAGGGAAATTTCCTTAATGGTATACTACCCTTAAAAAAGTTCAGAAATCAAATTGAACTCATCAAGGCAAACATAAACAAAAATTTGAGATTGCCAACGGAAGAACCGGTCGAATTGGCTAAGGTAGCTAAAGTATCGACTCGAACGACATCAGAATTTGTGCTTTTCAATATTCAAATTCCCTTAATAAATAATGAAGTATTTTACGCATATGAAATCTACACATACCCCACAACACATGACGGGTTCTCGATTAGCATTCATACCAGCAGCAGATATTTCCTTATAGATGAAAGAAGAACATTGTACTACGTTTTGAACGGTGATAATTTTGAGCATTGCCAGAAGATGAGGGATCTCACACTATGTCATCAAGTCCACCCTCTATTCAACACCAGATCTACAAATAACTGCGAAATTCAATTGTTTCTGAAATCAAGAAAAATACCAGATAGCTGTGGCATACAAATTAAAAAGGTCTACAACTACTGGCGACAAACACATGCATCTAATACATGGATATTCTCGGTGTACGAAGATACTTCAGCAGAAGTAACGTGCAATGGAAGGACGCAACATCTTACTGTGAGTAGTTCTGGAATCTTTACTATGCAATCGGAATGTCGTTTGGAAGCAGCTGATATACAATTGTGGGCGTACGACGCTTATACATCCCAAGCTAGTTATGTGTTTCCATCCATAAATATATCCAAGTTTATTCCTTCCATAACACATCTCAAATTAAAAAGTGAAATGGAGATGTATAAAATCCCAGATATACCACCATCAACAAAAATATTTGGTTTCCCACTTCCTGCTGAACTTGACATCCATCACCTCACTCATTATGGAATGAGTATGACCACTTGGGTCGTCATCATCTTCATCCTAAGTGCCTTATTTTGGATCTTCAGAAGAACGTGTAAAATGTCATCTAGATACCTGCCTGCTGCCGTTGCGCTACCTCGTTTAGTTTAGGGTAGCATTAAATAAGTAATTTGATTCTGTTTTTTCTTTGTTTTTGAAAGATTAGAATCTTTCAAGGCCGGCAGAATGTTCAAGCTAGAACATAAGAATTTTGATTTAAAAAAGAATACACAATTACATAACCTTGAAGTTTTAACATGTAAAGTAAAGTAATAAATTTGGGTTTTTACTGTACCAGTTTTTATGTATTAGAATAAAGATAAGAACAATGCATTGGTATTCTTGACGAATACATTTTTGTGTGTTGATCAGGTAACGACCCGTGGTTTGATTTTATTTGTTTGCTTTACAGCTACACATATTGCCGTGTAGCATACATAATATGAGATAAGATTCCTGCTTAGAATTAAAAATAGTTTTATAAGTTGTAATCTTTTATGTAAATACATTTCCCACATGGGTTGGTTTCATGTGGAAAACGTATGTTTAATAGTTTTTAAAGAATTTAGGAAATTATATATAAGTAGGGAAAAATTGTAAATAAAGGTCTGTTCAATTTGAAACGCTCAAACGATTGTGTCGTCTAATTCATTTTATATTCGCTCTCGCTAGCTAGTCGAAAACAATATGGAAAAACTAAATGACATAATTGAACAAAATGGTTCGATCAGGGGCTTAGCCCTATATGAGGGTTTATAGACGAGCACTAATAGTTTACAAAAAGATGAAAAATATGAAAATCGCTCGTTACGTTTTTGAGAAATATCGATTTAAAAAAAATATGAATTTTTTTTCCCTAGTACTATATGGAAAAACTAAATGACATAATTGGACAAAATGGTTCGATCAGGGCCTTAGCCCTATATGAGGGTTTATAGACGAGCACTAACAGTTTACATAAAGATGAAAAATATGAAAATCGCTCGTTACGTTTTTGAGAAATATCGATTTAAAAATAATATGAATTTTTTTTCCCTAGTACTATATGGAAAAACTAAATGACATAATTGGACAAAATGGTTCGATCAGGGCCTTAGCCCTGTATGAGGGTTTATAGACGAGCACTAATAGTTTACAAAAAAATGAAAAATATGAAAATCGCTCGTTACGTTTTTGAGAAATATCGATTTTAAAAAAATATGAATTTTTTTTCCCTAGTACTATATGGAAAAACTAAATGACATACTTGGACAAAATGGTTCGATCAGGGGCTTAGCCCTATATGAGGGTTTATAGACGAGCACAAATAGTTTACAAAAAAATGAAAAATATGAAAATCGCTCGTTACGTTTTTGAGAAATATCGATTTAAAAAATATATGAATTTTTTTCCCTAGTACTATATGGAACAACTAAATGACATAATTGGACAAAATGGTTCAATCAGGGGCTTAGCCGTATATGAGGGTTTATAGACGAGCGCTAATAGTTTACAAAAAGATGAAAAATATGAAAATCGCTCGTTACGTTTTTGAGAAATATCGATTTAAAAAAAATATGAATTTTTTTTCCCTAGTACTATATGGAAAAACTAAAATAATTGGACAAAATGGTTCGATCGGGGGCTTAGCCCTATATAAGGGTTTCTAGACGAGCACAAATAGTTTAGAAAAAGATCAAAAATATGAAAATCGCTCGTTACGTTTTTGAGAAATATCGATTTTAAAAAAATATGAATTTGTTTTCCCTAGTACTATATGGAAAAACTAAATGACATAATTGGCCAAATGGTTCGATCAGGGGCTTAGCCCTATATGAGGGTTTATAGACGAGCACTAATAGTTTACAAAAAGATGAAAAATATGAAAATCGCTCGTTACGTTTTTGAGAAATATCGATTTAAAAAAAAATAAGAATTTTTTTCCCTAGTACTATATGGAAAAACTAAATGACATAATTGGACAAAATGGTTCGATCAGGGGCTTAGCCCTATATAAGAGTTTATAGACGAGCACTAATAGTTTAGAAAAAGATCAAAAATAGGAAAATCGCTCGTTACGTTTTTGAGAAACATCGATTTAAAAAATATAATTTTTTTTTTCCCAGTACTATATGGGAAAACTAAATGACATAATTGGACAAAAAGGTTCGATCAGGGGCTTAGCCCTATATGAGGGTTTATAGACGAGCACTAATAGTTTACAAAAAGATGAAAAATGTGAAAATCGCTCGTTACGTTTTTGAGAAATATCGATTTAAAAAAAATATGAATTTTTTTTCCCTAGTACTATATGGAAAAACTAAATGACATAATTGGACAAAATGGTTCGATCAGGGCCTTAGCCCTGTATGAGGGTTTATAGACGAGCACTAATAGTTTACAAGAAAATGAAAAATATGAAAATCGCTCGTTACGTTTTTGAGAAATATCGATTTAAAAAAAATATGAATTTTTTTCCCTAGTACTATATGGAAAAACTAAATGACATACTTGGACAAAATGGTTCGATCAGGGGCTTAGCCCTATATGAGGGTTTATAGACGAGCACAAATAGTTTACAAAAAAATGAAAAATATGAAAATCGCTCGTTACGTTTTTGAGAAATATCGATTTAAAAAATATATGAATTTTTTTCCCTAGTACTATATGGAAAAACTAAATGACATAATTGGACAAAATGGTTCAATCAGAGGCTTAGCCCTATATGAGGGTTTATAGACGAGCGCTAATAGTTTACAAAAAGATGAAAAGTATGAAAATCGCTTGTTACGTTTTTGAGAAATATCGATTTAAAAAAAATATGAATTTTTTTTCCATAGTACTATATGGAAAAACTAAAATAATTGGACAAAATGGTTCGATCGGGGGCTTAGCCCTATATGAGGGTTTATAGACGAGCACTAATAGTTTACAAAAAGATGAAAAATATGAAAATCGCTCGTTACGGTTTTGAGAAATATCGATTTTAAAAAAATATGAATTTGTTTTCCCTAGTACTATATGGAAAAACTAAATGACATAATTGGACAAAATCGTTCGATCAGGGACTTAGCCCTATATGAGGGTTTATAGACGAGCACTAATAGTTTACAAAAAGATGAAAAATATGAAAATAGCTAGTTACGTTTTTGAGAAATATCAATTTAAAAAATATATGATTTTTTTTCCCTAGTACTATATGGAAAAACTAAATGACATAATTGGACAAAATGGTTCGATCAGGGGCTTAGCCCCATATGAGGGTTTATAGACGAGCACTAATAGTTTACAAAAAGATGAAAAATATGAAAATCGCTCGTTACGTTTTTGAGAAATATCGATTTAAAAAAAATAAGAATTTTTTTCCCTAGTACTATATGGAAAAACTAAATGACATAATTGGACAAAATCGTTCGATCAGGGACTTAGCCCTATATGAGGGTTTATAGACGAGCACTAATAGTTTACAAAAAGATGAAAAATATGAAAATCGCTAGTTACGTTTTTGAGAAATATCGATTTAAAAAATATATGAATTTTTTTTCCCTAGTACTATATGGAAAAACTAAATGACATAATTGGACAAAATGGTTCGATCAGGGGCTTAGCCCTATATGAGGATTTATAGACGAGCACTAATAGTTTAGAAAAAGTTCAAAAATATGAAAATCGCTCGTTACGTTTTTGAGAAATATCGATTTTAAAAAATATGAATTTTTTTTCCCTAGTACTATATGGAAAAACTAAATGACATACTTGGACAAAATGGTTCGATCAGGGGCTTAGCCCTATATGAGGGTTTATAGACGAGCACTAATAGTTTACAAAAAGATGAAAAATGTGAAAATCGCTCGTTACGGTTTTGAGAAATATCGATTTAAAAAAAATAAGAATTTTTTTTCCCTAGTATCATATGGAAAAACTAAATGACATAATTGGACAAAATGGTTCGATCAGGGGCTTAGCCCTATATAAGAGTTTATAGACGAGCACTAATAGTTTAGAAAAAGATCAAAAATATGAAAATCGCTCGTTACGTTTTTGAGAAATATCGATTTTAAAAAAATATGAATTTTTTTCCCCTAGTACTATATGGAAAAACTAAATGACATAATTGGACAAGATGGTTCGATCAGGGGCTTAGCCCTATATGAGGGTTTATAGACGAGCACTAACAGTTTACATAAAGATGAAAAATATGAAAATCGCTCGTTACGTTTTTGAGAAATATCGATTTAAAAATAATATGATTTTTTTTTCCCTAGTACTATATGGAAAAACTAAATGACATAATTGGACAAAATGGTTCGATCAGCGCCTTAGCCCTGTACGAGGGTTTATAGACGAGCACTAATAGTTTAGAAAAAGTTCAAAAATATGAAAATCGCTCGTTACGTTTTTGAGAAATATCGATTTTAAAAAATATGAATTTTTTTTCCCTAGTACTATATGGAAAAACTAAATGACATACTTGGACAAAATGGTTCGATCAGGGGCTTAGCCCTATATGAGGGTTTATAGACGAGCACAAATAGTTTACAAAAAAATGAAAAATATGAAAATCGCTCGTTACGTTTTGGAGAAATATCGATTTAAAAAATATATGAATTTTTTTTCCCTAGTACTATATGGAAAAACTAAATGACATAATTGGACAAAATGGTTCAATCAGGGGCTTAGGCGCTTATGAGGGTTTATAGACGAGCGCTAATAGTTTACAAAAAGATGAAAAATATGAAAATCGCTCGTTACGTTTTTGAGAAATATCGATTTAAAAAAAAATAAGAATTTTTTTTCCCTAGTACTATATGGAAAAACTAAATGACATAATTGGACAAAATGGTTCGATCAGGGGCTTAGCCCTATATAAGAATTTATAGACGAGCACTAATAGTTTAGAAAAAGATCAAAAATATGAAAATCGCTCGTTACGTTTTTGAGAAACATCGATTTAAAAAATATAATTTTTTTTTCCCCTAGTACTATATGGGAAAACTAAATGACATAATTGGACAAAAAGGTTCGATCAGGGGCTTAGCCCTATATGAGGGTTTATAGGCGAGCACTAATAGTTTAGAAAAAGATCAAAAATATGAAAATCGCTCGTTACGTTTTTGAGAAATATCTATTTAAAACAAATATGAATTTTTTTCCCAAGTACTTTATGGAAAAACTAAATGACATAATTGGACAAAATGGTTCGATCAGGGGCTTAGCCCTATATGAGGGTTTATAGACGAGCACTAATAGTTTATAAAAAGATGAAAAATGTGAAAATCGCTCGTTACGTTTTTGAGAAATATCGATTTTAAAAAAATATGAATTTTTTTTCCCTAGTACTATATGGAAAAACTAAATGACATAATTGGACAAAATGGTTCGATCAGGGGCTTAGCCCTATTTAAGCGTTTATAGACGAGCAGTAATAGTTTAGAAAAAGATGAAAAATATGAAAATCGCTAGTTACGTTTTTGAGAAATATCTATTTAAAAAAATTATGAATTTTTTTTCCCTAGTACTATATGGAAAAACTAAATGACATAATAGGACAAAATGGTTCGATCAGGGGCTTAGCCCTATATGAGGGTTTATAGGCGAGCACTAACAGTTTACAAAAAGATGAAAAATATGAAAATCGCTCGTTACGTTTTTGAGAAATATCGATTTAAAAATATTATGAATTTTTTTTCCCAAGTACTATATGGAAAAACTAAATGACATAATTGGACAAAATGGTTCGATCAGGGCCTTAGCCCTGTATGAGGGTTTATAGACGAGCACTAATAGTTTAGAAAAAGGTCAAAAATATGAAAATCGCTCGTTAGTTTTTGGGAAATATCGATTTAAAAAAAATATGAATTTGTTTTCCCTAGTACTATATGGAAAAACTAAATGACATAATTGGACAAAATCGTTCGATCAGGGGCTTAGCCCTATATGAGGGTTTATAGACGAGCACTAATAGTTTAGAAAAAGATCACAAATATGAAAATCGCTCGTTACGTTTTTGGGAAATATCGATTTAAAAAAATATGAATTTGTTTTCACTAGTACTATATGGAAAAACTAAATGACATAATTGGACAAAATCGGTCGATCAGGGGCTTAGCACTATATGAGGATTTATAGACGAGCACTAATAGTTTAGAAAAAGATGAAAAATATGAAAATCGCTCATTACGTTTTTGAGAAATATCGATTTAAAAAATATGAATTTTTTTTCCCTAGTACTATATGGAAAAACTAAATGACATAATTGGACAAAAAGGTTCGATTAGGGGCGTAGCCCTATATGAGGCTTTATAGACGAGCACTAATAGTTTAGAAAAAGATCAAAAATATGAAAATCGCTCGTTGTTTTTGAGAAATATCGATTTTAAAAAAATATGAATTTTTTTCCCTAGTACTATATGGAAAAACTAAATGACATAATTGGACAAAATGGTTCGATCAGGGGCTTAGCCCTATATGAGGGTTTAGAGACGAGCACTAATAGTTTACAAAAAGATGAAAAATATGAAAATCGCTCGTTACGTTTTTGAGAAAAAACTATGAATTTTTTTTCCCTAGTACTATATGGAAAAACTAAATGACATAATTGGACAAAATGGTTCGATCAGGGGCTTAGCCCTATATAAGGGTTTATAGACGAGCACCAATAGTTTAGAAAAAGATCAAAAATATGAAAATCGCTCGTTACGTTTTTGAGAAATATCGATTTTAAAAAAATATGAATTTTTTTCCCCTGGTACTATATGGAGAAACTAAATGACATAATTGGACAAAATGGTTCGATCATGGGCTTATCCCTATACGAGGGTTTATAGACGAGCACTAATAGTTTACAAAAAGATGAAAAATATGAAAATCGCTCGTTACGTTTTTGAGAAATATCGATTTAAGAAAAATATGAATTTTTTTTCCCTAGTACTATATGGAAAAACTAAATGACATAATTGGACAAGATGGTTCGATCAGGGGCTTAGCCCTATATGAGGGTTTATAGACGAGCACTAACAGTTTACATAAAGATGAAAAATATGAAAATCGCTCGTTACGTTTTTGAGAAATATCGATTTAAAAATAATATGAATTTTTTTTCCCTAGTACTATATGGAAAAACTAAATGACATAATTGGACAAAGTGGTTCGATCAGGGCCTTAGCCCTGTATGAGGGTTTATAGACGAGCACTAATAGTTTAGAAAAAGGTCAAAAATATGAAAATCGCTCGTTACGTTTTTGAGAAATATCGATTTTAAAAAATATGAATTTTTTTTCCCTAGTACTATATGGAAAAACTAAATGACATACTTGGACAAAATGGTTCGATCAGGGGCTTAGCCCTATATGAGGGTTTATAGACGAGCACAAATAGTTTACAAAAAAATGAAAAATATGAAAATCGCTCGTTACGTTTTTGAGAAATATCGATTTAAAAAATATATGAATTTTTTTTCCCTAGTACTATATGGAAAAACTAAATGACATAATTGGACAAAATGGTTCGATCAGGGCCTTAGCCCTGTATGAGGGTTTATAGACGAGCACTAATAGTTTAGAAAAAGGTCAAAAATATGAAAATCGCACGTTACGTTTTTGAGAAATATCGATTTTAAAAAATATGAATTTTTTTTCCCTAGTACTATATGGAAAAACTAAATGACATAATTGGACAAAAAGGTTCGATCACGGGCTTAGCCCTATATAAGAGTTTATAGGCGAGCACTAATAGTTTAGAAAAAGATCAAAAGTATGAAAATCGCTCGTTACGTTTTTGAGAAATATCGATTTTAAAAAAATATGAATTTTTTTCCCCTAGTACTATATGGAAAAACTAAATGACATAATTGGACAAAATGGTTCGATCAGGGGCTTAGCCCTATATAAGAGTTTATAGGCGAGCACTAATAGTTTAGAAAAAGATCAAAAGTATGAAAATCGCTCGTTACGTTTTTGAGAAATATCGATTTTAAAAAAATATGAATTTTTTTCCCCTAGTACTATATGGAAAAACTAAATGACATAATTGGACAAAATGGTTCGATCAGGGGCTTAGCCCTATATGAGGGTTTATAGACGAGCACTAATAGTTTACAAGAAGATGAAAAATATGAAAATCGCTTTTTACGTTTTTGAGAAATATCGATTTAAAAATATGAATTTTTTTTCCCTATGGAAAAACTAAATGACATAATTGGACAAAATGGTTCAATCAGGGGCTTAGTCCTATATGAGGGTTTATAGACGAGCACTAATAGTTTAGAAAAAGGTAAAAAATATGAAAATCGCTCGTTACGTTTTTGGGAAATATCGATTTAAAACAAATATGAATTTGTTTTGCCTAGTACTATATGGAAAAACTAAATGACATAATTGGACAAAATCGTTCGATCAGGGGCTTAGCCCTATATGAGGGTTTATAGACGAGCACTAATAGTTTAGAAAAAGATCAAAAATATGAAAATCGCTCGTTACGTTTTTGAGAAATATCGATTTAAAAAAAATATGAATTTCTTTTTCCCTAGTACTATATGGAAAAACTAAATGACATAATTGGACAAAATTGCTCGATCAGGGGTTTAGCCCTATAAAAGGGTTTATAGACGAGCACTAATAGTTTAGAAAAAGATCAAAAATATGAAAATCGCTCGTTACGTTTTTGAGAAATATCGATTTAAAAAAAATATGAATTTCTTTTTCCCTAGTACTATATGGAAAAACTAAATGACATAATTGGACAAAATTGCTCGATCAGGGGCTTAGCCCTATAAAAGGGTTTATAGACGAGCACTAATAGTTTACAAAAAGATGAAAAACATGACAATCGCTCGTTACGTTTTTGAGAAATATCGATTTAAAAAAAATATGAATTTTTTTCCCTAGTACTATATGGAAAAACTAAATGACATAATTGGACAAGATGGTTCGATCAGGGGCTTAGCCCTATATGAGGGTTTATAGACGAGCACTAATAGTTGCAAAAAGATGAAAATCGCTCGTTACGTTTTTGAGAAATATCGATTTAAAAACAATATGAATTTTTTCCCCCTAGTACTATATGGAAAAACTAAATGACATAATTGGACAAAATGGTTCGATCAGGGGCTTAGCCCTATATGAGGGTTTATAGACGAGCACTAATAGTTTACAAAAAGATGAAAAATATGAAAATCGCTCGTTACGTTTTTGAGAAATATAGATTTAAAAAAAATAAGAATTTTTTTCCCTAGTACTATATGGAAAAACTAAATGACATAATTGGACAAAATAGTTCGATCAGGGGCTTAGCCCTATATGAGGGTTTATAGACGAGCACTAATAGTTTACAAAAAGATCAAAAGTATGAAAATCGCTCGTTACGTTTTTGAGAAATATCGATTTTAAAAAAATATGAATTTTTTTCCCCTAGTACTATATGGAAAAACTAAATGACATAATTGGACAAAATGGTTCGATCAGGGGCTTAGCCCTATATGAGGGTTTATAGACGAGCACTAATAGTTTACAAGAAGATGAAAAATATGAAAATCGCTTTTTACGTTTTTGAGAAATATCGATTTAAAAATATGAATTTTTTTTCCCTATGGAAAAACTAAATGACATAATTGGACAAAATGGTTCAATCAGGGGCTTAGTCCTATATGAGGGTTTATAGACGAGCACTAATAGTTTAGAAAAAGGTAAAAAATATGAAAATCGCTCGTTACGTTTTTGGGAAATATCGATTTAAAACAAATATGAATTTGTTTTGCCTAGTACTATATGGAAAAACTAAATGACATAATTGGACAAAATCGTTCGATCAGGGGCTTAGCCCTATATGAGGGTTTATAGACGAGCACTAATAGTTTAGAAAAAGATCAAAAATATGAAAATCGCTCGTTACGTTTTTGAGAAATATCGATTTAAAAAAAATATGAATTTCTTTTTCCCTAGTACTATATGGAAAAACTAAATGACATAATTGGACAAAATTGCTCGATCAGGGGTTTAGCCCTATAAAAGGGTTTATAGACGAGCACTAATAGTTTAGAAAAAGATCAAAAATATGAAAATCGCTCGTTACGTTTTTGAGAAATATCGATTTAAAAAAAATATGAATTTCTTTTTCCCTAGTACTATATGGAAAAACTAAATGACATAATTGGACAAAATTGCTCGATCAGGGGCTTAGCCCTATAAAAGGGTTTATAGACGAGCACTGTTTACAAAAAGATGAAAAACATGACAATCGCTCGTTACGTTTTTGAGAAATATCGATTTAAAAAAAATATGAATTTTTTTCCCTAGTACTATATGGAAAAACTAAATGACATAATTGGACAAGATGGTTCGATCAGGGGCTTAGCCCTATATGAGGGTTTATAGACGAGCACTAATAGTTGCAAAAAGATGAAAATCGCTCGTTACGTTTTTGAGAAATATCGATTTAAAAACAATATGAATTTTTTCCCCCTAGTACTATATGGAAAAACTAAATGACATAATTGGACAAAATGGTTCGATCAGGGGCTTAGCCCTATATGAGGGTTTATAGACGAGCACTAATAGTTTACAAAAAGATGAAAAATATGAAAATCGCTCGTTACGTTTTTGAGAAATATAGATTTAAAAAAAATAAGAATTTTTTTCCCTAGTACTATATGGAAAAACTAAATGACATAATTGGACAAAATGGTTCGATCAGGGGCTTAGCCCTATATGAGGGTTTATAGACGAGCACTAATAGTTTACAAAAAGATGAAAAACATGAAAATCGCTCGTTACGTTCTTGGGAAATATCGATTTAAAAAATATGAATTTGTTTTTACTAGTACTATATGGAAAAACTAAATGACATAATTGGACAAAAAGGTTCGATCGGGGGCGTAGCCCTATATGAGGGTTTATAGACGAGCACTAATAGTTTAGAAAAAGATCAAAAATATGAAAATCGCTCGTTACGTTTTTGAGAAATATCGATTTTATAAAAAATATGTATTTTTTTCCCTAGTACTATATGGAAAAACTAAATGACATAATTGGACAAAATGGTTCGATCAGGGGCTTAGCCCTATATGAGAGCTTATAGACGAGCACTAATAGTTTACAAAAAGATGAAAAATATGAAAATCGCTCGTTACGTTCTTGGGAAATATCGATTTAAAAAAAAATTAATTTGTTTTTACTAGTACTATATGGAAAAACTAAATGACATAATTGGACAAAATTGCTCGATCAGGGGCTTAGCCCTATAAAAGGGTTTATAGACGAGCACTAATAGTTTACAAAAAGATGAAAAACATGACAATCGCTCGTTACGTTTTTGAGAAATATCGATTTAAAAAAAATATGAATTTTTTTTCCCTAGTACCATATGGAAAAACTAAATGACATAATTGGACAAGATGGTTCGATCAGGGGCTTAGCCCTATATGAGGGTTTATAGACGAGCACTAATAGTTGCAAAAAGATGAAAATCGCTCGTTACGTTTTTGAGAAATATCGATTTAAAAACAATATGAATTTTTTCCCCCTAGTACTATATGGAAAAACTAAATGACATAATTGGACAAAATGGTTCGATCAGGGGCTTAGCCCTATATGAGGGTTTATAGACGAGCACTAATAGTTTACAAAAAGATGAAAAATATGAAAATCGCTCGTTACGTTTTTGAGAAATATAGATTTAAAAAAAATAAGAATTTTTTTCCCTAGTACTATATGGAAAAACTAAATGACATAATTGGACAAAATGGTTCGATCAGGGGCTTAGCCCTATATGAGGGTTTATAGACGAGCACTAATAGTTTACAAAAAGATGAAAAACATGAAAATCGCTCGTTACGTTCTTGGGAAATATCGATTTAAAAAATATGAATTTGTTTTTACTAGTACTATATGGAAAAACTAAATGACATAATTAGACAAAAAGGTTCGATCGGGGGCTTAGCCCTATATGAGGGTTTAGAGACGAGCACTAATAGTTTAGAAAAAGATCAAAAATATGAAAATCGCTCGTTACGTTTTTGAGAAATATCGATTTTATAAAAAATATGTATTTTTTTCCCTAGTACTATATGGAAAAACTAAATGACATAATTGGACAAAATGGTTCGATCAGGGGCTTAGCCCTATATGAGGGCTTATAGACGAGCACTAATAGTTTACAAAAAGATGAAAAATATGAAAATCGCTCGTTACGTTTTTGAGAAATATCGATTTTAAAAAAAATAAGAATTTTTTTCCCTAGTACTATATGGAAAAACTAAATGACATAATTGGACAAAATGGTTCGATCAGGGGCTTAGCCCTATATAAGAGTTTATAGGCGAGCACTAATAGTTTAGAAAAAGATCAAAAATATGAAAATCGCTTGTTACGTTTTTGAGAAATATCGATTTTAAAAAAAAAAATTATTTTTTCCCCTAGTACTATATGGAAAAACTAAATGACATAATTGGACAAAATGGTTCGATCAGGGGCTTAGCCCTATATGAGGGTTTATAGACGAGCACTAATAGTTTACAAAAAGATGAAAAATATGAAAATCGCTCGTTACGTTTTTGAGAAATATAGATTTAAAAAAAATAAGAATTTTTTTCCCTAGTACTATATGGAAAAACTAAATGACATAATTGGACAAAATGGTTCGATCAGGGGCTTAGCCCTATATGAGGGTTTATAAGCGAGCACTAATAGTTTACAAAAAGAAGAAAAACATGAAAATCGCTCGTTACGTTCTTGGGAAATATCGATTTAAAAAATATGAATTTGTTTTTACTAGTACTATATGGAAAAACTAAATGACATAATTGGACAAAAAGGTTCGATCGGGGGCTTAGCCCTATATGAGGGTTTATAGACGAGCACTAATAGTTTAGAAAAAGATCAAAAATATGAAAATCGCTCGTTACGTTTTTGAGAAATATCGATTTTATAAAAAATATGTATTTTTTTCCCTAGTACTATATGGAAAAACTAAATGACATAATTGGACAAAATGGTTCGATCAGGGGCTTAGCCCTATATGAGGGCTTATAGACGAGCACTAATAGTTTACAAAAAGATGAAAAATATGAAAATCGCTCGTTACGTTCTTGGGAAATATCGATTTAAAAAAAAATTAATTTGTTTTTACTAGTACTATATGGAAAAACTAAATGACATAATTGGACAAAATTGCTCGATCAGGGGCTTAGCCCTATAAAAGGGTTTATAGACGAGCACTAATAGTTTACAAAAAGATGAAAAACATGACAATCGCTCGTTACGTTTTTGAGAAATATCGATTTAAAAAAAATATGAATTTTTTTTCCCTAGTACTATATGGAAAAACTAAATGACATAATTGGACAAGATGGTTCGATCAGGGGCTTAGCCCTATATGAGGGTTTATAGACGAGCACTAATAGTTGCAAAAAGATGAAAATCGCTCGTTACGTTTTTGAGAAATATCGATTTAAAAACAATATGAATTTTTTCCCCCTAGTACTATATGGAAAAACTAAATGACATAATTGGACAAAATGGTTCGATCAGGGGCTTAGCCCTATATGAGGGTTTATAGACGAGCACTAATAGTTTACAAAAAGATGAAAAATATGAAAATCGCTCGTTACGTTTTTGAGAAATATAGATTTAAAAAAAATAAGAATTTTTTTCCCTAGTACTATATGGAAAAACTAAATGACATAATTGGACAAAATGGTTCGATCAGGGGCTTAGCCCTATATGAGGGTTTATAGACGAGCACTAATAGTTTACAAAAAGATGAAAAACATGAAAATCGCTCGTTACGTTCTTGGGAAATATCGATTTAAAAAATATGAATTTGTTTTTACTAGTACTATATGGAAAAACTAAATGACATAATTGGACAAAAAGGTTCGATCGGGGGCTTAGCCCTATATGAGGGTTTAGAGACGAGCACTAATAGTTTAGAAAAAGATCAAAAATATGAAAATCGCTCGTTACGTTTTTGAGAAATATCGATTTTATAAAAAATATGTATTTTTTTCCCTAGTACTATATGGAAAAACTAAATGACATAATTGGACAAAATGGTTCGATCAGGGGCTTAGCCCTATATGAGGGCTTATAGACGAGCACTAATAGTTTACAAAAAGATGAAAAATATGAAAATCGCTCGTTACGTTTTTGAGAAATATCGATTTTAAAAAAAATAAGAATTTTTTTCCCTAGTACTATATGGAAAAACTAAATGACATAATTGGACAAAATGGTTCGATCAGGGGCTTAGCCCTATATAAGAGTTTATAGGCGAGCACTAATAGTTTAGAAAAAGATCAAAAATATGAAAATCGCTCGTTACGTTTTTGAGAAATATCGATTTTAAAAAAAAAAATTATTTTTTCCCCTAGTACTATATGGAAAAACTAAATGACATAATTGGACAAAATGGTTCGATCAGGGGCTTAGCCCTATATGAGGGTTTATAGACGAGCACTAATAGTTTACAAAAAGATGAAAAAAATGAAAATCGCTCGCTACGAATTTTTTTTCCCTAGTACTATAAGGAAAAACTAAATGACATAATTGGACAAAATGGTTCGATCAGGGGCTTAGCCCTATATAAGAGTTTATAGGCGAGCACTAATAGTTTAGAAAAAGATCAAAAGTATGAAAATCGCTCGTTACGTTCTTGGGAAATATCGATTTAAAAAAAAATTAATTTGTTTTTACTAGTACTATATGGAAAAACTAAATGACATAATTGGACAAAAAGGTTCGATCAGGGGCTTAGCCCTATATGAGGGTTTATAGACGAGTACCAATAGTTTAGAAAAAGATCAGAAATATGAAAATCGCTCGTCACGTTTTTGAGAAATATCGATTTAAAAAAAAATATGAATTTTTTTCCCTAGTACTATATGGAAAAACTAAATGACATAATTGGACAAAATGGTTCGATCAGGGGCTTAGCCCTATATGAGGGTTGATAGACGAGCACTAATAGTTTACAAAAAGATGAAAAATATGAAAATCGCTCGTTACGTTTTTGAGAAATATCGATTTAAAAAAAATAAGAATTTTTTTCCCTAGTACTATATGGAAAAACTAAATGACATAATTGGACAAAATGGTTCGATCCGGGGCTTAGCCCTATATAAGAGTTTATAGGCGAGCACTAGTAGTTTAGAAAATGATCAAAAATATGAAAATCGCTCGTTACGTTTTTGAGAAATATCGATTTAAAAAAATATGAATTTTTTTTCCCTAGTACTATATGGAAAAACTAAATGACATAATTGGACAAGATGGTTCGATCAGGGGCTTAGCCCTATATGATGGTTTATAGGCGAGCACTAACAGTTTACAAAAAGATGAAAAATATGAAAATCGCTCGTTACGTTTTTGAGAAATATCGATTTAAAAATAATATGAATTTTTTTTCCCTAGTACTATATGGAAAAACTAAATGACATAATTGGACAAAATGGTTCGATCAGGGCCTTAGCCCTGTATGAGGGTTTATAGACGAGCACTAATAGTTTAGAAAAAGGTCAAAATATGAAAATCGCTGGTTACGTTTTTGGGAAATATCGATTTTAAAAAAATATGAATTTGTTTTCCCTAGTACTATATGGAAAAACTAAATGACATAATTGGACAAAATCGTTCGATCAGGGGCTTAGCCCTATATGAGGGTTTATAGACGAGCACTAATAGTTTAGAAAAAGATCAAAAATATGAAAATCGCTCGTTACGTTTTTGGGAAATATCGATTTAAAAAAATATGAATTTGTTTTCACTAGTACTAAATGGAAAAACTAAATGACATAATTGGACAAAATCGATCGATCAGGGGCTAAGCCCTATATGAGGATTTATAGACGAGCACTAATAGTTTAGAAAAAGATGAAAAATATGAAAATCGCTCGTTACGTTTTTGAGAAATATCGATTTAAAAAACATGATATTTTTCCCTAGTACTATATGGAAAAACTAAATGACATAATTGGACAAAAAGGTTCGATCAGGGGCGCACTATGGGATTTCTGCTGCAAAAAAGGCATTTTTTGACTATTACTTTTAAAAAATCTAATGATGCTATTTTATAGAGAAGAGTCTGGCAAACAAAAATCTGCATTTCTTTTAAGATATATGTATATATATTCTTGGAAAAGATCGGTTGAAATCTGGTTAAAGTTGTGAAAGGGAAATATATGGTAATTTTGTTCAAATTCAGAGATTTATATATCGAAGATGTTTCGAGCGGAAAAATCTGAGTGTCGATTTTATTTAAATCCGAAGCCTTGTTTTTAATTTAAAGGAAAAAAAAAAAAGTTATTGCGTACATAGTTTGGGAGATATGAGTGCATCAAAATTGTCCTTAAAAATTCAGCATTGGCTGTTTTCGTTGGAGAAAAAGTCAGTTAGCTCGGTTTACCTCCGTGCTCACAGTATAACGAAATGAAAGGTAAAAGGCCCTTCTTTCGAATTAGTCAAAAAAATTCACCAACTTTTGTCAATCTTTTAAAAAAATCAAAAATTAGTAAAAAATTCACGAATATTGCACCCTAGTATTTTTAATAAAAAAGTTTTGCATACCTTTAGGCTTAACGTTTTAAAGTAATTGAAGTTATTAATTATAACAACAATTTGTTAATAAATTGTTGACAGATGTGAATAAGATTAAAAAAAAATAAACAAAATCATATGTTTTAAAAAAGAAAATGTAAAAAGAAAACCGCTTAAATTGAAAACAAAATTCGCAACAAGTAAATAGTTAACGTTAATAAATATTGTAATAAAATTTAAAATATAATTCTAAAAATGATTTTATTTTCTGTTTCATATAGTGAATTGTGCCATGAACTTATTGATTATGGTAGCAATGTTAATTTGTTAACAAATTTTATAAAACAGAAAAATTCGGTGCTTGCTATTGATGAAATTGAAATAGTGGAAAAGGCAGTTCAAAAGAGGTTTTTTGGTCATTTTTTAAATCGTTGGAGAGAATCGCACAAAATCAAATCTTATTTCTTTCGGAAAAATGCGACTTGGTTAGAAAGTAAATACATACATCTTTAAAGAATTAATATAATAATAATAATTTATTTTGAATATTATGAAATTTTTTTAAGATATGTTCGAAGTATCACTTGCTGATGACCAACCTAGCTGTTCAAAGAAAAAAGGAAGACCAGTTAAGGAATTCGATGACTGCAAGTATCGTAGTAAAAGGTACAAAGCAGCTGATTCAGCATCTCAGTACCCACAAAAGCAATTAATAATGGCAAGTGGAACTTCACCAGATACAAAAATAACACCACAATCATATATTCCTTCAACAACTGCACTTGCCTTAATGCTGGATGCTGAATTATCAAAACATCAGTACGAAACAATAAAGTACGTTTTGCAAAGAGAAGGATATGATATTTTGCCACCTTATAAAAAAGTTCTTGATGAAAAGAAGAAATGTTATCCGGATAAAATCCATGTGTCAGAAAAAGAAGCCACTGTTAGCTTACAAAGTCTGATGGACCATACGACAAAGCGCCTTTTTGAAAGTTTTTCGCACGAACGAATTAATGCAGCAAATTTTGAATTTACTCTTACGTCGAAGTGGGGCTGTGATGGGTCATCTGGACATTCAGAATACAATCAAAGCTTGCCAAGTGATATAAGTGACAGGAGTCTATTTTTAGCATCGATGGTGCCTCTAAGTCTAAAAACAGACACTGGCGCGGAATTTTGGTGTAATAAAAGCCCATCGTCAACAAGGTACTGTCGTCCAATTTTTTTCGAATTTACTAAGGAGACAAAAGAAAAAGTCCTGACAGTTGTAGAAAACATGAGGATAAATATAGATGCTTTAGAAAAAACTAATGTTTCAGTTAATGACAAACATTTCAACGTAAAACATAATTTAGTGTTTACGATGATTGATGGTAAAACGGCTCAGACCGTTACAAATACTAGTTCAGCAGCTGTGTGTTACATTTGTAAAGCTAAACCCTCAGAAATGAATGATTTGGAAGCGGTTTCAAGAAAAAACATCGATAATGAAGCTTGTAAATTAGGACTTTCTTCATTACACGCTAGGATTAAGTTTATGGAGTGCATACTTCATATAGCATACAATAAACCCTTCGAAAAGTGGTCTGCAATCGATGCACGCAATAAAATTTTAAAACAAGAGAACAAGCAACGAATTCAGACTGAATTTAGGGAACGTATGAGCTTACGCGTAGATGCTGTAAAGCAAGGATCTGGGACATCAAATGATGGAAATACCTCAAGGCGTTTTTTTTCCAACCCTGCACTTGTTGCAGATATAACTGGGGTAAATGAAGAACTAGTGGATCGTTTTCGTATAATTCTTCAAATAATAACGTGTGGGCAGAAAACTGATACCATGAAGTTTAAGAAATTTGCGTGGGCAACAGCTGAACTATTTGTTAAAAATTATAAATGGTATTTCATGCCTGTTACTGTCCACAAAATTCTTATTCATGGAAAGGACATAATAGATGCAGCAGTACTCCCAATTGGTATGCTCTCGGAGGAAGCAGAAGAAGCGCGTAATAAAGATTACAGGAACTATAGATTAATGTTTTCTAGAAAGTGCAGTAGAACTGCAACGAATATCGATGTTTTTCATCGTTTGCTTGAGTCGTCCGATCCATATATTAGTAGCTTAAGACGTCAACCTCATAAGAATATTTTAGAATTGGATGATGTAGTTAAAGATATGATAGTTGATGAATAAAATGCTTACATATTGTTTACCTATATGAATATTTTTTATTCGAGTTGGGAGGGAATAACCAATTTTTAGCATTTCTTTAATTAAATATTACTAGTATTTTCAATGAGAATTATATTTATACGAAATTTGTTCATTCAGGTTACATAAAAGACGACGCATTTCAACGAAAATTGTTAGTTTTCGCTTTTATCAATTAATAGGCGTGTGTCAAATTTAATCAAATTCTATTAACAATTCCGGCCTACACATTGAAAAGAAAATTACGTGAAATAATGGGGGTCCAAGGGAGGTACCCCAAGGAGTCAACGGATATCAACCAAAATTTGTAGTGCTTTTTCTTAGATCAACTTATAGACGTATGCCAAATTTCGTAAAATTGCGACCTATACATTAAGGACAAAAATTCTAGGAAAAATGGGGGTCCAAGGGAGGTACCCCAAGGAGTCGAGGGATTTTAAAAATTTTTTGTATTTTTCTTTTCTACTTAAATCTAAACAAGTGTGCAAAATTTCGTCGTTGTAGGATCACTCCTTCTATTTTTTGCAGTTAGATGTATGAAGAAATCCCACTGTGGGGCGTAGCCCTATATGAGGCTTTATAGACGAGCACTAATAGTTTAGAAAAAGATCAAAAATATGAAAATCGCTAGTTACGTTTTTAGAAATATCGATTTTAAAAAAATATGAATTTTTTTCCCTAGTACTATATGGAAAAACTAAATGACATAATTGGACAAAATGGTTCGATCAGGGGCTTAGCCCTATATGAGGGTTTATAGACGAGCACTAATAGTTTAGAAAAAGATCAAAAATAGGAAAATCGCTCGTTACGTTTTTGAGAAATATCGATTTTAAAAAAATATGAATTTTTTCCCCCTAGTACTATATGGAAAAACTAAATGACATAATTGGACAAAATGGTTCGATCAGGGGCTTAGCCCTATATAAGGGTTTATAGACGAGCACTAATAGTTTAGAAAAAGATCAAAAATATGAAAATCGCTCGTTACGTTTTTGAGAAATATCGATTTAAAAAAAATAAGAATTTTTTTCCCTAGTACTATATGGAAAAACTAAATGACATAATTGGACAAAATGGTTCGATCAGGGGCTTAGCCCTATATGAGGGTTTATAGACGAGCACTAATAGTTTACAAAAAGATGAAAAACATGAAAATCGCTCGTTACGTTCTTGGGAAATATCGATTTAAAAAATATGAATTTGTTTTTACTAGTACTATATGGAAAAACTAAATGACATAATTGGACAAAAAGGTTCGATCGGGGGCTTAGCCCTATATGAGGGTTTAGAGACGAGCACTAATAGTTTAGAAAAAGATCAAAAATATGAAAATCGCTCGTTACGTTTTTGAGAAATATTGATTTTATAAAAAATATGTATTTTTTTCCCTAGTACTATATGGAAAAACTAAATGACATAATTGGACAAAATGGTTCGATCAGGGGCTTAGCCCTATATGAGGGCTTATAGACGAGCACTAATAGTTTACAAAAAGATGAAAAATATGAAAATCGCTCGTTACGTTTTTGAGAAATATCGATTTTAAAAAAAATAAGAATTTTTTTCCCTAGTACTATATGGAAAAACTAAATGACATAATTGGACAAAATGGTTCGATCAGGGGCTTAGCCCTATATAAGAGTTTATAGGCGAGCACTAATAGTTTAGAAAAAGATCAAAAATATGAAAATCGCTCGTTACGTTTTTGAGAAATATCGATTTTAAAAAAAAAAATTATTTTTTCCCCTAGTACTATATGGAAAAACTAAATGACATAATTGGACAAAATGGTTCGATCAGGGGCTTAGCCCTATATGAGGGTTTATAGACGAGCACTAATAGTTTACAAAAAGATGAAAAAAATGAAAATCGCTCGCTACGAATTTTTTTTCCCTAGTACTATAAGGAAAAACTAAATGACATAATTGGACAAAATGGTTCGATCAGGGGCTTAGCCCTATATAAGAGTTTATAGGCGAGCACTAATAGTTTAGAAAAAGATCAAAAGTATGAAAATCGCTCGTTACGTTCTTGGGAAATATCGATTTAAAAAAAAATTAATTTGTTTTTACTAGTACTATATGGAAAAACTAAATGACATAATTGGACAAAAAGGTTCGATCAGGGGCTTAGCCCTATATGAGGGTTTATAGACGAGTACCAATAGTTTAGAAAAAGATCAGAAATATGAAAATCGCTCGTCACGTTTTTGAGAAATATCGATTTAAAAAAAAATATGAATTTTTTTCCCTAGTACTATATGGAAAAACTAAATGACATAATTGGACAAAATGGTTCGATCAGGGGCTTAGCCCTATATGAGGGTTGATAGACGAGCACTAATAGTTTACAAAAAGATGAAAAATATGAAAATCGCTCGTTACGTTTTTGAGAAATATCGATTTAAAAAAAATAAGAATTTTTTTCCCTAGTACTATATGGAAAAACTAAATGACATAATTGGACAAAATGGTTCGATCCGGGGCTTAGCCCTATATAAGAGTTTATAGGCGAGCACTAGTAGTTTAGAAAATGATCAAAAATATGAAAATCGCTCGTTACGTTTTTGAGAAATATCGATTTAAAAAAATATGAATTTTTTTTCCCTAGTACTATATGGAAAAACTAAATGACATAATTGGACAAGATGGTTCGATCAGGGGCTTAGCCCTATATGATGGTTTATAGGCGAGCACTAACAGTTTACAAAAAGATGAAAAATATGAAAATCGCTCGTTACGTTTTTGAGAAATATCGATTTAAAAATAATATGAATTTTTTTTCCCTAGTACTATATGGAAAAACTAAATGACATAATTGGACAAAATGGTTCGATCAGGGCCTTAGCCCTGTATGAGGGTTTATAGACGAGCACTAATAGTTTAGAAAAAGGTCAAAATATGAAAATCGCTGGTTACGTTTTTGGGAAATATCGATTTTAAAAAAATATGAATTTGTTTTCCCTAGTACTATATGGAAAAACTAAATGACATAATTGGACAAAATCGTTCGATCAGGGGCTTAGCCCTATATGAGGGTTTATAGACGAGCACTAATAGTTTAGAAAAAGATCAAAAATATGAAAATCGCTCGTTACGTTTTTGGGAAATATCGATTTAAAAAAATATGAATTTGTTTTCACTAGTACTAAATGGAAAAACTAAATGACATAATTGGACAAAATCGATCGATCAGGGGCTAAGCCCTATATGAGGATTTATAGACGAGCACTAATAGTTTAGAAAAAGATGAAAAATATGAAAATCGCTCGTTACGTTTTTGAGAAATATCGATTTAAAAAACATGATATTTTTCCCTAGTACTATATGGAAAAACTAAATGACATAATTGGACAAAAAGGTTCGATCAGGGGCGCACTATGGGATTTCTGCTGCAAAAAAGGCATTTTTTGACTATTACTTTTAAAAAATCTAATGATGCTATTTTATAGAGAAGAGTCTGGCAAACAAAAATCTGCATTTCTTTTAAGATATATGTATATATATTCTTGGAAAAGATCGGTTGAAATCTGGTTAAAGTTGTGAAAGGGAAATATATGGTAATTTTGTTCAAATTCAGAGATTTATATATCGAAGATGTTTCGAGCGGAAAAATCTGAGTGTCGATTTTATTTAAATCCGAAGCCTTGTTTTTAATTTAAAGGAAAAAAAAAAAGTTATTGCGTACATAGTTTGGGAGATATGAGTGCATCAAAATTGTCCTTAAAAATTCAGCATTGGCTGTTTTCGTTGGAGAAAAAGTCAGTTAGCTCGGTTTACCTCCGTGCTCACAGTATAACGAAATGAAAGGTAAAAGGCCCTTCTTTCGAATTAGTCAAAAAAATTCACCAACTTTTGTCAATCTTTTAAAAAAATCAAAAATTAGTAAAAAATTCACGAATATTGCACCCTAGTATTTTTAATAAAAAAGTTTTGCATACCTTTAGGCTTAACGTTTTAAAGTAATTGAAGTTATTAATTATAACAACAATTTGTTAATAAATTGTTGACAGATGTGAATAAGATTAAAAAAAAATAAACAAAATCATATGTTTTAAAAAAGAAAATGTAAAAAGAAAACCGCTTAAATTGAAAACAAAATTCGCAACAAGTAAATAGTTAACGTTAATAAATATTGTAATAAAATTTAAAATATAATTCTAAAAATGATTTTATTTTCTGTTTCATATAGTGAATTGTGCCATGAACTTATTGATTATGGTAGCAATGTTAATTTGTTAACAAATTTTATAAAACAGAAAAATTCGGTGCTTGCTATTGATGAAATTGAAATAGTGGAAAAGGCAGTTCAAAAGAGGTTTTTTGGTCATTTTTTAAATCGTTGGAGAGAATCGCACAAAATCAAATCTTATTTCTTTCGGAAAAATGCGACTTGGTTAGAAAGTAAATACATACATCTTTAAAGAATTAATATAATAATAATAATTTATTTTGAATATTATGAAATTTTTTTAAGATATGTTCGAAGTATCACTTGCTGATGACCAACCTAGCTGTTCAAAGAAAAAAGGAAGACCAGTTAAGGAATTCGATGACTGCAAGTATCGTAGTAAAAGGTACAAAGCAGCTGATTCAGCATCTCAGTACCCACAAAAGCAATTAATAATGGCAAGTGGAACTTCACCAGATACAAAAATAACACCACAATCATATATTCCTTCAACAACTGCACTTGCCTTAATGCTGGATGCTGAATTATCAAAACATCAGTACGAAACAATAAAGTACGTTTTGCAAAGAGAAGGATATGATATTTTGCCACCTTATAAAAAAGTTCTTGATGAAAAGAAGAAATGTTATCCGGATAAAATCCATGTGTCAGAAAAAGAAGCCACTGTTAGCTTACAAAGTCTGATGGACCATACGACAAAGCGCCTTTTTGAAAGTTTTTCGCACGAACGAATTAATGCAGCAAATTTTGAATTTACTCTTACGTCGAAGTGGGGCTGTGATGGGTCATCTGGACATTCAGAATACAATCAAAGCTTGCCAAGTGATATAAGTGACAGGAGTCTATTTTTAGCATCGATGGTGCCTCTAAGTCTAAAAACAGACACTGGCGCGGAATTTTGGTGTAATAAAAGCCCATCGTCAACAAGGTACTGTCGTCCAATTTTTTTCGAATTTACTAAGGAGACAAAAGAAAAAGTCCTGACAGTTGTAGAAAACATGAGGATAAATATAGATGCTTTAGAAAAAACTAATGTTTCAGTTAATGACAAACATTTCAACGTAAAACATAATTTAGTGTTTACGATGATTGATGGTAAAACGGCTCAGACCGTTACAAATACTAGTTCAGCAGCTGTGTGTTACATTTGTAAAGCTAAACCCTCAGAAATGAATGATTTGGAAGCGGTTTCAAGAAAAAACATCGATAATGAAGCTTGTAAATTAGGACTTTCTTCATTACACGCTAGGATTAAGTTTATGGAGTGCATACTTCATATAGCATACAATAAACCCTTCGAAAAGTGGTCTGCAATCGATGCACGCAATAAAATTTTAAAACAAGAGAACAAGCAACGAATTCAGACTGAATTTAGGGAACGTATGAGCTTACGCGTAGATGCTGTAAAGCAAGGATCTGGGACATCAAATGATGGAAATACCTCAAGGCGTTTTTTTTCCAACCCTGCACTTGTTGCAGATATAACTGGGGTAAATGAAGAACTAGTGGATCGTTTTCGTATAATTCTTCAAATAATAACGTGTGGGCAGAAAACTGATACCATGAAGTTTAAGAAATTTGCGTGGGCAACAGCTGAACTATTTGTTAAAAATTATAAATGGTATTTCATGCCTGTTACTGTCCACAAAATTCTTATTCATGGAAAGGACATAATAGATGCAGCAGTACTCCCAATTGGTATGCTCTCGGAGGAAGCAGAAGAAGCGCGTAATAAAGATTACAGGAACTATAGATTAATGTTTTCTAGAAAGTGCAGTAGAACTGCAACGAATATCGATGTTTTTCATCGTTTGCTTGAGTCGTCCGATCCATATATTAGTAGCTTAAGACGTCAACCTCATAAGAATATTTTAGAATTGGATGATGTAGTTAAAGATATGATAGTTGATGAATAAAATGCTTACATATTGTTTACCTATATGAATATTTTTTATTCGAGTTGGGAGGGAATAACCAATTTTTAGCATTTCTTTAATTAAATATTACTAGTATTTTCAATGAGAATTATATTTATACGAAATTTGTTCATTCAGGTTACATAAAAGACGACGCATTTCAACGAAAATTGTTAGTTTTCGCTTTTATCAATTAATAGGCGTGTGTCAAATTTAATCAAATTCTATTAACAATTCCGGCCTACACATTGAAAAGAAAATTACGTGAAATAATGGGGGTCCAAGGGAGGTACCCCAAGGAGTCAACGGATATCAACCAAAATTTGTAGTGCTTTTTCTTAGATCAACTTATAGACGTATGCCAAATTTCGTAAAATTGCGACCTATACATTAAGGACAAAAATTCTAGGAAAAATGGGGGTCCAAGGGAGGTACCCCAAGGAGTCGAGGGATTTTAAAAATTTTTTGTATTTTTCTTTTCTACTTAAATCTAAACAAGTGTGCAAAATTTCGTCGTTGTAGGATCACTCCTTCTATTTTTTGCAGTTAGATGTATGAAGAAATCCCACTGTGGGGCGTAGCCCTATATGAGGCTTTATAGACGAGCACTAATAGTTTAGAAAAAGATCAAAAATATGAAAATCGCTAGTTACGTTTTTAGAAATATCGATTTTAAAAAAATATGAATTTTTTTCCCTAGTACTATATGGAAAAACTAAATGACATAATTGGACAAAATGGTTCGATCAGGGGCTTAGCCCTATATGAGGGTTTATAGACGAGCACTAATAGTTTAGAAAAAGATCAAAAATATGAAAATCGCTCGTTACGTTTTTGAGAAATATCGATTTTAAAAAAATATGAATTTTTTCCCCCTAGTACTATATGGAAAAACTAAATGACATAATTGGACAAAATGGTTCGATCAGGGGCTTAGCCCTATATAAGGGTTTATAGACGAGCACTAATAGTTTAGAAAAAGATCAAAAATATGAAAATCGCTCGTTACGTTTTTGAGAAATATCGATTTAAAAAAAATATGAATTTTTTTTCCCCTAGTACTATATGGAAAAACTAAATGACATAATTGGACAAAAAGGTTTGATCAGGGGCTAAGCCCATATGAGGGTTTATAGACGAGCACAAATACTTTACAAAAAGATCAAAAATATGAAAATCGCTCGTTACGTTTTTGAGAAATATCGATTTAAAAATAATATGAATTTTTTTTTCCCTAGTATTATATGGAAAAACTAAATGACATAATTGGACAAAATCGTTCGATCAGGGGCTTAGCCCTATATGAGGGTTTATAGGCGAGCACTAACAGTTTACAAAAAGATGAAAAATATGAAAATCGCTCGTTACGTTTTTGAGAAATATCGATTTAAAAATAATATGAATTTTTTTCCCTAGTACGATATGGAAAAACTAAATGACATAATTGGACAAAATGGTTCGATCAGGGCCTTAGCCCTGTATGAGGGTTTATAGACGAGCACTAATAGTTTAGAAAAAGGTCAAAATATGAAAATCGCTCGTTACGTTTTTGAGAAATATCGATTTTAAAAAAATATGAATTTTTTTCCCCTAGTACTATATGGAAAAACTAAATGACATAATTGGACAAAATGGTTCGATCAGGGGCTTAGCCCTATATGAGGGTTTATAGACGAGCACTAATAGTTTACAAAAAGATGAAAAATATGAAAATCGCTCGTTACGTTTTTGAGAAATATCGATTTAAAAATATGAATTTTTTTTCCCTATGGAAAAACTAAATGACATAATTGGACAAAATGGTTCAATCAGGGGCTTAGTCCTATATGAGGGTTTATAGACGAGCACTAATAGTTTAGAAAAAGGTAAAAAATATGAAAATCGCTCGTTACGTTTTTGGGAAATATCGATTTAAAACAAATATGAATTTGTTTTGCCTAGTACTATATGGAAAAACTAAATGGCATAATTGGACAAAATCGTTCGATCAGGGGCTTAGCCCTATATGAGGGTTTATAGACGAGCACTAATAGTTTAGAAAAAGATCAAAAATATGAATATCGTTCGTTACGTTTTTGGGAAATATCGATTTAAAAAAAATATGAATTTGTTTTCACTAGTACTATATGGAAAAACTAAATGACATAATTGGACAAAATCGTTCGATCAGGGGCTTAGCCCTATATGAGGGTTTATAGACGAGCACTAATAGTTTAGAAAAAGATCAAAAATATGAAAATCGCTCGTTACGTTTTTGAGAAATATCGATTTAAAAAAAATATGAATTTCTTTTTCCCTAGTACTATATGGAAAAACTAAATGACATAATTGAACAAAATTGCTCGATCAGGGGCTGAGCCCTATAAAAGGGTTTATAGACGAGCACTAATAGTTTAGAAAAAGATCAAAAATATGAAAATCGCTCGTTACGTTTTTGAGAAATATCGATTTAAAAAAAATATGAATTTCTTTTTCCCTAGTACTATATGGAAAAACTAAATGACATAATTGGACAAAATTGCTCGATCAGGGGCTTAGCCCTATAAAAGGGTTTATAGACGAGCACTAATAGTTTACAAAAAGATGAAAAACATGACAATCGCTCGTTACGTTTTTGAGAAATATCGATTTAAAAAAAATATGAATTTTTTTTCCCTAGTACTATATGGAAAAACTAAATGACATAATTGGACAAGATGGTTCGATCAGGGGCTTAGCCCTATATGAGGGTTTATAGACGAGCACTAATAGTTGCAAAAAGATGAAAATCGCTCGTTACGTTTTTGAGAAATATCGATTTAAAAACAATATGAATTTTTTCCCCCTAGTACTATATGGAAAAACTAAATGCCATAATTGGACAAAATGGTTCGATCAGGGGCTTAGCCCTATATGAGGGTTTATAGACGAGCACTAATAGTTTACAAAAAGACGAAAAATATGAAAATCGCTCGTTACGTTTTTGAGAAATATAGATTTAAAATAAATAAGAATTTTTTTCCCTAGTACTATATGGAAAAACTAAATGACATAATTGGACAAAATGGTTCGATCAGGGGCTTAGCCCTATATGAGGGTTTATAGACGAGCACTAATAGTTTACAAAAAGATGAAAAACATGAAAATCGCTGGTTACGTTCTTGGGAAATATCGATTTAAAAAATATGAATTTGTTTTTACTAGTACTATATGGAAAAACTAAATGACATAATTGGACAAAAAGGTTCGATCGGGGGCTTAGCCCTATATGAGGGTTTATAGACGAGCACCAATAGTTTAGAAAAAGATCAAAAATATGAAAATCGCTCGTTACGTTTTTGAGAAATATCGATTTTATAAAAAATATGAATTTTTTTCCCTAGTACTATATGGAAAAACTAAATGACATAATTGGACAAAATGGTTCGATCAGGGGCTTAGCCCTATATGAGGGTTTATAGACGAGCACTAATAGTTTACAAAAAGATGAAAAAAATGAAAATCGCTCGCTACGAATTTTTTTTCCCTAGTACTATAAGGAAAAACTAAATGACATAATTGGACAAAATGGTTCGATCAGGGGCTTAGCCCTATATAAGAGTTTATAGGCGAGCACTAATAGTTTAGAAAAAGATCAAAAGTATGAAAATCGCTCGTTACGTTCTTGGGAAATATCGATTTAAAAAAAAATTAATTTGTTTTTACTAGTACTATATGGAAAAACTAAATGACATAATTGGACAAAAAGGTTCGATCAGGGGCTTAGCCCTATATGAGGGTTTATAGACGAGTACCAATAGTTTAGAAAAAGATCAGAAATATGAAAATCGCTCGTTACGTTTTTGAGAAATATCGATTTAAAAAAAAATATGAATTTTTTTCCCTAGTACTATATGGAAAAACTAAATGACATAATTGGACAAAATGGTTCGATCAGGGGCTTAGCCCTATATGAGGGTTGATAGACGAGCACTAATAGTTTACAAAAAGATGAAAAATATGAAAATCGCTCGTTACGTTTTTGAGAAATATCGATTTAAAAAAAATAAGAATTTTTTTCCCTAGTACTATATGGAAAAACTAAATGACATAATTGGACAAAATGTTTCGATCCGGGGCTTAGCCCTATATAAGAGTTTATAGGCGAGCACTAAAAGTTTAGAAAATGATCAAAAATATGAAAATCGCTCGTTACGTTTTTGAGAAATATCGATTTAAAAAAATATGAATTTTTTTTCCCTAGTACTATATGGAAAAACTAAATGACATAATTGGACAAGATGGTTCGATCAGGGGCTTAGCCCTATATGATGGTTTATAGGCGAGCACTAACAGTTTACAAAAAGATGAAAAATATGAAAATCGCTCGTTACGTTTTTGAGAAATATCGATTTAAAAATAATATGAATTTTTTTTCCCTAGTACTATATGGAAAAACTAAATGACATAATTGAACAAAATGGTTCGATCAGGGCCTTAGCCCTGTATGAGGGTTTATAGACGAGCACTAATAGTTTAGAAAAAGGTCAAAATATGAAAATCGCTGGTTACGTTTTTGGGAAATATCGATTTTAAAAAAATATGAATTTGTTTTCCCTAGTACTATATGGAAAAACTAAATGACATAATTGGACAAAATCGTTCGATCAGGGGCTTAGCCCTATATGAGGGTTTATAGACGAGCACTAATAGTTTAGAAAAAGATCAAAAATATGAAAATCGCTCGTTACGTTTTTGGGAAATATCGATTTAAAAAAATATGAATTTGTTTTCACTAGTACTAAATGGAAAAACTAAATGACATAATTGGACAAAATCGATCGATCAGGGGCTAAGCCCTATATGAGGATTTATAGACGAGCACTAATAGTTTAGAAAAAGATGAAAAATATGAAAATCGCTCGTTACGTTTTTGAGAAATATCGATTTAAAAAATATGATTTTTTTCCCTAGTACTATATGGAAAAACTAAATGACATAATTGGACAAAAAGGTTCGATCAGGGGCGCACTATGGGATTTCTGCTGCAAAAAAGGCATTTTTTGACTATTACTTTTAAAAAATCTAATGATGCTATTTTATAGAGAAGAGTCTGGCAAACAAAAATCTGCATTTCTTTTAAGATATATGTATATATATTCTTGGAAAAGATCGGTTGAAATCTGGTTAAAGTTGTGAAAGGGAAATATATGGTAATTTTGTTCAAATTCAGAGATTTTTATATCGAAGATGTTTCGAGCGGAAAAATCTGAGTGTCGATTTTATTTAAATCCGAAGCCTTGTTTTTAATTTAAAGGAAAAAAAAAAAGTTATTGCGTACATAGTTTGGGAGATATGAGTGCATCAAAATTGTCCTTAAAAATTCAGCATTGGCTGTTTTCGTTGGAGAAAAAGTCAGTTAGCTCGGTTTACCTCCGTGCTCACAGTATAACGAAATGAAAGGTAAAAGGCCCTTCTTTCGAATTAGTCAAAAAAATTCACCAACTTTTGTCAATCTTTTAAAAAAATCAAAATTTAGTAAAAAATTCACGAATATTGCACCCTAGTATTTTTAATAAAAAAGTTTTGCATACCTTTAGGCTTAACGTTTTAAAGTAATTGAAGTTATTAATTATAACAACAATTTGTTAATAAATTGTTGACAGATGTGAATAAGATTAAAAAAAAATAAACAAAATCATATGTTTTAAAAAAGAAAATGTAAAAAGAAAACCGCTTAAATTGAAAACAAAATTCGCAACAAGTAAATAGTTAACGTTAATAAATATTGTAATAAAATTTAAAATATAATTCTAAAAATGATTTTATTTTCTGTTTCATATAGTGAATTGTGCCATGAACTTATTGATTATGGTAGCAATGTTAATTTGTTAACAAATTTTATAAAACAGAAAAATTCGGTGCTTACTATTGATGAAATTGAAATAGTGGAAAAGGCAGTTCAAAAGAGGTTTTTTGGTCATTTTTTAAATCGTTGGAGAGAATCGCACAAAATCAAATCTTATTTCTTTCGGAAAAATGCGACTTGGTTAGAAAGTAAATACATACATCTTTAAAGAATTAATATAATAATAATAATTTATTTTGAATATTATGAAATTTTTTTAAGATATGTTCGAAGTATCACTTGCTGATGACCAACCTAGCTGTTCAAAGAAAAAAGGAAGACCAGTTAAGGAATTCGATGACTGCAAGTATCGTAGTAAAAGGTACAAAGCAGCTGATTTAGCATCTCAGTACCCACAAAAGCAATTAATAATGGCAAGTGGAACTTCACCAGATACAAAAATAACACCACAATCATATATTCCTTCAACAACTGCACTTGCCTTAATGCTGGATGCTGAATT
Source organism: Cordilura impudica (assembly GCA_963682025.1). Taxonomy (NCBI): domain Eukaryota; kingdom Metazoa; phylum Arthropoda; class Insecta; order Diptera; family Scathophagidae; genus Cordilura; species Cordilura impudica. The sequence continues at coordinate 174,947,110 of OY821518.1, read as the reverse complement.
ATCAAAACATCAGTACGAAACAATAAAGTACGTTTTGCAAAGAGAAGGATATGATATTTTGCCACCTTATAAAAAAGTTCTTGATGAAAAGAAGAAATGTTATCCGGATAAAATCCATGTGTCAGAAAAAGAAGCCACTGTTAGCTTACAAAGTCTGATGGACCATACGACAAAGCGCCTTTTTGAAAGTTTTTCGCAGGAACGAATTAATGCAGCAAATTTTGAATTTACTCTTACGTCGAAGTGGGGCTGTGATGGGTCATCTGGACATTCAGAATACAATCAAAGCTTGCCAAGTGATATAAGTGACAGGAGTCTATTTTTAGCATCGATGGTGCCTCTAAGTCTAAAAACAGACACTGGCGCGGAATTTTGGTGTAATAAAAGCCCATCGTCAACAAGGTACTGTCGTCCAATTTTTTTCGAATTTACTAAGGAGACAAAAGAAAAAGTACTGACAGTTGTAGAAAACATGAGGATAAATATAGATGCTTTAGAAAAAACTAATGTTTCAGTTAATGACAAACATTTCAACGTAAAACATAATTTAGTGTTTACGATGATTGATGGTAAAACGGCTCAGACCGTTACAAATACTAGTTCAGCAGCTGTGTGTTACATTTGTAAAGCTAAACCCTCAGAAATGAATGATTTGGAAGCGGTTTCAAGAAAAAACATCGATAATGAAGCTTGTAAATTAGGACTTTCTTCATTACACGCTAGGATTAAGTTTATGGAGTGCATACTTCATATAGCATACAATAAACCCTTCGAAAAGTGGTCTGCAATCGATGCACGCAATAAAATTTTAAAACAAGAGAACAAGCAACGAATTCAGACTGAATTTAGGGAACGTATGAGCTTACGCGTAGATGCTGTAAAGCAAGGATCTGGGACATCAAATGATGGAAATACCTCAAGGCGTTTTTTTTCCAACCCTGCACTTGTTGCAGATATAACTGGGGTAAATGAAGAACTAGTGGATCGTTTTCGTATAATTCTTCAAATAATAACGTGTGGGCAGAAAACTGATACCATGAACTATTTGTTAAAAATTATAAATGGTATTTCATGCCTGTTACTGTCCACAAAATTCTTATTCATGGAAAGGACATAATAGATGCAGCAGTACTCCCAATTGGTATGCTCTCGGAGGAAGCAGAAGAAGCGCGTAATAAAGATTACAGGAACTATAGATTAATGTTTTCTAGAAAGTGCAGTAGAACTGCAACGAATATCGATGTTTTTCATCGTTTGCTTGAGTCGTCCGATCCATATATTAGTAGCTTAAGACGTCAACCTCATAAGAATATTTTAGAATTGGATGATGTAGTTAAAGATATGATAGTTGATGAATAAAATGCTTACATATTGTTTACCTATATGAATATTTTTTATTCGAGTTGGGAGGGAATAACCAATTTTTAGCATTTCTTTAATTAAATATTACTAGTATTTTCAATGAGAATTATATTTATACGAAATTTGTTCATTCAGGTTACATAAAAGACGACGCATTTCAACGAAAATTGTTAGTTTTCGCTTTTATCAATTAATAGGCGTGTGTCAAATTTAATCAAATTCTATTAACAATTCCGGCCTACACATTGAAAAGAAAATTACGTGAAATAATGGGGGTCCAAGGGAGGTACCCCAAGGAGTCAACGGATATCAACCAAAATTTGTAGTGCTTTTTCTTAGATCAACTTATAGACGTATGCCAAATTTCGTAAAATTGCGACCTATACATTAAGGACAAAAATTCTAGGAAAAATGGGGGTCCAAGGGAGGTACCCCAAGGAGTCGAGGGATTTTAAAAATTTTTTGTATTTTTCTTTTCTACTTAAATCTAAACAAGTGTGCAAAATTTCGTCGTTGTAGGATCACTCCTTCTATTTTTTGCAGTTAGATGTATGAAGAAATCCCACTGTGGGGCGTAGCCCTATATGAGGCTTTATAGACGAGCACTAATAGTTTAGAAAAAGATCAAAAATATGAAAATCGCTAGTTACGTTTTTAGAAATATCGATTTTAAAAAAATATGAATTTTTTCCCTAGTACTATATGGAAAAACTAAATGACATAATTGGACAAAATGGTTCGATCAGGGGCTTAGCCCTATATGAGGGTTTATAGACGAGCACTAATAGTTTAGAAAAAGATCAAAAATATGAAAATCGCTCGTTACGTTTTTGAGAAATATCGATTTTAAAAAAATATGAATTTTTTTCCCCTAGTACTATATAGAAAAACTAAATGACATAATTGGACAAAATGGTTCGATCAGGGGCTTAGCCCTATATAAGGGTTTATAGACGAGCACTAATAGTTTAGAAAAAGATCAAAAATATGAAAATCGCTCGTTACGTTTTTGAGAAATATCGATTTAAAAAAAATATGAATTTTTTTTCCCCTAGTACTATATGGAAAAACTAAATGACATAATTGGACAAAAAGGTTTGATCAGGGGCTAAGCCCATATGAGGGTTTATAGACGAGCACAAATACTTTACAAAAAGATCAAAAATATGAAAATCGCTCGTTACGTTTTTGAGAAATATCGATTTAAAAATAATATGAATTTTTTTTTCCCTAGTATTATATGGAAAAACTAAATGACATAATTGGACAAAATCGTTCGATCAGGGGCTTAGCCCTATATGAGGGTTTATAGGCGAGCACTAACAGTTTACAAAAAGATGAAAAATATGAAAATCGCTCGTTACGTTTTTGAGAAATATCGATTTAAAAATAATATGAATTTTTTTCCCTAGTACGATATGGAAAAACTAAATGACATAATTGGACAAAATGGTTCGATCAGGGCCTTAGCCCTGTACGAGGGTTTATAGACGAGCACTAATAGTTTAGAAAAAGGTCAAAATATGAAAATCGCTCGTTACGTTTTTGAGAAATATCGATTTTAAAAAAATATGAATTTTTTTCCCCTAGTACTATATGGAAAAACTAAATGACATAATTGGACAAAATGGTTCGATCAGGGGCTTAGCCCTATATGAGGGTTTATAGACGAGCACTAATAGTTTACAAAAAGATGAAAAATATGAAAATCGCTCGTTACGTTTTTGAGAAATATCGATTTAAAAATATGAATTTTTTTTCCCTATGGAAAAACTAAATGACATAATTGGACAAAATGGTTCAATCAGGGGCTTAGTCCTATATGAGGGTTTATAGACGAGCACTAATAGTTCAGAAAAAGGTAAAAAATATGAAAATCGCTCGTTACGTTTTTGGGAAATATCGATTTAAAACAAATATGAATTTGTTTTGCCTAGTACTATATGGAAAAACTAAATGGCATAATTGGACAAAATCGTTCGATCAGGGGCTTAGCCCTATATGAGGGTTTATAGACGAGCACTAATAGTTTAGAAAAAGATAAAAAATATGAATATCGTTCGTTACGTTTTTGGGAAATATCGATTTAAAAAAAATATGAATTTGTTTTCACTAGTACTATATGGAAAAACTAAATGACATAATTGGACAAAATCGTTCGATCAGGGGCTTAGCCCTATATGAGGGTTTATAGACGAGCACTAATAGTTTAGAAAAAGATCAAAAATATGAAAATCGCTCGTTACGTTTTTGAGAAATATCGATTTAAAAAAAATATGAATTTCTTTTTCCCTAGTACTATATGGAAAAACTAAATGACATAATTGAACAAAATTGCTCGATCAGGGGCTGAGCCCTATAAAAGGGTTTATAGACGAGCACTAATAGTTTAGAAAAAGATCAAAAATATGAAAATCGCTCGTTACGTTTTTGAGAAATATCGATTTAAAAAAAATATGAATTTCTTTTTCCCTAGTACTATATGGAAAAACTAAATGACATAATTGGACAAAATTGCTCGATCAGGGGCTTAGCCCTATAAAAGGGTTTATAGACGAGCACTAATAGTTTACAAAAAGATGAAAAACATGACAATCGCTCGTTACGTTTTTGAGAAATATCGATTTAAAAAAAATATGAATTTTTTTTCCCTAGTACTATATGGAAAAACTAAATGACATAATTGGACAAGATGGTTCGATCAGGGGCTTAGCCCTATATGAGGGTTTATAGACGAGCACTAATAGTTGCAAAAAGATGAAAATCGCTCGTTACGTTTTTGAGAAATATCGATTTAAAAACAATATGAATTTTTTCCCCCTAGTACTATATGGAAAAACTAAATGCCATAATTGGACAAAATGGTTCGATCAGGGGCTTAGCCCTATATGAGGGTTTATAGACGAGCACTAATAGTTTACAAAAAGACGAAAAATATGAAAATCGCTCGTTACGTTTTTGAGAAATATAGATTTAAAAAAAATAAGAATTTTTTTCCCTAGTACTATATGGAAAAACTAAATGACATAATTGGACAAAATGGTTCGATCAGGGGCTTAGCCCTATATGAGGGTTTATAGACGAGCACTAATAGTTTACAAAAAGATGAAAAACATGAAAATCGCTGGTTACGTTCTTGGGAAATATCGATTTAAAAAATATGAATTTGTTTTTACTAGTACTATATGGAAAAACTAAATGACATAATTGGACAAAAAGGTTCGATCGGGGGCTTAGCCCTATATGAGGGTTTATAGACGAGCACCAATAGTTTAGAAAAAGATCAAAAATATGAAAATCGCTCGTTACGTTTTTGAGAAATATCGATTTTATAAAAAATATGAATTTTTTTCCCTAGTACTATATGGAAAAACTAAATGACATAATTGGACAAAATGGTTCGATCAGGGGCTTAGCCCTATATGAGGGCTTATAGACGAGCACTAATAGTTTACAAAAAGATGAAAAATATGAAAATCGCTCGTTACGTTTTTGAGAAATATCGATTTAAAAAAAAAATTATTTTTTTCCCCTAGTACTATATGGAAAAACTAAATGACATAATGGACAAAATGGTTCGATCAGGGGCTTAGCCCTATATGAGGGTTTATAGACGAGCACTAATAGTTTACAAAAAGATGAAAAATATGAAAATCGCTCGTTACGTTTTTGAGAAATATCGATTTAAAAAAAAAATTTATTTTTTTCCCCTAGTACTATATGGAAAAACTAAGTGACATAATTGGACAAAATGGTTCGATCAGGGGCTTAGCCCTATATGAGGGTTTATAGACGAGCACTAATAGTTTACAAAAAGATGAAAAATATGAAAATCGCTCGTTACGTTTTTGAGAAATATCGATTTTAAAAAAAATAAGAATTTTTTTCCCTAGTACTATATGGAAAAACTAAATGACATAATTGGACAAAATGGTTCGATCAGGGGCTTAGCCCTATATAAGAGTTTATAGGCGAGCACTAATAGTTTAGAAAAAGATCAAAAATATGAAAATCGCTCGTTACGTTTTTGAGAAATATCGATTTAAAAAAAAAAAAATATTTTTTTCCCCTAGTACTATATGGAAAAACTAAATGACATAATTGGACAAAATGGTTCGATCAGGGGCTTAGCCCTATATAAGTGTTTATAGGCGAGCACTAATAGTTTAGAAAAAGATCAAAAATATGAAAATCGCTCGTTACGTTTTTGGGAAACATCGATTTAAAAAAAAATATGAATTTGTTTTCCCTAGTACTATATGGAAAAACTAAATGACATAATTGGACAAAATGGTTCGATCAGGGGCTTAGCCCTATATGAGGGTTTATAGACGAGCACTAATAGTTTAGAAAAAGATCAAAAGTATGAAAATCGCTCGTTACGTTCTTGGGAAATATCGATTTAAAAAAAAATTAATTTGTTTTTACTAGTACTATATGGAAAAACTAAATGACATAATTGGACAAAAAGGTTCGATCAGGGGCTTAGCCCTATATAAGAGTTTATAGGCGAGCACTAATAGTTTAGAAAAAGATCAAAAGTATGAAAATCGCTCGTTACGTTCTTGGGAAATATCGATTTAAAAAAAAATGAATTTGTTTTTACTAGTACTATATGGAAAAACCAAATGACATAATTGGACAAAAAGGTTCGATCAGGGGCTTAGCCCTATATGAGGGTTTATAGGCGAGCACTAATAGTTTAGAAAAAGGTCAAAATATGAAAATCGCTGGTTACGTTTTTGGGAAATATCGATTTTAAAAAAATATGAATTTGTTTTCCCTAGTACTATATGGAAAAACTAAATGACATAATTGGACAAAATCGTTCGATCAGGGGCTTAGCCCTATATGAGGGTTTATAGACGAGCACTAATAGTTTAGAAAAAGATCAAAAATATGAAAATCACTCGTTACGTTTTTGGGAAATATCGATTTAAAAAAATATGAATTTGTTTTCACTAGTACTAAATGGAAAAACTAAATGACATCATTGGACAAAATCGGTCGAACAGGGGCTAAGCCCTATATGAGGATTTATAGACGAGCACTAATAGTTTAGAAAAAGATGAAAAATATGAAAATCGCTCGTTACGTTTTTGAGAAATATCGATTTAAAAAATATGATTTTTTTTCCCTAGTACTATATGGAAAAACTAAATGGCATAATTGGACAAAATCGTTCGATTAGGGGCTTAGCCCTATATGAGGGTTTATAGACGAGCACTAATAGTTTAGAAAAAGATCAAAAATATGAAAATCGCTCGTTACGTTTTTGAGAAATATCGATTTAAAAAAAATATGAATTTCTTTTTCCCTAGTACTATATGGAAAAACTAAATGACATAATTGAACAAAATTGCTCGATCAGGGGCTGAGCCCTATAAAAGGGTTTATAGACGAGCACTAATAGTTTAGAAAAAGATCAAAAATATGAAAATCGCTCGTTACGTTTTTGAGAAATATCGATTTAAAAAAAATATGAATTTCTTTTTCCCTAGTACTATATGGAAAAACTAAATGACATAATTGGACAAAATTGCTCGATCAGGGGCTTAGCCCTATAAAAGGGTTTATAGACGAGCACTAATAGTTTACAAAAAGATGAAAAACATGACAATCGCTCGTTACGTTTTTGAGAAATATCGATTTAAAAAAAATATGAATTTTTTTTCCCTAGTACTATATGGAAAAACTAAATGACATAATTGGACAAGATGGTTCGATCAGGGGCTTAGCCCTATATGAGGGTTTATAGACGAGCACTAATAGTTGCAAAAAGATGAAAATCGCTCGTTACGTTTTTGAGAAATATCGATTTAAAAACAATATGAATTTTTTCCCCCTAGTACTATATGGAAAAACTAAATGCCATAATTGGACAAAATGGTTCGATCAGGGGCTTAGCCCTATATGAGGGTTTATAGACGAGCACTAATAGTTTACAAAAAGACGAAAAATATGAAAATCGCTCGTTACGTTTTTGAGAAATATAGATTTAAAAAAAATAAGAATTTTTTTCCCTAGTACTATATGGAAAAACTAAATGACATAATTGGACAAAATGGTTCGATCAGGGGCTTAGCCCTATATGAGGGTTTATAGACGAGCACTAATAGTTTACAAAAAGATGAAAAACATGAAAATCGCTCGTTACGTTTTTGGGAAATATCGATTTAAAACAAATATGAATTTGTTTTGCCTAGTACTATATGGAAAAACTAAATGGCATAATTGGACAAAATCGTTCGATCAGGGGCTTAGCCCTATATGAGGGTTTATAGACGAGCACTAATAGTTTAGAAAAAGATCAAAAATATGAATATCGTTCGTTACGTTTTTGGGAAATATCGATTTAAAAAAAATATGAATTTGTTTTCACTAGTACTATATGGAAAAACTAAATGACATAATTGGACAAAATCGTTCGATCAGGGGCTTAGCCCTATATGAGGGTTTATAGACGAGCACTAATAGTTTACAAAAAGATGAAAAATATGAAAATCGCTCGTTACGTTTTTGAGAAATATCGATTTAAAAAAAAAAAATTATTTTTTTCCCCTAGTACTATATGGAAAAACTAAATGACATAATTGGACAAAATGGTTCGATCAGGGGCTTAGCCCTATATGAGGGTTTATAGACGAGCACTAATAGTTTACAAAAAGATGAAAAATATGAAAATCGCTCGTTACGTTTTTGAGAAATATCGATTTAAAAAAAAAAATTTATTTTTTTCCCCTAGTACTATATGGAAAAACTAAATGACATAATTGGACAAAATGGTTCGATCACGGGCTTAGCCCTATATGAGGGTTTATAGACGAGCACTAATAGTTTACAAAAAGATGAAAAATATGAAAATCGCTCGTTACGTTTTTGAGAAATATCGATTTTAAAAAAAATAAGAATTTTTTTCCCTAGTACTATATGGAAAAACTAAATGACATAATTGGACAAAATGGTTCGATCAGGGGCTTAGCCCTATATAAGAGTTTATAGGCGAGCACTAATAGTTTAGAAAAAGATCAAAAATATGAAAATCGCTCGTTACGTTTTTGAGAAATATCGATTTTAAAAAAAAAAAATTATTTTTTTCCCCTAGTACTATATGGAAAAACTAAATGACATAATTGGACAAAATGGTTCGATCAGGGGCTTAGCCCTAGATAAGAGTTTATAGGCGAGCACTAATCGTTTAGAAAAAGATCAAAAATATGAAAATCGCTCGTTACGTTTTTGGGAAACATCGATTTAAAAAAAAATATGAATTTGTTTTCCCTAGTACTATATGGAAAAACTAAATGACATAATTGGACAAAATGGTTCGATCAGGGGCTTAGCCCTATATGAGGGTTTATAGACGAGCACTAATAGTTTAGAAAAAGATCAAAAGTATGAAAATCGCTCGTTACGTTCTTGGGAAATATCGATTTAAAAAAAAATTAATTTGTTTTTACTAGTACTATATGGAAAAACTAAATGACATAATTGGACAAAAAGGTTCGATCAGGGGCTTAGCCCTATATAAGAGTTTATAGGCGAGCACTAATAGTTTAGAAAAAGATCAAAAGTATGAAAATAGCTCGTTACGTTCTTGGGAAATATCGATTTAAAAAAAAATGAATTTGTTTTTACTAGTACTATATGGAAAAACCAAATGACATAATTGGACAAAAAGGTTCGATCAGGGGCTTAGCCCTATATGAGGGTTTATAGGCGAGCACTAATAGTTTAGAAAAAGGTCAAAATATGAAAATCGCTGGTTACGTTTTTGGGAAATATCGATTTTAAAAAAATATGAATTTGTTTTCCCTAGTACTATATGGAAAAACTAAATGACATAATTGGACAAAATCGTTCGATCAGGGGCTTAGCCCTATATGAGGGTTTATAGACGAGCACTAATAGTTTAGAAAAAGATCAAAAATATGAAAATCGCTCGTTACGTTTTTGGGAAATATCGATTTAAAAAAATATGAATTTGTTTTCACTAGTACTAAATGGAAAAACTAAATGACATAATTGGACAAAATCGGTCGATCAGGGGCTAAGCCCTATATGAGGATTTATAGACGAGCACTAATAGTTTAGAAAAAGATGAAAAATATGAAAATCGCTCGTTACGTTTTTGAGAAATATCGATTTAAAAAATATGATTTTTTTTCCCTAGTACTATATGGAAAAACTAAATGACATAATTGGAGAAAAAGGTTCGATCAGGGGCGTAGCCCTATATGAGGCTTTATAGATGAGCACTAATAGTTTAGAAAAAGATCAAAAATATGAAAATCGCTAGTTACGTTTTTAGAAATATCGATTTTAAAAAAATATGAATTTTTTTCCCTAGTACTATATGGAAAAACTAAATGACATAATTGGACAAAATGGTTCTATCAGGGGCTTAGCCCTATATGAGGGTTTATAGACGAGCACTAATAGTTTAGAAAAAGATCAAAAATATGAAAATCGCTCGTTACGTTTTTGAGAAATATCGATTTAAAAAAAATATGAATTTTTTTTCCCCTAGTACTATATGGAAAAACTAAATGACATAATTGGACAAAAAGGTTCGATCAGGGGCTAAGCCCATATGAGGGTTTATAGACGAGCACAAATACTTTACAAAAAGATCAAAAATATGAAAATCGCTCGTTACGTTTTTGAGAAATATCGATTTAAAAATAATATGAATTTTTTTTTTCCCTAGTATTATATGGAAAAACTAAATGACATAATTGGACAAAATGGTTCGATCAGGGGCTTAGCCCTATATGAGGGTTTATAGGCGAGCACTAACAGTTTACAAAAAGATGAAAAATATGAAAATCGCTCGTTACGTTTTTGAGAAATATCGATTTAAAAATAATATGAATTTTTTTTTCCCTAGTACTATATGGAAAAACTAAATGACATAATTGGACAAAAAGGTTCGATCGGGGGCTTAGCCCTATATGAGGGTTTATAGACGAGCACCAATAGTTTAGAAAAAGATCAAAAATATGAAAATCGCTCGTTACGTTTTTGAGAAATATCGATTTTATAAAAAATATGAATTTTTTTCCCTAGTACTATATGGAAAAACTAAATGACATAATTGGACAAAATGGTTCGATCAGGGGCTTAGCCCTATATGAGGGCTTATAGACGAGCACTAATAGTTTACAAAAAGATGAAAAATATGAAAATCGCTCGTTACGTTTTTGAGAAATATCGATTTTAAAAAAAATAAGAATTTTTTTCCCTAGTACTATATGGAAAAACTAAATGACATAATTGGACAAAATGGTTCGATCAGGGGCTTAGCCCTATATAAGAGTTTATAGGCGAGCACTAATAGTTTAGAAAAAGATCAAAAATATGAAAATCGCTCGTTACGTTTTTGAGAAATATCGATTTAAAAAAAAAAATTTATTTTTTTCCCCTAGTACTATATGGAAAAACTAAATGACATAATTGGACAAAATGGTTCGATCAGGGGCTTAGCCCTATATGAGGGTTTATAGACGAGCACTAATACTTTACAAAAAGATGAAAAATATGAAAATCGCTCGATACGTTTTTGAGAAATATCGATTTTAAAAAAATAAGAATTTTTTTCCCTAGTACTATATGGAAAAACTAAATGACATAATTGGACAAAATCGTTCGATCAGGGGCTTAGCCCTATATAAGAGTTTATAGGCGAGCACTAATAGTTTAGAAAAAGATCAAAAATATGAAAATCGCTCGTTACGTTTTTGAGAAATATCGATTTAAAAAAAAAAAATAATTTTTTTCCCCTAGTACTATATGGAAAAACTAAATGACATAATTGGACAAAATGGTTCGATCAGGGGCTTAGCCCTATATGAGGGTTTATAGACGAGCACTAATAGTTTACAAAAAGATGAAAAATATGAAAATCGCTCGTTACGTTTTTGAGAAATATCGATTTTAAAAAAAAAATTTATTTTTTTCCCCTAGTACTATATGGAAAAACTAAATGACATAATTGGACAAAATGGTTCGATCAGGGGCTTAGCCCTATATGAGGGTTTATAGACGAGCACTAATAGTTTACAAAAAGATGAAAAATATGAAAATCGCTCGTTACGTTTTTGAGAAATATCGATTTTAAAAAAAATAAGAATTTTTTTCCCTAGTACTATATGGAAAAACTAAATGACATAATTGGACAAAATGGTTCGATCAGGGGCTTAGCCCTATATAAGAGTTTATAGGTGAGCACTAATAGTTTAGAAAAAGATCAAAAATATGAAAATCGCTCGTTACGTTTTTGAGAAATATCGATTTAAAAAAAAAAATTTATTTTTTTCCCCTAGTACTATATGGAAAAACTAAATGACATAATTGGACAAAATGGTTCGATCAGGGGCTTAGCCCTATATAAGAGTTTATAGGCGAGCACTAATAGTTTAGAAAAAGATCAAAAATATGAAAATCGCTCGTTACGTTTTTGGGAAACATCGATTTAAAAAAAAATATGAATTTGTTTTCCCTAGTACTATATGGAAAAACTAAATGACATAATTGGACAAAATGGTTCGATCAGGGGCTTAGCCCTATATGAGGGTTCATAGACGAGCACTAATAGTTTAGAAAAAGATCAAAAGTATGAAAATCGCTCGTTACGTTCTTGGGAAATATCGATTTAAAAAAAAATGAATTTGTTTTTACTAGTACTATATGGAAAAACTAAATGACATAATTGGACAAAAAGGTTCGATCAGGGGCTTAGCCCTATATAAGAGTTTATAGGCGAGCACTAATAGTTTAGAAAAAGATCAAAAGTATGAAAATCGCTCGTTACGTTCTTGGGAAATATCGATTTAAAAAAAAAAATGAATTTGTTTTTACTAGTACTATATGGAAAAACTAAATGACATAATTGGACAAAAAGGTTCGATCAGGAGCTTAGCCCTATATGAGGGTTTATAGACGAGCACCAATAGTTTAGAAAAAGATCAGAAATATGAAAATCGCTCGTTACGTTTTTGAGAAATATCGATTTTAAAAAAAATATGAATTTTTTTCCCTAGTACTATATGGAAAAACTAAATGACATAATTGGACAAAATGGTTCGATCAGGGGCTTAGCCCTATATGAGGGTTGATAGACGAGCACTAATAGTTTACAAAAGATGAAACATATGAAAATCGCTCGTTACGTTTTTGAGAAATATCGATTTAAAAAAAATAAGAATTTTTTTCCCTAGTACTATATGGAAAAACTAAATGACATAATTGGACAAAATGGTTCGATCCGGGGCTTAGCCCTATATAAGAGTTTATAGGCGAGCACTAATAGTTTAGAAAATGATCAAAAATATGAAAATCGCTCGTTACGTTTTTGAGAAATATCGATTTAAAAAAATATGAATTTTTTTTCCCTAGTACTATATGGAAAAACTAAATGACATAATTGGACAAGATGGTTCGATCAGGGGCTTAGCCCTATATGAGGGTTTATAGGCGAGCACTAACAGTTTACAAAAAGATGAAAAATATGAAAATCGCTCGTTACGTTTTTGAGAAATATCGATTTAAAAATAATATGAATTTTTTTTTCTAGTACTATATGGAAAAACTAAATGACATAATTGGACAAAATGGTTCGATCAGGGCCTTAGCCCTGTATGAGGGTTTATAGACGAGCACTAGTAGTTTAGAAAAAGGTCAAAATATGAAAATCGCTGGTTACGTTTTTGGGAAATATCGATTTTAAAAAAATATGAATTTGTTTTCCCTAGTACTATATGGAAAAACTAAATGACATAATTGGACAAAATCGTTCGATCAGGGGCTTAGCCCTATATGAGGGTTTATAGACGAGCACTAATAGTTTAGAAAAAGATCAAAAATATGAAAATCGCTCGTTACGTTTTTGGGAAATATCGATTTAAAAAAATATGAATTTGTTTTCACTAGTACTAAATGGAAAAACTGAATGACATAATTGGACAAAATCGGTCGATCAGGGGCTAAGCCCTATATGAGGATTTATAGACGAGCACTAATAGTTTAGAAAAAGATGAAAAATATGAAAATCGCTCGTTACGTTTTTGAGAAATATCGATTTAAAAAATATGATTTTTTTTCCCTAGTACTATATGGAAAAACTAAATGACATAATTGGAGAAAAAGGTTCGATCAGGGGCGTAGCCCTATATGAGGCTTTATAGATGAGCACTAATAGTTTAGAAAAAGATCAAAAATATGAAAATCGCTAGTTACGTTTTTAGAAATATCGATTTTAAAAAAATATGAATTTTTTTCCCTAGTACTATATGGAAAAACTAAATGACATAATTGGACAAAATGGTTCGATCAGGGGCTTAGCCCTATATGAGGGTTTATAGACGAGCACTAATAGTTTAGAAAAAGATCAAAAATATGAAAATCGCTCGTTACGTTTTTGAGAAATATCGATTTTAAAAAAATATGAATTTTTTCCCCCTAGTACTATATGGAAAAACTAAATGACATAATTGGACAAAATGGTTCGATCAGGGGCTTAGCCCTATATAAGGGTTTATAGACGAGCACTAATAGTTTAGAAAAAGATCAAAAATATGAAAATCGCTCGTTACGTTTTTGAGAAATATCGATTTAAAAAAAATATGAATTTTTTTTCCCCTAGTACTATATGGAAAAACTAAATGACATAATTGGACAAAAAGGTTCGATCAGGGGCTAAGCCCATATGAAATGGAAAAACTAAATGACATAATTGGACAAAATCGGTCGATCAGGGGCTAAGCCCTATATGAGGATTTATAGACGAGCACTAATAGTTTAGAAAAAGATGAAAAATATGAAAATCGCTCGTTACGTTTTTGAGAAATATCGATTTAAAAAATATGATTTTTTTTCCCTAGTACTATATGGAAAAACTAAATGACATAATTGGAGAAAAAGGTTCGATCAGGGGCGTAGCCCTATATGAGGCTTTATAGATGAGCACTAATAGTTAAGAAAAAGATCAAAAATATGAAAATCGCTAGTTACGTTTTTAGAAATATCGATTTTAAAAAAATATGAATTTTTTTCCCTAGTACTATATGGAAAAACTAAATGACATAATTGGACAAAATGGTTCGATCAGGGGCTTAGCCCTATATGAGGGTTTATAGACGAGCACTAATAGTTTAGAAAAAGATCAAAAATATGAAAATCGCTCGTTACGTTTTTGAGAAATATCGATTTTAAAAAAATATGAATTTTTTCCCCCTAGTACTATATGGAAAAACTAAATGACATAATTGGACAAAATGGTTCGATCAGGGGCTTAGCCCTATATAAGGGTTTATAGACGAGCACTAATAGTTTAGAAAAAGATCAAAAATATGAAAATCGCTCGTTACGTTTTTGAGAAATATCGATTTAAAAAAAATATGAATTTTTTTTCCCCTAGTACTATATGGAAAAACTAAATGACATAATTGGACAAAAAGGTTCGATCAGGGGCTAAGCCCATATGAGGGTTTATAGACGAGCACAAATACTTTACAAAAAGATCAAAAATATGAAAATCGCTCGTTACGTTTTTGAGAAATATCGATTTAAAAATAATATGAATTTTTTTTTCCCTAGTATTATATGGAAAAACTAAATGACATAATTGGACAAAATGGTTCGATCAGGGGCTTAGCCCTATATGAGGGTTTATAGGCGAGCACTAACAGTTTACAAAAAGATGAAAAATATGAAAATCGCTCGTTACGTTTTTGAGAAATATCGATTTAAAAATAATATGAATTTTTTTTTCCCTAGTACTATATGGAAAAACTAAATGACATAATTGGACAAAATGGTTCGATCAGGGCCTTAGCCTGTATGAGGGTTTATAGACGAGCACTAATAGTTTAGAAAAAGGTCAAAATATGAAAATCGCTCGTTACGTTTTTGGGAAATATCGATTTTAAAAAAATATGAATTTGTTTTCCCTAGTACTATATGGAAAAACTAAATGACATAATTGGACATGTTTTCGACTAGCTAGCGAGAGCGAATATAAAATGATTTTGACGATACAATCGTTTGAGCGTTTCAAATTGAACAGACCTTTATTTACAATTTTTCCCTACTTATATATAATTTCCTAAATACTTTAAAAACTATTAAACATACGTTTTCCACATGAAACCAACCCATGTGGGAAATGTATTTACATAAAAGATTACAACTTATAAAACTATTTTTAATTCTAAGCAGGAATCTTATCTCATATTATGTATGCTACACGACAATATGTGTAGCTGTAAAGCAAACAAATAAAATCAAACTACGGGTCGTTACCTGATCAACACACAAAAATGCATTCGTCAAGAATAACAATGCATTGTTCTTATCTTTATTCTAATACATAAAAACTGGTACAGTAAAAACCCAAATTTATTACTTTACTTTACATGTTAAAACTTCAAGGTTATGTTATTGTGTATTCTTTTTAAAATCAAAATTCTTATCTTTTAGCTTGAACATTCTGCCGGCCTTGAAAGATTCTAATCTTTCAAAAACAAAGAAAAACAGAATCAAATTACTTATTTAATGCTACCCTAAACTAAACGAGGTAGCGCAACGGCAGCAGGCAGGTATCTAGATGACATTTTACACGTTCTTCTGAAGATCCAAAATAAGGCACTTAGGATGAAGATGATGACGACCCAAGTGGTCATACTCATTCCATAATGAGTGAGGTGATGGATGTCAAGTTCAGCAGGAAGTGGAAAACCAAATATTTTTGTTGATGGTGGTATATCTGGGATTTTATACATCTCCATTTCACTTTTTAATTTGAGATGTGTTATGGAAGGAATAAACTTGGATATATTTATGGATGGAAACACATAACTAGCTTGGGATGTATAAGCGTCGTACGCCCACAATTGTATATCAGCTGCTTCCAAACGACATTCCGATTGCATAGTAAAGATTCCAGAACTACTCACAGTAAGATGTTGCGTCCTTCCATTGCACGTTACTTCTGCTGAAGTATCTTCGTACACCGAGAATATCCATGTGTTAGATGCATGTGTTTGTCGCCAGTAGTTGTAGACCTTTTTAATTTGTATGTCACAGCTATCTGGTATTTCGCAGTTATTTGTAGATCTGGTGTTGAATAGAGGGTGGACTTGAGGACATAGTGTGAGATCCCTCATCTTCTGGCAATGCTCAAAATTATCACCGTTCAAAACGTAGTATAATGTTCTTCTTTCATCTATAAGGAAATATCTGCTGCTGGTATGAATGCTAATCGAGAACCCGTCATGTGTTGTGGGGTATGTGTAGATTTCATATGCGTAAAATACTTCATTATTTATTATGGGAATTTGAATATTGAAAAGCACAAATTCTGATGTCGTCCGAGTCGACACTTTAGCTACCTTAGCCAATTCGACCGGTTCTTCCGTTGGCAATCTCAAATTTTTGTTTATGTTTGCCTTGATGAGTTCAATTTGATTTCTGAACTTTTTTAAGGGTAGTATACCATTAAGGAAATTTCCCTTCGCATTGAAAACGGCTCCAATGATGTCATCTTGTATTTTCTCAAATATATCCAGCGACATTAGAATATTTGATATCGCCTTGATACTATCAGCTTCATCTTTTGTTTCGTGCATTTCCGCTTCAAGTGTTTGGATAGCGCCACTAAGTGTCTGAATATTTTTAAAAATAGCTTTGTTTTGATTTTTTATTATGTTCATTGTCATATCTTGTATTGATGACATATTTCGGACAATATTGAGCAAATATTCATTATTATTGGTATTCAGCTTTATCTTTTGCGACACTTGTTCCGCGTGCTCTTCATCCATTAGTCCAAACAACGAATGGTACACGCCTCCAATAAATGGCAGAAGTGATCTTTTCTGTCTTTTTGGGTTTGAAGACATTATCATATCATTTTTGTTCAAAATCCTCTCATAAATCGTTAATAAATTTTGATAAGATGACGACAGGTATATGGCTTCTTTTCTTTTCAGATTGGAAAGTGACAGCATTGCTGCATCAAGGGACTTCATCGATGCCACATATTCGCTGATATTTATATGTACTGCCATGTTCCACGATGTTCTGGTTAACCCTACCGTTGCTACCTTGTCGAAGAATATCCCTGCCTTGTTCTCAAACCTACTTACATTAAATTGTGATCTAACAGGACTTATAATCGCTAGTAGTGTTAATAATACCGCTAACATATTCTTATTTTTAATTCTTTTTGAATTATCACTTCTTGGGTGATTTTTATTTATATTTTTATTATTTAAATTTTCATTATTTAAAGATGGAAAGTCCATTCTTTTCTTTGTCTTTGAAGATGGATTATCCATTCTTTTGTTTAGATTTCTCTTTGTAGAATTTACTTCACTGGATGATGTGTCCAGTACTTCTTCATTTTCTTCGGTAGGAAAAGGACAAACATTGTGGACTGACCTTTTGGTTTCCCCATTGCTGGTCCTTACGTCCACCATTCTACAAAACCCATCCGAACCCATTATGGTGCGGATGACCCTCCCCCGCCTCCAGTTCATTGGAGGACTGTTTTCATCTTTTAGGAGGACAAGAGTTCCTATTTCTATATTCGTACATGGTTTATTCCATTTGTACCTTTTTTGCAGTTCGGATAAATATTCTGAAGACCACCTCCTCCAGAATTCCTCCATATTTATTTGCACGGCTTTCCAATGTTCACGCATCCCAAGATAACATTTATTGCTTGTAGAGTCAATAAATGTCGAAAATGATTCCCCAATTAAAAAATTTCCTGGCGTTAAAACTTTAAAATCATTAGGATCGTCCGACAATGGAGTGAGCGGACGAGAATTTAAAACGGACTCTATCTGTGTCATCAGTGTGTACAACTCTTCGTACTTTGTAAAAATGCTTTTTAACAGATTTCACGCACGCTTCCCATAATCCCCCCACATGTGGTGATCTGGCTGGTATATTCAACCATTCGATATTACGTGAAGTACAAAAATCGTTTACATTGGCCTTATGCTGCTCACTGGCAAACAAATGAAAAATTTCATTAAGGCTGTTTGCTGCTCCCACAAAGTTAGTACCATTATCAGAATAAATTTTCAATGGACAACCTCTTCTGGCTACAAACCTTTTTAAAGCTCCTATAAAGGCTGCTGAAGTTAAGTCTGATACAACTTCTAAATGGGCAGCTTTAGTAGTAAAGCAGACAAATACGCATACATATGACTTATCTGTCTTTTTTCCTCTAACCTTATAATGAATTGTTATTGGACCAAGAAAATCAATTCCCACATTAAGAAATGGCCTTGTTCTAATTACACGATCTTCTGGTAAATTTCCCATTAATTGGTGCAATTTTGTTGGTTCTACTCTAAAGCACCTATAACACCTATTTACAATCTTTTTAACTAATTGTCGTCCACGTAATGGCCAAAATTGTTGTCTGACAATTGCCAATAATCCTTGTGGACCTACATGCAAATGTTGAACATGTAAATATTCTATTAACAATTCTACGATTTTATCATTGTAAGGCAAAAGCATGGGGTGTCTAGCCTCATACGGCAAGCTGCTATTTTGCAACCTACCCCCTACACGAATGATATTGTTCTCATCTAGTATTGGACATAAATTTGATAATTGAGATGATTTACTTAAAATCTTCTGCGACTTTAGTACTTTTATTTCATCATAAAAATTATCCTTTTGAATTTCTTTAATTATCAATACCAAGGCCTTCTTCCTATATGTTATAAAAGATTTTCTAGTGCCCTTCCTAGCATTATTGATAAATTTAATAATGTAAGCAATAACATTTTGTAAAAAATTGAAATTATTTTTATGGTTAATTTTACCATACATCCAATTATTTTTCTGAACTGCTAACATAACTTTACTTTTCTTTAGCTCAGGTATTTTTTCACTTGTTAAATCCATTTCCGGTTCTTGGTAATCTATTTGTTCTAGAAATTTAGGACATTCAAACCAGAAACTATTATTGAGGATTTCTTTACCTAACAATCCTCTTGATATTAGGTCAGCAGGATTTTCTTCCGATTTAACATGTCTCCATTTCGAGACGTCACTATTTGACTGAATTGCGCTTACTCTATTCGACACGAATATATGCAAACGAGCTGGTTCTAATTTAATCCAGCTTAAAACTATAGAAGAATCTGTATAATACACTATATCGTCTAACTTCATCTTTAAACTTTTAATAACGACTTTCATTAGGTCTACTAATAATACACCTGCACAAAGTTCTAATCTTGGCAGTGTAATTGTTTTAGTTGGAGCAACCCTTGATTTTGATGCTGCTAATTGGGTAAACACCTTCCCAAAGCTATCAACTGACCTAATATATACCGCTGCACCATATGCTTTCATAGATGCATCACAGAACCCATGTAACTCCACTTGCGCTGGTTTGACACAGATTATATGTCTAGGTACTTTTAATTCATCTAGGTGATAAAAATTTTCCTTAATTAACTTCCATTTGGAACTGGTTTCTTCAGGAACTTTTTCATCCCAATCTATTTTTAACTTCCACAAGTCCTGCAAAAGTATCTTGGTAGTAACTATTACCGGTCCAACTAAACCAAGTGGATCAAACAGTCTTGAAACCTCACCTAATATGGTACGTTTAGTGATTTTTTCCTGTGATACCCATTTACATTTAAGCCTTAATTCATCTGAATTTGGATTCCAGATAATACCAAGTGCTTTAACAGAATTCAGTTCCTCTGATTCTATTTGTAAGTTTACTTCCATATCTTCTTCGTCAACGTCTTCTAACAATGACTTATCATTGGCACACCACTTTCTTAAGGGCATTCCAAATTCTAACATAATATTATTTATATTTTGCCGTAATACTTTTACTGATTTCAGACAGTCTCCTCCTGTCATTAAATCATCCATATAAAAATCAAATCTAATCGCATCTGATTCTTTTGGAAATTGGTTTGTTTTCCAGTCTGAAATCTTTTGTAGGCATTTAACTGCCAAATATGGAGCTGATGCTGTACCATAAGTTACAGTTTTAAGTGCATATGTTTTTAAGTTTTCATTGGGATTCCAACGCCAAAATATCAATTGATACTTTTGATCAGCTTCTGTTACCCATATTTGTCTGTACATTTTCTCAATGTCGGCAGAAAACACATAACGATGCTTTCTAAAACGTAATAAAATGTTAAAAAGATCCTCCTGAATTCTAGGACCGGTATGAATTATATCATTCAACGAAATATTCGTAGTTGTTTTACATGACGCATCAAATACCACCCTTAATTTTGTAGTCGTACTTTCTGGACGTAAAACACAATGATGTGGTAAATAATAACCACTGCTTATTTGTAAGCCGTTGGTCATAAGCTTCATATGACCCATATCTAAATACTGCTTGAGGAAATCGCTATACTGAACTCTTAAATCATGGATCTTTTCCAATTTTCTCTCAAGGGCAAAAAAACGTCTTTTAGCTATTAAGCTTGAATTTCCTAACCCTTCAGGGTTATTTTTAAATGGCAACGCCACTTGAAATTTACCATCGGATAATATTTTTACGTTTTCATTAAAAAATTTCTCACACTCTTTTTCTAACACCGTTAATTTGTTTATTTGTGGGATTTCTTCGATTTCCCAGAATTTTTTTAATAGTTCATCGCCTGATGTTACCACTGTTGCGAAGATATTTGGTTCTGGTTTGGAACCATCTATTTTTGTCATACTATATGCAACCCACCCTAATTTAGTGTTTTGCAATTTTGTATTCGTCTTTTTATCCTGTATTTTGCCATCGCATATAAGGTCAAATACAAATTGATTGGATAGAAGCAAATCTACTCCATTTGGAATATTATACCCAGGGTCCGCTAACTTAATGGTTTCTGGAAAATTTCCAGCCATCATTTGTATCCCTGGT
The DNA here is from genome assembly GCA_963682025.1 of Cordilura impudica. Lineage (NCBI taxonomy): Eukaryota > Metazoa > Arthropoda > Insecta > Diptera > Scathophagidae > Cordilura > Cordilura impudica. Next base: position 174,925,824 of record OY821518.1, on the reverse strand, counting down.
ACATTTGACAGAAATTTATCCATGACTACCGCATTTAAAAAGGTATTATAATCAGTCGCTTTTGACCTCATAATAATTCCAACCTTTTCATGAGCTGATGATTTTTTCATCTTTAATCCCTCAAATTGTCTGTTTATTTTAAGACCTTTTAATTTTAATTTATTTCTAAATTCTTTAGAAATAATATTAACCTGCGATCCACCATCCAGCAGGACGCGGCAGTTTACCCATTTGTTATTATCGTTTTTAACTTCTACTATTGCTGTGGATAAAATAACATCTTCATCCTCATCACTGTTTACCAAAACAGTTTTTTGAGGTATTTTCTCTCTATGAAGAAGAGAATGATGGTCATCATTGCAAGTTCTGCAAACAAAATTACTGGTACATGCCTTTTTTGTATGACCAGTGTTGAGACATTTGGAACACACATTATGCTCAACTACCTTATCCCATTTCTCTTTGATGGGGAGGCTTCTAAATTTGGAACATCTATTTAAGAGATGTCCAACTGCACAACTTAGTGGGCACTTTATTTTTAAAGCATTTTTTGAGGGATTTGTCCTCTGACCTGCCCCCTGAGCATACTGAACTCCATATCTTGAAGGATTTGCAACATTTCGGCTTGCCTCCCAAGATTTTTGTTAATTTCCCGAAGGATTTACCACCCCTTTGTCCTTTCCCATGATCAGTTGGCTTGCCTCCAAAGAATAATGCATTTGTTTGAGGAATTCTAAGAGATCATCCAATTTTGGCAGATCTCTTGATTTCCCCAAATGCTGCTCAAATTGGATTCTTAATTTTTCATCCAATTTTCGCTGAAGTACGAAACACATAAATGCTTGGTACATTTCTTCGTATTCCATTTTCATAGCTCCAAGAGCCTGTACGCTCTCATTTATAATCTCAATGAAGTTTTTTACACTTCGTTCATTATAAATTACGAAAGGAGCGTCTATTATAGACTTGAAATAAATTGAGGTTGTTGCCCTTTTATTTGAGTAATGATCTTTCAATATACTCCAGGCAGTCTCAAAATTTTCGGCTTTAGCCGACAGCTTAGAAATTTTCCTTGCTGCTTCTCCGACTATTTTTGTTTTTAAAATACACATTTTTTGGATATTTGAAATAGGTTGATCAATTATCAACTCTTCAAATAACTCCCTAAATGTATCCCATTCTACAACATTTCCGCTGAATTTCGGAATGTCTATAGAGGGTAATTGAAATGGAAGGGACTTGGCATAGCTTTCTATGCCGGGTATTCCCTGATAACGATCCCTCAATGCATAAAACACCTCCGTCAATTCATCGTCCGGATAATGTCCCATGTACTGCATGAACACTTGTTCTGTTATTTTATATTTTTCTTTAAGGATGTCTACAGAGACCTCCTTATTTTTAAATTTCTCAATTTTTGCCTCAAAGTCGTCAAGAACATATTGGAACTGACGTATCAGTCCATGATTTTGGAAATTGTGTTCTTGTTCTTTTTTAGACGCATATGGCAGAGGTTTTGGAAATGAAAGCGAAGTGTCTGCAGGTGCACTTGGAGGTGGCTTTTGCACCTGCGTACCCCCTGTACTGCCTCCTACTTTTGTCGAAGCTTTTAAAGACGCTGCTTTCTGTTCCGTTTGTAGTCTTTCTTTTAAACTACCATATAAACTCTCAAAATTTGTCATCGCCCTCCTAACTTTATCCACAAAGTCCGTTTTGAAGTACGCATTGTGCTCCAATGTGGCTGAGGGCGGTCGGAGTTCCTTATCATTTTTTTCAAATTGCTCTACCAATGTATACAATGATGTCCTCAGCTCACGGACTTGTTCTGTCAATTCATTTCCCGCTACATTACTCTGAGCTAATTTGCTCAGCGAATTGTAGCAGGCCGCTATGTCGTTCCCTAACGTTTCCTGATCCTTAATAACTTGAAGCGCGGCCATTTCGTAAATTTAATATAAAAAAGAATGTAAATAAAAATTAATGCAAAAATTACTTTACCCTCTTTTTTCACTTTTTTATTTTTTTTTTTTTTTTTTTATATATATGCACGGCGCGACCGACTTTACTTTTAATTCAACAACAAAAAAAAATTTTTTTTTATTTTTTTTATTTATTATTTTCCTTTCTTTCGCGTTCAAAATCCACTAAAAACAAATTTTCGAGTTCCTTACCACTGGTGGGGGGAAACTAAAATTTATTTAATTTTTTAGTGTTTTTTAGGGGTCACCAATGTTTTCGACTAGCTAGCGAGAGCGAATATAAAATGATTTTGACGACACAATCGTTTGAGCGTTTCAAATTGAACAGACCTTTATTTACAATTTTTCCCTACTTATATATAATTTCCTAAATACTTTAAAAACTATTAAACATACGTTTTCCACATGAAACCAACCCATGTGGGAAATGTATTTACATAAAAGATTACAACTTATAAAACTATTTTTAATTCTAAGCAGGAATCTTATCTCGTATTATGTATGCTACACGACAATATGTGTAGCTGTAAAGCAAACAAATAAAATCAAACTACGGGTCGTTACCTGATCAACACACAAAAATGCATTCGTCAAGAATACCAATGCATTGTTCTTATCTTTATTCTAATACATAAAAACTGGTACAGTAAAAACCCAAATTTATTACTTTACTTTACATGTTAAAACTTCAAGGTTATGTTATTGTGTATTCTTTTTTAAATCAAAATTCTTATCTTCTAGCTTGAACAGGACAAAATCGTTCGATCAGGGGCTTAGCCCTATATGAAGGTTTATAGACGAGCACTAATAGTTTAGAAAAAGATCAAAAATATGAAAATTGCTCGTTACGTTTTTGGGAAATATCGATTTAAAAAAATATGAATTTGTTTTCACTAGTACTATATGGAAAAACTAAATGACATAATTGGACAAAATCGGTCGATCAGGGGCTAAGCCCTATATGAGGATTTATAGACGAGCACTAATAGTTTAGAAAAAGATGAAAAATATGAAAATCGCTCGTTACGTTTTTGAGAAATATCGATTTAAAAAATATGATTTTTTTTTCCCTAGTACTATATGGAAAAACTAAATGACATAATTGGACAAAAAGGTTCGATCAGGGGCGTAGCCCTATATGAGGCTTTATAGACGAGCACTAATAGTTTAGAAAAAGATCAAAAATATGAAAATCGCTCGTTACGTTTTTAGAAATATCGATTTTAAAAAAATATGAATTTTTTTCCCTAGTACTATATGGAAAACTAAATAACATAATTGGACAAAATGGTTCGATCAGGGGCTTAGCCCTATATGAGGGTTTATAGACGAGCACTAATAGTTTACAAAAAGATGAAAAATATGAAAATCGCTCGTTACGTTTTTGAGAAATATCGATTTAAAAAAAATATGAATTTTTTTTCCCCTAGTACTATATGGAAAAACTAAATGACATAATTGGACAAAAAGGTTCGATCAGGGGCTTAGCCCTATATGAGGGTTTATAGACGAGCACCAATAGTTTAGAAAAAGATCAGAAATATGAAAATCGCTCGTTACGTTTTTGAGAAATATCGATTTAAAAAAAAATATGAATTTTTTTCCCTAGTACTATATGGAAAAACTAAATGACATAATTGGACAAAATGGTTCGATCAGGGGCTTAGCCCTATATGAGGGTTGATAGACGAGCACTAATAGTTTACAAAAAGATGAAAAATATGAAAATCGCTCGTTACGTTTTTGAGAAATATCGATTTAAAAAAAATAAGAATTTTTTTCCCTAGTACTATATGGAAAAACTAAATGACATAATTGGACAAAATGGTTCGATCCGGGGCTTAGCCCTATATAAGAGTTTATATGCGAGCACTAATAGTTTAGAAAATGATCAAAAATATGAAAATCGCTCGTTACGTTTTTGAGAAATATCGATTTAAAAAAATATGATTTTTTTTTCCCTAGTACTATATGGAAAAACTAAATGACATAATTGGACAAGATGGTTCGATCAGTATATGAGGGTTTATAGGCGAGCACTAACAGTTTACAAAAAGATGAAAAATATGAAAATCGCTCGTTACGTTTTTGAGAAATATCGATTTAAAAATAATATGAATTTTTTTTTCTAGTACTATATGGAAAAACTAAATGACATAATTGGACAAAATGGTTCGATCAGGGCCTTAGCCCTGTATGAGGGTTTATAGACGAGCACTAATAGTTTAGAAAAAGGTCAAAATATGAAAATCGCTGGTTACGTTTTTGGGAAATATCGATTTTAAAAAAATATGAATTTGTTTTCCCTAGTACTATATGGAAAAACTAAATGACATAATTGGACAAAATCGTTCGATCAGGGGCTTAGCCCTATATGAGGGTTTATAGACGAGCACTAATAGTTTAGAAAAAGATCAAAAATATGAAAATCGCTCGTTACGTTTTTGGGAAATATCGATTTAAAAAAATATGAATTTGTTTTCACTAGTACTATATGGAAAAACTAAATGACATAATTGGACAAAATCGGTCGATCAGGGGCTAAGCCCTATATGAGGATTTATAGACGAGCACTAATAGTTTACAAAAAGATGAAAAATATGAAAATCGCTCGTTACGTTTTTGAGAAATATCGATTTAAAAAATATGATTTTTTTTTCCCTAGTACTATATGGAAAAACTAAATGACATAATTGGACAAAAAGGTTCGATCAGGGGCGTAGCCCTATATGAGGCTTTATAGACGAGCACTAATAGTTTAGAAAAAGATCAAAAATATGAAAATCGCTCGTTACGTTTTTAGAAATATCGATTTTAAAAAAATATGAATTTTTTTCCCTAGTACTATATGGAAAACTAAATGACATAATTGGACAAAATGGTTCGATCAGGGGCTTAGCCCTATATGAGGGTTTATAGACGAGCACTAATAGTTAAGAAAAAGATCAAAAATATGAAAATCGCTCGTTACGTTCTTGGGAAATATCGATTTAAAAAATATGAATTTGTTTTTACTAGTACTATATGGAAAAACTAAATGACATAATTGGACAAAAAGGTTCGATCAGGGGCTTAGCCCTATATGAGGGTTTATAGACCAGCACTAATAGTTTACAAAAAGATGAAAAATATGAAAATCGCTCGTTACGTTTTTGAGAAATATCGATTTTAAAAAAATAAGAATTTTTTCCCTAGTACTATATGGAAAACTAAATGACATAATTGGACAAAATGGTTCGATCAGGGGCTTAGCCCTATATAAGAGTTTATAGGCGAGCACTAATAGTTTAGAAAAAGATCAAAAATATGAAAATCGCTCGTTACGTTTTTGAGAAACATCGATTTTAAAACAAATGTATTTTTTCCCCTAGTACTATATGGAAAAACTAAATGACATAATTGGACAAAATGGTTCGATCAGGGGCTTAGCCCTATATGAGGGTTTATAGACGAGCACTAATAGTTTACAAAAAGATGAAAAATATGAAAATCGCTCGTTACGTTTTTGGGAAACATGGATTTAAAAAAAAATATGAATTTGTTTTCCCTGGAAAAACTAAATGACAAAATTGGACAAAATGGTTCGATCAGGGGCTTAGCCCTATATGAGGGTTTAAAGACGAGCACTAATAGTTTACAAAAAGATGAAAAATATGAAAATCGTTCGTTACGAATTTTTTTTCCCTAGTACTATAAGGAAAAACTAAATGACATAATTGGACAAAATGGTTCGATCAGGGGCTTAGCCCTATATGAGGGTTTATAGACGAGCACTAATAGTTTAGAAAAAGATAAAAAATATGTTTATCGTTCGTTACGTTTTTGGGAAATATCGATTTAAAAAAAATATGAATTTATTTTCACTAGTACTACATGGAAAAACTAAATGACATAATTGGACAAAATCGTTCGATCAGGGGCTTAGCCCTATATGAGGGTTTATAGACGAGCACTAATAGTTTAGAAAAAGATCAAAAATATAAAAATCGCTCTTTACGTTTTTGAGAAATATCGATTTAAAAAATATGAATTTTTTTTCCCTAGTACTATATAGAAAAACTAAATGACATAATTGGACAAAAAGGTTCGATCAGGGGCGTAGCCCTATATGAAGGTTTATAGACGAGCACTAATAGTTTAGAAAAAGATCAAAAATATGAAAATCGCTCGTTACGTTTTTGGGAAACATGGATTTAAAAAAAAATATGAATTTGTTTTCCCTGGAAAAACTAATGACAAAATTGGACAAAATGGTTCGATCAGGGGCTTAGCCCTATATGAGGGTTTATAGACGAGCACTAATAGTTTACAAAAAGATGAAAAATATGAAAATCGCTCGTTACTTTTTTGAGAAATATCGATTTTAAAAAAATATGAATTTTTTTTCCCCTAGTACTATATGGAAAAACTAAATGACATAATTGGACAAAGGTTCGATCAGGGGCTTAGCCCATATGAGGGTTTATAGACGAGCACAAATACTTTAGAAAAAGATCAAAAATATGAAAATCGCTCGTTACGTTTTTGAGAAATATCGATTTAAAAATAATATGAATTTTTGTTTCCCTAGTACTATATGGAAAAACTAAATGACATAATTGGACAAAATGGTTCGATCAGGGGCTTAGCCCTATATGAGGGTTTATAGACGAGCACTAGTAGTTAAGAAAAAGATCAAAAATATGAAAATCGCTCGTTACGTTCTTGGGAAATATCGATTTAAAAAATATGAATTTGTTTTTACTAGTACTATATGGAAAAACTAAATGACATAATTGGACAAAAAGGTTCGATCAGGGGCTTAGCCCTATATGAGGGTTTATAGACCAGCACTAATAGTTTACAAAAAGATGAAAAATATGAAAATCGCTCGTTACGTTTTTGAGAAATATCGATTTTAAAAAAATAAGAATTTTTTTCCCTAGTACTATATGGAAAAACTAAATGACATAATTGGACAAAATGGTTCGATCAGGGGCTTAGCCCTATATAAGAGTTTATAGGCGAGCACTAATAGTTTAGAAAAAGATCAAAAATATGAAAATCGCTTGTTACGTTTTTGAGAAACATCGATTTTAAAAAAAATGTATTTTTTTCCCCTAGTACTATATGGAAAAACTAAATGACATAATTGGACAAAATGGTTCGATCAGGGGCTTAGCCCTATATGAGGGTTTATAGACGAGCACTAATAGTTTACAAAAAGATGAAAAATATGAAAATCGCTCGTTACGTTTTTGGGAAACACGGATTTAAAAAAAAATATGAATTTGTTTTCCCTGGAAAAACTAAATGACAAAATTGGACAAAATGGTTCGATCAGGGGCTTAGCCCTATATGAGGGTTTATAGACGAGCACTAATAGTTTACAAAAAGATGAAAAATATGAAAATCGTTCGTTACGAATTTTTTTTCCCTAGTACTATAAGGAAAAACTAAATGACATAATTGGACAAAATGGTTCGATCAGGGGCTTAGCCCTATATGAGGGTTTATAGACGAGCACTAATAGTTTAGAAAAAGATCAAAAATATGTTTATCGTTCGTTACGTTTTTGGGAAATATCGATTTAAAAAAAATATGGATTTATTTTCACTAGTACTACATGGAAAAACTAAATGACATAATTGGACAAAATCGTTCGATCAGGGGCGTAGCCCTATATGAGGGTTTATAGACGAGCACTAATAGTTTAGAAAAAGATCAAAAATATGAAAATCGCTCGTTACATTTTTGAGAAATATCGATTTAAAAAAATATGAATTTTTTCCCCCTAGTACTATATGGAAAAACTAAATGACATAATTGGACAAAAAGGTTCGATCAGGGGCGTAGCCCTATATGAGGGTTTATAGACGAGCACTAATAGTTTAGAAAAAGATCAAAAATATGAAAATCGCTCGTTACATTTTTGAGAAATATCGATTTAAAAAAATATGAATTTTTTCCCCCTAGTACTATATGGAAAAACTAAATGACATAATTGGACAAAATGGTTCGATCAGGGGCTTAGCCCTATATGAGGGTTTATAGACCAGCACTAATAGTTTACAAAAAGATGAAAAATATGAAAATCGCTCGTTACGTTTTTGAGAAATATCGATTTTAAAAAAATAAGAATTTTTTTCCCTAGTACTATATGGAAAAACTAAATGACATAATTGGACAAAACGGTTCGATCAGGGGCTTAGCCCTATATAAGAGTTTACAGGCGAGCACTAATAGTTTAGAAAAAGATCAAAAATATGAAAATCGCTCGTTACGTTTTTGAGAAACATCGATTTTAAAAAAAATTTATTTTTTTCCCCTAGTACTATATGGAAAAACTAAATGACATAATTGGACAAAATGGTTCGATCAGGGGCTTAGCCCTATATGAGGGTTTATAGACGAGCACTAATAGTTTACAAAAAGATGAAAAATATGAAAATCGCTCGTTACGTTTTTGGGAAACATGGATTTAAAAAAAAATATGAATTTGTTTTCCCTGGAAAAACTAAATGACAAAATTGGACAAAATGGTTCGATCAGGGGCTTAGCCCTATATGAGGGTTTATAGACGAGCACTAATAGTTTACAAAAAGATGAAAAATATGAAAATCGTTCGTTACGAATTTTTTTTCCCTAGTACTATAAGGAAAAACTAAATGACATAATTGGACAAAATGGTTCGATCAGGGGCTTAGCCCTATATGAGGGTTTATAGACGAGCACTAATAGTTTAGAAAAAGATCAAAAATATGTTTATCGTTCGTTACGTTTTTGGGAAATATCGATTTAAAAAAAATATGAATTTATTTTCACTAGTACTACATGGAAAAACTAAATGACATAATTGGACAAAATCGTTCGATCAGGGGCTTAGCCCTATATGAGGGTTTATAGACGAGCACTAATAGTTTAGAAAAAGATCAAAAATATAAAAATCGCTCTTTACGTTTTTGAGAAATATCAATTTAAAAAATATGAATTTTTTTTTCCTAGTACTATATGGAAAAACTAAATGACATAATTGGACAAAAAGGTTCGATCAGGGGCGTAGGCCTATGTGAGGGTTTATAGACGAGCACTAATAGTTTAGAAAAAGATCAAAAATATGAAAATCGCTCTTTACGTTCTTGGGAAATATCGATTTTAAAAATATGAATTTGTTTTTACTAGTACTATATGGAAAAACTAAATGACATAATTGGACAAAAAGGTTCGATCAGGGGCTTAGCCCTATATGAGGGTTTATAGACCAGCACTAATAGTTTACAAAAAGATGAAAAATATGAAAATCGCTCGTTACGTTTTTGAGAAATATCGATTTTAAAAAAATAAGAATTTTTTTCCCTAGTACTATATGGAAAAACTAAATGACATAATTGGACAAAATGGTTCGATCAGGGGCTTAGCCCTATATAAGAGTTTATAGGCGAGCACTAATAGTTTAGAAAAAGATCAAAAATATGAAAATCGCTCGTTACGTTTTTGAGAAACATCGATTTTAAAAAAAATGTATTTTTTTCCCCTAGTACTGTATGGAAAAACTAAATGACATAATTGGACAAAATGGTTCCATCAGGGGCTTAGCCCTATATGAGGGTTTATAGACGAGCACTAATAGTTTACAAAAAGATGAAAAATATGAAAATCGCTCGTTACGTTTTTGGGAAACATGGATTTTAAAAAAAATATGAATTTGTTTTCCCTGGAAAAACTAAATGACAAAATTGGACAAAATGGTTCGATCAGGGGCTTAGCCCTATATGAGGGTTTATAGACGAGCACTAATAGTTTACAAAAAGATGAAAAATATGAAAATCGTTCGTTACAAATTTTTTTTCCCTAGTACTATAAGGAAAAACTAAATGACATAATTGGACAAAATGGTTCGATCAGGGGCTTAGCCCTATATGAGGGTTTATAGACGAGCACTAATAGTTTAGAAAAAGATCAAAAATATGTTTATCGTTCGTTACGTTTTTGGGAAATATCGATTTAAAAAAAATATGAATTTATTTTCACTAGTACTACATGGAAAAACTAAATGACATAATTGGACAAAATCGTTCGATCAGGGGCTTAGCCCTATATGAGGGTTTATAGACGAGCACTAATAGTTTAGAAAAAGATCAAAAATATGAAAACCGCTCGTTACATTTTTGAGAAATATCGATTTAAAAAAATATGAATTTTTTCAGGGGCTTAGCCCTATATGAGGCTTTATAGACGAGCACTAATAGTTAAGAAAAAGATCAAAAATATGAAAATCGCTCGTTACGTTCTTGGGAAATATCGATTTAAAAAATAAGAATTTTTTTCCTTAGTACTATATGGAAAAACTAAATGACATAATTGGACAAAATGGTTCGATCAGGTGCTTAGCCCTATATGAGGGTTTATAGGCGAGCACTAATAGTTTACAAAAAGATGAAAAATATGAAAATCGCTAGTTACGTTTTTGAGAAATATCGATTTAAAAAAAATAAGAATTTTTTTTCACTAGTACTATATGGAAAAACTAAATGACATAATTGGACAAAATGGTTCGATCAGGGGCTTAGCCCTATATGAGGGTTTATAGACGAGCACTAATAGTTGCAAAAAGATGAAAATCGCTCGTTACGTTTTTGAGAAATATCGATTTAAAAACAATATGAATTTTTTCCCCCTAGTACTATATGGAAAAACTAAATGACATAATTGGACAAAATGGTTCGATCAGGGGCTTAGCCCTATATGAGGGTTTATAGACGAGCACTAATAGTTTACAAAAAGATGAAAAATATGAAAATCGCTCGTTACGTTTTTGAGAAATATAGATTTAAAAAAAATAAGAATTTTTTTCCCTAGTACTATATGGAAAAACTAAATGACATAATTGGACAAAATGGTTCGATCAGGGGCTTAGCCAATAAACTTAAAACAAATATGAATTTGTTTTGCCTAGTACTATATGGAAAAACTAAATGGCATAATTGGACAAAATCGTTCGATCAGGGGCTTAGCCCTATATGAGGGTTTATAGACGAGCACTAATAGTTGCAAAAAGATGAAAATCGCTCGTTACGTTTTTGAGAAATATCGATTTAAAAACAATATGAATTTTTTCCCCCTAGTACTATATGGAAAAACTAAATGACATAATTGGACAAAATGGTTCGATCAGGGGCTTAGCCCTATATGAGGGTTTATAGACGAGCACTAATAGTTTACAAAAAGATGAAAAATATGAAAATCGCTCGTTACGTTTTTGAGAAATATAGATTTAAAAAAAATAAGAATTTTTTTCCCTAGTACTATATGGAAAAACTAAATGACATAATTGGACAAAATGGTTCGATCAGGGGCTTAGCCCTATATGAGGGTTTATAGACGAGCACTAATAGTTTACAAAAAGATGAAAAACATGAAAATCGCTCGTTACGTTCTTGGGAAATATCGATTTCAAAAATATGAATTTGTTTTTACTAGTACTATATGGAAAAACTAAATGACATAATTGGACAAAAAGGTTCGATCGGGGGCTTAGCCCTATATGAGGGTTTATAGACGAGCACTAATAGTTTAGAAAAAGGTCAAAATATGAAAATCGCTCGTTACGTTTTTGGGAAATATCGATTTTAAAAAAATATGAATTTGTTTTCCCTAGTACTATATGGAAAAACTAAATGACATAATTGGACAAAATCGTTCGATCAGGGGCTTAGCCCTATATGAAGGTTTATAGACGAGCACTAATAGTTTAGAAAAAGATCAAAAATATGAAAATCGCTCGTTACGTTTTTGAGAAATATCGATTTAAAAAATATGATTTTTTTTCCCCTAGTACTATATGGAAAAACTAAATGACATAATTGGACAAAAAGGTTCGATCAGGGGCGTAGCCCTATATGAGGCTTTATAGACGAGCACTAATAGTTTAGAAAAAGATCAAAAATATGAAAATCGCTCGTTACGTTTTTAGAAATATCGATTTTAAAAAAATATGAATTTTTTTCCCTAGTACTATATGGAAAACTAAATGACATAATTGGACAAAATGGTTCGATCAGGGGCTTAGCCCTATATGAGGGTTTATAGACGAGCACTAATAGTTTACAAAAAGATGAAAAATATGAAAATCGCTCGTTACGTTTTTGAGAAATATCGATTTAAAAAAAATATGAATTTTTTTTCCCCTAGTACTATATGGAAAAACTAAATGACATAATTGGACAAAAAGGTTCGATCAGGGGCTTAGCCCATATGAGGGTTTATAGACGAGCACAAATACTTTAGAAAAAGATCAAAAATATGAAAATCGCTCGTTACGTTTTTGAGAAATATCGATTTAAAAATAATATGAATTTTTGTTTCCCTAGTACTATATGGAAAAACTAAATGACATAATTGGACAAAATGGTTCGATCAGGGGCTTAGCCCTATATGAGGGTTTATAGACGAGCACTAATAGTTGCAAAAAGATGAAAATCGCTCGTTACGTTTTTGAGAAATATCGATTTAAAAACAATATGAATTTTTTCCCCCTAGTACTATATGGAAAAACTAAATGACATAATTGGACAAAATGGTTCGATCAGGGGCTTAGCCCTATATGAGGGTTTATAGACGAGCACTAATAGTTTACAAAAAGATGAAAAATATGAAAATCGCTCGTTACGTTTTTGAGAAATATAGATTTAAAAAAAATAAGAATTTTTTTCCCTAGTATTATATGGAAAAACTAAATGACATAATTGGACAAAATGGTTCGATCAGGGGCTTAGCCCTATATGAGGGTTTATAGACGAGCACTAATAGTTTACAAAAAGATGAAAAACATGAAAATCGCTCGTTACGTTCTTGGGAAATATCGATTTAAAAAATATGAATTTGTTTTTACTAGTACTATATGGAAAAACTAAATGACATAATTGGACAAAAAGGTTCGATCGGGGGCTTAGCCCTATATGAGGGTTTATAGACGAGCACTAATAGTTTAGAAAAAGATCAAAAATATGAAAATCGCTCGTTACGTTTTTGAGAAATATCGATTTTATAAAAAATATGAATTTTTTTCCCTAGTACTATATGGAAAAACTAAATGACATAATTGGACAAAATGGTTCAATCAGGGGCTTAGCCCTATATAAGAGTTTATAGGCGAGCACTAATAGTTTAGAAAAAGATCAAAAATATGAAAATCGCTCGTTACGTTTTTGAGAAATATCGATTTTAAAAAAAAAAATATTTTTTTCCCCTAGTACTATATGGAAAAACTAAATGACATAATTGGACAAAATGGTTCGATCAGGGGCTTAGCCCTATATGAGGGTTTATAGACGAGCACTAATAGTTTACAAAAAGATGAAAAATATGAAAATCACTCGTTACGATTTTTTTTTCCCTAGTACTATAAGGAAAAACTAAATGACATAATTGGACAAAATGGTTCGATCAGGGGCTTAGCCCTATATGAGGGTTTATAGACGAGCACTAATAGTTTAGAAAAAGATCAAAAATATGTTCATCGTTCGTTACGTTTTTGGGAAATATCGATTTAAAAAAAATATGAATTTATTTTCACTAGTACTACATGGAAAAACTAAATGACATAATTGGACAAAATCGTTCGATCAGCGGCTTAGCCCTATATGAGGGTTTATAGACGAGCACTAATAGTTTAGAAAAAGATCAAAAATATGAAAATCGCTCGTTACATTTTTGAGAAATATCGATTTAAAAAAATATGAATTTTTTCCCCCTAGTACTATATGGAAAAACTAAATGACATAATTGGACAAAATGGTTCGATCAGGGGCTTAGCCCTATATGAGGGTTTATAGACGAGCACCAATAGTTTACAAAAAGATGAAAAATATGAAAATCGTTCGTTACGTTTTTGAGAAATATCGATTTAAAAAAAATATGAATTTTTTTTTCCCTAGTACTATATGGAAAAACTAAATGACATAATTGGACAAAATGGTTCGATCAGGGGCTTAGCCCTTAATGAGGGTTTATAGACGAGCACTAATAGTTAAGAAAAAGATCAAAAATATGAAAATCGCTCGTTGCGTTCTTGGGAAATATCGATTTAAAAAATATGAATTTGTTTTTACTAGTCCTATATGGAAAAACTAAATGACATAATTGGACAAAATGGTTCGATCAGGGGCTGTTTTTGAGAAATATCGATTTTAAAAAAATATAATTTTTTTCCCTAGTACTATATGGAAAAACTAAATGACATAATTGGACAAAATGGTTCGATCAGGGGCTTAGCCCTATATGAGGCTTTATAGACGAGCACTAATAGTTAAGAAAAAGATCAAAAATATGAAAATCGCTCGTTACGTTCTTGGGAAATATCGATTTAAAAAATAAGAATTTTTTTCCTTAGTACTATATGGAAAAACTAAATGACATAATTGGACAAAATGGTTCGATCAGGGGCTTAGCCCTATATGAGGGTTTATAGGCGAGCACTAATAGTTTACAAAAAGATGAAAAATATGAAAATCGCTAGTTACGTTTTTGAGAAATATCGATTTAAAAAAAATAAGAATTTTTTTTCACTAGTACTATATGGAAAAACTAAATGACATAATTGGACAAAATGGTTCGATCAGGGGCTTAGCCCTATATAACAGTTTATAGGCGAGCACTAATAGTTTAGAAAAAGATCAAAAGTATGAAAATCGCTCGTTACGTTTTTGAGATATATCGATTTTAAAAAAATATGAATTTTTTTCCCCTAGTACTATATGTAAAAACTAAATGACATAATTGGACAAAATGGTTCGATCAGGGGCTTAGCCCTATATGAGGGTTTATAGACGAGCACTAATAATTTACAAAAAGATGAAAAATATGAAAATCGCTCCTTACGTTTTTGAGAAATATCGATTTAAAAATAATATGAATTTTTTTTCCCTAGTACTATATGGAAAAACTAAATGACATAATTGGACAAAATGGTTCAATCAGGGGCTTAGTCCTATATGAGGGTTTATAGACGAGCACTAATAGTATAGAAGAAGGTAAAAAATATGAAAATCGCTCGTTACGTTTTTGGGAAATATCGATTTAAAACAAATATGAATTTGTTTTGCCTAGTACTATATGGAAAAACTAAATGGCATAATTGGACAAAATCGTTCGATCAGGGGCTTAGCCCTATATGAGGGTTTATAGACGAGCACTAATAGTTGCAAAAAGATGAAAATCGCTCGTTACGTTTTTGAGAAATATCGATTTAAAAACAATATGAATTTTTTCCCCCTAGTACTATATGGAAAAACTAAATGACATAATTGGACAAAATGGTTCGATCAGGGGCTTAGCCCTATATGAGGGTTTATAGACGAGCACTAATAGTTTACAAAAAGATGAAAAATATGAAAATCGCTCGTTACGTTTTTGAGAAATATAGATTTAAAAAAATAAGAATTTTTTTCCCTAGTATTATATGGAAAAACTAAATGACATAATTGGACAAAATGGTTCGATCAGGGGCTTAGCCCTATATGAGGGTTTATAGACGAGCACTAATAGTTTACAAAAAGATGAAAAACATGAAAATCGCTCGTTACGTTCTTGGGAAATATCGATTTAAAAAATATGAATTTGTTTTTACTAGTACTATATGGAAAAACTAAATGACATAATTGGACAAAAAGGTTCGATCGGGGGCTTAGCCCTATATGAGGGTTTATAGACGAGCACTAATAGTTTAGAAAAAGATCAAAAATATGAAAATCGCTCGTTACGTTTTTGAGAAATATCGATTTTATAAAAAATATGAATTTTTTTCCCTAGTACTATATGGAAAAACTAAATGACATAATTGGACAAAATGGTTCAATCAGGGGCTTAGCCCTATATAAGAGTTTATAGGCGAGCACTAATAGTTTAGAAAAAGATCAAAAATATGAAAATCGCTCGTTACGTTTTTGAGAAATATCGATTTTAAAAAAAAAATTTATTTTTTTCCCCTAGTACTATATGGAAAAACTAAATGACATAATTGGACAAAATGGTTCGATCAGGGGCTTAGCCCTATATGAGGGTTTATAGACGAGCACTAATAGTTTACAAAAAGATGAAAAATATGAAAATCGCTCGATACGTTTTTGAGAAATATCGATTTTAAAAAAATATGAATTTTTTTCCCAAGTACTAATAGTTAAGAAAAAGATCAAAAATATGAAAATCGCTCGTTACGTTTTTGGGAAACATCGATTTAAAAAA
The DNA here is from genome assembly GCA_963682025.1 of Cordilura impudica. Classification (NCBI taxonomy): domain Eukaryota; kingdom Metazoa; phylum Arthropoda; class Insecta; order Diptera; family Scathophagidae; genus Cordilura; species Cordilura impudica. The sequence continues at coordinate 174,909,625 of OY821518.1, read as the reverse complement.
AATATGAATTTGTTTTCCCTAGTACTATATGGAAAAACTAAATGACATAATTGGACAAAATGGTTCGATCAGGGGCTTAGCCCTATATGAGGGTTTATAGACGAGCACTAATAGTTTACAAAAAGATGAAAAAAATGAAAATCGCTCGTTACGAATTTTTTTCCCTAGTACTATAAGGAAAAACTAAATGACATAATTGGACAAAATGGTTCGATCAGGGGCTTAGCCCTATATAAGAGTTTATAGGCGAGCACTAATAGTTTAGAAAAAGATCAAAAGTATGAAAATCGCTCGTTACGTTCTTGGGAAATATCGATTTCAAAAAAATGAATTTGTTTTTACTAGTACTATATGGAAAAACTAAATGACATAATTGGACAAAAAGGTTCGATCAGGGGCTTAGCCCTATATGAGGGTTTATAGACGAGCACTAATAGTTTAAAAAAGATGAAAAATATGAAAATCGCTCGTTACGAATTTTTTTTCCCTAGTACTATAAGGAAAAACTAAATGACATAATTGGACAAAATGGTTCGATCAGGGGCTTAGCCCTATATGAGGGTTTATAGACGAGCACTAATAGTTTAGAAAAAGATCAAAAATATGTTTATCGTTCGTTACGTTTTTGGGAAATATCGATTTAAAAAAAATATGAATTTATTTTCACTAGTACTACATGGAAAAACTAAATGACATAATTGGACAAAATCGTTCGATCAGGGGCTTAGCCCTATATGAGGGTTTATAGACGAGCACTAATAGTTTAGAAAAAGATCAAAAATATGAAAATCGCTCTTTACGTTTTTGAGAAATATCGATTTAAAAAATATGAATTTTTTTCCCTAGTACTATATGGAAAAACTAAATGACATAATTGGACAAAAAGGTTCGATCAGGGGCGTAGCCCTATATGAGGGTTTATAGACGAGCACTAATAGTTTAGAAAAAGATCAAAAATATGAAAATCGCTCGTTACATTTTTGAGAAATATCGATTTAAAAAAATATGAATTTTTTCCCCCTAGTACTATATGGAAAAACTAAATGACATAATTGGACAAAATGGTTCGATCAGGGGCTTAGCCCTATATGAGGGTTTATAGACGAGCACCAATAGTTTACAAAAAGATGAAAAATATGAAAATCGTTCGTTACGTTTTTGAGAAATATCGATTTAAAAAAAATATAAATTTTTTTTTCCCTAGTACTATATGGAAAAACTAAATGACATAATTGGACAAAAAGGTTCGATCAGGGGCTTAGCCCATATGAGGGTTTATAGACGAGCACAAATACTTTAGAAAAAGATCAAAAATATGAAAATCGCTCCTTACGTTTTTGAGAAATATCGATTTAAAAATAATATGAATTTTTTTTTCCCTAGTACTATATGGAAAAACTAAACGACATAATTGGACAAAATGGTTCGATCAGGGGCTTAGCCCTATATGAGGGTTTATAGACGAGCACTAATAGTTAAGAAAAAGATCAAAAATATGAAAATCGCTCGTTACGTTCTTGGGAAATATCGATTTAAAAAATATGAATTTGTTTTTACTAGTACTATATGGAAAAACTAAATGACATAATTGGACAAAATGGTTCGATCAGGGGCTGTTTTTGAGAAATATCGATTTTAAAAAAATATAAATTTTTTTCCCTAGTACTATATGGAAAAACTAAATGACATAATTGGACAAAATGGTTCGATCAGGGGCTTAGCCCTATATGAGGCTTTATAGACGAGCACTAATAGTTAAGAAAAAGATCAAAAATATGAAAATCGCTCGTTACGTTCTTGGGAAATATCGATTTAAAAAATAAGAATTTTTTTCCTTAGTACTATATGGAAAAACTAAATGACATAATTGGACAAAATGGTTCGATCAGGGGCTTAGCCCTATATGAGGGTTTATAGGCGAGCACTAATAGTTTACAAAAAGATGAAAAATATGAAAATCGCTAGTTACGTTTTTGGGAAATATCGATTTAAAAAAAATAAGAATTTTTTTTCACTAGTACTATATGGAAAAACTAAATGACATAATTGGACAAAATGGTTCGATCAGGGGCTTAGCCCTATATAAGAGTCTATAGGCGAGCACTAATAGTTTAGAAAAAGATCAAAAGTATGAAAATCGCTCGTTACGTTTTTGAGAAATATCGATTTTAAAAAAATATGAATTTTTTTCCCCTAGTACTATATGGAAAAACTAAATGACATAATTGGACAAAATGGTTCGATCAGGGGCTTAGCCCTATATGAGGGTTTATAGACGAGCACTAATAGTTTACAAAAAGATGAAAAATATGAAAATCGCTCGTTACGTTTTTGAGAAATATCGATTTAAAAATATGAATTTTTTTCCCCTATGGAAAAACTAAATGACATAATTGGACAAATGGTTCAATCAGGGGCTTAGTCCTATATGAGGGTTTATAGACGAGCACTAATAGTTTAGAAAAAGGTAAAAAATATGAAAATCGCTCGTTACGTTTTTGGGAAATATCGATTTAAAACAAATATGAATTTGTTTTGCCTAGTACTATATGGAAAAACTAAATGGCATAATTGGACAAAATCGTTCGATCAGGGGCTTAGCCCTATATGAGGGTTTATAGACGAGCACTAATGGTTGCAAAAAGATGAAAATCGCTCGTTACGTTTTTGAGAAATATCGATTTAAAAACAATATGAATTTTTTCCCCCTAGTACTATATGGAAAAACTAAATGACATAATTGGACAAAATGGTTCGATCAGGGGCTTAGCCCTATATGAGGGTTTATAGACGAGCACTAATAGTTTACAAAAAGATGAAAAATATGAAAATCGCTCGTTACGTTTTTGAGAAATATAGATTTAAAAAAAATAAGAATTTTTTTCCCTAGTACTATATGGAAAAACTAAATGACATAATTGGACAAAATGGTTCGATCAGGGGCTTAGCCCTATATGAGGGTTTATAGACGAGCACTAATAGTTTACAAAAAGATGAAAAACATGAAAATCGCTCGTTACGTTCTTGGGAAATATCGATTTAAAAAATATGAATTTGTTTTTACTAGTACTGTATGGGAAAACTAAATGACATAATTGGACAAAAAGGTTCGATCGGGGGCTTAGCCCTATATGAGGGTTTATAGACGAGCACTAATAGTTTAGAAAAAGATCAAAAATATGAAAATCGCTCGTTACGTTTTTGAGAAATATCGATTTTATAAAAAATATGAATTTTTTCCCTAGTACTATATGGAAAAACTAAATGACATAATTGGACAAAATGGTTCGATCAGGGGCTTAGCCCTATATAAGAGTTTATAGGCGAGCACTAATAGTTTAGAAAAAGATCAAAAATATGAAAATCGCTCGTTACGTTTTTGAGAAATATCTATTTTAAAAAAAAAATTTATTTTTTTCCCCTAGTACTATATGGAAAAACTAAATGACATAATTGGACAAAATGGTTCGATCAGGGGCTTAGCCCTATATGAGGGTTTATAGACGAGCACTAATAGTTTACAAAAAGATGAAAAATATGAAAATCGCTCGATACGTTTTTGAGAAATATCGATTTTAAAAAAATATGAATTTTTTTCCCAAGTACTAATAGTTAAGAAAAAGATCAAAAATATGAAAATCGCTCGTTACGTTTTTGGGAAACATCGATTTAAAAAAAAATATGAATTTGTTTTTCCTAGTACTATATGGAAAAACTAAATGACATAATTGGACAAAATGGTTCGATCAGGGGCTTAGCCCTATATGAGGGTTTATAGACGAGCACTAATAGTTTACAAAAAGATGAAAAAAATTAAAATCGCTCGTTACGAATTTTTTTCCCTAGTACTATAAGGAAAAACTAAATGACATAATTGGACAAAATGGTTCGATCAGGGGCTTAGCCCTATATAAGAGTTTATAGGCGAGCACTAATAGTTTAGAAAAAGATCAAAAGTATGAAAATCGCTCGTTACGTTCTTGGGAAATATCGATTTAAAAAAAAATTAATTTGTTTTTACTAGTACTATATGGAAAAACTAAATGACATAATTAACAAAAAGGTTCGATCAGGGGCTTAGCCCTATATGAGGGTTTATAGACGAGCACCAATAGTTTAGAAAAAGATCAGAAATATGAAAATCGCTCGTTACGTTTTTGAGAAATATCGATTTTAAAAAAAATATGAATTTTTTTCCCTAGTACTATATGGAAAAACTAAATGACATAATTGGACAAAATGGTTCGATCAGGGGCTTAGCCCTATATGAGGGTTGATAGACGAGCACTAATAGTTTACAAAAAGATAAAAAATGTGAAAATCGCTCGTTACGTTTTTGAGAAATATCGATTTAAAAAAAATAAGAATTTTTTTCCCTAGTACTACATGGAAAAACTAAATGACATAACTGGACAAAATGGTTCGATCCGGGGCTTAGCCCTATATAAGAGTTTATAGGCGAGCACTAATAGTTTAGAATATGATCAAAAATATGAAAATCGCTCGTTACGTTTTTGAGAAATATCGATTTAAATAAATATGAATTTTTTTTCCCTAGTACTATATGGAAAAACTAAATGACATAATTGGACAAGATGGTTCAATCAGGGGCTTAGCCCTATATGAGGGTTTATAGGCGAGCACTAACAGTTTACAAAAAGATGAAAAATATGAAAATCGCTCGTTACGTTTTTGAGAAATATCGATTTAAAAATAATATGAATTTTTTTTTCCTAGTACTATATGGAAAAACTAAATGACATAATTGGACAAAATGGTTCGATCAGGGCCTTAGCCCTGTATGAGGGTTTATAGACGAGCACTAATAGTTTAGAAAAAGGTCAAAATATGAAAATCGCTGGTTACGTTTTTGGGAAATATCGATTTTAAAAAAATATGAATTTGTTTTCCCTAGTACTATATGGAAAAACTAAATGACATAATTGGACAAAATCGTTCGATCAGGGGCTTAGCCCTATATGAGGGTTTATAGACGAGCACTAATAGTTTAGAAAAAGATCAAAAATATGAAAATCGCTCGTTACGTTTTTGGGAAATATCGATTTAAAAAAATATGAATTTGTTTTCACTAGTACTAAATGGAAAAACTAAATGACATAATTGGACAAAATCGGTCGATCAGGGGCTAAACCCTATATGAGGATTTATAGACGAGCACTAATAGTTTAGAAAAAGATGAAAAATATGAAAATCGCTCGTTACGTTTTTGAGAAATATCGATTTAAAAAATATGATTTTTTTTCCCTAGTACTATATGGAAAAACTAAATGACATAATTGGACAAAAAGGTTCGATCAGGGGCGTAGCCCTATATGAGGCTTTATAGACGAGCACTAATAGTTTAGAAAAAGATCAAAAATATGAAAATCGCTCGTTACGTTTTTGGGAAATATCGATTTAAAAAAATATGAATTTGTTTTCACTAGTACTAAATGGAAAAACTAAATGACATAATTGGACAAAAAAGTTCGATCAGGGGCTTAGCCCTATATGAGGGTTTATAGACCAGCACTAATAGTTTACAAAAAGATGAAAAATATGAAAATCGCTCGTTACGTTTTTGAGAAATATCGATTTTAAAAAAATAAGAATTTTTTTCCCTAGTACTATATGGAAAAACTAAATGACATAATTGGACAAAATGGTTCGATCAGGGGCTTAGCCCTATATAAGAGTTTATAGGCGAGTACTAGTAGTTTAGAAAAAGATCAAAAATATGAAAATCGCTCGTTACGTTTTTGAGAAACATCGATTTTAAAAAAAAATGTATTTTTTTCCCCTAGTACTATATGGAAAAACTAAATGACATAATTGGACAAAGTGGTTCGATCAGGGGCTTAGCCCTATATGAGGGTTTATAGAAGAGCACTAATAGTTTACAAAAAGATGAAAAATATGAAAATCGCTCGTTATGTTTTTGAGAAATATCGATTTAAAAATATGAATTTTTTTTCCCTATGGAAAAACTAAATGACATAATTGGACAAAATGGTTCGATCAGGGGCTTAGTCCTATATGAGGGTTTATAGACGAGCCCTAATAGTTTAGAAAAAGATCAAAAATATGAATATCATTCGTTACGTTTTTGGGAAATATCGATTTTAAAAAAATATGAATTTATTTTCACTAGTACTATATGGAAAAAATAAATGACATAATTGGACAAAATCGTTCGATCAGGGGCTTAGCCCTATATGAGGGTTTATAGACGAGCACTAATAGTTTAGAAAAAGATCAAAAATATGAAAATCGCTCGTTACGTTTTTGAGAAATATCGATTTAAAAAATATGAATTTTTTTTCCCTAGTACTATATGGAAAAACTTAATGACATAATTGGACAAAAAGGTTCGATCAGGGGCGTAGCCCTCTATGAGGGTTTATAGACGAGCACTAATAGTTTAGAAAAAGATCAAAAATATGAAAATCGCTCGTTACATTTTTGAGAAATATCGATTTAAAAAAATATGAATTTTTTCCCCCTAGTACTATATGGAAAAACTAAATGACATAATTGGACAAAATGGTTCGATCAGGGCTGTTTTTGAGAAATATCGATTTTAAAAAAATATAAATTTTTTTCCCTAGTACTATATGGAAAAACTAAATGACATAATTGGACAAAATGGTTCGATCAGGGGCTTAGCCCTATATGAGGCTTTATAGACGAGCACTAATAGTTTAGAAAAAGATCAAAAATATGAAAATCGCTTGTTACGTTTTTAGAAATATCGATTTTAAAAAAATATGAATTTTTTTCCCTAGTACTATATGGAAAAACTAAATGACATAATTGGACAAAATGGTTCGATCAGGGGCTTAGCCCTATATGAGGGTTTATAGACGAGCACTAATAGTTTACAAAAAGATGAAAAATATGAAAATCGCTCGTTACGTTTTTGAGAAATATTGATTTTAAAAAAATATTAATTTTTTTTTCCCTAGTACTATATGGAAAAACTAAATGACATAATTGGACAAAAAGGTTCGATCAGGGGCTTAGCCCATATGAGGGTTTATAGACGAGCACAAATACTTTAGAAAAAGATCAAAAATATGAAAATCGCGCGTTACGTTTTTGAGAAATATCGATTTAAAAATAATATGAATTTTTTTTCCCTAGTACTATATGGAAAAACTAAATGACATAATTGGACAAAATGGTTCGATCAGGGGCTTAGCCCTATATGAGGGTTTATAGACGAGCACTAATAGTTAAGAAAAAGATCAAAAATATGAAAATCGCTCGTTACGTTCTTGGGAAATATCGATTTAACAAATATGAATTTGTTTTTACTAGTACTATATGGAAAAACTAAATGACATAATTGGACAAAATGGTTCGATCAGGGGCTGTTTTTGAGAAATATCGATTTTAAAAAAATATAAATTTTTTTCCCTAGTACTATATGGAAAAACTAAATGACATAATTGGACAAAATGGTTCGATCAGGGGCTTAGCCCTATATGAGGCTTTATAGACGAGCACTAATAGTTAAGAAAAAGATCAAAAATATGAAAATCGCTCGTTACGTTCTTGGGAAATATCGATTTAAAAAATAAGAATTTTTTTCCGTAGTACTATATGGAAAAACTAAATGACATAATTGGACAAAATGGTTCGATCAGGGGCTTAGCCCTATATAAGAGTTTATAGGCGAGCACTAATAGTTTAGAAAAAGATCAAAAATATGAAAATCGCTCGTTACGTTTTTGAGAAACATCGATTTAAAAAAAAAATTTATTTTTTCCCCTAGTACTATATGGAAAAACTAAATGACATAATTGGACAAAATGGTTCGATCAGGGGCTTAGCCCTATATGAGGGTTTATAGACGAGCACTAATAGTTTACAAAAAGATGAAAAATATGAAAATCGCTCGTTACGTTTTTGGGAAACATCGATTTAAAAAAAAAATATGAATTTGTTTTCCCTAGTAATATATGGAAAAACTAAATGACAAAATTGGACAAAAGGGTTCGATCAGGGGCTTAGCCCTATATGAGGGTTTATAGACGAGCACTAATAGTTTACAAAAAGATGAAAAATATGAAAATCGTTCGTTACGAATTTTTTTTCCCTAGTACTATAAGGAAAAACTAAACGACATAATTGGACAAAATGGTTCTATCAGGGGGCTTAGCCCTATATGAGGGTTTATAGACGAGCACTAATAGTTTACAAAAAGATGAAAAATATGAAAATCGCTAGTTACGTTTTTGAGAAATATCGATTCAAAAAAATAAGAATTTTTTTTTCACTAGTACTATATGGAAAAACTAAATGACATAATTGGACAAAATGGTTCGATCAGGGGCTTAGCCCTATATAAGAGTTTATAGGCGAGCACTAATAGTTTAGAAAAAGATCAAAAGTATGAAAATCGCTCGTTACGTTTTTGAGAAATATCGATTTTAAAAAAATATGAATTTTTTCCCCTAGTACTATATGGAAAAACTAAATGACATAATTGGACAAAATGGTTCGATCAGGGGCTTAGCCCTATATGAGGGTTTATAGACGAGCACTAATAGTTTACAAAAAGATGAAAAATATGAAAATCGCTCGTTACGTTTTTGAGAAATATCGATTTAAAAATATGAATTTTTTTTCCCTATGGAAAAACTAAATGACATAATTGGACAAAATGGTTCAATCAGGGGCTTAGTCCTATATGAGGGTTTATAGACGAGCACTAATAGTTTAGAAAAAGGTCAAAAATATGAAAATCGCTCGTTCCGTTTTTGGGAAATATCGATTTAAAACAAATATGAATTTGTTTTGCCTAGTACTATATGGAAAAACTAAATGGCATAATTGGATAAAATCGTTCGATCAGGGGCTTAGCCATATATGAGGGTTTATAGACGAGCACTAATAGTTTAGAAAAAGATCAAAAATATGAATATCGTTCGTTACGTTTTTGGGAAATATCGATTTAAAAAAAATATGAATTTGTTTTCACTAGTACTATATGGAAACACTAAATGACATAATTGGACAAAATCGTTCGATCAGGGGCTTAGCCCTATATGAGGGTTTATAGACGAGCACTAATAGTTAAGAAAAGATCAAAAATATGAAAATCGCTCGTTACGTTTTTGAGAAATATCGATTTAAAAAATATGAATTTTTTTTCCCTAGTACTATATGGAAAAACTAAATGACATAATTGGACAAAAAGGTTCGATCAGGGGCGTAGCCCTATATGAGGGTTTATAGACGACGCTTGTTACGTTTTTGGGAAACATCGATTTAAAAAAAATATGAATTTTTCCCCTAGTACTATATGGAAAAACTAAATGACATAATTGGACAAAATGGTTCGATCAGGGGCTTAGCCCTATATGAGGGTTTATAGAAGAGCACTAATAGTTTACAAAAAGATGAAAAATATGAAAATCGCTCGTTATGTTTTTGAGAAATATCGATTTAAAAATATGAATTTTTTTTCCCTATGGAAAAACTAAATGACATAATTGGACAAAATGGTTCGATCAGGGGCTTAGTCCTATATGAGGGTTTATAGACGAGCACTAATAGTTTAGAAAAAGATCAAAAATATGAATATCGTTCGTTACGTTTTTGGGAAATATCGATTTTAAAAAAATATGAATTTATTTTCACTAGTACTATATGGAAAAAATAAATGACATAATTGGACAAAATCGTTCGATCAGGGGCTTAGCCCTATATGAGGGTTTATAGACGAGCACTAATAGTTTAGAAAAAGATCAAAAATATGAAAATCGCTCGTTACGTTTTTGAGAAATATCGATTTAAAAAATATGAATTTTTTTTCCCTAGTACTATATGGAAAAACTAAATGACATAATTGGACAAAAAGGTTCGATCAGGGGCGTAGCCCTCTATGAGGGTTTATAGACGAGCACTAATAGTTTAGAAAAAGATCAAAAATATGAAAATCGCTCGTTACATTTTTGAGAAATATCGATTTAAAAAAATATGAATTTTTTCCCCCTAGTACTATATGGAAAAACTAAATGACATAATTGGACAAAATGGTTCGATCAGAACTGTTTTTGAGAAATATCGATTTTAAAAAAATATAAATTTTTTTCCCTAGTACTATATGGAAAAACTAAATGACATAATTGGACAAAATGGTTCGATCAGGGGCTTAGCCCTATATGAGGCTTTATAGACGAGCACTAATAGTTTAGAAAAAGATCAAAAATATGAAAATCGCTTGTTACGTTTTTAGAAATATCGATTTTAAAAAAATATGAATTTTTTTCCCTAGTACTATATGGAAAAACTAAATGACATAATTGGACAAAATGGTTCGATCAGGGGCTTAGCCCTATATGAGGGTTTATAGACGAGCACTAATAGTTTACAAAAAGATGAAAAATATGAAAATCGCTCGTTACGTTTTTGAGAAATATTGATTTTAAAAAAATATGAATTTTTTTTTCCCTAGTACTATATGGAAAAACTAAATGACATAATTGGACAAAAAGGTTCGATCAGGGGCTTAGCCCATATGAGGGTTTATAGACGAGCACAAATACTTTAGAAAAAGATCAAAAATATGAAAATCGCGCGTTACGTTTTTGAGAAATATCGATTTAAAAATAATATGAATTTTTTTTTCCCTAGTACTATATGGAAAAACTAAATGACATAATTGGACAAAATGGTTCGATCAGGGGCTTAGCCCTATATGAGGGTTTATAGACGAGCACTAATAGTTAAGAAAAAGATCAAAAATATGAAAATCGCTCGTTACGTTCTTGGGAAATATCGATTTAACAAATATGAATTTGTTTTTACTAGTACTATATGGAAAAACTAAATGACATAATTGGACAAAATGGTTCGATCAGGGGCTGTTTTTGAGAAATATCGATTTTAAAAAAATATAAATTTTTTTCCCTAGTACTATATGGAAAAACTAAATGACATAATTGGACAAAATGGTTCGATCAGGGCTTAGCCCTATATGAGGCTTTATAGACGAGCACTAATAGTTAAGAAAAAGATCAAAAATATGAAAATCGCTCGTTACGTTCTTGGGAAATATCGATTTAAAAAATAAGAATTTTTTTCCGTAGTACTATATGGAAAAACTAAATGACATAATTGGACAAAATGGTTCGATCAGGGGCTTAGCCCTATATAAGAGTTTATAGGCGAGCACTCATAGTTTAGAAAAAGATCAAAAATATGAAAATCGCTCGTTACGTTTTTGAGAAACATCGATTTAAAAAAAAATTTATTTTTTTCCCCTAGTACTATATGGAAAAACTAAATGACATAATTGGACAAAATGGTTCGATCAGGGGCTTAGCCCTATATGAGGGTTTATAGACGAGCACTAATAGTTTACAAAAAGATGAAAAGTATGAAAATCGCTCGTTACGTTTTTGGGAAACATCGATTTAAAAAAAAAATATGAATTTGTTTTCCCTAGTAATATATGGAAAAACTAAATGACAAAATTGGACAAAAGGGTTCGATCAGGGGCTTAGCCCTATATGAGGGTTTATAGACGAGCACTAATAGTTTACAAAAAGATGAAAAATATGAAAATCGTTCGTTACGAATTTTTTTTCCCTAGTACTATAAGGAAAAACTAAACGACATAATTGGACAAAATGGTTCTATCAGGGGGCTTAGCCCTATATGAGGGATTATAGACGAGCACTAATAGTTTACAAAAAGATCAAAAATATGAAAATCGCTAGTTACGTTTTTGAGAAATATCGATTTAAAAAAATAAGAATTTTTTTTTCACTAGTACTATATGGAAAAACTAAATGACATAACTGGACAAAATGGTTCGATCAGGGGCTTAGCCCTATATAAGAGTTTATAGGCGAGCACTAATAGTTTAGAAAAAGATCAAAAGTATGAAAATCGCTCGTTACGTTTTTGAGAAATATCGATTTTAAAAAAATATGAATTTTTTTCCCCTAGTACTATATGGAAAAACTAAATGACATAATTGGACAAAATGGTTCGATCAGGGGCTTAGCCCTATATGAGGGTTTATAGACGAGCACTAATAGTTTACAAAAAGATGAAAAATATGAAAATCGCTCGTTACGTTTTTGAGAAATATCGATTTAAAAATATGAATTTTTTTTCCCTATGGAAAAACTAAATGACATAATTGGACAAAATGGTTCAATCAGGGGCTTAGTCCTATATGAGGGTTTATAGACGAGCACTAATAGTTTAGAAAAAGGTCAAAAATATGAAAATCGCTCGTTCCGTTTTTGGGAAATATCGATTTAAAACAAATATGAATTTGTTTTGCCTAGTACTATATGGAAAAACTAAATGGCATAATTGGATAAAATCGTTCGATCAGGGGCTTAGCCCTATATGAGGGTTTATAGACGAGCACTAATAGTTTAGAAAAAGATCAAAAATATGAATATCGTTCGTTACGTTTTTGGGAAATATCGATTTAAAAAAAATATGAATTTGTTTTCACTAGTACTATATGGAAACACTAAATGACATAATTGGACAAAATCGTTCGATCAGGGGCTTAGCCCTATATGAGGGTTTATAGACGAGCACTAATAGTTAAGAAAAGATCAAAAATATGAAAATCGCTCGTTACGTTTTTGAGAAATATCGATTTAAAAAATATGAATTTTTTTCCCTAGTACTATATGGAAAAACTAAATGACATAATTGGACAAAAAGGTTCGATCAGGGGCGTAGCCCTATATGAGGGTTTATAGACGAGCACTAATAGTTTAGAAAAAGATCAAAAATATGAAAATCGCTCGTTACATTTTTGAGAAATATCGATTTAAAAAAATATGAATTTTTTCCCCCTAGTACTATATGGAAAAACTAAATGACGTAATTGGACAAAATGGTTCGATCAGGGGCTGTTTTTGAGAAATATCGATTTTAAAAAAATATGAATTTTTTTCCCTAGTACTATATGGAAAAACTAAATGACATAATTGGACAAAATGGTTCGATCAGGGGCTTAGCCCTATATGAGGGTTTATAGACGAGCACTAATAGTTTAGAAAAAGATCAAAAATATGAAAATCGCTCGTTACGTTTTTGAGAAATATCGATTTTAAAAAAATATGAATTTTTTCCCCCTAGTACTATATGGAAAAACTAAATGATATAATTGGACAAAAAGGTTCGATCAGGGGCTAAGCCCATAAGAGGGTTTATAGGCGAGCACAAATACTTTAGAAAAAGATCAAAAATATGAAAATCGCTCGTTACGTTTTTGAGAAATATCGATTTAAAAATAATATGAATTTTTTTTTCCCTAGTATTATATGGAAAAACTAAATGACATAATTGGACAAAATGGTTCGATCAGGGGCTTAGCCCTATATGAGGGTTTATAGACGAGCACTAATAGTTTAGAAAAAGATCAAAAATATGAAAATCGCTCGTTTCGTTTTTGGGAAACATCGATTTAAAAAAAATATGAATTTGTTTTCCCTAGTACTATATGGAAAAACTAAATGACATAATTGGACAAAATCGTTCGATCAGGGACTTAGCCCTATAGACGAGCACTAATAGTTTACAAAAAGATGAAAAATATGAAAATCGCTCGTTACGTTTTTGAGAAATATCGATTTAAAAAAAATATGAATTTTTTTCCCTGGTACTATATGGAAAAACTAAATGACATAATTGGACAAAAGGGTTCGGTCAGGGGCATAGCCCTATATGAGGGTTTATAGACGAGCACTAATAGTTTAGAAAAAGATCAAAAATATGAAAATCGCTCGTTACGTTCTTGGGAAATATCTATTTAAAAAAATATGAATTTGTTTTTACTAGTACTATATGGAAAAACTAAATGACATAATTGGACAAAAAGGTTCGATCAGGGGCTTAGCCCTATATGAGGGTTTATAGACGAGCACTAATAGTTTAGAAAAAGATCCAAAATATGAAAATCGCTCGTTACGGTTTTGAGAAATATCGATTTAAAAAAATATGAATTTTTTTTCCCTAGTACTATATGGAAAAACTAAATGACATAATTGGACAAAATGGTAAGATCAGGGGCTTAGCCCTATATGAGGGTTTATAGACGAGCACTAATAGTTTACAAAAAGATGAAAAACATGAAAATCGCTCGTTACGTTTTTGAGAAATATCGATTTAAAAATATGAATTTTTTTTCCCTATGGAAAAACTAAATGACATAATTGGACAAAATGGTTCAATCAGGGGCTTAGTCCTATATGAGGGTTTATAGACGAGCACTAATAGTTTAGAAAAAGGTCAAAAATATGAAAATCGCTCGTTCCGTTTTTGGGAAATATCGATTTAAAACAAATATGAATTTGTTTTGCCTAGTACTATATGGAAAAACTAAATGGCATAATTGGATAAAATCGTTCGATCAGGGGCTTAGCCCTATATGAGGGTTTATAGACGAGCACTAATAGTTTAGAAAAAGATCAAAAATATGAATATCGTTCGTTACGTTTTTGGGAAATATCGATTTAAAAAAAATATGAATTTGTTTTCACTAGTACTATATGGAAACACTAAATGACATAATTGGACAAAATCGTTCGATCAGGGGCTTAGCCCTATATGAGGGTTTATAGACGAGCACTAATAGTTAAGAAAAGATCAAAAATAAGAAAATCGCTCGTTACGTTTTTGAGAAATATCGATTTAAAAAATATGAATTTTTTTCCCTAGTACTATATGGAAAAACTAAATGACATAATTGGACAAAAAGGTTCGATCAGGGGCGTAGCCCTATATGAGGGTTTATAGACGAGCACTAATAGTTTAGAAAAAGATCAAAAATATGAAAATCGCTCGTTACATTTTTGAGAAATATCGATTTAAAAAAATATGAATTTTTTCCCCCTAGTACTATATGGAAAAACTAAATGACGTAATTGGACAAAATGGTTCGATCAGGGGCTGTTTTTGAGAAATATCGATTTTAAAAAAATATGAATTTTTTTCCCTAGTACTATATGGAAAAACTAAATGACATAATTGGACAAAATGGTTCGATCAGGGGCTTAGCCCTATATGAGGGTTTATAGACGAGCACTAATAGTTTAGAAAAAGATCAAAAATATGAAAATCGCTCGTTACGTTTTTGAGAAATATCGATTTTAAAAAAATATGAATTTTTTCCCCCTAGTACTATATGGAAAAACTAAATGATATAATTGGACAAAAAGGTTCGATCAGGGGCTAAGCCCATAAGAGGGTTTATAGACGAGCACAAATACTTTAGAAAAAGATCAAAAATATGAAAATCGCTCGTTACGTTTTTGAGAAATATCGATTTAAAAATAATATGAATTTTTTTTTCCCTAGTATTATATGGAAAAACTAAATGACATAATTGGACAAAATGGTTCGATCAGGGGCTTAGCCCTATATGAGGGTTTATAGACGAGCACTAATAGTTTAGAAAAAGATCAAAAATATGAAAATCGCTCGTTTCGTTTTTGGGAAACATCGATTTAAAAAAAATATGAATTTGTTTTCCCTAGTACTATATGGAAAAACTAAATGACATAATTGGACAAAATCGTTCGATCAGGGACTTAGCCCTATAGACGAGCACTAATAGTTTACAAAAAGATGAAAAATATGAAAATCGCTCGTTACGTTTTTGAGAAATATCGATTTAAAAAAAATATGAATTTTTTTCCCTGGTACTATATGGAAAAACTAAATGACATAATTGGACAAAAGGGTTCGGTCAGGGGCATAGCCCTATATGAGGGTTTATAGACGAGCACTAATAGTTTAGAAAAAGATCAAAAATATGAAAATCGCTCGTTACGTTCTTGGGAAATATCTATTTAAAAAAATATGAATTTGTTTTTACTAGTACTATATGGAAAAACTAAATGACATAATTGGACAAAAAGGTTCGATCAGGGGCTTAGCCCTATATGAGGGTTTATAGACGAGCACTAATAGTTTAGAAAAAGATCCAAAATATGAAAATCGCTCGTTACGGTTTTGAGAAATATCGATTTAAAAAAATATGAATTTTTTTTCCCTAGTACTATATGGAAAAACTAAATGACATAATTGGACAAAATGGTAAGATCAGGGGCTTAGCCCTATATGAGGGTTTATAGACGAGCACTAATAGTTTACAAAAAGATGAAAAACATGAAAATCGCTCGTTACGTTTTTGAGAAATATCGATTTAAAAAAAATATGAATTTTTTTTCCCTAGTACTATATGGAAAAACTAAATGACATAATTGGACAAAATGGTTCGATCAGGGGCTTAGCCCTATATGAGGGTTTATAGACGAGCACTAATAGTTGCAAAAAGATGAAAATATGAAAATCGCTCGTTACGTTTTTGAGAAATATCGATTTAAAAAAAATATGAATTTTTTCCCCCTAGTACTATATGGAAAAACTAAATGACATAATTGGACAAAATGGTTCGATCAGGGGCTTAGCCCTATATAAGGGTTTATAGGCGAGCACTAATAGTTTACAAAAAGATGAAAAACAGGAAAATCGCTCGTTACGTTTTTGAGAAATATCGATTTAAAAAAAATATGAATTTTTTTTCCCTTTTTTACTCCGAAATACAAAACAACATTACAGCACGACTGCTCTCAATGAAATAAGAGAGCAAAAACAGTAAACATCGATACAGACGATGGAACATTGAGTTTGGAAACATAATATATCAAAATTATTGATATTGGAGGAACCAAAATTGAAACATGAATTGTGAGATGAAACATTGCTACAGACGATGGAACATTAAGTGGAACATGCCGATGTTCCATGTAATGTTCCATCGTGTGTATGCAGCATTAGAAGAATATATATATATGTATAACGAAAAAAAGGTCATAAAAGAAACAAATAAAAAAAAACAAAATTGTCATATGTGGAGTCAGTCAAAAATAAAACAGTTTTACCAGATTTGAATAAACAGGTGCCCTTAATTGTGAAGCCAAAGGAAAAACAAACAATTGAACTAAATGATAAAGTTGATCCAGTTAATTTAAAAATTATTGGTAGAAAATAGAACAAATGTAATGGTAATAATTCAAAGTGAAAAAAATTGAGAGATAAAATTAAAAACGCGTTAGAAAACGAATTAACTGAGGGATATGAAACCCATCAGTAAAAATAACTGATATGACATTTAAACGAATTTAAAAGAAATAATAAAACAATATATAACGTAAAAATGGCAGTTGATAATGAATCATATACAAAAATGGTAGCTACAAGAGTATTCGACGGAACAGATGTAATGCAGTGCCTTAAATGAATAGGTTATAATCATACGGCAAAAGAATGTACGATGTCATGGTCAACATAAAACAAAAGATTGCAAAAATAAAGAACAAATAATGAAATGTATAAATTGTATGAAAATGAACAATAATCGAAACATGGAATTAAACAAAAAATCATTTTACAAACCATAGAAATTGTCCAGTAAACCAAAATAAACTAAATCTTAAAATGAGAACAAGTGATCTAACAGTTTAACAATCAAAGAGTATAAGTATTTTATATACAAATGTGCAAGGATTAGTTAATAATTATAACCAGGTGAAAGTTATTGCATCAACACAAAATCCAGACTTAATAATACTGTCGGAAACTCACATAAGGGAGGGTAAGGTTTTAAAAACTTTTTTTGTATTTATCTTTCTGAACATGTTGTACATGTTCGAGTGTGTTGTGTCAAAATTTCAGGTAAATCGGAGCAAAACTTAAGAAGATACAGCGTTTCCAGCGACCAGCCTCATACGGTATATCGTATATAAATCAGTTATTAAAAAACTTTAAATCGATTTTCTCGCAAATAAATGTTCGAAGTCCGTGAACATCATAACTCAAAATCTACTTGACCGATTCTTTCGAAAATTTACACACCAAATCTACACATAAATCATCAGGTAACCACGAAGAGTTTTTTTATTTTTATTTTCCACTCTCTTCCCATATTTTAACAACAAATTCCCGAAATTTTATAGCAAAAATCGTGTTTTCACTTCAAAATGCTGCCAAAAATAAAAAAAATAAAAAATTAAAAAAAACTCTCCCTGATTACCTCGGGAAACATGTCACCTTTTAAACGCATTTCGATTTTTTTTATTTCACATGATCCGGTAACGAGTTATGATGTTCACCGCAAAACAACAACGCCTCCGGAGATTCGCTGTCGCGGACTTATTTATTAAAATTTTTTATTGAAAATGTTTTTAATGATTCTTCAAATGTTATGCTATAACGTGTATATAAAATAAATTATCGAACATTATTCATATCTTCCAAAAAGAATTATGAAAATATGAATTTTTTCAACTTTTAAAACCTTACCTTATAATAATGAAAATACTCGAGTAACAAAAAAATCTAACACCATAATTGATTACGTAATAACAAATAACTACAACACAATGGTAAATAATAGTACTAAAAACAAAATAGCAGACCATGAAACGATAAATATCGTAATTAAAAATGAAAACAATAATGAGAATGAAATAGAAAATAAACAATTGGAAATATTTAAATACAACAAAGAGGAATTTATTACAGAAATAAGTAACAATATGAATTACGACGAAAATAAAAACATTCAAACGACAAAAATAATGTTAATAAATGGTTTAATGTTGAACTACGTGCAATAAAGAAAAATAAGATAATTAAATATCAAAGAGCGAAATTTGAAAACACACATCAAGCATGGACAAATTACAAAAAAAATAAGAAATTTATATAAAGTTAAAATTAAAAACGAAAAGATTAAATATAATAATAAGAATAACAATGCAGGCGATCAAAAACAAATGTGGGGAGAGATCAAAAATTTAGGAATTAAAAAGAACCGAAATGTGATAAAAAGCTGTGATTTTTAAAGCGTAGGTAGCGTGCTCGCCTATCATGCGGGGGTCGTGGGTTCGATTCCCACCAGAGGCTTTGGTCTGTCGCTGCAATAACCAGCCAAATGGTCTTTGTCACCCGGCTTATCCCTGGACCCAAAATTAGATAACAAATTTACTTTGTATTGTAATTAATATAAATAAATAAATAAATAAGCTGTGATTTTTAACCAAGTACAATATAAGGATAATAAAGAAATCGCTAGTCAATTCAATAATTATGTTGTAGATAGTATTAAATTAATAAGACTCAATTCAAAATGTCCAATATGAAAATCAAATAACTGTGATAAGCAACAAATTCAAATTCCGTGCAATAAACATTCTAGAACTTAATATAATAACACTAAAAAAATTATTCTTGACAACTGGAATATACTAGGAGAAATAATAAATAAATCTTTAGAGACAGGAGAATTTCCTGCCAACTGGAAAGAAACTATGGTAATACCAATTGAAAAGGTCTCAAAAACAAATAAAAGTGAGAATACCGGCCAATAAAAACGTTAAAAACATGTGCAAAAATCTTGGAAAAAGTTTTTTTTTTAATTAATTAATTATTTATTAGTATCTGTTCATTTAAATACAATAAGTAAATTTGATGTAGTAACAATTGACACAATATATATAT
Organism: Cordilura impudica; assembly: GCA_963682025.1. Taxonomy (NCBI): domain Eukaryota; kingdom Metazoa; phylum Arthropoda; class Insecta; order Diptera; family Scathophagidae; genus Cordilura; species Cordilura impudica. Next base: position 174,890,071 of record OY821518.1, on the reverse strand, counting down.
ATATATATATATTTTTTTTGGTTAAATAAATACATAAATAAAAAGGAAATGAGCAATTAATTTCTGAAAGGCAGGTCCACTATATGGTGCCTTTTAAGTCTTCTAATTTCGTCTGTATCATCGAGGAGCGCAATAGTGGGTTAATGTGTTGACTTAACCTTTCCAAATAGGTCTCGCTAAATCTTCTAACTTCATCTTTCACCTTTGGAATACGGAGATCATTGTGTATAGTACTATTAGATACAAACCACGGGGCGTGTTGTATTTTTTTTTTTTTTTTATTTATTTATTTATTAAGTCTATGGTAAAACCTTACAGACTGTTAAGTATAATAAGGAGAAAAAAAATAATATAATATATACAAATCCTTAAATCAAAAATTTGAGATTATGTATTTAAAAATAATATAATATTGCGTTTAATAATATCATCATTTAAAGAAAAATCAATTAAATTGTATAGATCATTGAAATCATGGCAAATTCTTCTAAATGGATCAGCATCGGCAAACTTTTGACGACAGATTGGGATAAACAGTGGAGTGTAAAAACGTGTTGACCGTGCCGGAACGTTAATGGAGATGTTGTCCATAAGAAAATTTGAGCATATGTCGCCTCGAATTAAGTTAAATAAAAACATAACATTAAGCATTGTTCTTCGGCTTTTTAAAGACGGCAGTTTAATTTGAGAAAGTCTATGTATATGGTGGCAGATTGACAAAACTTGGATAAGAACGTCTTAAGCAGAAAAGGAGAAATTGCTTCTGGACCGATTCAATTTTGGCACTGCGAATATTAGATAGTGGATCCCAAATAACAGACCCGAATTCTAAAATAGGTCTTACTAGGGAGATGTACAGTTGTTTGGTAACTGTATGGTCATTGAATTCCTTTGCCCATCTTTTAATGAAGGCCAGTACACCACGTGCTTTAATAATTATCATCGAAATGTGTTGAACAAACTCTAATTTGGCATCTAAAAGAACACCCAGATCCAGGATTTTATTTACTTGCTCCAACTGGTAATCTCCAAATTTGTAACAACCAAATTCACCTAGTTTTCTAGTAAAGTGCATGTGTTTGCATTTTGTTAAATAATTTAATTCCATTAAATTTATGTGGCACCATCTATAAAAATTATTTAGATCATGTTGTAGGTGAATTTGTTCACAATAATTCTTATAGCTTAAGAAAATCTTGACATCATCAGCATACATAAGAACATTTGAGGCTTTTATTATACTTGGTAGATCATTTATAAAAAGAGTAAATAAAATTGGTCCAAGATGACTTCCTTGAGGCACACCAGATTTAACTATAATATTCTTTGAAGTAGTATTATTAAAATAAACACGTTGATTTCTGTTGATCAAGTAAGATTTTATCCAGCTTATGCTGTTTGCCCATCAAATATAATTTTTTGAGTAAAAGATCATGATTTACTTTATCGAAAGCTTTACTGAAGTCAGTATAAATAACGTCGGTATGTAGCCCGTTGACGAAACCCCGATTTACCAAAGTTGTAAGTTGTAAAATATTAGTTGAAATAGAGCACCCCTTACGAAAACCATGTTGTGAGTGTGATATTAAAGAAGAAACCTGATGACAGAGATTATCCGTTAAACATTTTTCAAATAGTTTGGGAATAGCACAAAGCTTAGCTATTCCTCTATAGTTAGCTACATTCGATTTGTTTCCAGATTTAAATAAAGGAATGAATCTTTCCATAATGTAGGAAAATGCCTATATTTAATGGATGAATTAAATAAAATGCATAATGGAACAGCCAAAGTTTGGGCGCAGTTGATTAAAATGCAGCTAGGAATACCGTCAGGTCCTCCGTTAGTTGAATTCTTGAATGTTTTTAAGTTATTTTTGATATCCGAAGTCTTTATAAAAGGAAATGAAATTGATTGATGTTCCATAACTGGAAATGGATATATGTTTGAAATGTCATATTGAACATCAGAGTAAGTTGTGCTAAAAAAATCAGCAAACATATCGCTAATAACTACATCATCACGGGATTCACGATTAAGATACTTCATTTCAGTTGGATATCCAGTAGATTTCCTTTTAGAGTTTACAAATTTATAAAATGATTTTGGATCTCTCTTCAAATTTATTTTCATAGTTTCCATGTAATTCTTATAAAGTTTTGTATTTAGAATATTATACTCTGCACGTGTAACTGAATATTTCGTATAATCAGATAAAAGACCAGACACTTTATATTTTTTGTGTCGTTTATTTTTTAAGTTTTTAAGACTCGACAATTGTTTTGTGCTCCAAGGAGGGCCAGAGTGGTTGAAAACAGTAAACTTCGGGATACATTCATTCATATAAAATAGAACAGTTTCGTAGAATAACTTGATCGTTGCATCGATTGATGTGGGAGAACCAGATGTAATAGATAATAATTGGAGCCAATCAGTATTATTGAAGTAGTAATTTAAATCATTGTAATTTGCTCTTTTGAAACAAAAAACTTTTAAGTTATTTGATTTACACTTTGAAACAAATGGTAAATTCAAGTTTAATTCAATGGTAGGATGGTAACGATCTTCTGGTAAAGTAACAGGATCTGCGCGAGATAAAGAGTAGTTTATTGGATCATTAACATAAATTAAGTCTAAAATCCTTTCATGATCATTATGAACACCATTAATTTGAAACAGACACAAGTCCGATAAATTATTTATGAAATTATAGTTATCTTCATTTGACACCGTAGGAGTATAGTAAAAAGAATCAATTAAAAATGTCCATGATATTAACGGCAGATTAAAGTCTCCAAAAACAAGTATAGAATCTTCAGGGTTAGCCTTTGTTACAACGGCTTATATTGATTCAAAATGTTCATTATAAATCGATTGATCAGAATCAGGAGGTATGTAGGAGCAAGTAATAAAAACTTTTTTTTGATTTAGTTTTAACATAACACCAATAATTTCAATATTCGGTAAAGAATCAAGACGTATTTCTTCAGATGATAGTTGACAGGAGACAGCAATTAGAACACCACCACCAATTGTTTCAGTTTCTCTATCAAGTCTGTAAATATGAAATTTATTACATAATATCTCAGCGTTGAAGACATTTCTTTTTAACCAGGTTTCAGTAAGAACAATAACATGATGAGAGAAATCAAAGCTGTGTTTAAACAGAGACGTTATTTTTATATTAATGCCACGAACATTTTGGTAAATTATAGATATTTGGTTATCATGAAGAGTAGTTAGTTTTTTGGAGCATTTAAATTTCTTAGCGGAAGATGAACAGCATTTCTTGGATTTTCTTTGTATTGATATTCACGGACAAGTGTACTAACGGGCCAAAAATCAGGATTAAGTATAATATCGAAGAGATCAGCTGGAACAATAATTTTAAATGATAGTGATAGTGATAGTGCTCGGTTGAGAATAATTGAACTTATACGTTGAAATCAGTGCATTCGAATCGATTTTAGATTTTATATAGAATTCTAAATCTTCAACTGAAGTTTCTGAAGCTAAGCGGGATACAAATATAGTTTTCTTTGGGGGTATAACTCTCAGCGGGTTATGTATAATTTGACTGTTATTTAAACCAGGAGCAGAAGAATTTAAAACTTGACCATAATTAAGAGGTGTAACATTTTCATGAATTATTGGTACAGTACCAGTAGCTAACTCTGTGTGAGCTGTAAGAGGTGTAACATTTTCATGAATTATTGGTACAGTACCAGTAGCTAACTCTGTGTGAGCTGTAAATTTAGAGGACGCAGACGGTAAAGATGACGAATCGTTATCAATTGAGCTGACAGATGCAGCACTCGAAGACTATGATCTTAGTTGTATATTTGGGGATTTATTAACTGTTTTTTTACGTTTTGGAGATGAAAGAAGTGGTGTATTAACAAATTTATCTAAATTTGGATATTTAGTGAATAATTCACCAAAATTAGAAAGTTTTCTTTGCAGTGATAAAAAGTCCACATTAAGTTGATCAAACTCTGCTTTAGAATTTTTGAAAAAATTGTAGAACTCCACATTAATTTTTCTGCAGCGAGTGCAAGTCCATTGCAGGAATTTTGCAGGATCGGCCAGAGCATCTGCATCGCGTGACTTAAGGCCACTACATTTCAAATGGTAGTTTCCTAAACATAACCAGCAGGATACCATACGTTCATTTCCGATATTAATACAATTAGTGTTTAAGCAATCCATAATAACGTGAAGATTTGATTATAAACTTTTTATAAATTTATTACTTTTACGAATTTGTTTGTTGGGATGTTATTAAATTTGCAAATAGGCTGCTATGTGATGTTAGTGATAAATGGGTGATGATGTTACAATAGTAGAAAGTATGCACTTGATTGTTCGTTTATAATTTTTGGTGCTATGTGTTGTTATTGTTGTTATTGTATTGATCGTAGAGTTTTTGATTGGTACCTTTGTAATATTTCAATATTTGAGTTGCTGGCTGTTCCCCATAGCTGGATTCCATAAGTCCATAAGATTACTTTATTTTCAAGACTTAGTTTTGATTTTGGTCCAAGGAGCCAATATAGTCTTTTTGTCTTTATATTTAATTGTTGTTTCTTTGTTTTATTATGAGTCTTCCATGTCAACCTCCTATCTATATTCATTCCTAAGTATTTAACGCAGTCATGTTGTGGAATTGAATTATTACTTAAGCGAACAACAAGACAATTATCTCGACGTAAAGAAAAAGTGATATGTGATGATTTTTCAGTGTTGACTTTAATTTTTCATTTGCTTCACCATGTCTCAATGGCATTCAATTCTTGCTGCAATAAATTCGATGCATTATTTGGGCAAGTATCTGATGCTAGAATCGCTGTATCATCTGCACAAGTTGAAATTACAACATTTTCGTTAATTAGCATGTCCGCCGTTAATATGGTGTAGGGCGTTGGTCCAAGTACACTGCCATGAGGGACTCCTGCTTTTATGCAACATATTTGAGAAATCTCGGAGTTAACTTTAACATAGAAACTTCTATGAATCAGGTTTCCGTAAATACTACTCTTGTAAAACGACTGTAAATTATGTAATAAATCTATGGAAAAATATAGAGAAAACAAAAAAGGTGAGGGCAATATTCAAACGTGCGTTTGAAACAATTGACAGACAAATAATGGTTAAAAAACTATATATGTACGTCTGGAATACAAAATTTGGAATTAAAATGGTTTGAATCAAATTTGAAAAATAGAAAACAAATTACTAAAGTTAATATTTTATCAAATGAAAATTAAAATGATTTCGGTGTACCACAGGGCTCTATTTTGGGTGCTCTTCTATTTATTAAAGGTATTGGACAGGAGTGAAATGGTGTTATACGCAGATGATACGCTGATATATACGGAAGGAGATGATGATGTAGTGTACCTCACAAGTCTGCATACATACATAGTACATATAACAGACAATCAACAGTATGAATTGCTAGTCACACAGTTCTATGTACAATGTAATATAATGCAATATTTGTTTGGTCAATATGTAATACAATCCTTCATGATAACGAATAGAACAATAATATGTGTAAGCTAAGTAATATATGTATGTTAAATAAGTTAAACCAAATGTAGTATAAAAAGGGTTGAAACCCAAAAATAAAACAGATTTTAATTAAGACAACTCAATCGGCAACAACTGCCTGTGTTTTCTTTTAATTAAAATTTCTATTTGCCCTTACTCTGTAAGAACGGCAAATATAATAGATCAACCAGTGGCAAACTCTGTTGCTTGAAAAACAAATAGGACCATAAATCACCACATGGCGATCCTGCCAAACTAATAGTACCACATTACTATCCTGCCAGTTTATATGTCACATACCACCATATTACTACCCTGCCAGTTTATATATCACATACCACCACATTACTATCCTGCCAGTTTACATTCGGACGAAATACTACTATTTTTTGTTTAATGTCAGAGAAAACTTATTGCGCATAGCGAAGGACGAGGAAAATGTTATCCCGTGAGCAGAGTAACAAGCAGTCTGGACGCAAATATCAGTACTAAAGGGGAAAATATCTAAAAGGAAAAATAAGAAACACTACAGAAAATAGATGGAGAATTTTTATGCAGCAAAATGTGCACAGGTATACGTGCATTGATACTACCGACAGTTCTAATGGTGACAATTCTAGTATTATTATTTAGAGCAATTTGTAGTGAAATTAAGGATTAAGCTATAAAACTACCTAAAGAGGCATTAGAAAACTTAAATATACTAAACAGAATATTATTTATTGGTACTTATTTCAATACAATTATCAATTATATTATTTTTGAATTATATAAAACTAATGTTAATATTTGAAAAATCATTATTTTAGTAAAACGTATCACTTCAAATAAATAAGCAAAAAAATATAAATGGAAGAAAATATCGAAAAATTAAAAGACTTATTAATGATACTAAGGAAAAGTTTAGGAAGGGCATATATTTACAGAGAAAACTATACAAAGTAAATTAACATATATTGAGGATTTAAGAAAGGAACTGCAGATAGCTAAAACTGAACAGGGAAATACCGAGAATAAAATAGCTTTAGAAGTGGAATTTAATATCGTTTATGAGGATATTAAAGAATATTTATTAATGAAACAGAAACAGAAGAGTTTAAAATGGCAGCATTTAATTTAGAGACAGTTTCAAAGACACTCCCACTATTTACAGAACTAGAACTAGAAAGTTTTCTAATAATAGCAGAACTAATTAATAAAACTCTATCGGAAGCAGCAAAAGTAGATTTTCTTAAGTATGTTTACCATGCTAAACTAACATCAAACGTCAGAACATCGATAGGAACTTGTTCAAAACCGGAAAATTTTGAAGCATTGAAAAATTTACTAGAACAAAGATATAAAAGCAATAAGACAATCCCAGAATTGCATAATAGATTAAATTCAATATTCCAGGGGAAGATGTCAATAAATTCATTTAGAGAGAAAATAACAACTATAATAGATAATCTAAACAAATTGGGTATAGAAGAATTAGGAAATGGCGTGGCAGAGGCGGAGAAAAATGTAATAATCAGATTAAACAATAAATTAGCTCTAGATGTATCCAAGAAAGGTTTGAATGATAACTTTAAATCGACCATATATGCAGCTCGACCGGAGAACTTGCAAAAACCATCTGAGCTCTCATTGGAATTGGAAAATGATCAGAAGGTAACTCAGTTTTACACTTTAGGAGAGAACAACCGCATCACTCACAACAGAACCACCACAATAGAGGCAAAAATTTTAGTAACAACAATAATAGGAATAAAATCTTTAATATCCACAGAGACAATGTATTCAACAATAACCACAACGGAAACAACAGCAGAAATCATAACAACACCAATAGCAACAATTACAATAGACACATACACACTATACACAATTCGGGAAACGCATTAGGCCCGGAATACACGAATATTCCGGACGGACAAAATTAAGAGTGTATAAAGTATCTGATAACAACACCAATTATATCAGCGCAAAATACAAAGATAAACAACTGACATTTCTTATCGACACATGTGCTGACATATCACTTTGTCGCACGCATATAGATTTCGAGGATGAACCATTTGATACAAAAGACAAATGTAAATTAACAGGTATTACTACAGAGATTTATTCTTTAGGCAAAATAGAATTGGAATTAAAATTGGCAGATGATATACAAACACTCTTTTCAACTAGTAAACTCCTATAAAAACAGACGGAATAATAGGTAGAGACTTTTTGAGGAAATATCTTGGTAAAATAGACTATGAAACATATACAATTTCTTTGTTTGCAGACCAAGAACTGAAATTATACAGGCCATAAAATTAAACCTAACAGAAGATTGCGTCATACTTAATAGTGAGTTAAAAGAAGGAATTTTTAAGTAATTCAATAGCACGCAAAAGCGGCATGACACATATAAAAATTTTAAACACAACAAATGACACAGTAACTTTAAAGGGCATTCAATTACATACTGACCCACTAAAAAATTATGACATATTGCATTACAATAATATAAACAATGACGAACGTTTTAAACAGATATTAGATAACGAGCAAGTAGATAATATTGACGAATATGCAAAAGTAGAATTAGTAAACTGTGACGGCCGTTTATTTTTGGTGATGACTGTACTTAACAGCACATACAAGTCACATTAAAACGAAACGTTATTTATTTTACCATGTAAAATTTTTGCAAAAAAAAAAAACCGTTTCGTGTGTATGTGATTTGTTTAAATGTTTGTTTTGTGTTTTCAGTACCCTTTAATAAAACACTTGATGTTGGTTTTTTTTTTGTTACCAACGGCCTCTTTTATTGTTGTATGTCCATTCGCTCAATCATAAACTTTGCAATCAGTCTGGTCAAACCACTTTTTTTGTTCTTGTATTGATTGCACGTACTCTCGTCGTCATACATGAGTGAGCGTGTTTTCAATGCTAGAGAGTATTATGAATGAGTGTGAATGGTCTCAATGAATGGTTTTTTTTGAAACAGGTTTTTATCTTGAGATAAATGAATGAATGAAGATATGTAGGTTGAATAGGAAGAATATAATTTTGATTAGGGGAGTCGAAATGTGAAAGATAAAGAAAAAGGTTGAGAAAAAACCTTAAAATTTAAATTAAATATGTAGTTTTAAGAGTTGAAATGTGATTTTTGATAGAGAAGGTTGAGGAAAAAACCTCCGAAAATTAAAATTAAAAAATGTAGTGGTTAAAAATTAAAGAAATTAGAAAGTTAAAAGAAATAATTTTAAGAGAATATCATAATGTTAATTAATAAGTGACAAATAAAACTGAAATAGTAGAATGAAAAAAAAATTACATTTAAATAAACCGAGCAAACTGATTTATAATTATTAACAGTCAAGTTTAAGGGAGTTGAAATACGTGTTTCTTGAAAATGGCGCAACCGACGCCCGATCAAAATTTTTATCATCCACACCCACATCCACACGCTCATCCACAGTTGCAATTGCCGCCGCAGTTTCGGAATCCATTTGATTTGTTTTTTTTACGAACGTACTGGTGCAATCAACTATAATTACATACAACCATATGGCGATATGAAAATTGCTAAAATTAAAATTGGGCAAAAATTAAAAGTGAGCTAATATTAAAATTGTTCTACTATTAAAAATTTTTCTAAAATTTAAAAATTTTCCTAAAAATTAAAATTAAAAATTGTCCTAAAATTAAATAGTGCTAAAAGTCAAATTTTGTTAAAACTAAAAATTTCATAAATTAAAATAATTTTCCTAAATATGCATAAAATTAAGCTAAATTTAAAAATTCTCCTAAAATTAAAATTATGCTTTACTTTAAAATTTTTCTAAAATTAACATTTTCCTAAAATTAAAATGTCCCTAAGATTAAATTTTGCTAAACTTAAAATTTTGCTAGAAATAAAAATTAGACTAAAAAAAAATTTTCTAAATTAAAATTGTTCTAAATTACAAAATTTTGCTAAAATTAAAATTTTGCTGTAAAGTAAATTTTTCTAAATTTAAAATCAAAACTAAATTAAAATCCCCAAAATTTTTATATATTTAAAATTACTTGAAAATTTTAAATTAACCTAAATTTAAAATTATAGAAATTTAAGAGAATTTACAAAATGGTACCATATTTAAAAAAAAGAAAATTTTTTTGTTAAAGCTTAAATTAAAACTAAATTTAATTAAACAAAGAAAAAAATACATATATATTGATTTAAAATTACAATGACATGAAAAATTTCTAAAAAAAAAAAAAATACAGTGAATTGAAAATTGCATTCAAAATTAAAATTTTTTATAAAATTATATTAAACAAAATTTTCTAATATTAAAATTTTTCTAAAATTAAAATTTTTCTAAAATTAAAATTTTTCTAAAATTAAAATTTTTCTAAAATTAAAATTTTCCTAAAATTAAATATAGCTACAATTAAAATTGCTACAAGAAATTTTATTAGAGTTAAATGTTGCTAAATATAATTTAAATTTAAAAAAAAAACCCTTAAAATGAAGGGTAAATAAAAATTTATATAAACCCAATGTAGAAAACCAAACCAAATTCTTATTATTTAAGTGGGTTATCTCCAAATAAGATGGATCATAGGTAACAAGGTAGGGAGGGCAAAAGGGGCAGAACACCTCGTCCCCAATCCCAAGGTAAGTATGGCCATCCGTCCCATTAGCGACCGTTTTTTTCTCAGTTTTTTAAAAAACGCACGTGAATATCTGTAGTGCGGTTTCCCTGGGTCTTAACAAGATCCCACCCCTCCGGCGAGCTAGGCCCCCTGCCAGCACATGCGACCCGTTAAGGCTCAGGGAAACGGAAGCGGAAATTCCACCACAAAACGTACCATTACAAAACATATTTAAAAAATAATAGAATGTATTTCACTTGGAATATGATAAATTAACCGTCAACAAGTTTTACAGTCAAAGAATCACGACATCTGACAACATACCTGTGTATATAAAGAACTACAGACTACCACATTCACATACAGATATACATAATAACACAAGTAAAGGAAATAAGTGTGCGCAGTTAGCCCCCCATTTTTGGAAATAAATTTTTATGGCATAATTATGCAGCAGCTGAACCATTCGTTTGTGTTTTAAATCGCTCCGTTTATTTCTTAAATATTGGAATAAATACATAACTGATTATAATTAAAATTACATCAATAAGTTCGTCTTAAAACCGTCCGTTTAACTATTATAGTGTTGATTTATTTCGTTAAGTGTTTTCTTAAAAATTTTAAAGTCTAAAAAATCATTTAAATTCTTCAAAAACTAAATAAATTAACTTTCAAAAGTAAACAAACAACAAAACAAAATACATAAATATCCATAATTAAACTCTTAATATTGCTCTTTATTCAGTGCTACTCTTAAATAATACTCACTTTGAATATAAAACAAACATACAAACATTCATAAATATTAAAATAATAATAGTTCAATTTGTCTTTAAAGAAAACAACGATAACAATAGCAAAACAAAAATACCACTTATTTTTATAAACTCTTTTTGGTTATTCGTCAAGAGTACATAGTCTGTTGATTTACAGCCGACCATTAGCTGCCGCCGTTATTGTTAATTCAAATTAATACGAAACTTTTAAACGTTTTATTATGATGTCCTACTTAAAAAAAAGGCTCCACTATCATTGTAGATGGTGAACACACTGTTTGTTGCTGGTTGTGTCATGGCTTATGTCACTTTAAATGTAGCGGTCTACCTTCAAATACCGCTGAATCTGTTGCTTTGCTAAATAATATTGATTATACTTGTGATAATTGTTTTGCCATAAAATCTGATTTTTACAACTTCTATCAGAGTTCTAAAAACAGTTTTGTAGCCATTAAAAATAATATGGCTCAGCTTTCTAACCAATTTGCTAATTATGAGAAACTGTTCGAAAATTTCAAATCGTTAAGTAGCTTAAAATCACCGCCACAAAAAAGGCTCCGAAAGTCTCCGAGGAATGCAAACAAAGATGAATCATCTTCTAATAATTTGCCGATTTTCCCTAGTTCATCTATTTCTCAATCTGCAACGCCAACTATTGCTATATCCGACACAGCCTTAACTGCTCAGGGCCTTCAAAAAACGTCTGAGAGAGTGCCTGTTTTAAATGTTCCTAAAGAGCTAAAAGTTGTAGCTCCTAAAGAAACAATTTTCGCTTCTCGGTTTGCTTCCGAAACTTCTGAAGAAGATATAACCTATTACATAAAAACCAAACTTGGAGTTGATGCTGATATATCCACTTATAAGTTTAAGTACTCACAACCGAGAAATATCGTATTCTTTTAAAATTACAGTGCCTGGAAATATTTTTGATAGAATAGTTGATCCTAAATTTTGGCCAAATAATACTCTTGTCCGGAAATATATATATAAAAAAAATAATAGATCTGAAAACATTGTAACTATCTCATCCCTCGAACATCATATATCAAAAAACTAATTTTGAATCATGATAACTGCATAAACATTGCGTATCAAAATGTCCGTGGATTAAATACGAAACTTAATAAATTATTTTCTGAAAGCTTTGGTTTTATATACGATATCTTAGTTTTTTCTGAAACCTGGTTAAAGTCTCATGTTTTAAATTCAGAAATTTTGTGCAGCAATTACCAAATTTACAGATGTGATCGATCCATTCGCATAGGTGGAGGTATTCTTATTGCAGTTTCATCTAATTTTTCATCTGAGCTTTTGCCGATTCAAATATCGGATATCGAATTTATTAGTGCTGTAGTTAAATTAGAACATAAAAAACTGTTTATAACCTGCTCCTACATTCCTCCTTCTTCCGATCCAACAATATATTTTAATCACTTGGAAGCTATTAAAAATGTTGTAGAGTTTGCTGGCCCAAATGACGCAATTTTGGTAATGGGTGATTTTAATTTTCCGTCAATTTCCTGGAATATTATGTCCGATGCTCCATATCTCACTCCAGGAGTAACTGATGATTGGAAAGATGAGTTTTTTGACCGATTGGCTGATTTATGTCTTTTTCAAATCAACAACGTATATAACGAATATGGCATTCTTTTGGATCTGTTCTTCGCAAATGATCCAGCAGATTATGCAATCTCGCGCACTGCAGCAATCACAAACCCCGAAGACATATACCATCCAACAACTGATATTTGTTTTTACGTTCCTGCAGCAGTTAATTCAGTCACATATTCAAAAAATAATTTACAATTTAATTTTCTACAAACTGATTTCAATTTACTAAACCAACTTATTGGCGAAACAAACTGGCTTGAACTACTATCTGTTCCAATTGTATCCCAAAGTGCTATTGACAGGATGGTTGATATATTTTATGAAAAACTTTTTTCGTTTATGGATGTATGTATTCCTAAACGTGTAACCTGCAAACAATCTGGACCTCCGTGGAGATCAAAACAATTATCTAAACTAAAAAACTTGAAAAATAAATGGTTCAAAAAGTACAAAAAATCTGGAACCAGCTCAGATTACGGTAAATATTCTGTTGCACGGGCTGAATATAATCTGATGAACAAATTTTTATATGATAACTACCTGATCAAGATAAAAAATAATTTTAAGTACAACCCAAAATCTTTCTATGATTTTGTCAACTGTAAACGAAAATCTGTGGGTTTTCCAGCCGAAATAAAATTTCTGGACCGAAAGTCTAGTGATATTTATGAAATTGCTGATATTTTTGCTGATTTTTTTGCCGCCACATACTCTGATGCCGAGTCTAGTTTCTCAAACTATCCTTTTCCACTGGATTCAACTTTACCATTCTCTTTTCCGCCTATCTTAACTTCTGACATAATTTCAAGCTCTAGAAAACTAAAATTCACTTACAAGAATGGACCTGATGGAATACCTTCCTGCATCTTAATTCGCTGCGCGTACGGATTATCCTTGCCATTAAATCTGCTTTTTAACACCTCTATTAAATATGGCTATTTTCCAAAATCCTGGAAAGAATCGTTCATCATCCCATTACATAAATCTGGTAGCAAAGCCGATGTAAAAAACTACAGAGGTATTGCCAAATTAAGTGCAATCCCGAAACTATTCGAAAAATTTATTACTGATGCTATCTGCTTTCACACTTCATCTATTTTATCAACTTTTCAACATGGTTTTCGCAAGGGCTGCTCAACAATTACTAATATTTTGAATTTTACAACTCTCATAAATCGTGGATTTTTACAAAATAAAATTACGGATACCGTGTACACTGACTTTAGCAAGGCTTTTGACAAAGTCAATCACAAACTTTTAGTTAAAAAACTGGATTTAATGGGCTTTTCGCACATTTGTTTAAGCTGGATCAAATCATATTTAACGGGCAGAACGCAGAAAGTGATGTTTAACAACGCAATTTCGAAAAATATAAATGTTTTATCTGGTGTGCCACAAGGCAGCCACCTTGGTCCTATATTGTTTTCACTGTTCATTAACGACTTGCCTCATGTTATTAAATATTCGAATATTTTGCTGTACGCCGACGACGTTAAAATTTTCCTTACATATAATACCATCTCCGATTCTATTTATCTCCAACATGATTTAAACATTTTTTGCACTTGGTGTACTGTCAACGCAATGGAACTCAATTTAAAAAAATGTAAGCATATGCGATTTGCCAGAAAGAATGCTGCAATCGCTGAATTTTTTCTAAATGGATTCCAACTGGAGTTGGTTGCTTCATTTGTGGATCTTGGCATTTTACTCGATACCAAATTGGATTTCAAATCACATATTAATGCCACTGTAAATAAAGCCAGAGGGGTGCTAGCTTTCATAAAAAGATGGGCTAAAGAATTTTCTGATCCTTACGTAACTAAACAACTCTACATCTCACTCGTTCGACCTATTCTAGAATATGGTTCTCTTATCTGGGACCCTTCGTATAATGTTCACTCAGATCACGTTGAATCTGTTCAAAAACAATTCCTTCTTTTTTGTCTAAGGGAAATAAACTGGAATTCAGGATTTAATCTTCCTCCTTATACAAGCCGTCTTGCTCTTATAAAACTTCCGACTCTTAAGAGTAGGCGAACTATGCTGAACATTTCATTTATATTGAACCTCATTAACGGCGATGTCAAATCAGAATTTCTTTTAAACAACATTACTTTTAAAGTTCCTTTCCGCCCTTTACGACAGTATGAACCTTTACACATCCAGTTTTTCCAATCAAATCACGCAAATGCCGATCCATTCAGGAGAATGTGCTCCAACTTTAACGAATTATATGAACTCATTGATTTCTCCTCCAGCATCAATTTAATTAAACATAATATCATTAACTTTTTAAATCAATAATATTAATACTGTTACTTGTTTAATATGTTGTTATTATTTATTTTGTAATAGCCTATAAGTTTTTAATCAGTCTGAAATGGCTCGGTCCATAGACTTAAATAAATAAAAAAAAAAAAAAAAAGATTGTTGTGAATTGTTCTACAATGTTCCAGAACGATGAGTTTCTAAAATATAATTTGTACCGGTAAATCGAAAAAAAACGAATTTTAAACTTTGCCCCCACTTTTGGAAAAACAAATTTGTCGGTTGTTCTAGGTTGTTCTAAACATTGTTCCTAAATAAATATATCACAAACCGTAACGTACGCAAATGAGAACATTTTTCCGCGATATCAACGTTATTAAAGATATCAATATTTTTATGCAACACGAAAGTTAACGTACAGATTCCAAAATTTCTTTCAGGAAAGTATCCTGAATGGCACTAGATTAGTAATAGATGAATGGTAATAGATTTAAAATTGTTAGTGACAAATTTCCACTAACTAGAATAGAGGACATTTTTTTTTTTATTTTTTTTTTTTTAACGTTTATTTAAACAAAATTCATATAATAAACTATAAATAAACAAATAGTGGTAAATATAATTTAGTTTTCATACACAGTCCCTTAAACGGGCTCTCAAGTAAGTTTTATATAATATGCATTACATTATTTTTTTGATAATATTTGATAGTTGTTTTTATACAAAATATATGTATTTATTTATAAGTTAATGTAAAGAAAAAATTTACTTTTGTATTACAAAAGATAAAAGTTATAGTCAAGAGAGCCACCAATATTTTTTAATATTTTTGTTTGGGATCATATTTTTATCTCCTGAATAAACGCTAGTGTCGAACCTGCGATTGTCTATTGTCAGTTCCTTGCTAAATATAGCTTTAATATTGGCTCGTCTATAAATGTGGAAAAATATAGGAATGCCAGTTTCGTTTTGTATAAAACCATTACTATCCAGGTATAAAAAGGCCTCAGGTGGTACGTACCCATTTTGTAATGTTCTACATATATATTCATGATTAACATAATAAGGTGCCATAATTAAATTATTTTCATAACATTCAAGGCTTTTTGTAATATGATTTCTTATTACATGAATAATGAAATTATCGATTCTACTGATTTTTGCTTCATTGTATAGTCTTTTATTTGATATATATTTTATGTAGTTACTGTTTGCGGATCTATAAAGAGACATACATCCTCTCAGACATTTTCTTTCAAAAATTCTAATTTTTTCCATATAAGATGGTGAAATATTAAACCATGTTAGAATTGGTCGTATTAGAATTGGTCCTATTAGAGATTGATACATAATTACTTTAACCCTTGACTTGATGTATTTTGAATAGAATAATTTTCTATACATGAAAAATAACTTTCTCGCTTTTAAAAGTTGAAAATTAATGTGATCATTGAAATATAGAAATTTATCTATGTGAATACCTAAATATTTGACAACTGATTTGTTTGGGATATTTATATTGTTATTGGATTTGATTCCAAAGGCTTTCCAATTCTTTTTAATGTTACTGTTACATTTTCCAACAGGCGGGCGAAAAAGTATTGTTTCACATTTATTTATGTTAATTTTCATCTGCCAAAGGCATATTTTTCTACTATATTAAAATAGTATTGTAATTTTTCATTTATTTTTTCAATTTTGTTATCCGCATGATAAATAATAATATCATCAGCAAATCCAATAATATTATCAATTTCTTTTAATAGATCATAAATGAATAGATTAAAAAGAATCGGAGAGTTTATAGTACCTTGTTGTAAACCATTAGCAATAACGAATTTTTTTCTACTGACTTTGCTGTTATCACAGACTAAAAAGGATTTGTTATTTAACATATTGTGTATAAGAATAATGAGGTGTAAAGGAAATTTGTATTTGAATAGTTTGTAAACCAGACCTGGGATCCAAATACTATCGAATGCTTTTTCAAAGTCTATTAAACAAGCGCCTGTGCAAAATGATTTGTTAAGGTTCGAAAAGACGTTTGAAACCAGTAAATATATTGCCTGAACTTTGTTAGATTTATCGTCATTTTTCAGACATATTGCAATTACTACTGTAATTAATATGCAATTTTTAATTTTGTTTAAATGGTGCGTGGTAAAGAAAAAGGAAGCATATATTTCAAAAATTCATAACTGCACTGTATTCTTAATCGGACCGGTTTCTGGCATTTCAGCCTTCATCAGCGATTTTATTGAACATTGTGATAATTGTTATGTTTTAATTGAATAGATTGTTTCTATATGAAAATTTTTTCTACTTAGGGCGGCCGTGAGGTTTTGAACCGTGAACCATCACATACACTCGTACTTGCACTTTTTGGTCAGCGCTTTAACACACTCACCTAAAGTCAGGCCTACGAGCAGTGTGGTTAGTTTTCAGTTTTCGTACCATACAGCTTTACTTTGTATTAATTTCAGAAGATACAACTCTGTCCAAACAAACAATCGTTATTTTTGGATTTTGAATATTTTTTGCATTTATACTTCTAATTTCCACTATTCTCAGTTTTCGTAAGAGTTGTCATATGTGATGTACGGTTTTTGTACATACCTACATATGCACTTTACATATATTTGAGATGACGCTTTGAAGCGAAGAAATTTTTTGTTTGTTAGCTTTATCGTCATTTTTCAGACATATTGCAATTACTACTGTAATTAATATGCAATTTTTAATTTTGTTTAAATGGTGCGTGGTAAAGAAGAAGGAAGCATATATTTCAAAAATTCATAACTGCACTGAATTCTTAATCGGACCGGTTTCTGGCATTTCAGCCTTCATCAGCGATTTTATTGAACATTGTGATAATTGTTATGTTTTAATTGAATAGATTGTTTCTATATGAAAATTTTTTCTACTTAGGGCGGCCGTGAGGTTTTGAACCGTGAACCTTCACATACACTCGTACTTGCACTTTTTGGTCAGCGCTTTAACACACTCACCTAAAGTCAGGCCTACGAGCAGTGTGTTTAGTTTTCAGTTTTCGTACCATACAGCTTTACTTTGTATTAATTTCAGAAGATACAACTCTGTCCAAACAAACAATCGTTATTTTTGGATTTTGAATATTTTTTGCATTTATACTTCTAATTTCCACTATTCTCAGTTTTCGTAAGAGTTGTCATATGTGATGTACGGTTTTTGTACATACCTACATATGCACTTTACATATATTTGAGATGACGCTTTGAAGCGAAGAAATTTTTTGTTTGTTAGATTTATCGTCATTTTTCAGACATATTGCAATTACTACTGTAATTAATATGCAATTTTTAATTTTGTTTAAATGGTGCGTGGTAAAGAAGAAGGAAGCATACATTTCAAAAATTCATAACTGCACTGTATTCTTAATCGGACCGGTTTCTGGCATTTCAGCCTTCATCATCGATTTTATTGAACATTGTGATAATTGTTATGTTTTAATTGAATAGATTGTTTCTATATGAAAATTTTTGAACTGTTGAGTGTTTATATTTGAACCTAAATTGATTATCATTTATTAAGTTACTTTTTTTTACAGAATTCGGTTAAGTTGTTGTTGATACATACTTCAAAAGCTTTACTTATATTTGGAAGTAAGCTAATTGCACGCAAATTCTCTGGATTACTTGTGTCTTTCTCTTTTTTTTGGCAAAACTATTACTTTAGCAGTTTTCCAGTTATGAGGGAAATATGCATTGTTAAGCATATTGTTAAATAAGGTGCAATATTCAAGAATGATTTCTTCTGGCATGTTTCTCAATATGATATTAGGAATGTTATCAGTACCTGATGATAATTTTTTTCTTAAGTGTCTGAAAATGTATGTGATTGTGTCTTTTGAGGTAAAAAAATCTTCGTTTAATTGATTGGACTTTCTAATTTCACTAAATGTAGTAATAGTTGAATTATTATGTATATATTCATTTTTAGCTTCCAAAAATCTGGAAAAACAATTATCCACTTCAACATGTAAGCTATTATTCAGGTCAATCTCTTTAAACGAGTGAATTGATTCTAAAAAGGAGCCAATTATGTTTAATTTTTGCTCCCCATCTTTTATGATAAAGTCATTACTATTGGTTTCTATTTCCAGTTCATCAGCATTGATTCCTGCCTTTCTGAGCATAAATTGTTTATCTTGGGGAATTTTAACAACATCGTTATGCCAAGGTTGTGTTTTTTTAAATTGTTTTTTGATTTCGCTAAACATATTTGACGGATTTTTTTGATCAATATTTGCGAGTTTTTCCTGAAAATGTTTATTAACAGATAAAATAAAATTATCGGTAATGAGTTTTTTGATTAGTTTTAATTTTGTTTTAAGTGAATTTAGTTCAGTTTGTGTCAAGAAAACTTCTAATCTATTATTTTTTTTTAGAATAGTTACAATTTTGCTCTTTTCAGCTTGTAGTTTTTTTAAAATTGGATTAATAAATTTTTCAACTGAATTATTATTCTTAAATTTCGGAACTGATTTTCTATAGAATTGTTTATAAATTTATTTAGTCTACATAGATAAAAATCTATTTCCGAATTTGTGAGATTTCTATCATTCGGTATAATTTGAACACTGTTTAATTCATTTAACATATTATTCCTGAACTTTTTCCAATTAGTGTTTTTGTAGTTGTATTTTGAATCAGGCAATTCTTTAAAAAAAACTAAGGGGGTGATCATTTTCAACATTTAAAATTTGAATTTGAAAGGCATTATGATCACTATCATAGTCAAGAGTTTTAAGACAATTAAGTGAGTTGTTTTCTTTATGGATAACTAAACGAGAGTCAGCGATACATATGTCTAGATATGAGCAACAACGGGGATATGAAGGTGAAACAGAAGCATAAAAGTTACATCTAAATATAGTTTCATTGTAAGAAAGCCATTCTTTTAATTTATTTCCCTTTGTGTTATTCGAATCATTACCCCAATCCTTATGCTTACAATTAAGGTCTCCTGCTAGTACATAAAAGTGATTTGTATCTTGTAAATTTAAGGATTGAAAGAGTTTTAAAATTTCAGTTTTAAAATAACTATCATTGTTACCTGATGGATAATATGCTGATATTATAAACAACATCTTATTGGCCAACAGAGGTATTTTTACTATACATGTTTCCAAATGTTTAAATGAACCAGTAGACTTGTTGTCACAAGTAATATATTTGATGCCATTTTTTAACAAAATTGCGGTTCCTCCACCTCTTTTAGCGTCCTTTCCATCTCTACGTATTAGGCAATAATCCTTAAACTTTACTTTGTGCCTAGCATTAAGTTTCGTTTCATTCAATAGAACTACGTCTGGATTATATTTATCTAAAAAGTTGCTTAAATCGTACCTTCTACTTAAATTAATTAATGAATTAACGTTAATTTCGATAATATTTAATTTTTTTACAATTGTTTCTGCCATTGTGTTCATTTAAGCTTCTAGCATCGAAAAAATAGTATCTATTCTCGACGTTTGTAGTTGTAATTGTTTGTTTAAATTTATAATTTGATTTGCCAGGTTTTGCATTGAATTATTAACTAGTTCCAATGCATTTTGGATGGAGTTGTTTCCGTTTTGTATATTGTTGTTTTTTACCATATCAGCAAAAGAAGTACCATCGTTGACTTGTATAGTTGGATTATTTGTTCGTCTTTGGGATAACTGCTCTTTCTTGGCGCGTAATTTTTGTTGTGTTCCTTGTATTTTTCGCAACCTTTGTATGATGCTGGATGACCATATTTGTTACATAGAACACAAAACAGCCTTTCACGTTCATTTGCAGGAACCTCTTTTAGGGTACATTTATCAACCTCATGTCTTATGTTGCATTTTACACATATATGTGGTAGATAGCAATTAGATGCACTGTGAAAAAATTGTTGACAATTCCTGCATTGAGGGATTTCAGGTTTTCTTAGAGCTTCCCAACGGACACAGTGATAAAGAAGTCCTTTGATAGATTTCAGTTCGTTAATTTTGCTTTCGTTGCTTATTTGTACCAAATATATTGGAAGATTATAATTTTCGTTTATTGATTTTGCGGTTTTGAATGGATTTACTTTTATAAATTTCAAATTTTCATTTTGAAATTTAGATAGTTCTTGCAATATTTCATTAGTGTCAGTATTGGCACTTAGACCTTTTAGCAAATAAGATTTTGTTTTAATGTCTTTTGGTGTAAAAGTAAAAAATTTTGTATTGGTTTTTTCTAAATATGCTTTTACTCTAAAATAATCGTCTAAGGTTGATAAAAATAAAGAGATTTTTTTATTAATTGATTCTTTTATTTTAAATTCAGATATTTTCAGTCCATCTTTAATGAATTCAATAAGTTTTTTCGGATCCACATCAAAGATATTAATAGGTGGAACTTTTGTATTTTTGTTTGAGTTATTTTTGCTCGGGTTATTTATTGTGTTTTCTTTATTAATATTGACTGATGCGGCTTGAGCAGTTGTTGTTGGTTTTTCTTGTACATGTTTTTCGAATTGCTTTAAACATTCTTGGTCACAATTTTTGTCATTATCAAGAATTGCCCAATAATAGTTTTTTAGTATTTTATTTTGTTGTTCACTTTGCATATTGCTTTTTCTTTTTCTTAGGTTCTCTGGTATATTTTTATTTAGATTTGGAAATTTACTTGTGTTATAATTGTCATTGTCTATATCTGAGTTTAGAGCATCAAGCTCACTCATTTTTTACTTATTTGTTTTTTTTTTAAAGAGTCTCTTTCTCTTGTATGTGTTTTAAACAAAAAATTATATGTAAAGAACATCAACACAATATATACGTTAATGAAAAAAATGCAAAAAATAAACTATAATAGAAATATGTTGATCTCCGCTAAACGTCTATCGATCATGACAGTCATGAATGCACTCCAGAATAGAGGACATTTTAGATAAATTAGGCAGAGCCAAGTGGTTTTCTACACTTGATATGACTGGTTCATTTCATCAAATCAAATTAGACAAAGATTCTAGAGCATTAACAGCTTTTTCTACACAGCAAGGCCATTATCAATTTAAAATACCACCATTCGGACTGAAAATTTCTTCAAATAGTTTTCAGCGAATGCTTACAATAGCACTTTCGGGACTAGAATCCGAAGCATTTCTTTTCGTGGATGACATTATCGTGTACGAATGTAGTTTGCAACACCACAATCAAAATTTAGTAAGAGTATTGGACAGGTTACAGCAGTACAATCTAAAATTTAACCCACAAAAATTTAGTTTTCTGAGACCAGAAGCAAGAATCATGTATAATAGAGGGTGTGTAAATCATGATTTAGTGACCAGAAAACTAACAACGCAAGAGTGGATGAGATGGGAACCAACATCGGACAGAGAATTGCGTAATAGCAAAATGAATCTGGAAGCAAATTGTGTGACATACATTGTTTGTGTCAGAAGTTTAAGATAAAAATTTTAAGATAATTTAAATTTATATTTTAAACGTAGCAATTTATGTATTTGCTTAACTCTGTATTGTTACGACATATGTATTGTGAAATTTTTCATTTATATTTAAAAATTTGATGTTTTTTGATTAATTTGATTTATAATAATCATAATTGATTTTATATTAAAAAAAGAAGCAATAACAATAAAATCTCGTTTTGAATTTGTTTGAGGAGCTAATAAATGAAAAAAGAAAACTAAAAATTTTATTAATAAATATTTGATATATAATTGTTAAAAAAATAAGTTAACATAAAAATTTATGTTATTGTCTTTAAAATAAACATAATTAAATTTGCTTTTAATTTAAAATTTTATTGTCTTTGATTTAATAATTTAATAATACATTAGTTGACATAAAAAATTATGTCATTGGAAAATAAATAATAAGTTAAAAAAAAATAAAAATTTAATAAACTTAAATACATAATACTTAATACATAATTGCATTGAAAAGGAAAAAGAAGTTAACATAAAAATTTATGTTATTGTCGTGAAAAGAAACACTTATTTTAATTTGTTAAATAAAAATCTAAAACTGCTTTCCTATTAATCTGCAGGGATCGGTTTCATCGAACCATCCAGAGAATTCCTTCGATGTAGCCAGAATCCGATGGATTTCATTTATTAAACTATGTCGTAAGTTTATGTTGTGGTAATTTTTCATGAAGAACTTCGTGTAAATAGAGAAGAACTTTTTAGATATATCTGAATAATACTTAGATGCTACTACAATTTTATCCATGTTATGGGCCTTGTTCTGTAAGTTAACACTGTTGTTAATTAAAATAACTTAAATACGGAAACGTACTAAATAAATAACCTACTTATGAAAATACCTATTTTCTTTTTCTTAACCAACTTTTGTATTAAAATAACTTAAATACGGAAACGTACTAAATAAATAACCTACTTATGAAAATACCTTTTTTCTTTTTCTTAACCAACTTTTGTATTAAAATAACCTAAATACGAAAATGCACTTGTAAAAGAAAAATAAATAAAACTTAAAAGTTGCAATATTAACATTATTTGATAATACCAAAACGAGGAAGTAGAAAATATAATTTACAATTGTGTAAGCAAAATTTTGTAAACAAACTTATAACTTTGCCAATATAAATAAACGTTTAATTTAAGTTATGAATCAGTCAATAATCACTTGTCATAAAATATTAATATTAATATTAAACAAATAAACTAAATTTTTGATATAATAAAAAAATTGGTGTTGTGTTTTTATTTTTAATTAAAACGATACTTAACTGGCGCCCGAGCTAATTTAAAAGCGCGTATCCTGAAAAAAAAAGTTGTCGCCAGACAAATAAACGCATAAATCGTCCTCAAGTAGTACGTTGTGTGCTGGTGTTCAATAGGAAAATAAAACTATCCTTCATCGCAAAAACGCCCTTAAGTAGTGCAGCGATAGAAAATAAACAAAAACAGTGAGAAATAAATACTCTTGATAAGTGACTGAAATAATAAGTGGATCTAATAAAACGAATAATAAGTGGATCAAATAGAAATAAAACAAATAATAAGTGGACTAAATAAGAATAAAAATAAAAGTACTTATTATAAGAACAGAAGCTTTGACAGTCTTAAAAAACAAACTAGAAGTGATAGAAAGCGGCCCCCCAGTAGCGTGCAGGAAAAGGACGGCATTACGTGCCAGCCAGCTATCCAAAGGAAAGAGAACAAAACAGCAGGATGCAGCTAATATTATTGTAAGTTAAGATATTGTAATAGCTATAAATTTGATAAATAAATCTAAAGATACAACAATTTCTTATAGAACATAGTTTCATAAATTGTTATAATAACACGAAATACATAAATAACGGAAATAATTGTAATAGAAAAATATATATTCCTTTAATCAAAATAAAAATTCTCAATTTATCGTGCTACTCTAATTAAAACCTACTAATCCTATATTTAAATAAATCAATATGTCAAACCCAGAAAACCTTATACGTCCTTCAGTATTAAACGCAGCAAACACGGATCAGGTGCACAGAACACTAAATATTAATGATTTAAATAATATAATTACTGAAACAACCTCTAGGCTTTTACAGCAAGAATTGCCCGGATTAATTCAATCCGTATTACACCCAAATCCTAATATAGCTTCCGATCAAGAAATTGAGGCACAATATCGTGGTAACTTTGCAGATTTCGATAAGATACCTGATATTGTCAAAAGCTTGCGCGAATTTAGTGGTAATCAATCTGAGTTTAACTCATGGCGTAAGAGTAGAACGAATCTTACAAATTTATGAACCTTCTAAAGGTACACCGAGATACTACGGTATTCTCAGTGTAATAAGAAACAAGATCGTGGGTAATGCTGATATTGCTCTCGAATCCTATAATACTCCTCTGGACTGGAAATCCATTATTAAGTGTCTTTCTCTGCATTATTCTGATAAGAGGGACTTAGCTACTCTCGAGTACCAAATGATTTCATTAGTTCAAGGAAAATTGTCTATTCAAGGGTTTTATCAAGTGGTTTACAAACACTTATCAATAATTCTTAACAAACTTGGAAGCTTAGAAGCTTCTAACGAATCTTTAAATTTGCTAACGGAATCATACCGCAATAAAGCTCTTGACACATTTATCAGAGGTTTAAACGGCGATTTACCGAAACTTCTTGGTATGAGAGAACCAGCGGATCTACCTCAGGCTCTCCACCTTTGTCTTAAATTGGAAAATCAAAGTTTCCGAGCAAACTATTCTCATAGTTTCAATTATAAAAAAGTTACTCCTCCACTTCCACCTCGCAACTACTCCCGTAACTATCAATCGCAACCTATTAACCTAACACCTCGTTTCAACCAACATAATTTCCACCCACAATTAGCTCATATACCCCACGCACAACAAAAACCTTTTATGTTCCCGAACCCCGATAATCGCATATCACTAAACAACTATCCTACACAGCCACAAACTAATACAAATAATTACTACCAATTTGATCCTCCAAGACCTATCCCTCCTAAACCTCAGAATTTACCACAACCTATGGATATAGATAGTAGTTTGCATTCGAAACGTATTAATTATATGAACAGACCACAGCAACAGAACATTAACAAAAGACCACCGCCATCAATTGGGAACTCCAATTATAGACCTAAAATACAAAGAATTTTTCACATTGACAACACTTTAGAAACCTATAATGATGTTGTCGAAGGTTCTTTCAGTACTGAATAACTCAGCGAAATGTCGTATAGTGAAGACAATATTAACGAGCTCAGCGATATCCATTTTTTAGAATGACGAGCTCTTCGCTCCCTTATTTTGAATGTAGAGCAAAGAGCGGCAAAATACTAAAATTTTTAGTTGATACTGGCTCGAGTAAGAATTATATTCAGCCATACATTGTAAAAAAAACCATACCAAATAAAGAAATATTTTCTGCAAAATCAATAGCAGGTAACATTGAAATAAAAGAACATACGTTTGTAAGACTTTTCAATATGGAAAAGGAAATAAAATTTTACATTCTCCCAACATTAAAATCTTTTCGACGGCATTCTTGGAAACGATTCATTAAAGGAACTCAATGCAATAATTTATACGCGTAACAGTTTTATGCAAATAGGAAATAATATAAAAATAAGACTTAGGCAACATTTTACCCAGGGAATAAATACAATAGCGATTCGTGACAATCATATGCCCTTACAACAAAAAGAGGAAATGAAGAGGATAGTTAGCGAATACCCTGAATTGTTTATTGAGCCTAACCAAAAACTGACATGTACAACCAGAGTAGTTGGCGAAATTCGCACTTCCACAGAAACTCCAGTTTATTCAAAACAATATCCTTATCCAATTGCATTAAGATCCGAAGTTGAAAAACAGATAAAAAACTTACTTGATGATGGTATCATCCAACCTTCACGTTCACCATACAATTCACCAGTTTGGGTTGTCGGAAAAAAAGCAGACTCACTTGGCAACAAACAATACAGACTTGTAATAGACTATAGGAAACTAAATTCATTAACAATTACCGACAGATATCCAATACCTGAAATAAATGATGTTCTTTCACAGCTAGGAGACAGCAAATACTTTACGGTCCTAGATTTAAAAAGTGGTTTCCACCAAATCACCTTAAAAAAATCTGATTTTGAATTTGTACGCCTTCCCTTTGGTTTAAAAAATGCTCCGGCTATATTTCAACGAGCCTTAGATGATGTTTTGCATGATCATATTGGAAAGATATGCTACGTATACATCGATGATATTGTTGTATTCAGTAAGACAGAAAAAGAACATTTCGAACATATTCGTACTATATTTGCAACACTTCAAGCAGCAAACCTAAAAATACAACTGGATAAATGTGACTTCTTAAAAAATGAAGTAGAATTCTTAGGATTTGTAATCTCAGCAGACGGTATAAAGACTAATAAGAAAAAAATTCAAGCTATTCTAGATTTTCCATTACCAAAAACCATAAAAGAACTACGATCTTTTCTGGGATTATCTGGTTACTACCGCAGATTTGTGAAGGATTATGCTAAAGTAGCAAAACCCCTAACGCAAATATTAAGAGGGGAAGAAGGTCGTCTTTCAAAAAATAGATCATCTCAAAGACAAATAACACTAAATGACGAAGCAGTCGAAGCTTTCGGAAAGCTAAAAACCACTCTGGTTTCCCAGGATATCATACTAGCTTATCCAGACTATAGCAAAGAATTAGAACTTACAACAGATGCTTCAAATTTCGCACTAGGCGCAGTTCTGTCTCAAAACAACAAACCAATTGCGTTCATATCTCGAACGCTAAATAAAACAGAAGAGCATTATGCCACGAATGAGAAAGAAATGCTCGCAATAATTTGGGCCTTAAACTCTCTTCGTAATTATCTATACGGTTATGCAAAAATAAAAATTTTTACTGATCACCAGCCCCTTACCAATGCTCTAAGTAATAGGGGTAACAATAGTAAAATGAAGCGTTGGAAAGCAATATTGGAAGAGTAAAACTATGAACTTTATTACAAACCAGGAAAAACCAATGTAGTGGCAGATGCCCTGTCAAGAATTCCCACCATAACACAGTTAAATACGCTTTCAGTAGCAACACATAGCGACGATAGTTCAGGACAGAACCTCATATTAAGTATCGATACACCAATAAACTGCTTTAAAAATCAAATCATTCTGTACACACATCCTACATCCCAATATAAATTCGAAATTATTTTTCCCCATTACCACCGTCACCATATATTTGAACCGGAATTTACACAAAGCAAACTTATAAATATTCTAAAGAAATATCTTTACCCCTCAATTATTAACGCCATCAAAACTTTGGAAAGAAATATGGGAAAAATACAGGAAATTTATCCACAACAATTTAATAAGTATCGTATTCGATTCACTAGATTCCAAGTAGACGATGTACGAAACGAAGAAGAGCAAAACAAAATAATTATAGATACACACAACAGAGCACACCGAAATAGCAAGGAAAACAGACAACAAATTTTGGAAAAATATTACTTTCCAGCCATGTCCAGAAAAATAAAGAAAATAGTAAAACAATGCATTACATGTAAAGAAAATAAATATGACAGACATCCCATGAAACCAGCATTAAAAGAAACACCTATCCCAAAATATCCTGGCGAAATTTTCATATAGACATTTATAATACGGAAAAAAATTTAGTATTAACAGCAATTGACAAATTTTCCAAATACGCACAAGTAAAAATAATAAAATCTAAAGCAACAGAAGAAGGCAACCACTTCGTGAGCTAATATTTACATTCGGAGTACCTAAGTCTATAGTTATGGACAATGAAAAATCTTTTAATTCTTCAACCATTACTTTCATGCTAAAAAACCAATTAAATATGGAAATATTTACTGTACCACCTTATTCAAGCAACGTTAACGGACAAATAGAAAGATTTCATTCTACGTTATCCGAAATCATGCGATGTACAAAAATTGAAAACATTTATAATAACTTTAAAGAATTACTCGAAATTTCTGTATATAAATACAATTGCTCAATACATAGTACAACAGGAAAAAAACCAATTGAATTATTTTTCGGTAGAAGAGTTAGCACAGACCCTTCGCAGCTTGAAAACGATAGAGTAATAAACATAGAAAAGTTGAAACGAAAACAGGAAATTGACATGCGATACCATAACAAAAATAAACAGGAAATAAAAACGTACGAACCAGGCGAAATAATTTTTTCCAAAATAAACACAAGATTAGGAACTAAACTAACCCCAAGATACAGAAAAGAAATAATTAGGGAAGATAAAGGAACATATGTTACTACTGAATCTAATAAAACCATACACAAAAATAACATTAAAAGTTAAATTTAATAAATCAATACATTTTCAGATTCCTCCTCCTAAACTACACAAATATCCTATCCCCCTCCAATGCCAAACTTCAAATTCTTAATTACACACATTCCCACATCGTAACCTTAACGGAAGGAGATGCAAAAATACAAGACGGTACATTTAAAATTGTACATATTATAAAGTTAAACGAGTACCAAAGCTTTTTTGGTGAGATATACTCATTTATTAACAATAACGATCACACCGAAAGTATGTTTATACCATCCTTAAAACATGAATTAAAACAAGCTACAGAAATGTTAGAATCATTACAATTAACCGAGGAAATAAGAAAGAAAAGATCAATAAACTTAATCGGCACTGCATGGAAATATATCGCTGGTTCTCCCGACCATGACGATTTCGAATTGCTCAAAGGCAACATTAATGAACTTAATTCCAATAATAATAAACAAGTAATAATAAATGAAGGTTTTAGTAAAAGAATAAACGAACTAACAGAATACACAAATAAGATTAATAAAGTAATAAGAGACCAAAATTCAATTAGCAATGCTGTCATTATAAATATGCAAACTAAATTAAGATTAGTTAAGGAAGAACTACAAAATATTAAATACGCCATATGTTCAACCTAGAACATAAGAATTTTGATTTAAAAAAGAATACACAATTACATAACCTTGAAGTTTTAACATGTAAAGTAAAGTAATAAATTTGGGTTTTTACTGTACCAGTTTTTATGTATTAGAATAAAGATAAGAACAATGCATTGGTATTCTTGACGAATGCATTTTTGTGTGTTGATCAGGTAACGACCCGTAGTTTGATTTTATTTGTTTGTTTTACAGCTGCACATATTGGCGTGTAGCATACATAATATGAGATAAGATTCCTGCTTAGAATTAAAAATAGTTTTATAAGTTGTAATCTTTTATGAAAATACATTTCCCACATGGGTTGGTTTCATGTGGAAAACGTATGTTTAATAGTTTTTAAAGTATTTAGGAAATTATATATAAGTAGGGAAAAATTGTAAATAAAGGTCTGTTCAATTTGAAACGCTCAAACGATTGTGTCGTCAAAATCATTTTATATTCGCTCTCGCTAGCTAGTCGAAGACATTGGTGACCCCTAAAAAACACTAAAAAATTAAATAAATTTTAGTTTCCCCCCACCAGTGGTAAGGAACTCGAAAATTTGTTTTTAGTGGATTTTGAACGCGAAAGAAAGGAAAATAATAAATAAAAAAAAAAAATTTTTTTTTGTTGTTGAATTAAAAGTAAAGTCGGTCGCGCCGTGCATATATAAAAAAAAAAAAAAAAGTGAAAAAAGAGGGTAAAGTAATTTTTGCATTAATTTTTATTTACATTCTTTTTTATATTAAATTTACGAAATGGCCGCGATTCAAGTTATTAAGGATCAGGAAACGTTAGGGAACGACATAGCGGCCTGCTACAATTCGCTGAGCAAATTAGCTCAGAGTAATGTAGCGGGAAATGAATTGACAGAACAAGTCCGTGAGCTGAGGACATCATTGTATACATTGGTAGAGCAATTTGAAAAAAATGATAAAGAACTCCGACCGCCCTCAGCCACATTGGAGCACAATGCGTACTTCAAAACGGACTTTGTGGATAAAGTTAGGAGGGCGATGACAAATTTTGAGAGTTTATATGGTAGTTTAAAAGAAAGACTACAAACGGAACAGAAAGCAGCGTCTTTAAAAGCTTCGACAAAAGTAGGAGGCAGTACAGGGGGTACGCAGGTGCAAAAGCCACCTCCAAGTGCACCTGCAGACACTTCGCTTTCATTTCCAAAACCTCTGCCATATGCGTCTAAAAAAGAACAAGAACACAATTTCCAAAATCATGGACTGATACGTCAGTTCCAATATGTTCTTGACGACTTTGAGGCAAAAATTGACAAATTTAAAAATAAGGAGGTCTCTGTAGACATCCTTAAAGAAAAATATAAAATAACAGAACAAGTGTTCATGCAGTACATGGGACATTATCCGGACGATGAATTGACGGAGGTGTTTTATGCATTGAGGGATCGTTATCAGGGAATACCCGGCATAGAAAGCTATGCCAAGTCCCTTCCATTTCAATTACCCTCTATAGACATTCCGAAATTCAGCGGAAATGTTGTAGAATGGGATACATTTAGGGAGTTATTTGAAGAGTTGATAATTGATCAACCAATTTCAAATATCCAAAAAATGTGTATTTTAAAAACAAAAATAGTCGGAGAAGCAGCAAGGAAAATTTCTAAGCTGTCGGCTAAAGACGAAAATTTTGAGACTGCCTGGAGTATATTGAAAGATCATTACTCAAATAAAAGGGCAACAACCTCAATTTATTTCAAGTCTATAATAGACGCTCCTTTCGTAATTTATAATGAACGAAGTGTAAAAAACTTCATTGAGATTATAAATGAGAGCGTACAGGCTCTTGGAGCTATGAAAATGGAATACGAAGAAATGTACCAAGCATTTATGTGTTTCGTACTTCAGCGAAAATTGGATGAAAAATTAAGAATCCAATTTGAGCAGCATTTGGGGAAATCAAGAGATCTGCCAAAATTGGATGATCTCTTAGAATTCCTCAAACAAATGCATTATTCTTTGGAGGCAAGCCAACTGATCATGGGAAAGGACAAAGGGGTGGTAAATCCTTCGGGAAATGAACAAAAATCTTGGGAGGCAAGCCGAAATGTTGCAAATCCTTCAAGATATGGAGTTCAGTATGCTCAGGGGGCAGGTCAGAGGACAAATCCCTCAAAAAATGCTTTAAAAATAAAGTGCCCACTAAGTTGTGCAGTTGGACATCTCTTATATAGATGTTCCAAATTTAGAAGGCTCCCCATCAAAGAGAAATGGGATAAGGTAGTTGAACATAATGTGTGTTCCAAATGTCTCAACACTGGTCATACAAAAAAGGCATGTACCAGTAATTTTGTTTGCAGAACTTGCAATGGTGACCATCATTCTCTTCTTCATAGAGAGAAAATACCTCAAAAAACTGTTTTGGTAAACAGTGATGAGGATGGAGATGTTATTTTATCCACAGCAATAGTAGAAGTTAAAAACGATAATAACAAATGGGTAAACTGCCGCGTCCTGCTGGATGGTGGATCGCAGGTTAATATTATTTCTAAAGAATTTAGAAATAAATTAAAATTAAAAGGTCTTAAAATAAACAGACAATTTGAGGGATTAAAGATGAAAAAATCATCAGCTCATGAAAAGGTTGGAATTATTATGAGGTCAAAAGCGACTGATTATAATACCTTTTTAAATGCGGTAGTCATGGATAAATTTGTGTCAAATGTACCAGGGATACAAATGATGGCTGGAAGTTTTCCAGAAACCATTAAGTTAGCGGACCCTGGGTATAATATTCCAAATGGAGTAGATTTGCTTTTATCCAATCAATTTGTATTTGACCTTATATGCGATGGCAAAATACAGGATAAAAAGACGAATACAAAATTGCAAAACACTAAATTAGGGTGGGTTGCATATAGTATGACAAAAATAGATGGTTCCAAACCAGAACCAAAATATAGAGTGTGAGAAATTTTTTAATGAAAACGTAAAAATATTATCCGATGGTAAATTTCAAGTGGCGTTGCCATTTAAAAATAACCCTAAAGGGTTAGGAAATTCAAGCTTAATAGCTAAAAGACGTTTTTTTGCCCTTGAGAGAAAATTGGAAAAGAACCATGATTTAAGAGTTCAGTATAGCGATTTCCTCAAGAAATATTTAAATATGGGTCATATGAAGCTTATGACCAACGGTTTACAAATAAGCAGTGGTTATTATTTACCACATCATTGTGTTTTACGTCCAGAAAGTACGACTACAAAATTAAGGGTGGTATTTGATGCGTCATGTAAAACAACTACGAATATTTCGTTGAATGATATAATTCATACCGGTCCTAGAATTCAGGAGGATCTTTTTAACATTTTATTACGTTTTAGAAAGCATCGTTATGTGTTTTCTGCCGACATTGAGAAAATGTACAGACAAATATGGGTAACAGAAGCTGATCAAAAGTATCAATTGATATTTTGGCGTTGGAATCCCAATGAAAACTTAAAAACATATGCACTTAAAACTGTAACTTATGGTACAGCATCAGCTCCATATTTGGCAGTTAAATGCCAACAAAAGATTGCAGACTGGAAAACAAACCAATTTCCAAAAGAATCAGATGCGATTAGATTTGATTTTTATATGGATGATTTAATGACAGGAGGAGACTGTCTGAAATCAGTAAAAGTATTACGGCAAAATATAAATAATATTATGTTAGAATTTGGAATGCCCTTAAGAAAGTGGTGTGCCAATGATAAGTCATTGTTAGAAGACGTTGACGAAGAAGATATGGAAGTAAACTTACAAATAGAATCAGAGGAACTGAATTCTGTTAAAGCACTTGGTATTATCTGGAATCCAAATTCAGATGAATTAAGGCTTAAATGTAAATGGGTATCACAGGAAAAAATCACTAAACGTACCATATTAGGTGAGGTTTCAAGACTGTTTGATCCACTTGGTTTAGTTGGACCGGTAATAGTTACTACCAAGATACTTTT
This sequence comes from Cordilura impudica, assembly GCA_963682025.1. Taxonomy (NCBI): domain Eukaryota; kingdom Metazoa; phylum Arthropoda; class Insecta; order Diptera; family Scathophagidae; genus Cordilura; species Cordilura impudica. Next base: position 174,856,757 of record OY821518.1, on the reverse strand, counting down.
GCAGAACTTGTGGAAGTTAAAAATAGATTGGGATGAAAAAGTTCCTGAAGAAACCAGTTCCAAATGGAAGTTGATTAAGGAAAATTTTTATCACCTAGATGAATTAAAAGTACCTAGACATATAATCTGTGTCAAACCAGCGCAAGTGGAGTTACATGGGTTCTGTGATGCGTCTATGAAAGCATATGGTGCAGCGGTATATATTAGGTCAGTTGGGAAGGTGTTTACCCAATTAGCAGCATCAAAATCAAGGGTTGCTCCAACTAAAACAATTACACTGCCAAGATTAGAACTTTGTGCAGGTGTATTATTAGTAGACCTAATGAAAGTCGTTATTAAAAGTTTAAATATGAAGTTAGACGATATAGTGTATTATACAGATTCTTCTATAGTTTTAAGCTGGATTAAATTAGAACCAGCTCGTTTGCATATATTCGTGTCGAATAGAGTAAGCGCAATTCAGTCAAATAGTGACGTCTCGCAATGGAGACATGTTAAATCGGAAGAAAATCCTGCTGACCTTATATCAAGAGGATTGTTAGGTAAAGAAATCCTCAATAATAGTTTCTGGTTTGAAGGTCCTAAATTTCTAGAACAAATAGATTACCAAGAACCGGAAATGGATTTAACAAGTAAAAAAATACCTGAGCTAAAGAAAAGTAAAGTTATGTTAGCAGTTCAGAAAAATAATTGGATGTATGGTAAAATTAACCATAAAAATAATTTCAATTTTTTACAAAATGTTATTGCTTACATTATTAAATTTATCAATAATGCTAGGAAGGGCACTAGAAAATCTTTTATAACATATAGGAAGAAGGCCTTGGTATTGATAATTAAAGAAATTCAAAAGGATAATTTTTATGATGAAATAAAAGTACTAAAGTCGCAGAAGATTTTAAGTAAATCATCTCAATTATCAAATTTATGTCCAATACTAGATGAGAACAATATCATTCGTGTAGGGGGTAGGTTGCAAAATAGCAGCTTGCCGTATGAGGCTAGACACCCCATGCTTTTGCCTTACAATGATAAAATCGTAGAATTGTTAATAGAATATTTACATGTTCAACATTTGCATGTAGGTCCACAAGGATTATTGGCAATTGTCAGACAACAATTTTGGCCATTACGTGGACGACAATTAGTTAAAAAGATTGTAAATAGGTGTTATAGGTGCTTTAGAGTAGAACCAACAAAATTGCACCAATTAATGGGAAATTTACCAGAAGATCGTGTAATTAGAACAAGGCCATTTCTTAATGTGGGAATTGATTTTCTTGGTCCAATAACAATTCATTATAAGGTTAGAGGAAAAAAGACAGATAAGTCATATGTATGCGTATTTGTCTGCTTTACTACTAAAGCTGCCCATTTAGAAGTTGTATCAGACTTAACTTCAGCAGCCTTTATAGGGGCTTTAAAAAGGTTTGTAGCCAGAAGAGGTTGTCCATTGAAAATTTATTCTGATAATGGTACTAACTTTGTAGGAGCAGCAAACAGCCTTAATGAAATTTTTCATTTGTTTGCCAGTGAGCAGCATAAGGCCAATGTAAACGATTTTTGTACTTCACGTAATATCGAATGGTTGAATATACCAGCCAGATCACCACATGTGGGGGGATTATGGGAAGCTTGCGTGAAATCGGTTAAAAAGCATTTTTACAAAGTAACGGAAGGAATAATGACGTACGAAGAGTTGTACACACTGATGACACAGATAGAGTCCGTTTTAAATTCTCGTCCGCTCACTCCACTGTCGGACGATCCTAATGATTTTAAAGTTTTAACACCAGGAAATTTTTTAATTGGGGAATCATTTTCGACATTTATTGACTCTACAAGCAATAAATGTTATCTTGGGATGCGTGAACATTGGAAAGCCGTGCAAATAAAGATGGAGGAATTCTGGAGGAGGTGGTCTTCAGAATATTTATCCGAACTGCAAAAAAGGTACAAATGGAATAAACCATGTACGAATATAGAAATAGGAACTCTTGTCCTCCTAAAAGATGAAAACAGTCCTCCAATGAGCTGGAGGCGGGGGAGGGTCATCCGCACCATAATGGGTTCGGATGGGTTATGTAGAATGGTGGACGTAAGGACCAGCAATGGGGAAACCAAAAGGTCAGTCCACAATGTTTGTCCTTTTCCTACCGAAGAAAATGAAGAAGTACTGGACACATCATCCAGTGAAGTAAATTCTACAAAGAGAAATCTAAACAAAAGAATGGATAATCCATCTTCAAAGACAAAGAAAAGAATGGACTTTCCATCTTTAAATAATGAAAATTTAAATAATAAAAATATAAATAAAAATCACCCAAGAAGTGATAATTCAAAAAGAATTAAAAATAAGAATATGTTAGCGGTATTATTAACACTACTAGCGATTATAAGTCCTGTTAGATCACAGTTTAATGTAAGTAGGTTTGAGAACAAGGCAGGGATATTCTTCGACAAGGTAGCAACGGTAGGGTTAACCAGAACATCGTGGAACATAGCAGTACATATAAATATCAGCGAATATGTGGCATCGATGAAGTCCCTTGATGCAGCAATGCTGTCACTTTCCAATCTGAAAAGAAAAGAAGCCATATACCTGTCGTCATCTTATCAAAATTTATTAACGATTTATGAGAGGATTTTGAACAAAAATGATATGATAATGTCTTCAAACCCAAAAAGACAGAAAAGATCACTTCTGCCATTTATTGGAGGCGTGTACCATTCGTTATTTGGACTAATGGATGAAGAGCACGCGGAACAAGTGTCGCAAAAGATAAAGCAGAATACCAATAATAATGAATATTTGCTCAATATTGTCCGAAATATGTCATCAATACAAGATATGACAATGGACATAATAAAAAATCAAAACAAAGCTATTTTTAAAAATATTCAGACACTTAGTGGCGCTATCCAAACACTTGAAGCGGAAATGCACGAAACAAAAGATGAAGCTGATAATATCAAGGCGATATCAAATATTCTAATGTCGCTGGATATATTTGAGAAAACACAAGATGACATCATTGGAGCCGTTTTCAACGCGAAGGGAAATTTCCTTAATGGTATACTACCCTTAAAAAAGTTCAGAAATCAAATTGAACTCATCAAGGCAAACATAAACAAAAATTTGAGATTGCCAACGGAAGAACCGGTCGAATTGGCTAAGGTAGCTAAAGTATCGACTCGAACGACATCAGAATTTGTGCTTTTCAATATTCAAATTCCCTTAATAAATAATGAAGTATTTTACGCATATGAAATCTACACATACCCCACAACACATGACGGGTTCTCGATTAGCATTCATACCAGCAGCAGATATTTCCTTATAGATGAAAGAAGAACATTGTACTACGTTTTGAACGGTGATAATTTTGAGCATTGCCAGAAGATGAGGGATCTCACACTATGTCATCAAGTCCACCCTCTATTCAACACCAGATCTACAAATAACTGCGAAATTCAATTGTTTCTGAAATCAAGAAAAATACCAGATAGCTGTGGCATACAAATTAAAAAGGTCTACAACTACTGGCGACAAACACATGCATCTAATACATGGATATTCTCGGTGTACGAAGATACTTCAGCAGAAGTAACGTGCAATGGAAGGACGCAACATCTTACTGTGAGTAGTTCTGGAATCTTTACTATGCAATCGGAATGTCGTTTGGAAGCAGCTGATATACAATTGTGGGCGTACGACGCTTATACATCCCAAGCTAGTTATGTGTTTCCATCCATAAATATATCCAAGTTTATTCCTTCCATAACACATCTCAACTTAAAAAGTGAAATGGAGATGTATAAAATCCCAGATATACCACCACCAACAAAAATATTTGGTTTTCCACTTCCTGCTGAACTTGACATCCATCACCTCACTCATTATGGAATGAGTATGACCACTTGGGTCGTCATCATCTTCATCCTAAGTGCCTTATTTTGGATCTTCAGAAGAACGTGTAAAATGTCATCTAGATACCTGCCTGCTGCCGTTGCACTACCTCGTTTAGTTTAGGGTAGCATTAAATAAGTAATTTGATTCTGTTTTTCTTTGTTTTTGAAAGATTAGAATCTTTCAAGGCCGGCAGAATGTTCAAGCTAGAACATAAGAATTTTGATTTAAAAAAGAATACACAATTACATAACCTTGAAGTTTTAACATGTAAAGTAAAGTAATAAATTTGGGTTTTTACTGTACCAGTTTTTACGTATTAGAATAAAGATAAGAACAATGCATTGGTATTCTTGACGAATGTATTTTTGTGTGTTGATCAGGTAACGACCCGTAGTTTGATTTTATTTGTTTGTTTTACAGCTGCACATATTGTCGTGTAGCATACATAATATGAGATAAGATTCCTGCTTAGAATTAAAAATAGTTTTATAAGTTGTAATCTTTTATGTAAATACATTTCCCACATGGGTTGGTTTCATGTGGAAAACGTATGTTTAATAGTTTTTAAAGTATTTAGGAAATTATATATAAGTAGGGAAAAATTGTAAATAAAGGTCTGTTCAATTTGAAACGCTCAAACGATTGTGTCGTCAAAATCATTTTATATTCGCTCTCGCTAGCTAGTCGAAAACACCATACAATGGGCGAAAAATAATATAATTAACTCCGTTATACTAAACAAAAAAGAAATAAATATTGTAATTGAAACACTACATAAGGAATAATTTCCATTTGTATCAACAGAAGAAGCACTAGAATTTTCTAATGTAAAAGTTTTATATAAAGATTCAATTGTATTATATGTCATACAGATTCCACTCACTTCTGAAGAAATTTATGAAAAAATTCTAGTAAAACCAATAAAATTAAGGAAATTTTAAAACACAAAGAAAAAGTGTTAGCTATTAAGAGAAATTGTACTATTATTAATACTGTCACAATTTGTAAGAGAGATGATTTAGAAGACATTGTTAACTCTACCTGTATCCCACTTTTTCCACACTGCGACATTTCCGATGCTTTCCATACCTCAGCAGTAGAAGAATTAAAACCAGGTACAATAATATTAAATGATTTCCATGGAACAGTAAATAACGAATCAATAAATGGAACATATCTAGTAAACTTCTATAATGAATCCATCACTATTAACAATAAAATCTTTCGCAATATGGAAGCTCCAATGATATCAGCTTCACCACAAATAGTGCAACAATCCCCATTAGAAAAACAATATATCGAAATGATTTCCCTAGAGAAACTAAACCAATTGCATTTAAATAATATAAGTAAAATTAAATTCTTAGAGACCGAAGCAATTATTAATAAATCATTAGCCGCTATCATCCTTATTATATTATTATTAACCATAATTTTATCCAGACTGATTTGTAAAACAAAGGAAAAAATAATATTTCATAATAACTCAACTAGTAAACATACGGGTGAAAATAATGTTGAAAATATCAGATCTACACCAAAATTAGAATATGTACCAAAAGTTATTTCAGATAATGAACCAATTATCATAATTTCGGGTCCAATTAAACCCCCAAGATTGTCTATTTCCGATGTTTGAGGACAAACATTTTTAAGAGGGGAAGAGTTAACACTGTTGTTAATTAAAATAACTTAAATACGGAAACGTACTAAATAAATAACCTACTTATGAAAATACCTTTTTTCTTTTTCTTAACCAACTTTTGTATTAAAATAACTTAAATACGGAAACGTACTAAATAAATAACCTACTTATGAAAATACCTTTTTTCTTTTTCTTAACCAACTTTTGTATTAAAATAACCTAAATACGAAAATGCACTTGTAAAAGAAAAATAAATAAAACTTAAAAGTTGCAATATTAACATTATTTGATAATACCAAAACGAGGAAGTAGAAAATATAATTTAACAATTGTGTAAGCAAAATTTTGTAAACAAACTTATAACTTTGCCAATATAAATAAACGTTTAATTTAAGTTATGAATCAGTCAATAATCACGTGTCATAAAATATTAATATTAATATTAATATTAAACAAATAAACAAAATTTTTGATATAATAAAAAAATTGGTGTTGTGTTTTTATTTTTAATTAAAACGACACTTAACTTGTACGAATGTTGTCGCTGCTGCTGATGGTCCATTTGCCATTTCTAAACTTCTACCGCATTGGATTTTCGTCACAAAATTTGAAAAAATTACAATTAAGAATGGACGATTTTGATTTCTACCGGGTCACCGTAGCATCTAAGCTGCGGAAAATGACACCAGAACAGAGTCTGCTTGCGGAGAAGCGGATGAACGACATCATGTTCGATGCACTAATGGAGAAACTAACATATTTAATGCTTTTTTTTTGTTAGTTTTTAATTTTTTTTGCAAATTTTGTTTTTTCTATTCTTTACTTTAAATGAATTTAATGTGTTAAATGTTTTTATTTTAAATTTTTTTCAAATTTTGTTTTTTTTTTCTATTTTTTACATTAAGCAAATAATTTTTTTTTTTTTTTAAGAATTGTTTTTATGAATTATTTATTTAAATTTTTTAAGTAAAACTTTTTGGAATTGTTATTCTAATTTAGATATTTATTTGAAGCATGTTAGACAAATTTAATGTTACAAAATAGAGATGCAACATGAAAATTGGCAAAAAAAAACTTAAATCGATGAAATGTTTAATTTCATTTTTGCAATAACTCAATGAACATAAAATTTTTTTTCAGAGTTAAATATGAAGTCTTCGAAAATGTTATAAAAACTGTGTGTGTGTGTTTGATGATTTCTTGGTTTGTTGTCTGTATACCCAGTTAGCATTTTCAAGCGTGCTTAAAAAATCTCATTTGTAAAGCGAGTCATAAAAGCGTGTTATAATTTCATAAAATGCGCACTGGGTTTTTTCGTTTTGCTGTGTTACAATATGTCTCTTGTGCGAAATAACAACGCGTATATATTTTGTGTGACACGGTATGCGTTGTCTCAAGCTGTATATTGGGTTTTTTTTTGTTCGTTCAATTCGTCTTGCCAATTTCTGTCCGATCTGTGCATACAATTTATATATATATATATATTGTATGTTTCAAACGACATATTCAATTATCTTAAAATTTTTATCTTAAACTTGTGACACAAACAATGTATGTCACACAATTTGCTTCCAGATTCATTTTGCTACGTCGCAATTCTCTGTCCGATGTTGGTTCCCATCTCATCCACTCTTGCGTTGTCAGTTTACTGGTCACTAAATCATGGTTTGCACATCCTCTATTATATATGATTCTTGGTATAAAACTAAAAAAAAAAATCAACGCCGATCAATGACAAACCAGCAAGGCATTCTTTTTGCCCAGCCAATTTTTTATACAATATTAACATCAAACATCTTGTTGATCAGCCAGAGGCCAGAACACCAAAAATTACATTTGAAATTAAAAACGAAAACAGAAGCAAAAGCAAGCTATATCTTGCTGATGTAAACATCCATGAGGAAATGATGATTCTTTTGAAGGAGAAAAAAGTAAACTCTTATTCATTGACCCCTAAGGAATTACGTAAAACTTCCTTAATTATTCGTGGCTTGTACGCTGGCACAGATGCAAGTGATATTGAAAAGGCTATGCAAGGTCTGAATTTTTTTCCCCTAGTACTATATGGAAAAACTAAATGACATAATTGGACAAAATGGTTCGATCAGGGGCGTAGCCCTATATGAGGGTTTATAGACGAGCACTAATAGTTTACAAAAAGATGAAATATATGAAAATCGCTCGTTATGTTTTTGAGAAATATCGATTTAAAAATATGAATTTTTAGAAAAAGATCAAAAATATGAATATCGCTCGTTACGTTTTTGGGAAATATCGATTTTAAAAAAATATGAATTTGTTTTCACTAGTACTATATGGAAAAACTAAATGACATAATTGGACAAAATCGTTTGTTCAGGGGCTTAGCCCTATATGAGGGTTTATAGGCGAGCACTAATAGTTTAGAAAAAGATCAAAAATATGAAAATCGCTCGTTACGTTTTTGAGAAATTTCGATTTAAAAAATATTAATTTTTTTTCCCTAGTACTATATGGAAAAACTAAATGACATAATTGGACAAAAAGGTTCGATCAAGGGCGTAGCCCTACATGAGGGTTTATAGACGAGCACTAATAGTTGAGAAAAAGATCAAAAATATGAAAATCGCTCGTTACGTTTTTGAGAAATATCGATTTAAAAAAAATATGAATTTTTTCCCCCTAGTACTATATGGAAAAACTAAATGACATAATTGGACAAAATGGTTCGATCAGGGGCTTAGCCCTATATGAGGGTTTATAGACGAGCACTAATAGTTTAGAAAAAGATCAAAAATATGAAAATCGCTCGTTACGTTTTTGAGAAATATCGATTTTAAAAAAATATGAATTTTTTTCCTAGTACTATATGGAAAAACTAAATGACATAATTGGACAAAATGGTTCGATCAGGGGCTTAGCCCTATATGAGGGTTTATAGACGAGCACTAATAGTTTAGAAAAAGATCAAAAATATGAATATCGCTCGTTACGTTTTTGGGAAATATCGATTTAAAAAAAATATGAATTTGTTTTCACTAGTACTATATGGAAAAACTAAATGACATAATTGGACAAAATCGTTCGATCAGGGGCTTAGCCCTATATGAATGTTTATAGACGAGCACTAATAGTTTTGAAAAAGATCAAAAATATGAAAATCGCACGTTACGTTTTTGAGAAATATCGATTTAAAAAATATGAATTTTTTTCCCCTAGTACTATATGGAAAAACTAAATGACATAGTTGAACAAAAAGGTTCGATCAGGGGCGTAGCCCTATATGAGGATTTATAGACGAGCACTAATAGTTTAGAAAAAGATCAAAAATATGAAAATCGCTCGTTACGTTTTTGAGAAATATCGATTTAAAAAAAATATGAATTTTTTTTTCCCCTAGTACTATATGGAAAAACTAAATGACATAATTGGACAAAAAGGTTCGATCAGGGGCTTAGCCCTATATAAGGGTTTATAGACGAGCACTAATAGTTTAGAAAAAGATCAAAAATATGAAAATCGCTCGTTACGTTTTTGAGAAATATCGATTTAAAAAAAATATGAATTTTTTTTTCCCCTAGTACTATATGGAAAAACTAAATGACATAATTGGACAAAAAGGTTCGATCAGGGGCTTAGCCCGTGTGAGGGTTTATAGACGAGCACTAATAGTTTAGAAAAAGATCAAAAATATGAAAATCTCTCGTTACGTTTTTGAGAAATATCGATTTAAAAAAAATATGAATTTTTTTTTCCCTAGTACTATATGGAAAAACTAAATGACATAATTGGACAAAATGGTTCGATCAGGGGCTTAGCCCTATATGAGGGTTTATAGACGAGCACTAATAGTTTAGAAAAAGATCAAAAATATGAAAATCGCTCGTTACGTTTCTGGGAAACATCGATTTAAAAAAAATATGAATTTGTTTTCCCTAGTACTATATGGAAAAACTAAATGACATAATTGGACAAAATCGTTCGATCAGGGACTTAGCCCTATATGAGGGTTTATAGACGAGCACTAATAGTTTACAAAAAGATGAAAAATATGAAAATCGCTCGTTACGTTTTTGAGAAATATCGATTTAAAAAAAATATGAATTTTTTTCCCTAGTACTATATGGAAAAACTAAATGACATAATTGGACAAAAGGGTTCGATCAGGGGCTTAGCCCTATATGAGGGTTTATAGACGAGCACTAATAGTTTAGAAAAAGATCAACAATATGAAAATCGCTCGTTACTTTCTTGGGAAATATCGATTAAAAAAAATATGAATTTGTTTTTACTAGTACTATATGGAAAAACTAAATGAAATAATTGAACAAAAAGGTTCGATCAGGGGCTTAGTCCTATATGAGGGTTTATAGACGAGCACTAATAGTTTAGAAAAAGATCAAAAATATGAAAATCGCTCGTTACGTTTTTGAGAAATATCGATTTTAAAAAAAATATGAATTTTTTCCCCCTAGTACCATATGGAAAAACTAAATGACATAATTGGACACGATGGTTCGATCAGGGGCTTAGCCCTATATGAGGCTTTATAGACGAGCACTAATAGTTTACAAAAAGATGGAAAAAATGTTGAGGAAGTAAAGAAACTATATGGTAATGTAAATGAGTTTGAAAACAACAATCATTATGCTGAGTATAGTACACACGAACATTAAGAGAAACATGCGAAAAAACATGTTTCCATTTTTTAATACAGACGATGGAACCAAAAACGAAACATCAGTTCTGTGTGTTTATTGAGTATACTAGTTTTAAACAAAAAATTTTTATATATAAAATTTTTACAAATTTAGAATATATATTAATTTATAAATTTTTATATTAATTTATAAAATTCGTCAAATTTTCATTATCACTATTCATTATTTATAAAATTCTTCAAATTTTCATTATGTTAAATTTTCGTCTCTCTTTTATTTTCTTTACTCCGAAATACAAAAAAACATTACAGCACGACTGCTCTCAATGAAATAAGAGAGCAAAAACAGTAAACATCGATACAGACGATGGAACATTGAGTTTGGAAACATAATATATCAAAATTATTGATATTGGAGGAACCAAAATTGAAACATGAATTGTGAGATGAAACATTGCTACAGACGATGGAACATTAAGTGGAACATGCCGATGTTCCATGTAATGTTCCATCGTGTGTATGCAGCATTAGAAGAATATATATATGTATAACGAAAAAAAGGTCATAAAAGAAACAAATAAAAAAAACAAACTTGTCATATGTGGAGTCAGTCAAAAATAAAACAGTTTTACCAGATTTGAATAAACAGGTGCTCTTACTTGTGAAGCCAAAGGAAAAACAAACAATTGAACTAAATGATAAAGTTGACCCAGTTAATTTAAAAATTATTGGTGTAGAAAATAGAACAAATGTAATGGTAATAATTCAAAGTGAAAAAAATTAAGAGATAAAATTAAAAACGCGTTAGAAAACGAATTAACTGAGGGATATGAAACCCATCAGTAAAAATAACTAATATGACATTTAAACGAATTTAAAAGAAATAATAAAACAATATATAACGTAAAAATGGCAGTTGATAATGAATCATATACAAAAATGGTAGCTACAAGAGTATTCGACGGAACAGATGTAATGCAGTGCCTTAAATGAATAGGTTATAATCATACGGCAAAAGAATGTAAGATGTCATGGTCAACATAAAACAAAAGATTGCAAAAATAAAGAACAAATAATGAAATGTATAAATTGTATGAAAATGAACAATAATCGAAACATGGAATTAAACAAAAAATCATTTTACAAACCATAGAAATTGTCCAGTAAACCAAAATAAACTAAATCTTAAAATGAGAACAAGTGATCCAACAGTTTAAAAATCAAAGAGTATAAGTATTTTATATACAAATGTGCAAGGATTAGTTAATAATTATAACCAGGTGAAAGTTATTGCATCAACACAAAATCCAGACTTAATAATACTGTCGGAAACTCACATAAGGGAGGGTAAGGTTTTAAAAACTTTTTTTGTATTTATCTTTCTGTACATGTTCGAGTGTGTTGTGTCAATATTTCAGGTAAATCGGAGCAAAACTTAAGAAGATACAGCGTTTCCAGCGACCAGCCTCATACGGTATATCGTATATAAATCAGTTATTAAAAAACTTTAAATCGATTTTCTCGCAAATAAATGTTCGAAGTCCGTGAACATCATAACTCAAAATCTACTTGACCGATTCTTTCGAAAATTTACACACCAAATCTACACATAAATCATCAGGTAACCACGAAGAGTTTTTTATTTTTATTTTCCATTCTCTTCCCATATTTTAACAACAAATTCCCGAAATTTTATAGCAAAAATCGTGTTTTCACTTCAAAATGCTGCCAAAAATAAAAAAAATAAAAAATTTAAAAAAAACTCTCCCTGATTACCTCGGGAAACATGTCACCTTTTAAACGCATTTCGATTTTTTTTATTTCACATGATCCGGTAACGAGTTATGATGTTCACCGCAAAACAACAACGCCTCCGGAGATTTGCTGTCGCGGACTTATTTATTAAAATTTTTTATTGAAAATGTTTTTAATGATTCTTCAAATGTTATGCTATAACGTGTATATTAAATAAATTATCGAACATTATTCATATCTTCCAAAAAGTATTATGAAAATATGAATTTTTTCAACTTTTAAAACTTTACCTTATAATAATGAAAATACTCGAGTAACAAAAAAATCTAACACCATAATTGATTACGTAATAACAAATAACTACAACACAATGGTAAATAATAGTACTAAAAACAAAATAGCAGACCATGAAACGATAAATATCGTAATTAAAAATGAAAACAATAATGAGAATGAAATAGAAAATAAACAAATGGAAATATTTAAATACAACAAAGAGGAATTTATTACAGAAATAAGTAACAATATGAATTACGACGAAAATAATAACATTCATGGAAATGTAATCTTATTTGATAATTATTTTAAAGAAACTATAAAAAAAATTTAATAAAAAGTATACGACAAAAATAATGTTAATAAATGGTTTAATGTTGAACTACGTGCAATAAAGTAAAATAAGATAATTAAATATCAAAGAGCGAAATTTGAAAACACACATCAAGCATGGACAAATTACAAAAAAAATAAGAAATTTATATAAAGTTAAAATTAAAAACGAAAAGATTAAATATAATAATAAGAATAACAATGCAGGCGATCAAAAACAAATGTGGAGAGAGATCAAAAATTTAGGAATTAAAAAGAACCGAAATGTGATAAAAAGCTGTGATTTTTAAAGCGTAGGTAGCGTGCTCGCCTATCATGCGGGGGTCGTGGGTTCGATTCCCACCAGAGGCTTTGGTCTGTCGCTGCAATAACCAGCCAAATGGTCTTTGTCACCCGGCTTATCCCTGGACCCAAAATTAGATAACAAATTTACTTTGTATTGTAATTAATATAAATAAATAAATAAATAAGCTGTGATTTTTAACCAAGTACAATATAAGGATAATAAAGAAATCGCTAGTCAATTCAATAATTATGTTGTAGATAGTATTAAATTAATAAGACTCAATTGAAAATGTCCAATATGAAACTCAAATAACTGTGATAAGCAACAAATTCAAATTACGTGCAATAAACATTCTAGAACTTAATATAATAACACTAAAAAAATTATTCTTGACAACTGGAATATACTAGGAGAAATAATAAATAAATCTTTAGAGACAGGAGAATTTCCTGCCAACTGGAAAGAAACTATGGTAATACCAATTGAAAAGATCTCAAAAACAAATAAATGTGAGAATACCGGCCAATAAAAACGTTAAAAACATGTGCAAAAATCTTGGAAAAAGTTTTTTTTTAATTAATTAATTATTTATTTAAGTACAATAAGTAAATTTGATGTAGTAACAATTGACACAATATATATATATATATATATCTATATATATATATATATATATTTTTGGTTAAATAAATACATAAATAAGAAGGAAATGAGCAATTAATTTCTGAAAGGCAGGTCCAATATATGGTGCCTTTTAAGTCTTCTAATTGCATCTGTATCATCGAGGAGCGCAATAGTGGGTTAATGTGTTGACTTAACCTTTCTAAATAGGTCTCGCTAAATCTTCTAATTTCATCTTTCACCTTTGGAATACGGAGATCATTGTGTATAGTACTATTAGATACAAACCACGGGGCGTGTTGTATTGATCGTAGAGTTTTTGATTGGTACCTTTGTAATATTTCAATATTTGAGTTGCTGGCTGTTCCCCACAGCTGGATTCCATAAGTCCAAACAGATTTTAAAACGGTTTTGTACAAGATTACTTTATTTTCAAGACTTAGTTTTGATTTTGGTCCAAGGAGCCAATATAGTCTTTTTGTCTTTATATTTAATTGTTGTTTCTTTGTTTTATTATGAGTCTTCCATGTCAATCTCCTATCTATATTCATTCCTAAGTATTTAACGCAGTCATGTTGTGGAATTGAATTATTACTTAAGCGAACAACAAGACAATTACCTCGACGTAAAGAAAAAGTGATATGTGATGATTTTTCAGTGTTGACTTTAATTTTTATTTGCTTAACCATGTCTCAATGGCATTCAATTCTTGCTGCAATAAATTCGATGCATTATTTGGGCAAGTATCTGATGCTAGAATCGCTGTATCATCTGCACAAGTTGAAATTACAACATTTTCGTTAATTAGCATGTCCGCCGTAAATATGGTGTAGGGAGTTGGTCCAAGTACACTGCCATGAGGGACTCCTGCTTTTATGCAACATATTTGAGAAATCTCGGAGTTAACTTTAACATAGAAACTTCTATGAATCAGGTTTCCGTAAATACTACTCTTGTAAAACGACTGTAAATTATGTAATAAATCGATGGAAAAATATAGAGAAAACAAAAAAGGTGAGGGCAATATTCAAACGTGCGTTTGAAACAATTGACAGACAAATAATGGTTAAAAAACTATATATGTACGTCTGGAATACAAAATTTGGAATTAAAATGGTTTGAATCATATTTGAAAAATAGAAAACAAATTACTAAAGTTAATATTTTATCAAATGAAAATTAAAATGATTTCGGTGTACCACAGGGGTCTATTTTGGGTGCTCTTCTATTTATTAAAGGTATTGGACAGGAGTGAAATGGTGTTATACGCAGATGATACGCTGATATATACGGAAGGAGATGATGATGTAGAGTACCTCACAAGTCTGCTTACATACATAGTACATATAACAGACAATCAATAGTATCAATTGCTAGTCACACAGTTCTATGTACAATGTAATATAATGCAATATTTGTTTGGTCAATATGTAATACAATCCTTCATGATAACGAATAGAACAATAATATGTGTAAGCTAAGTAATATATGTATGTTAAATAAGTTAAACCAAATGTAGTATAAAAAGGGTTGAAACCCAAAAATAAAACAGATTTTAATTAAGACAACTCAATCGGCAACAACTGCCTGTGTTTTCTTTTAATTAAAATTTCTATTTGCCCTTACTCTGTAAGAACGGCAAATATAATAGATCAACCAGTGGCAAACTCTGTTGGTTGAAAAACAAATAGGACCACAAATCACCACATGGCGATCCTGCCAAACTAATAGTACCACATTACTATCCTGCCAGGTTATATATCACATACCACCATATTACTACCCTGCCAGTTTATATATCACATACCACCACATTACTATCCTGCCAGTTTATGTATTACATTCGCACGAAATACTACTATTTTTTGTTTAATGTCAGAGAAAACTTATTGCGCATAGCGAAGGACGAGGAAAATGTTATCCCGTGAGCAGAGTAACAAGCAGTCTGGACGCAAATATCAGTACTAAATCTCAAATATCAGTATCTAAAAGGAAAAATAAGAAACACTACAGAAAATAGATGGAGAATTTTTATGCAGCAAAATGTGCACAGGTATACGTGCATTGATACTACCGACAGTTCTAATGGTGACAATTCTAGTATTATTATTTAGAGCAATTCGTAGTGAAATTAAGGATTAAGCTATAAAACTACCTAAAGAGGCATTAGAAAACTTAAATATACTAAACAGAATATTATTTATTGGTACTTATTTCAATACAATTATCAATTATATTATTTTTGAATTATATAAAACTAATGTTAATATTTTAAAAATCATTATTTTAGTAAAACGTATCACTTCAAATAAATAAGCAAAAAAATATAAATGGAAGAAAATATCGAAAAATTAAAAGACTTATTAATGATACTAAGGAAAAGTTTAGGAAGGGCATATATTTACAGAGAAAACTATACAAAGTAAATTAACATATATTGAGGATTTAAGAAAGGAACTGCAGATAGCTAAAACTGAACAGGGAAATACCGAGAATAAAATAGCTTTAGAAGTGGAATTTAATATCGTTTATGAGGATATTAAAGAATATTTATTAATGAAACAGAAACAGAGGAGTTTAAAATGGCAGCATTTAATTTAGAGACAGTTTCAAAGACACTCCCACTATTTACAGAACTAGAACTAGAAAGTTTTCTAATAATAGCAGAACTAATTAATAAAACTCTATCGGAAGCAGCAAAAGTAGATTTTCTTAAGTATGTTTACCATGCTAAACTAACATCAAACGTCAGAACATCGATAGGAACTTGTTCAAAACCGGAAAATTTTGAAGCATTGAAAAATTTACTAGAACAAAGATATAAAAGCAATAAGACAATCCCAGAATTGCAGAATAGATTAAATTCAATATTCCAGGGGAAGATGTCAATAAATTCATTTAGAGAGAAAATAACAACAATAATAGATAATCTAAACAAATTGGGTATAGAAAAATTAGGAAATGGCGTGGCAGAGGCGGAGAAAAATGTAATAATCAGATTAAACAATAAATTAGCTCTAGATGTATCCAAGAAAGGTTTGAATGATAACTTTAAATCGACCATATATGCAGCTCGACCGGAGAACTTGCAAAAACCATCTGAGCTCGCATTGGAATTGGAAAATGATCAGAAGGTAACTCAGTTTTACACTTTAGGAGAGAACAACCGCATCACTCACAACAGAACCACCACAATAGAGGCAAAAATTTTAGTAACAACAATAATAGGAATAAAATCTTTAATATCCACAGAGACAATGTATTCAACAATAACCACAACGGAAACAACAGCAGAAATCATAACAACACCAATAGCAACAATTACAATAGACACATACACACTATACACAATTCGGGAAACGCATTAGGCCCGGAATACACGAATATTCCGGACGGACAAAATTAAGAGTGTATAAAGTATCTGATAACAACACCAACTATATCAGCGCAAAATACAAAGATAAACAACTAACATTTCTTATCGACACATGTGCTGACATATCACTTTGTCGCACGCATATAGATTTGGAGGATGAACCATTTGATACAAAAGACAAATGTAAATTAACAGGTATTACTACAGAGATTTATTCTTTAGGCAAAATAGAATTGGAATTAAAATTGGCAGATGATATACAAACACTCTTTTCAACTAGTAAACTCCTATAAAAACAGACGGAATAATAGGTAGAGACTTTTTGAGGAAATATCTTGGTAAAATAGACTATGAAACATATACAATTTCTTTGTTTGCAGACCAAGAACTGAAATTATACAGGCCATAAAATTAAACCTAACAGAAGATTGCGTCATACTTAATAGTGAGTTAAAAGAAGGAATTTTTAAGTAATTCAATAGCACGCAAAAGCGGCATGACACATATAAAAATTTTAAACACAACAAATGACACAGTAACTTTAAAGGGCATTCAATTACATACTGACCCACTAAAAAATTATGACATATTGCATTACAATAATATAAACAATGACGAACGTTTTAAACAGATATTAGATAACGAGCAAGTAGATAATATTGACGAATATGCAAAAGTAGAATTAGTAAACTGTGACGGCCGTTTATTTTTGGTGATGACTGTACTTAACAGCACATACAAGTCACATTAAAACGAAACGTTATTTATTTTACCATGTAAAATTTTTGCAAAAAAAAAAACCGTTTCGTGTGTATGTGATTTGTTTGAATGTTTGTTTTGTGTTTTCAGTACCCTTTAATAAAACACTTGATGTTGGTTTTTTTTTTGTTACCAACGGCCTCTTTTATTGTTGTATGTCCATTCGCTCAATCATAAACTTTGCAATCAGTCTGGTCAAACCACTTTTTTTGTTCTTGTATTGATTGCACGTACTCTCGTCGTCATACATGAGTGAGCGTGTTTTCAATGCTAGAGAGTATTAGGAATGAGTGTGAATGGTCTCAATGAATGGTTTTTTTTGAAACAGGTTTTTATCTTGAGATAAATGAATGAATGAAGATATGTAGGTTGAATAGGAAGAATATAATTTTGATAAGGGGAGTCGAAATGTGAAAGTTAAAGAAAAAGGTTGAGAAAAAACCTTAAAATTTAAATTAAATATGTAGTTTTAAGAGTTGAAATGTGATTTTTGATAGAGAAGGTTGAGGAAAAAACCTCCGAAAATTAAAATTAAAAAATGTAGTGGTTAAAAATTAAAGAAATTAGAAAGTTAAAAGAAATAATTTTAAGAGAATATCATAATGTTAATTAATAAGTGACAAATAAAACTGAAATAGTAGAATGAAAAAAAAAATTACATTTAAATAAACCGAGCAAACTGATTTATAATTATTAACAGTCAAGTTTAAATACGTGTTTCTTGAAAATGGCGCAACCGACGCCCGATCAAAATTTTTATCATCCACACCCACATCCACACGCTCATCCACAGTTGCAATTGCCGCCGCAGTTTCGGAATCCATTTGATTTGTTTTTTTTACGAACGTACTGGTGCAATCAACTATAATTACATACAACCATATGGCGATATGAAAATTGCTAAAATTAAAATTGGGCAAAAATTAAAAGTGAGCTAATATTAAAATTGTTCTACTATTAAAAATTTTTCTAAAATTTAAAAATTTTCCTAAAAATTAAAATTAAAAATTGTCCTAAAATTAAATAGTGCTAAAAGTCAAATTTTGTTAAAACTAAAAATTTCATAAATTAAAATAATTTTCCTAAATATGCATAAAATTAAGCTAAATTTAAAAATTCTCCTAAAATTAAAATTATGCTTTACTTTAAAATTTTTCTAAAATTAACATTTTCCTAAAATTAAAATGTCCCTAAGATTAAATTTTGCTAAACTTAAAATTTTGCTACAAATAAAAATTAGACTAAAAAAAAATTTTCTAAATTAAAATTGTTCTAAATTACAAAATTTTGCTAAAATTAAAATTTTGCTATAAAGTAAATTTTTCTAAATTTAAAATCAAAACTAAAATAAATTCCCCAAAATTTTTATATATTTAAAATTACTTGAAAATTTAAAATTAACCTAAATTTAAAATTATAGAAATTTAAGAGAATTTACAAAATGGTACCATATTTAAAAAAAAAGAAAATTTTTTTGTTAAAGCTTAAATTAAAACTAAATTTAATTAAAACAAAGAAAAAAATACATATATATTGATTTAAAATTACAATGACATGAAAAATTTCTAAAAAAAAAAAAAAAATACAGTGAATTGAAAATTGCATTCAAACTTAAAATTTTTTATAAAATTATATTAAACAAAATTTTCTAATATTAAAATTTTTCTAAAATTAAAATTTTTCTAAAATTACAATTTTTCTAATATTAAAATTTTCCTAAAATTAAATATAGCTACAATTAAAATTGCTAAAAGAAATTTTATTAGAGTTAAATGTTGCTAAATATAATTCAAATTTAAAAAAAACCCTTAAAATGAAGGGTAAATAAAAATTTATATAAACCCAATGTAGAAAACCAAACCAAACCAAATTCTTATTATTTAAGTGGGTTATCTCCAAATAAGATGGATCATAGGTAACAAGGTAGGGAGGGCAAAAGGGGCAGAACACCTCGTCCCCAATCCCAAGGTAAGTATGGCCATCCGTCCCATTAGCGACCGTTTTTTTCTCAGTTTTTTAAAAAACGCACGTGAATATCTGTAGTGCGGTTTCCCTGGGTCTTAACAAGATCCCACCCCTCCGGCGAGCTAGGCCCCCTGCCAGCACGTGCGACCCGTTAAGGCTCAGGGAAACGGAAGCGGAAATTCCACCACAAAACGTACCATTACAAAACATATTTAAAAAATAATAGAATGTATTTCACTTGGAATATGAGAAATTAACCGTCAACAAGTTTTACAATCAAAGAATCACGACATCTGACAACATACCTGTGTATATAAAGAACTACAGCCTACCACATTCACATACAGATATACATAATAACACAAGTAAAGGAAATAAGTGTGCGCAGTTAGCCCCCCCATTTTTGGAAATAAATTTTTTTGAAGATTGTTATGAATTGTTCTACAATGTTCCAGAACGATGAGTTTCTAAAATATAATTTGTACCGGTAAATCGAAAAAAACGAATTTTAAACTTTGCCCCCACTTTTGGAAAAAAAAAATTTTGTCGGTTGTTCTAGGTTGTTCTAAACATTGTTCCTAAATAAATATATCACAAACCGTAACGTACGCAAATGAGAACATTTTTCCGCGATATCAACGTTATTAAACGATATCAATATTTTTATGCAACACGAAAGTTAACGTACAGATTCCAAAATTTCTTTCAGGAAAGTATCCTGAATGGCACTAGATTAGTAATAGATGAATGGTAATAGATTTAAAATTGTTAATGACAAATTTCCACTAACTAGAATAGAGGACATTTTAGATAAATTAGGCAGAGCCAAGTGGTTTTCTACACTTGATATGACTGGTTCATTTCATCAAATCAAATTAGACAAAGATTCTAGAGCATTAACAGCTTTTTCTACACAGCAAGGCCATTACCAATTTAAAATACCACCATTCGAACTGAAAATTTCTTCAAATAGTTTTCAGCGAATGCTTACAATAGCACTTTCGGGACTAGAATCCGAATCATTTCTTTTCGTGGATGACATTATCGTGTACGAATGTAGTTTGCAACACCACAATCAAAATTTAGTAAGAGTATTGGACAGGTTACAGCAGTACAATCTAAAATTTAACCCACAAAAATTTAGTTTTCTGAGACCAGAAGCAAGAATCATGTATAATAGAGGATGTGCAAATCATGATTTAGTGACCAGAAAACTGACAACGCAAGAGTGGATGAGATGGGAACCAACATCGGACAGAGAATTGCGAAATAGCAAAATGAATCTGGAAGCAAATTGTGTGACATACATTGTTTGATTTAAAATTACAATGACATGAAAAATTTCTAAAAAAAAAAAAATACAGTGAATTGAAAATTGCATTCAAACTTAAAATTTTTTATAAAATTATATTAAACAAAATTTTCTAATATTAAAATTTTTCTAAAATTAAAATTTTTCTAAAATTACAATTTTTCTAATATTAAAATTTTCCTAAAATTAAATATAGCTACAATTAAAATTGCTAAAAGAAATTTTATTAGAGTTAAATGTTGCTAAATATAATTCAAATTTAAAAAAAACCCTTAAAATGAAGGGTAAATAAAAATTTATATAAACCCAATGTAGAAAACCAAACCAAACCAAATTCTTATTATTTAAGTGGGTTATCTCCAAATAAGATGGATCATAGGTAACAAGGTAGGGAGGGCAAAAGGGGCAGAACACCTCGTCCCCAATCCCAAGGTAAGTATGGCCATCCGTCCCATTAGCGACCGTTTTTTTCTCAGTTTTTTAAAAAACGCACGTGAATATCTGTAGTGCGGTTTCCCTGGGTCTTAACAAGATCCCACCCCTCCGGCGAGCTAGGCCCCCTGCCAGCACGTGCGACCCGTTAAGGCTCAGGGAAACGGAAGCGGAAATTCCACCACAAAACGTACCATTACAAAACATATTTAAAAAATAATAGAATGTATTTCACTTGGAATATGAGAAATTAACCGTCAACAAGTTTTACAATCAAAGAATCACGACATCTGACAACATACCTGTGTATATAAAGAACTACAGCCTACCACATTCACATACAGATATACATAATAACACAAGTAAAGGAAATAAGTGTGCGCAGTTAGCCCCCCCATTTTTGGAAATAAATTTTTTTGAAGATTGTTATGAATTGTTCTACAATGTTCCAGAACGATGAGTTTCTAAAATATAATTTGTACCGGTAAATCGAAAAAAACGAATTTTAAACTTTGCCCCCACTTTTGGAAAAAAAAAATTTTGTCGGTTGTTCTAGGTTGTTCTAAACATTGTTCCTAAATAAATATATCACAAACCGTAACGTACGCAAATGAGAACATTTTTCCGCGATATCAACGTTATTAAACGATATCAATATTTTTATGCAACACGAAAGTTAACGTACAGATTCCAAAATTTCTTTCAGGAAAGTATCCTGAATGGCACTAGATTAGTAATAGATGAATGGTAATAGATTTAAAATTGTTAATGACAAATTTCCACTAACTAGAATAGAGGACATTTTAGATAAATTAGGCAGAGCCAAGTGGTTTTCTACACTTGATATGACTGGTTCATTTCATCAAATCAAATTAGACAAAGATTCTAGAGCATTAACAGCTTTTTCTACACAGCAAGGCCATTACCAATTTAAAATACCACCATTCGAACTGAAAATTTCTTCAAATAGTTTTCAGCGAATGCTTACAATAGCACTTTCGGGACTAGAATCCGAATCATTTCTTTTCGTGGATGACATTATCGTGTACGAATGTAGTTTGCAACACCACAATCAAAATTTAGTAAGAGTATTGGACAGGTTACAGCAGTACAATCTAAAATTTAACCCACAAAAATTTAGTTTTCTGAGACCAGAAGCAAGAATCATGTATAATAGAGGATGTGCAAATCATGATTTAGTGACCAGAAAACTGACAACGCAAGAGTGGATGAGATGGGAACCAACATCGGACAGAGAATTGCGAAATAGCAAAATGAATCTGGAAGCAAATTGTGTGACATACATTGTTTGTGTCACAAGTTTAAGATAAAAATATTAAGGTAATTTAAATTTATATTTTAAACGTAGCAATTTATGTATTTGCTTAACTCTGTATTGTTACGACTTATGTATTGTGAAATTTTTCATTTATATTTAAAAATTTGATGTTTTTTGATTAATTTGATTTATAATAATCATAATTGATTTTATATTAAAAAAAGAAGCAATAACAATAAAATCTCGTTTTGAATTTGTTGGAGGAGCTAATAAATGAAAAAAGAAAACTAATTGTTAAAAAAATAAGTTAACATAAAAATTTATGTTATTGTCTTTAAAAATAAACATAATTAAATTTGCTTTTAATTTTAAATTTTATTGTCTTTGATTTAATAATTTAATAATACATTAGTTGACATAAAAAATTATGTCATTGGAAAATAAATAATAAGTTAAAAAAAAAAATAAAAATTTAATAAACTTAAATACATAATACTTAATACATAATTGCATTGAAAAGGAAAAATTTATGTTATTGTCGTGAAAAGAAACACTTATTTTAATTTGTTAAATAAAAATCTAAAACTGCTTTCCTATGTAATCTGCAGGGATCGGTTTCATTGAACCATCCAGAGAATTCCTTCGATGTAGTCAGAATCCGATGGATTCCATTTATTAAACTATGTCGTAAGTTTATGTTGTGGTAATTTTTCATGAAGAACTTCGTGTAAATAGAGACGAACTTTTTAGATATATCTGAATAATACTTAGATGCTACTACAATTTTATCCATGTTATGGGCCTTGTTCTGTACGAATGTTGTCGCTGCTGCTGATGGTCCATTTGCCATTTCTAAACATCTACCGCATTGGATTCTCGTCACAAAATTTGAAAAAATTACAATTAAGAATGGACGATTTTGATTTCTACCGGGTCACCGTAGCATCTAAGCTGCGGAAAATGACACCAGAACAGAGTCTGCTTGCGGAGAAGCGGATGAACGACATCATGTTCGATGGACTAATGGAGAAACTAACATATTTAATGCTTTTTTTTTTTTGTTAGTTTTTAATTTTTTTTTTGCAAATTTTGTTTTTTCTATTCTTTACTTTAAATGAATTTAATGTGTTAAATGTTTTTATTTAAAATTTTTTTCAAATTTTGTTTTTTTTTTCTATTTTTTACATTAAGCAAATAATTTTTTTTTTAAGAATTGTTTTTATGAATTATTTATTTAAATTTTTTAAGTAAAACTTTTTGGAAAAAAATATGAATTTTTGTTTCTTTATTTGTATTTGAAATTGTTATTCTAATTTAGATTTTTATTTGAAGCATGTTAGACAAATTTAATGTTACAAAATAGAGATGTAACATGAAAATTGGCAAAAAAAAACTTAAATCGATGAAATGTTTAAAAATTTAAACTTTTACATTTTTTCCCATATAGAATTTCATTTTTGCAATAATTCAATAAACACAAAATTTTTTTTCAGAGTTAAATATGAAGTCTTCGAAAATGTTATAAAAACTGTGTGTGTGTGTGTTTGATGATTTATTGGTTTGTTGTCTGTATACCCAGTTAGCATTTTCAAGCGTGCTTAAAAAATCTCATTTGTAAAGCGAGTCATAAAAGCGTGTTATAATTTCATAAAATGCGCACTGGGTGTTTTCGTTTTGATGTGTTACAATATGTCTCTTGTGCGAAATAACAACGCGTATATATTTTGCGTGACACGGTATGCGTTGTCTCAAGCTGCATATTGGGGTTTTTTTTTGTTCGTTCAATTCGTCTTGCCAATAACAACGCGTATATATTTTGTGTGACACGGTGTGCGTTGTCTCAAGCTGCATATTGGGGTTTTTTTTTGTTCGTTCAATTCGTCTTGCCAATTTCTGTCCGATGTGTGCATACAATTTATATATATATATTGTATGTCTCAAACGACATATTCAATTATCTTAAAATTTGTATCTTAAACTTGTGACACAAACAATGTATTCTCTGTCCGATGTTGGTTCCCATCTCATCCACTCTTACGTTGTCAGTTTTCTGGTCACTAAATCATGGTTTGCACATCCTCTATTATATATGATTCTTGGTATAAAACTAAAAAAAAATCAACGCCGATCAATGACAAACCAGCAAGGCATTCTTTTTGCCCACCAAATTTTTTATACACTATTAACATCAAACATCTTGTTGATCAGCCAGAGGCCAGAACACCAAAAATTACATTTGAAATTAAAAACGAAAACAGAAGCAAAAGCAAGCTATATCTTGCTGATGTAAACAACCATGAGGAAATGATGATTCTTTTGAAGGAGAAAAAAGTAAACTCTTATTCATTGACCCCTAAGGAATTACGTAAAACTTCCTTAATTATTCGTGGCTTGTACGCTGGCACAGATTCAAGTGATATTGAAAAGGCTATGCAAGGTCTGGTTCCAAATGTTGTGGCTAAAGTATCAAAATTCGCAACTGCTTTTTCTATTAAAAATAAGTTTAATACTGGGCTTTTTTAATTTCTTTGCTTCTAGGAAAAAGTTTGGGCGATGTATCTCATATTAGGTACATTCTGAGTCAATCAATCGTGTGGGAAAAGCCAAAGAAAAAGGACGAGGAAATACAATGCCGAAGATGCCAAAGATGGGGCCACATAGCCCGTGTTTGTAACCGTGAATATAAATGTGTCAAATGCAATATCATACATGAGCCTGGAAATTGTGCTAGAAGTAAGGAGGAGGAGAATTCACAACCTAGTTGTGTGAATTGTGGAAAAAGTGGTCATCCAGCTTATTGGAGGGGATGTACATCCTAATTAAAATATGTATCCGCAAAAAGGAATCGCATTAAAGAGGATCGTGAGAAAAAACTAATTGCTGCTAATAATCTATCGAAAGTAATTCACACCTCTAAAGTAACTCATGGAACATCATATGCTAGTTCTTTACAACCTAAGCCGATATCACCAACTTATAAAAGCAACAGACCCCGCATTATTGAAGAATTCATGAAGTTGTCAAAAAATTTTTTGGAACCGGAAGAGTTATCTCTGGAACAGGAAGTTGAAAAGTTTCTAATTCATTTTAGAAAATGCTAAAAATAGAAGCAAGACTGAGTTTTTGCGTATTTTAAACAAATTAAAGAATTCCTATGACCCATAGAATTCTAAAACTCGTATCTTACAATGTGCGTTCTCTTGTGGACACAAGTAGGAGCGTGGAACTTGTGAATACTATGGCTTATAACAGTATTGACATTGGATTCATCCAGGAATGTCACCTTAATAAGAATATGAGAATAAATCTCACAAGGTTACAATTTTATTTACGATAATTCACGCATTGGAGTGGCGGTGATGATAAAAGACTCAATCAATTATAATCGCATAGATATCGGTGATGTCCATTTCTTCGGATCTTTTATTTCACTTGAATTTAAAATAAATAACGTACTCAAGAGGATACTGTTTGGTTCTATATATATACCGTGGGGGACGAGATTGATAATGGAAGAGCGCTACATAACTGGCTCCAGGACCATATTCTTGACGTGAACCGAATGTCAGACAATTCACCTTCATATCCTAATGGCGCTTCCTTTTTAGATAATTCTTTGATTGGTGGTGGTCTGATAAACAACGATGTACCAAACTTTAGAGTATCAAGCCTTCTTTCCTTTTCAGACCATTTTCCAATAAAAATGGATATTCAACTCGATAATTTTGAGTTTGTGCTTCATCAGCCACGTTTGTTAACATCATTCAAAGACACCTATAGTAAATTATTTAATTAAAACATTTATCTTTGTTTTGCTTCTGTTGAGCTTGGAACACCAACTGTGTATTCATTAATTTAATAAACTTATATCTACCTAAAAATATTACACACACACACACACACACTCTTAGCTAACTTAAGCTACCGTGGGAAGTATTTATAATCAACGTGTGAGAACTAGCTGACACAGCAAGTTCTCACAGGTAAATTGTAGAGTGCGAATAATAACGCAAATTGCAAGAGTGTACTATTGCATGTTTAGAACATGGCAATAGTCATTACTCAAACACACTACACCTTCCCCTTTTCAGAAAAGGTATGATCAGTCTATAATCGATCATGATAGTCACGATTGATTCTCATGGTAACAAATTGATCATACTTTTTTTTTTTTTTTTTTACAAAATTCTAAATTCATTTCAGGGTACTTTCCTTCCCCTTTTGTAAATAAATTCCGTACACCAGTTTACAATTTTCCTTATTAAAATTTAGTAATTGTATAAGTATTAAATTAAAGTTTAAAATTTTGATTTTTCTAATTGAAATTTAATGTTATTGTTAAGATTAGAACTTAAAATTATGGTTTAACTAGTGTAGGAATTTATTTGATTAAAATTAATGTTAAACTATTAAACAATGTTAAACAATTTTTTATTTTTTTTTGTTTTTGTTAATTGACAACTAGATAATTTGAAGATAATTTGAAGATTAGATTATTAAAGAATGAGAAAAATAGAAAAGTTAAGGTGTTAGAAAATTTGAAAATGCATGTATTTTCGGAAATAAGACTATTGTACTAACTATTTATTTCCTATGGTGTAGTTTTATCCTATTCTTATGCAATAAAATGTTCCTATTTCTATCCTTTACTAGTACATTATTTCTATCATCTAAATCTATAACCTGGAAAGGTCCCTTATATGTAGGGTCAAGTTTATGACCGGATTCATTTTTAATTAAAACTAAATCTCCTATCAAAATGTCCGTTTCTTTTATTTTCCTATCATAGTAGATTTTCTGTCGATGTTTGGACTTGTTAACTAACTCTCTAGCTCTTTTTTGAGCTGTATAGCAGAAAAGATAGTTTTTTAGTTTAATAGTATTTATTTTATTTATGCTTCAGCTCTATCTAGGAGCTGAGTCTTTTAATGCTAAATTATTAATGATTAATTGATTAAAAATATTCTTCTTTATATACACATTTTCAACCTATATTATAACAACAATGTGTTACCTGCACTTGGGTCAGCATAAACATAAGCGTGCCAGCGTAACAACAACATACAATAACAAAATACACAGTCATACAATGTTTTGTAAATGCAGTGGTCAACAATATTGATATTTGTTATTTCCGCATTTGCAAATATTGTACGCTATGCAGTGTGGGTATTATACAGCACACTACGAAAGTCGTGTTACGCTACACCTTCCTTTTTTATAAGAATGTTCATATAACATTTTGTTCTATGGACATTATTTTATTATTTGTACTGTTGGGGGTTTTTTTTTTTTTTGTGGTTGTATCAAGTGCAAGTTTCACATTTTACAATAAATTTATTTTATTTTATTTACAAATATAGATTTAAAGAAAAGAATGCATATTGTTTATTTAATATTGTATAACTTAAGTCTATTCTTATGAACTATTTGTTCTTTATTTGTTTTCTTATCAACTATGGTTACATTATTTCTGAAATCTATTTTCTTAATTTTATATGGCCCTTTATATGCCATCTCTAACTTATGTCCTGCATCATTTCTTACTAAGACTAAATCTCCTATTTTAAAATTGTAATCTAATTTTGTTTTATCATAATTAATTTTTTGTTTTATTTTATTTATATCTAATAGTTTTTTAACTCTATCTATTGCTACTTCTAATCTAAATTTAATTTCCTTAGCATAATTATCTATATTATAAAGTGGTGCAACTCTATCTACTTCACTAAATTGTCTAAAATTGTTTGGAATTTTTCCAAAAATAAGTTCATAAGGGCAATAATCATGTACTGTAGATGGTGTAGTGTTAAAACAGTACTTGAAATATTTGAGCCATTCATCCCAGTCGTCTTTATCTACTGATATGTAGTTTCGTACGTATTCGTTAAAAGTCCGGTGACTTCTTTCTATCGTACCTAGTGTCTGGTGATGATGTGCTGTCGATGTGCGTTTATCTACCTTCAATAGGTTGCAAAGCTCTGTCAGTATAGAGTTCTTATATTCAGTGCCCATATCCGAAATGAACGTCTTCATTGGACCGTATATAAGCACAAAATTTTCAAATATCGCTTTTGCGATTGTCTTAGCTGATTTATCTTTTATTGGTATTGTTACCAAGTATTTAGTTAAGTCACATATCATTGTGACTGCATATTCATTTCCATAAATTGACTTTGGAAATGGTCCAATTGTATCTACGTACACCGTATCAAAAGCCCTATTTGGTGTCTCTGTTATTATCATTGGACTTTTTATATGTTTCTCCGTTTTAGCCAATTGACATTTATGGCATGTTTTCACATATTTGGCAATGTCTTTTGTCATATTTTTCCAGTAATAGTATCTCCTGATCTTCTCAGTGGTTCTATATATCCCACAATGTCCTCCTTCTATAGGATCATCATGGTATTTCAGCATTATCTCACGTATTGCCTTTGCATTCGTGTTATCAATTTTAGTTACTTCGTTTAATAGCGCTATTCTGATTTCATTCAGTGTTTTATTGCCCATATTCTCAAATTCACTTATCGAGACAAATTCGAAAATCTTCTCATGTGGTGAAATTTGAATCTTATTAATATTTAGTTTACAGGCTATTCGTTCTAGCCTAGGGAAAAATTGTCCTAAGTCAATATTCCCTTTAGTAAACAAATCATCTATTCTTATGCTAGCATATATGGATTTTCCCTTTTTGATGTAACATCTGTTGGGTAAAATCTTTAATTTATAATATCTTTTGACGTCTATATTATTCAATGGTATATATACCTTGGGCTTATTATTATTATTGATATTTTGCTGATTTACTACTGGTTTACTAATTTTCTCTTCCTTAGTCATCGATCTTGTCGTGACCCTTAAAACGGATGAAATCTTGTCGTTAATATCCTTTAAGTCATTTATTGTAATGCGCGACAGTGCGTCGGCAACATAATTATCTTTTCCCCTGAGATATTCTACTGTGAAATCATATTCCTCCAGATCGAGTCTCATTCTCGTTAGCTTAGAACTTGGATTTTTCATGGAGAACAGGTATGAAAGTGGTCTATGGTCTGTTCGGACCAAAAAATGTTTTCCATATATATATGGTCTGAAATATGTGACAGCCCAGTGTATGGCAGTTAATTCCTGTTCAATGGTCGATTTGTTGCTTTCGCCTTTAGTGAAAGTTTTAGATGCATAGGCCACAGGTAGGTGTCTACCTTCATGTTCCTGTGTTAAAACTGCACCGCAAGCATGCTTACTCGCATCTGTTGTTATGCAAAATTCCTTCGTAAAGTCTGGGTACTGAAGCAATGTTGGGCTCATTAATGCCTTCTTTAAGTATTTAAACGCGCACTCACAATCTTTTGTCCACTGAAATGGTACTCCCTTTTTGGATAGCCTTGTAAGGTGTCTGGAATATTCAGAGAAGTTTCTAATAAATCGTCGGTAATAGTTGCAAAACGCGACAAACCTTCGTGCGCTATCGGCGTCCGTAGGCGTCGGGTAATTTTCTATCACCGAATATTTACTATCATCCGGTAATATTCCTCTATCAGTACATTTGTGGCCATGGTAGGTTACCTCTCTCACAAAGAATGAACATTTTTGGGGGTGTAGTTTAAGATTGTGTTTACGGCAAAGATCAAATACATCCTTCAAATTTGAAAGCATATGTTTTTCAGAACATCCCAATACAACCAAGTCATCCATATATAGGAATGCTTGATTCGGCTTCAGACCACTGAAGGCTAATGTCATCATTCTTTGGAATGAATTCGGTGCTATTTTTAAGCCATATGGTAATCTAGTAAATCTGTATGAACCATTGTTTGTTGAAAATGACGTCAAGTCTCTAGAGTTCTTTTCCAAACCAATTTGATGAAACCCGGACATCAAGTCCAAACAAGAAAAATATTTTGCTCTACCTAGTTGGTCTAGAATATCGTCTATTCTAGGCAACGGGAATTTATCTGATATTAGTTTTTTATTTATCTGCCTATAATCTATCACCAAGCGCCATCTTTTTTCATCTGTTCCGGGAAGTGATTTCTTTGGTACCAACAGAATTGGGCTATTGTATTCCGAAAATGATGGTTCGATTATCTTGTCATCTATTAGTTTTTCAACCTGTTTGTTTATTTCCTCCTTATGATATTCTGGTATGCGATAATTTTTAATATACGTTGGTTGATTATCTTTTACTCTCAGTTTTTGTTCATAGAAATTGTTGGTAGTAATTGTTTCAGTCCCTAAGCCAAAAATATCATTGTATTCTAAACAAAGCTTAGTTAAAATTGTTCTGAACTGTTCAGGAAAGTTTCCCTTCAAAAGGTCCAAAACTTCAGATTTTCTTTGGCTATTTTCATGTGGTTTTTGTTTTACTATTTAATAGTCAGACATTTTCTCGGTTTTTATGTTATTTTGCCTAATTGTTACTATTTTATGTGTGGTATTTAAAAAACGAACCAATGCGTTATTTGATTTTACCAGTGTATTTGGTACAAAGACACCTGGTACGATTTCTTGATTTGGTATTAGTACATCGTCTTCAAGCTCCGGAAACCTGATTTGACGAATCACTTCTGACCTTGGTGGGAGTGTTATTCCATTGAAGCCGTTCGTAAGTGGAATTTCTATTACATGCGACAGATTGGGTGGTCGTAGTACGAGGTAATCATGGTTCCCATTGAAATCTAGTATACATTTATACTTCTTAAAAAAATCCATTCCAAGGATACCGTCGCAAGGTATTGGAAAATTATTTTGCACTACTTGGAAATCATGTGGTATCAAAAAACCTCTAAATTTTAGGTCAATAAATACATTACCTATTGAACGAATTTTACCCTGTCCTATTCCACTCAATCTGGTTGTTCTGTTTCTGTTAATTTGTGTTTGATAAAAATGTTTAGTTTTTATAACCGAAATGTCTGCTCCTGTATCTACCAACAGTGTTACCGTGTTATTCGTGTCGTTAATTTTTATATTAACATAAAAACTTAAGCTGAGGTTAAGGTTGTATATGTAGTTGGTATTGTTATTATGATATATCTCAGAGGATTTTAGCAGTTTTCCGAATCATTTTCATGTGACTCTGCTGCTCTGACGTAATTTCTGTTACGTCTGTGGTTCTGATTTTGTTGAACTCTGTTGTGAATAGGTTTTTGTTGGGGTCTGCCGTTGTTACTGTTATTACTATTATTGCGTGGGTAATTGTACCTTCCACGATATTGTCTGTAGTTATTATTTCGGTTAAACTTCTGCCCGAAATACAATACGGCATTTTGTTGCCCTGTTGCTTCAGTGCAACTGTTTATGAATTTGCCAACGGCCTCATTCATGTTACTGAATTGGCCTGCTTCCATGATAAGTTTAACTTTATCGATGGTGCAATTTTTGGTTAGTGCCTTTACTGCTACCTGTGTTGAATATTTACATGCCAATTCGCATGGCAAACCATCTGATAAATAGGCATTTTCTAATGACTTCGTTAAATTCTCTATTTCACTGCAATAGTTATTGGCAGTTTTATTGTTTTGTCGGGTATTCATTATTTTTGCTGTCAATACCTCAACCGACTCGCCCTTTACTGAGTTTTTTAGTTTATGTATTATCTCAGTAATGGTTTGTTCATTACCTATTAAATTTTTTGCACTTCCCTTTAACTTTGTTTTTATTAAAGAGACTGCGATAGATTCGTGGTCACCTTTGATGGATTCTATTAACTGTAATGAGTCTATAAAGGAACGTAAATTTTCTGGTTTTCCATCAAATTCTATGATCAGCTTTGAAGCTGTGTTCAGAAAGTCAACGACTGTTTGTGTCATTTTTACTTCTGTATTTTCCAAAGAGGTTCCAATATTCTCTGAATTTTCAGTTTCTACTAAGAATTTTACCTCTTCGTGTAGTGTATCTGGTAATTTTACCTTAACACCCTTCTTAGACGATATAATCAGGATTCTAGTCTTGACATCTAAGAAAAAACTTTCAGCAGCTGTCCTATGTGGTGTCGTGTCTGTTATAATTTGCATTTAGCAAAACCCTGATTTGTTCTAACTTTTCGCATAAGATTCTAATATGTTTTATTATTGTTTCCTCTTTTGTGCTTCTATCTATATTTAAACATTTATAAGATTTGTCGAACTCCTCTTTGATTAGTCTCACCTTCTGAATTATTTCTTGCCAATCCATGGGAAAATTATTTAAATTTTGTTTAAGTCATTGGCTCTGCTCAAATATTTCTTTTTTAATTTCTTGGTGTTTAAGGCATAAATATGTAATGCAAAATTTAAGCTAATCAGTACGGTTATTATCAGTAAACAACACTCAATTAATTTTAGGTCGATTGAGTCTTCTTTTATTTCTACTTCATTAATAACATTTGCATTGGGATTCTCTATTTTTGATTGACGACCTCCCATTTTCCTTCGCTATTTATTTTGTATTTTTTTTCTATTATTTATTTATATTGAATATTTTTCTGACTGCCTCAATAATTTAACCGAATCTTATATCTTGTTAATTATATATCTTCCCTAGTAATTCATTATTTTTATCAATAGCTTATACTATTTTACATGCATCAGTTTTATTTATGTATATATTTAATTTATAAAATATAAAATATTTCATTCTAATTTAATATCTGTTTTTTTTTTTTTCAACAGCATAATTACCATAGTGTTTTTGTTTTTATATATATAATAGCATCAAGATTAAATATAACCTTTTCAAAAAAAAATTAGATTAATTGAACTGCATTCCTTTGTGGATTTTTTCTTACAAATTACTGTTTTTATTTTCTATTTCAATTTATTTTTTTTTTATTTATTTATTTGCCAAGAGCGGTTAACGCTTTCTGGCCTACGGGTGCATAACGGGATGCTCCACTTTTTTTTTTTTGTTTTTTTTTTTGTTTTTGGTAAAACTAGGATGGGTCTTTTGATGTGTTTTTCCTTCGTTTTCCGTCTTTCTTCTGTACTCTTCTATGAAGATATGTTTTGGCCCTTCCGCCATTGATTATGCAATCTCCACTGTCTTTAGGCCAGACAGTATCTTCCTTCAACGCAGCTGATGGATCGTTGTGGCTGATCCACCAGGACAATATTATTATGCGATTTTTTTTTTTTTTTATTATTATTTTCAGGATTGCTCAATTTGAGAGCATAATCCTTGTATTATATATATATTTTTTTCGTAACATATATATATTTTTTTTTTTTACAATGCTCATCTAAGGAGCACTGGCAGGATCGCCATATAGCAGACAAGATAGTTTTTTAGTTTAATAGTATTTATTTTATTTATGCTTCAGCTCTATCTAGGAGCTGAGTTTTTTAATGCTAAATTATTAATGATTAATTGATTAAAAATGTTCTTCTTTATATACATATTTTCAACCTATATTATAACAACAATGTGTTACCTGCACTTGGGTCAGCATAAACATAAGCGTGCCAGCGTAACAACAACATACAATAACAATATACACAGTCATACAATGTTTTGTAAATGCAGTGGTCAACAATATTGATATTTGTTATTTCCGCATTTGCAAATATTGTACGCTATGCAGTGTGGGTATTATACAGCACACTACGAAAGTCGTGTTACGCTACAGCTGTTTGTAGCCTATACTTAACCTCTTTCCCGTATGATTCGACATTGTATATTGGATCAATATCATTTTGGTTCATGAACCCAAAATGGTTAGGTATTTTCCCAAATACTAGTTCGAATGGGCAATATCCATGGATCGTTGGGGGTGAGGTATTGTAGCAATAAACAAAATATTTCAACCATTGTTCCCAATCAGATTTGTCAGTGGCTATATATGTTCCTAGGTACTCGTTAAGAGTCCTATGGGATCTTTCTACGGTACCCATTGTTTCATGGTGATAAGCCGTAGACGTCGCCTTATCTATTTCGAGAAGTTCACAAAGTTCTTGGAGAACTTGATTCACATATTCTGTACCCATATCCGTGAAAATTTTTCCCATTGGGCCGTACACAAGTACAAACTGTTTCAATATTGCCTTAGCCACAATATTCGCACTCTTGTTAGGTACTGGTACCGTTACCAAGTATTTGGTGAGGTCGCAAATCAGTGTAACGACATATTCGTTGCCGTTTTCAGTCCTCGGCAATGGACCAATGGTGTCTATCGCGACTATATCAAACGGTTTTGCCGGTGTGGGTGTCAATACCATTTTCTCCCTGGTATTCTTTTGGGTCTTTGACTTTTTGCAGAAGTCACACGACTTCACATACCTTTTTATGTCATTTGTCATGTTATTCCAACGAAAATATTTCCTAATCTTGTTGGTCATTCTAGTTATACCAGCGTGTCCTCCGAATATTGGGTCATCGTGATACTTATGCATTATTTGTCTTTTCCTAATTTCGTCAGTTATTTTCAGAAGTTTGGGTGTGAGAGCGATTTTTACTTTATTCAGGGAAGCGCTTCCTTTTTGCTTAAATTGTGTGATACGTATCGTTTTAAATAATTTGTCATCTAGTGACATTTGGAGTAATTTTATTCCTTTATTACTAGCTATCTTTTCAAGCTGTGAGAAGAATTGATCTAGATCTATTTTCTCATTAGCAATAAGGTTAGGTATTTCCATGGATCCAATAATAATTTTTCCTTTTATAAATTTTACCACGTGGTTTTTAGTGTATATTCTCACACTTTTCTTTAATTCGCTATTGTTCAACACCTCACATACTCGTGGGGTAACTACAATCCCCTTTTTGATCAATGTTGGGCTATTATTTTCCCTCTTCGATTGAAGTCTAGTCGTCACCTTCAATATGTTATTTACATTAGCTTTCACAATGTCCGAGAATTCTATACGCGACAGCGCATCTGCCGCATAATTTTCTTTGCCTTTGATATATTCTATCGTGAAGTCATATTCTTCTAAGTCCAATCTCATCCTGGTTAGTTTCGATGATGGTTTAGTTTCATAGAGAATAGGTAAGTCAGGGGTCTATGATCACTTTTAATTAAAAATTTCTTTCCATAAATATATGGCCTGAAATATTGGACTGCCCAATGAATGGCCGCTAGTTCTTGCTCTATCGTTGACTTATTGCTTTCACCTTTTGTGAATGATCTCGATGCATAGGCCACTGGTAACTGAATACCATTGTATTCCTGGCTTAAAACAGCGCCGCAGGCGTGTTTACTTGCATCTGTTGTAATGCAAAATTGTCTCTGAAAATCAGGGTACTGCAGTATCCTTGGACTTAACAACTGACTTTTGAGGTAGTTGAAAGAATTTTCGCATGCTTTACTCCACTCAAATGGAACATTCTTTCTTGAAAGCCTAGTAATGTGTCTAGATGCTTCTGCAAAATTTGGTATAAACCTTCTGTAATAACTGCAGAATGCAATGAATGAATGGTGTTGGATAATTGTAAATTATCGAAAACTTGCTATCATCTGGCAAAATTCCCTTATCTGTGCATTTATGTCCCAAAAATGTCACTTCTTTACAAAAAAAATGAACATTTATCCGGATGCAACTTTAGGTTGTGTTTTCGACACATTGTAAATACGTCCTCTAAATTTTTCAGCATATGGCCAGTTAAACAACCGATGACAACTAAATCGTCCATATACAAAAATGCCTGAGCAGGAGAAAGGGCAGAAAAAGCCAATGACATCATTCTTTGGAATGAATTAGGAACCCTTGTCAGTTGAGAATGACGTAATATCCCTAGATTCCTCCGCTAATTATAACTGATGAAACCCTGACATTAAGTCGAAACACGAAAAAAATTTTGCTCTGCCTAACTGGTCCAATATATCATCTATTCGTGGCAAAGGAAACTTGTCTGCTACAAGCTTTTTATTGACTCCTCTGTAATCAATAACCAATCTCCATCTTTTCTGTGTCGTTCCTGGTAACGACTTTTTCGGAACCAATAATATCGGACTATTGTACTTGGACACTGATGGCTCTATTATATCATTATCTATTAATTTGTCAACCTGTCTATTTATCTCTTCCTTATGGGAATGTGGTATTCTATAATTCTTAATGTAAACAGGCTCACTATCTTTAATTTTTAATTTTTGTCTGTAAAAATTATTCTTAGAAATTTTGTCGGATTCTAAGGCAAACACGTCGGAAAATTCGGTGCACAAATTAGTTAAAGCCTGATTTGCAAAATCTGAGAAATTTTTCGATAATTTATTCATAATTTTCGTATTATGATCTGTGTCACTCTCGTCTACACGAACTATTTCATAGTCAGACATATTTTCAAATCCCGCTTTCACATTTTCAAGCAAAACATTGTCCTGTGTCGTATTCACTATCCTTATGTAAGGATTTTTATTACTGACTAGAGTATTAGCAACGAATATTCCATTTCCTAAATTTTGATTTGGTATCGGAATTTCCCCCTCATGTGTGTCTAGAGTAATCCTTCGAATTACCTCGGATCTAGCCGGTATCGACAACGAATTGGGTTTTGGCGCATCGTATATAGGGATGGTAATATTACCATTAAAATTTTCGGGTCTTATTATCAACAATCCTTCAGTCCCGTATAGTTTCGGATAAAATCCAATCCTAATATTCCGTCGCTAGGTATGGGAAAGTCTCCTTCAACCACATGGAAAGAGTGTTTGAAGGTAATATTGTCCAAATTGAGGTCCATCTCTATTGTCCCTCTGGATTTTATCGATGTTTCCCCAATTCCGCTTATCTGTGTCGCACAACTGGTATTTATAAATATCTCAGGAGTCAATTTTATTCTTTTCAGTACCGAAATATCGGCTCCCGTGTCAACTAAAAACGTACTGTGGGTGCCGTTAGGTTTCAATAAAACATAGCTACTTAGATTGAGATTTAAGTTATAAACCTTGCAATCATAGACCCCATCAGCTATGTTGGTGAAATTATTTGTACTTAATTTATGGAATCTTCCCCCAGTTGCATGGTCTGGGTGTTCTGGTAGTTTTCCTGTGACCGTGCGCATCGAATATTATGCTGGCGACCACGACTACCACTTCCGTTATAATTGCCGTACCTTACGCCATGAGTCTGATCGCGACTCTGGTACCTTTCGACTCCGTTACCACGTCCATAACCGCGATTACCATTCCTAGGGCCACCGCGATAGCCATTGCGGTTATTGCCATTGTGGTTGTTGCCGTTTCTATTACCATTGGAGCGGTAATGTAATATGGAATTTTGTCTTGCAGTTGCTTCTGTGCAACTGTTAATAAATTTGGCCAGGGCGTCATTCAAGTTGCCAAATTGGCCTGATTCCATTACCAGTCCTACCCTTTCATTAGTACAACTCTTCGTTATTGCGCGAACAGCGCTATTGGTTGCATATTTTTCCGCTAATTCGGTTGTTAACCCATCTGTGATATAAGCGTTTTGAAGGCTTTTCGCTAGCTCTTCAATTTCCCGTGTATAATCATTAGGCGTTTTACCCGCCTGTTTGAGGTTCAGCATTCTCGCTGAGATGACCTCAACGGATTCACCCTTAACTGTAGTTCTCAGTTTATCTATTATCTCCTGTAAATTCCCTTCGTTACCTCCTATGAAGTTACGTGCTGTCCCCTTTAGTTTAGTTTTAACCAAACTAACTGTGACGAAATTGTGGTCTCCTGTTATAGAGGCAACCAAACTTAAGGCGTCGAGGAAGCTCTGTAAATTCTCAGCCTTACCGTCGAACTCGGGAATAAGCCTTGAGGCAGTTCCCAAAAATTCTACCACTGATTGGGGCATTTCATTAACTTCGTCTGGTACTGGGTTATCAAAAGAAAAGTCTATTGTTTCGTGGAGACTATGCGGTATTTTTACCTCTAAATTCTTCCTCAATGCAACTGATATCAGTTGCTCTCTAGTGTCCTGGTAAAAGGCTTCGGCTGCTATCTTATGGGCCGAGGTTAGCCTCGAGTAATTTACGTTCAGCAGTACTCTTATATCCTCAAGTTTATCTAATAAAACTTGAAGGTGCTTATAAAATGTCTCTGGTTTTGTCGGTCTGTCATTATTCAAGCATTTATAGGACCTGTCGAAATTTTCCTTAATATTCCTGGCTCTCGCAGTTATTTCTGACCAGTCCATAGGGTGTCAGTAATTACCTATAAGTTTCTAAACCTGGTCAAGTCCCTTACCTAGGGAAATGGTCCTTACATAATTCTTTCTTATAGATCGTTTATGTAGTTGGTATAACGTAGTCAATAATTGGGCGGCCAAAAGGATTATCATTACAATGTAATAAATTTTAGGTGACTCAATTTCCACCTTTACCTCATTCACTACATTAGCCGTTGGGTCCACAATTTTGGATTCTTTTCCTCCCATGTTCAAATATCTATAATAGATCCGTACTAGTTTGAATCGAATATGTTAAACAGTCCACTACAAATTCTCATTTAATTTTCCATTAAAATTTTGGTAGTTCCTATATTTGCCTAATTTTCATAATTCAATTGTCAATCAAAAAAAGTATTTGTTTATTATAAAATTTCTTCAATTTATCTGCATATCGTATCTCAATTAAACTATTATCATTTGGAACCGGATTTTTTCTGGATTTTCATTGTCGAAAAAGTATGGAATTGATTATGTTAAATGTATAACGAAGATTAATTTAGATTTATTTGATTTATTTTAGTTTCTATTTTTTTTTCTTTTATTATAATAATAATGAATATTTATATTGAAAATCAAATTCTAGTTCTAAGTTTTTAATACTAAATCTTTAATTTATATTGTAGATTCGATTTTAATTTTTATTTTAATTTTTTACTTTAATTTTATGTCTTAATATTTCTAGTTACATTAAAAAATTTTTGTCGTAATCTTTTTACTAACATTAATATAAAATTTTACAAAAACCAATAGAACATATAAAAAACATGGTTTTATACTGTTGTCACTGTTCATGATGCAGTTATCGTCGAGGTGCTTTGGCCGCACCGATCAATGATGTCGTTCATTGATTTCTTCCTTCAAATATGTTTTATTTTTTTTTTTTTTTTTTTTTTTTCAGTTTTATATTTTACCAATTTGTATTTCTTTAAACTTATTTCGCTCAGTCATACATATAACTCTTAGCTTAATAATATATTTAATAATTGTTTTTAGCAAAATTTTATATTTTGAGACTGAATCAGTTTGATACACACACAGACCTTCCTTTGAAATGGATGTAGTTCCATAAGTTTAAATAGTTTTAATTACAATTGTTTTTTTTTTTTTTTTAATTAAAAAAAATATTTTATAAAATTTTGTATTTTAATTAAGTGCTGCATTAATGTAATACTAGTTCACTATTAGTACTTATACACTGTTTTTTTTTTTTTTTTTTTTGAAAACCAGCTGCCGTTATGATTATTCATATCCTTTTCGTGAATTTTATACACATATACTTTTTATTATTTTTTTTTTATTTATTATTTATTTATTTTTTTTTAACTGGGCAGGATCGCCATATAGTGAATTATTTTATTAAAACATTTATCTTTGTTTTGCTTCTGTTGAGCTTGGAACACCAACTGTGTATTCATTTATTTAACAAACTTATATCTACCTAAAAATATTACACACACACACACACACTCTTAACTAACTTAAGCTACCGTGGGAAGTATTTATAATCAACGTGTGAGAACTAGCTGACACAGCAAGTTCTCACAGGTAAATTGTAGAGTGCGAATAATAACGCAAATTGCAAGAGTGTACTATTGCATGTTTAGAACATGGCAATAGTCATTACTCAAACACACTACACACCAACTGGGATAACTTTCGTCGGGATCTTGATAATTCGACATCAATCATAATGCCACCTGAAAATAGAAATCTTCAGAATATGGAAATTGATCAACTTATAGATGAATTTACCGCGATAGTAAGCACCGTCACGAACTCTCATTCGAGGAAAATAGAGCTGAAAAATAAGAACATATATATATCTGAAAAAATTAAAAATTTCTTTAAAGTAAAGCATAGATGGCAAGAGGAGCTAAAAAAAAATTTTCATAGAACTGGCAACAGACTTAGCTCTGCCTACAACATTCTTTCGAAGCAAATTCAACTTCTAAGGAATATAATTAAAGAGCTCATAAAACTTGAACAAGCTGAGCAACTCACTCAGCGTCTGGAGAAAATCAAACCTGGTCCCACTGCTTTTTAGAAAATCTATGAGGTAATTGGTAAAAAGAATACTCTTTTTTTGTGACAAATTATTAAATAACAATGTAGTTATAACAGATGATGGTGAGAAGTGTGAATTATTTCGAAACTTTTTTAGCTTGGTTTACGACGAGAAACTTCCAATATCACCAGTCGAGAATCTCAGTGAACATGTTGAGAATAGCACTGCTAATACTTTGATAATGCTTTTAACTCGTTTAATAATAATGATGCATATCATTTTATTAATATTAACATCATTAAAGAAATTGCAAAGAAAATAAATAACAAAAAATCATCTGGAGTCGATGGAATTTCTAACTACATAATAAAAAATTTTTCTTATACATCATTAAAATTGCTCACAATTATATACAGCAATTGCTTAAACAACGGGTATTTTCCCTTAGAATGGAAAAAAGCTAAAATCATACCAATTAAAAAGAAAAAGGATATCTTAAAAATGGAGAGTTTCGCCCTATATCATTACTTTCCAACTTGGGTAAAATTTTGGAACATATCTTGAAGCACAAACTTGATGATGGCTTCATAATCCATCTCTCGTCTCCATTTCAATTTGGTTTCAGGCAATCTCATTCTACTGTCCATGCTTTGCTGAAATTCCATAGTGATGTAACAAGAAATCTTAGAAACGAAATATGTACAGTTGCAATTTCCTTGGATATTCAAAAAGCGTTTGACACAGCATGCCATAAGGGTATTCTATATAAGCTAGTGGATTTGGGCATCGATCCATTTTTACTTAAAATCTTACAAAATTATTTCAATCAACGAAAATTTGGCATCGAAATTAATAACTGTTATTCAGACTTTGGTGATGTAAGAAGCGGTGTTTTGGCCCCAATTCTGTTTAACCTCTTCCTTTACGACTTTCCACACGAAACGACTGATTCGGGAGCTATTATGTATGCAGATGATTGCTTAATCTTTTCCCACGATGTTTCTCCAGCAAGAGCTTTGGAAAAAGCGTCAATACACCTTGAAATTGTCAACAAATTCTACATGGGGCATCAAGATCAACGTAACAAAACCTGAGGCAATTTGCATAAGAAACGCCCAAGATACGTGGTCCCAGAAAGCAAACATTTACGACTGACACTCGATGATACTGAAATCAATTTTAAAAATAATCTTAAGTAATTGGGAATAACGTTTGATAAGCTATTAACATTCAACAACCATGGTAAGATGTTCTTGGCCAAAGTTAAGAGAGTTTCTGGCATGTTTTTCAGCTTAATGAATAGTAGATATCCCCACAAAAAGACAAAACTTTTAATATACAAAGTGGCCATCAGATCAATTTTAGTTTACGCATTCCCGATTTGGTTTACAATTTCACCCACAGTGGCCAAGGAACTGGAGATCTTTGAAAGATTCTCAGAAAATGTATTAATATGAATTTTTCAAGTAATACTAAAAGGTATTCAAATGCTACAATTTATGAGAAGTCAGCAGTTATTCCCCTTTGTACATATGCGCTTTCCCTTCAAAGGAAATTCATAAATAGACTTGAATTCCATGACAATAGCCTCATAAATGACATCTTTAACTACGAGAAACACTTTAACTGGTCTAACCTACAATACCTATCCCCAATCGGCATTTTGGGCGATATCCTGGAAATCAACATCCCGCCAGGGGGATTGCCTGATTTTTTTTATTGAGTCCACACCGGGCTCCCATAGAGGCTGATAACAAGGAGGAAAAAGAAGAAAAGAGAAATCTGTGATATTTTGACAACTTTATATTTATATTTTATATTTACCTGTATTATTTATACAATTCGACTTACCTTACTTTTCGATAAGTACAATGTTATGTTTTTAAAGTAACACACTGTTTAACAGTGATGTTTGATTAATTGTTGTGTTGTTAAGTTTTAGTTTATTTATTTATTAACAGAATTTTCTCTGGCCGATAATGTTAATGTCGTGAGCAAACATTGTTAAAACCTTTAATGTATAATATA
The DNA here is from genome assembly GCA_963682025.1 of Cordilura impudica. NCBI lineage: Eukaryota > Metazoa > Arthropoda > Insecta > Diptera > Scathophagidae > Cordilura > Cordilura impudica. Next base: position 174,814,015 of record OY821518.1, on the reverse strand, counting down.
ATATATACAATTCCACTTTAGCATGTAGCTTCTACTTTTACTGTATATTAGAAAAAGACGAATATAGTTGTAAGAACATTAATTTTGTATGATACTGTCGCTTTGTAACTTAACATCTGTTTGTAAAAGACTCAATAAAGTATTACTTTACTTTACTAACCGACCTTTGTTTCCAAAATGTAGCGTATTCAGGGTCATATGAAGGATGGGTTTCTACTTGGCAGTTGACACAGTATTTTCAATTGCATCTTTTATATTTTTCCGCGCAACCATATTTTCGACATTGCTCTTTGCACATTTCTTGGTGTGAGCCAGTCCTGGCGTTTTTCATTGGGTTGGGGATATATTCATCTACTGGGACTCTTTCCCAGCCAACTTTTAAAAATTCAGGGCGGGTGAAAAGGTCAAAACTTATTATTGCTGCACCTGTCGACACAATTTCGTTCGTTTTCGAACCTCTACAACTTTTTGATCTTTTAATGATTTCAATAATTCTTCTTCGGGTATTTCCTTTATTTTTCTAGAAAAAGTACGGCCTTGACTGATGTTAAGCGTTTTATGCAGAGATATTTTAACAGGAGTACTGTCGATGTAGTTGGCTTTAAGAAACATTTCAGCAATCTTGACACCCGGAACTTTGATTAATAGATCACCACTTTTCATCTCTTTAACTTGTAGACGGTCATGCGAACTTGGGTTAAGTCCTCTTTCCACTTGGAAAACATTATGAGAAGCTAGCGGCAGAACTTGTATATTTTCCTTTAAAAAATAGCCGATGCAACTAAATAACGCGGCAGGTTGTCTTTGGTTGCTGTTATTTCTGGTAGAGGAACGAAATCTTCAGCTCGTGGTCTTTTATTTTTTTGGTTCTACTTTTCCCGGACGAGAAATCAAGATCTCGGATCCGGTTGTAGTCCGGGGGATGAACCCCGTTCATATCGCGCACTCAAGAGAAGACTTTTTATTATATTTAAGTGTCCAAAATAAAAAAGGGTAAAATGATTTGCAAAGAGAAAAAGCAATAATACGCACACACAAAAAAAGATAATACTACGGACGCAAAAAATTGACAAAAAGGAAAAAAGTTTGAATTCCTTTTTTTTTATGACACTAAACGCAACCGACAATAAAAATAGGTCTTGGCACGGCAATTGCGTGTTTAAATGCAGGTACTTAATTTTGTTTTTATAAAATCCCTCTTTACTCCAGTCAATATGGAAATCACCAGCTATTATTGTATCACAGTTTACTTCGTTTATTTCCTCTAGTACTTCTTCAAAGACTTCAGCCCTACTTGGAGATCTGTATACAGCTGTAACTACAAATTTGTTGTTATTATATTTTGCCATGTAAGCAGTTATACATATTTTTAATTCAACAATTTTTTCGACTATTTTTTTCACATTCCATTTATTCTAGAAATAAATTGTTACTCCGCCTGTCCTTGTCGAATTTGACATTGCTGAAATTTGATTATAACCTCTTAGCTGCGTGTCTTCCTCGTGATTTGTTTCTACTATTATTTCAAGTTGGTTGTAATTATTTATGCGACCTTGTATATTCGTATATGTGCCATAAATTTGCCATGGTTGTTAGGGCGTTAGACCGCATCTTCTCTTCTTTGCATTTAGCTTATTTTTGAACACTGGACAATCTCTATTTGTAGTTAGATGATTCTCAAGATTTAACCTGTTGTTTATTCTCACACAGTTTATACACTCTTTCGTGACACTTATAGCATACCTCTTGAAATTTACAATTTACTGATTTATGGTTGTACCCTTTGCATTTGAAACACTGTATAATATCAGTACCATCTAAAACTCTGCATTTCTCCCATCCAATGTTAACACTTTGTGCAGTCATTACTTTTATGTACGAATTGTTATCGGTCTTAATAATAGCGTTATATATTGCACGACCATTTCTTTTATATTCAAACAATGTTATTACTTTCATGTGGCTATCAGTAAAAAAAATCATTTTGTTTTTCAATGCTCTCGTTTTTGGTTAGTTTGAAAGTCATTCCAGTTAATTTTATTCTCATTTAAGTTTGATTTGGGACTTTAATTTCATATGATTCACCCATTGTATTTTGTATTGTTTCTTTTATTTTTTCCCTCTCTTCGTTACTTTCACTCTGAATAACGACCAATACATTTTTCCTCTGTTCTAAATTTACTATTTTAAATCAGTGGGGTTAACTTTTTTATTTAAATCTTCTTTAGTTTTAACGACATCTTGTTTTCCTTCGGTTTAATAATTAGCGGCTTTTGTTAATTTTTATCTTGCATCACTATATTGTTCTCTAATGCATCAGAAAATGATAGTTTAAAGCTTTGTCGGTTGTTTCTTCAATTGTTTTTTTTTTATTTCATTACACATTGTTTTGTTGTTTTCTTCAATTACGTTATATATTTCTTTATTTTTATTCTGCATTAGTAGTTTGCTCTTCAACGAATAAACATCGTTTTCGTCGCTTTAATCCTCCGGGTAAAGGGAAAAACGTTTCGGTTTTTTGTTTTGTGAGCCTCGTGGTTGCTGCTTGGCATGAAGTTGGGTTAAGTACCTAAGTTCATGCTTTCTGCAGGAATCATGTTTCATCAAATAAATGTCGTTTTCGTCGTTTCTTTTATTTCTGTCTGATGGATAACACGTTTCGGTGGTCGTCTGTTGATCCTAGCGGTTGCTGATCAGCGTGCATTTAGGTTATGTACCTTAAGGCCACATGTAGCCTTTTTGAATTTCTTATGTGGCCGCGGCGATTATTCTAGTTTTTTATCTTCTTGATATTCAAATACATCCAAATAAAAATATTTTATAAATTTATGGTAACCCTATTTTCTCTTTTATTGGAAATCAATTGTTTGACATGTATTTTGCTCTCTTTG